>OX344808.1:21752217-22952217 GCA_947034925.1 Eudemis profundana
GACTTATTTCTTACTGTATAATAGGTATTTTCTATGGGTATATAAAAGAAATTCCGAAAATTAAAAACAGTTGTTTATTACTGAACCAACACATGAAGTTTAATTTACTGCTTAAATACGGAAGTTAACAAGGGGGAGGGTTTTGATGACGTTTGGTCGATTACGCTATTTAGTTTTTGTCCTAGACTATTATTAAAATTAAATGGAAGGCTTATCTGAGCCACGGTCCCGTGGGAAGGCCGGAGTACCAGTCTGGAGGTACCACTGTACCTCACCGAGCAGCCTGGCACGTGCGGAACGCTAAATTCGCTGGGCGGGTAGCGAGCCCCTACTAAACGCCTCCTGAAATGAACCGGGTAAAAGGTATGAAGTAACACCCAAGCATGACAGGCAGCGGTAGGCTCAGAGGTCGAGTTGAATAGTTTATGGAATTACCAACGCGGGCGTCATGATATGATGGTGGTTCTCGCCGTGCTCGGAATGCATGGATAGTATAGCATGATAAAACGAGCATAGCCTTGGCGTTAAGCATGGGCAAAAAGTCAGGAGCCAAAATTATTTAGTACAGGTATTTTAAAAGTTATTGAAATGTAGTAAAGGTGGTCGCTAAAGCGCCTAGCAGGAAAGAAAAGGTATATTAGGGGTCCGTGGGCGTGGCACCTGCCACGAGCATAACCTTAAAATTGCCAGCAATGCAGTCAGTATTCTTACCTTTCGGAGGAAAACGGTCCCGCGGGAAGGTATAGTGACCGATGTCAACTCGGAGGACCCACAGCCGTTCGCCACAGCCGCAGGCGCACTTAAATGGGCGATCGGCACGGCACCCACGCCGGCCAACAAAAGGTTCTCGCCGTGTATAACGGGCTGATTAACTGAAACGAACAATCCCACGATAACGACACGATACATCGATAAAATTATGTACCAATTTGCCAAGATACTTACAGGAAAGGAAAATTTGTAGAATATATAATAAGGCCTTCATGGCCTGAGGTCAGTGTCGGAGGAAGTGACCAGTTTTTTCTATGTAAAACCTTGCCAGGTAGAGGACTGTCAAACTCATAAACAGATAAAAATTTTAAAGTATCAATAAATGTATTGAAACTGATTTGACTCAGAAACACTGAAACGATAAAACAATACTAACAAATAACGACAGAATTCCACAAATACCATTTTTCTTAAACCCATTGACGCGATACATTTCGAATGTCTTCGATCAGATTGGAAATCGAAGATTATTCCTAGCAACACTGACAACGTCAATGCCACAGATTACGCAAAAAGGTCATAAATACGGAGCGTTCAAGGTATCGTTTAAGTCGACGTTATCGTAAAGGCGTTTTTCAATGCCAATAAATAATTATATATTACACACCCCCTTAACCAGCAGAATTTTACGAAGGAAGGCGGCTGAAAGAGTAAAATTCCAGCTCGCCCTCGAGCTGCAAGCAGCATCCCTACAAGACGCAGGAGAAAATGGAAAGAAAAAAAACAAATAAAATTAAGACAAGGATTCTCGGCTCAGAATACCAGGTCCTGCAGTTTCTTGGCATCTATCGAGTCCGCATGGCCGATGCTGGAAACGATAGCGTCTAGGCCTCCGGCACTACAGCAAAAAAATAGTAGTGTAGCGTCCACTACATTACCGATGACAAGACCGGAAAATTATAAAGAAGTAACCTACAAAATGACTTGACACATAATTGTGTTCAAGTTTAATACATAAAGGTGGAATACACCACTAACATATGCAAATTACCCTTAGTCTTACAGCTGATATTTCCGCAGTTCGTAGAGATCCCCTAGACGTACATGGTTAGGTGGCGTTGGTAGAAACTGGCTTGCAGTCTTTTATGTGCCATTTCCCCAAACGCTTGCCTTTCTCATCTTCCAGTTCGTACACTAAACGAGATAGCTTTCGTATGACACGGCATTTCTCATATTTGGGTGCTAACTTCGCAGCAAAATATTTCCCTGCATTACTTTGCTTAAACGTGCGCTTCCACACTTCATCTCCCACGTTAAATTCAATGTCCCGACGCTTATCGTTGTAATATTGGATGTTTCGATCATGAGCCTTTTTTAATAACTCGTTCACGATAGGGTAAACGTTTTTAAGAGCTGATAGCTTCTCCACGTAATCACGCCTAGATGCGAAAATGATCTCATCCACTGCTTCCGGGTCATTGTAAATCGTACCGTCGGGAACTGCTTCTCGGCCGTGAACAAGTAGGAATGGCGTATATGACGTAGATTCGTTAACAGAGGTATTCAGTGCAAACTGTATGCGAGCTATATGAATGTCCCACGTACGGTGATCCGATTCAACGAACGTAGAAATTGCCGTGACAATGGTTTTATTATACCGCTCCACGGTGTTGACCTGTGGGCAGTACACAGGAGTGTAGTGCAATTGGGGAATATTGTAATCAGCGAATAACTTCTGAACGTCACCGCCAGTAAAATAAGATGCGTTGTCCGCAATAATAGTCTCAGGTATGCCATGGATCATGAATACGTGATCCTCTAATCTTTGGGAAATCACTGCTCCGGTTGCCCGTCGCATGGGGAACAGCATGCAATACTTCGTGAAGCAACAAACGACTACCAATAGATAGGTGTTCAACTTCCTCGAAGGTGGCAGTGGTCCTATGAGGTCCAAGCTTAGGCACTGAAATGGACGACAGCACACCTTTGCACTCCCCATAAAACCTGGAGTTGGAAGCTGGCTATGTTTGTACGCTGCACACACCGAACAGTCAGCGACATATTTGACCACATCCTGGTACATCCCCGGCCAGGAGTAGCGAAGTTTTAACCGTTTATAGGTTTTCGCTGTACCTAAATGTGCCGCGGTAGGAACAGAGTGATTGGCTTGCATAATTTCTTCACGAAATTCCATTGGTATAACCTCCTTCCACTCGAATTCAGAGGTTAATGGATTCTTGCTTTTAACGTAACGGTATAGACGACCGTTATTCAATTGATAATTAGGTGTCGAACCAGGATTTTTCTCACACTTTTGATGAAGTTGTAAGTACCATGTGTCCGTAATAGTGTTTGTATCAATTAAGCAAACCGGAACCGCTCTTGACAAGGCGTCCGGAACGATATTTTCAGAGCCCTTCCGATGCTCTACTACGAAATTATATGGAGAAAGACGACAACCCCACCTCTCGAGCCGTCCTGTAGGATTTTTAAGGTTAAGGAACCATTTTAAGCTTGAATGGTCCGTAATAATTTTAAATTGACGATCTCCTTCGAGATACGGTCTGAAATGTTCAACAACATTCACTACGGCAAGGGCCTCTCTCTCTGTTGCCGAGTAGTGTCTCTCCTGTGGCGTAAGGGAACGACTGTAGTACGCCAAAGGGTGCTCCTCACCGTCAAAGTCCTGGGTTAAAGTTCCTCCGATCCCAAAATCTGACGCATCGCAATGTACCGCGAAGGGTTTGGAGAAGTCTGGACAGGCGAGGACAGGTGCTGTTGTCATGGCTATCTTGAGTTCATTGAAGGCTTGATCCGCCTCGGGTGACCATCGAAAGGGCGGAGCGCCTCGCCGAGTTGACGTTAATTGGTTAAGGGGCCCTGCTATATTGCTGAAATTCTTAATAAAACGACGATAGTACGACGCGGTTCCGAGAAAACGCTTGACATCTTTTCGACCAGTCGGAATAGGGAAGTCAATAATTGCTGTAACTTTATCGGGATCGGTACGTAAACCAAATTCATCGACGATAAAGCCTAGGTACTTAAGTTGTTTCCGGAAAAAATTGCATTTGGGTAAATTTATGGTAAGGTTAGCGTAACGAAGGCGTTCGAGTACTTTTCGTAGTAATGAGAGATGCTCGGCAAACGACTCTGACACAACAATTATATCATCAAGGTAAATGAATATACGACCATTGTACTCTGGACCAAACAGAACGTCCATCAGACGTTGCTGAGTCGCCGGTGCCGACGTCAAGCCGAAACACATGATTTTAAAATGAAACAAGCCCCGGCCAGGAACTGTAAAGGCAGTCTTTTCCTTAGATGCCTGTGAATCAAGACCTATTTGCCAGAAAGCAGATTTTAAATCTAATGAAGACAAGAATTTAGCGTTCCTGAGTTGGTCAAGTATCTGATTAATGTAGGGAAGTGGGTAAGCATCGTGTTTCGAAACTTCGTTCAATTTCCTGCTATCTAGGCAGAATCGAAGGGTACCATCAGCTTTAGGAGCCATAGTCACCGGGTTGTTCCATGCGCTACCGCTAGGTTCCACCACATCCAACTCGAGCATCTCATCAAGCTGTCTGTTCAACTCGGCCAGCTTGGATGGTGATAGCATGTAGTAGCGCTGCTTAATTGGTTTAGCGTCCCCCGTGTCTATAGTATGGGTCAGCAGATGAGTCCGTCCTAAACCCTTCGTTTCCGAGGAAATTGTTTCGAATTCCTTGAGAATGCTTTCCGCCTGGAGTTGTTCTTCTGAAGATAAAGACTCCAAACCTTGTATAAACCTTACTTCCGAGGTAACAGTATTAATGTGTTCTTCATCTGATAAGGAATATTCACTAACTAATAATGAGAGTACGTCGGGACCTATATTAAACGCTTTCCAGAAATTTATTCCAAATAATAGTTTAGTAGGTACATCAGGTATAACGTAAAATTTAATAATCGCTGTTTTATCACCCACAGTGACAGGTAAGAATACATGGCCAACGATAGGGGAAGTAGAGCCGTTTGCTGTCACTATACTACTGCAATCACCTGACTTATGTAGGGTAACCAAACCCTCGAAGTACTTGTGTGTATCGCCCCCAATGATTGATAGCTCGGAACCAGAATCCAAAAGGCCGGCATAGGATATGTCGTAAATTTTAACTGTAAGGTAAGGACGCAAATCTTGACCACCAATTACACTAGTAAGTCCCGACATCTCCCTACCGGTCTCAAAAAATGACCTTATTGTCAACAACCAGGACTGCCATTCATCATGATCAAAATTACTCAGTGGCGAGGCCGGCGTTACAGGCTGGCATGGGGTTCGCGACTTATTGATGGTACTGTTCAATTTGACCGCGACTGGTTCGTTACCGTAGGTATTATTTGGCGTAAGTAATCGAGCGACTGTTTCATCTTTTGGGAAAATTAGGGTATCAGTATAAATAACAGCATCAGGCTGTTCAGTGGTTGCATTCAAGTAGGAATTTGCGTTAGGGTAAGTTTGGTTATTTGGGTCAATTTGATTATTTGGGTAAATAACAGCATCAGGGAACTCTGTGGATGCATTTACGATAGAATCTGCATTAGGGTAAGTTTGGTTATTTGGGTAAAATTGATTTTTTGGGTAAATAACAGCACTAGGGAACACAGTAGATGCACTTACGTTAGAATCTGCATTAGGGTAAGTTTGGTTATTTGGGTAAAATTGACTATTTGGGTAAATAACAGCATTAGGGTACTCAGTAGATGCATTTACGTTTGAATCTGCATTAGGGTAAGTTTGGTTATTTGGGTAAAATTGATTATTTGGGTAAATAACAGCATTAGGGTACTCAGTAGATGCATTTACGCTAGAATCTGCATTAGGGTAAGTTTGGTTATTTGTGTAAAATTGATTTTTTTGATAATTAACAGCACTAGGGGACTCAGTAGATGCATTTACGCTAGAATCTGCATTAGGGTAAGTTTGGTTATTTGAGTAAAATTGATTTTTTGGGTAAATAACAGCAGTAGGGTACTCAGTAGACGCATTTACGTTAGAATCTGCATTAGGGTAAGTTTGGTTATTTGGGTAAAATAGATTATTTGGGTAAATAACAGCTTTAGGGTACTCAGTAGATGCATTTACGTTAGAATCTGCATTAGGGTAAGTTTGGTTATTTGGGTAAAATTGATTTTTTGGGTAAATAACAGCACTAGGGAACTCAGTAGCTGCATTTACGTAAGAATTTGCATTAGGGTAAGTTCGGTTATTTGGGTAAAATTGATTATTTGGGTAAATTATTATTTGGGGATTATTTGGGGTCGCCTCAAAAGGCGCGCTGGTAACCCTAGTATACTGAGCGGGATAGGAAGTGGGTGCACACGCAGCAGAGGTAAGGTAATTATTAGTAGGGTAAGAAGCGTTAGTAAGCGGTAGTATTGGGTAGTTAGTGTTGTTATTCGGGTTAGGATTTCGGGGAGGGTGGGGATATGCAGCAGCGGTAAGGTAATTTTTAGTAGGGTAAGAAGCGTTAGTAAGCGGTAGTATTGGGTAGTTAGTGTTGTTAGTCGGGGTAGGAGTTCGGGGAGGGTGGGGATGTGCAGCAGCGGTAAGGTAATTATTAGTATTAGTAGGGTAAGAAGCATTAGTACAATACAATACAATACAATACAATCAAGTGGGGGTACTAGGTAGTTATTCTTGTTAGTAGGAATGGGAATACTAGGGTATTTTGAGTCGCATGTAGGTACCGGTAGTGTATGGTTTTTAGTCATTGTAGTATTTTTAGTTATGTGTTTAGGTGTAGGTAAAAATATTCTACTTTTGTAACCAGTCTTAATTTTAGTGAGAACCGGATCAGCCATACTCTGATTCGGTACTATTCGTTTTTTGAAGTACCTGGCACGGGGTTACATTTAGCGCAAGTCTTCGCTGTCACGTCATTCTCGCCGCAACGGTAACAAACCAGTCTAGGCTTAGCGTTACAAGCCTTCAATGTATGCCCGTCTACCCGGCAACGCACACAAAACTCCACGGGGGCCCGCACAGTACATACAGTTTTCGTTGTAATTGGTTTGTAAACCAAATCATGGGCCAGAGACTTACTCAAGTCTCTATTGGGCTCATTGAATCGCTTGGCACGCTGAGAGGCTGCCTCTAGCTGTCGACAATGTTGCTTGAGGTTATCAATGGAGTCTATGGAAAACAATGCTAATTGTTTAGAGTAGAAGGGCCTAATGTTTTGTATCAATATACTAAGTTTCTCTGTTTCAGGTAAAGGGGACTCTAAACGTGAATAGTAGTTAAGCATAACGCTGACATAATTTACTATGGATTCGTCAATCCCCTGCGTCCTTGACCTTATTTCACACAGTAGGCGCTCATTATAATCTACCGGTAAATAATCGCGGACTAACAAACGTTTTAAGTCCGCCCAGCTGTGTACTTGGTCACAGATACCTTCAAACCATGACGACGCCTCGTCCGTGAATAATTCGCATGCCGAGCGAAACAATGTCAAATCTGAAATATCCCGTGAAATTCGCAGTTGCTCGAGCTTCCGCAAAAATGCCTTTACGCAAGTTTTACCGTCATACTTTAAATTAAGTTTATATACTGCATTATGACGTGCAGACGAACAACTAGACTCAGTGGGTTTAGTAGGTGCCGTGACGTTGGGCGTGACGTCCGACGTCAATGCACTTTTGAAGTTACACAAGATATTGTCGAGCCGCACTAATAGTTTATCAAGCTGCTCACTCAACTGTAAATGTTTAACGGACTCCGGTTCCGTCGGTGACAATCTGGTCAAGCGATGAAATAGATGATGTGCCACTGCCTGGACTCGGTTTAATAATTTTAAAGAAGTCTTACGATCCGCTGAGGTTTGCAATAGTGCGCGGAGTTCCTCCATCTTTGACGATATAACAGTGAGTTCCTCACCGACATTGCCATTGAAGTCAGCAACCTCATCGGTAGGGATCTCCTGGTTCAACTTCTGGAGTTGCCGCCGCAGGTCCATGACCGTAGCCAGTGGTACCCCAAGACGCACTTTCACTTCATATTCAAGCTCATCCTTTTTTAAAAGGTTGAAGGCAATGGGACGCTCCTCTAATGTTGTAGTCGACATTGTGTTGGTAATTTTTAATTAAAACCCAGAGAAAAAAAACAGGCAGTGACAACAAGGGCTCCTATAAGATTTGTAAATAGGTAGGTATTTGATTATGATCAATTATGAGAGTAAGAAGTATATTAATTAAATTACCAGAGCCTGGGCGGCTAGTACTATTTAATTTTTACTTTTATAAGCGTGATCGACCAATCACAATATTGAATAACCCAGTTATTTTAGTCAGGTATAAAATGGATGTAAAGAGTTCTTAAAAGTGAAGTAGCATAGACAATATTGCTTTCCTTTAACCAACCTGGTTGTTCAAGTACTTATGTAATAAGCAGTTTTACAGTAATTTGGTAAATGTAATAAGGCACTTATGTAGACTTATCTTGTAGAAAATAAAGTTAAGTAGTAGTTATCTTAAAAACAATATATATAGACACTTTCTAGGCAATGTAAGTGACACAGGTAACGCAGAGTCCAAAATCAGTGTTCAACTGTTAGATAGTGCAAGCGACCAAGCCTGCTCTTTCAGGGGAGTATTTATGGAAAGAACAAAGCCAAAACGTCATCAAAAAGTTCGGGCGCCACTATAATAGGTATTTTCTATGGGTATATAAAAGAAATTCCGAAAATTAAAAACAGTTGTTTATTACTGAACCAACACATGAAGTTTAATTTACTGCTTAAATACGGAAGTTAACAAGGGGGAGGGTTTTGATGACGTTTGGTCGATTACGCTATTTAGTTTTTGTCCTAGACTATTATTAAAATTAAATGGAAGGCTTATCTGAGCCACGGTCCCGTGGGAAGGCCGGAGTACCAGTCTGGAGGTACCACTGTACCTCACCGAGCAGCCTGGCACGTGCGGAACGCTAAATTCGCTGGGCGGGTAGCGAGCCCCTACTAAACGCCTCCTGAAATGAACCGGGTAAAAGGTATGAAGTAACACCCAAGCATGACAGGCAGCGGTAGGCTCAGAGGTCGAGTTGAATAGTTTATGGAATTACCAACGCGGGCGTCATGATATGATGGTGGTTCTCGCCGTGCTCGGAATGCATGGATAGTATAGCATGATAAAACGAGCATAGCCTTGGCGTTAAGCATGGGCAAAAAGTCAGGAGCCAAAATTATTTAGTACAGGTATTTTAAAAGTTATTGAAATGTAGTAAAGGTGGTCGCTAAAGCGCCTAGCAGGAAAGAAAAGGTATATTAGGGGTCCGTGGGCGTGGCACCTGCCACGAGCATAACCTTAAAATTGCCAGCAATGCAGTCAGTATTCTTACCTTTCGGAGGAAAACGGGGTTGGACTAAAGCAAAGGGGGCGCAGGACTTAGTAAAATTTTGATGGGATTGGTATCATTATGACACCAATTTTTTATGATGCCATCATATAGAGGACGCTAAAATAAGCATGTTTTGTATGGGCAACTTTTCTCTAAACTTGATAATTACCAAGATAAATGACAGATTATAAAATGTAAAATTATCAATTATGGAATATTATGTATAATTTTAGCCTGCGAAAGTCCGAATTTAAGGCTCTCGCTGGTTAGGACGCGTGCCGACACTGCGCGCCCTAGAGTGTTTTTATAAAGCCGGAGGCGTGGAGGGAGAGCAGCCCTCGCCCGCCATGACGAAGCGCGGGAACGAGTGAGGCGAGCGGCTGAGGCTGGTCGCCGAAGGCGACCAAGAAGCCGAAGCTGCGGAGCCGAGCGAAGTGACCGTGCGCCGTCATGCAAGGGCGGAAGGGCTGCTGTTCCCGCAGCGCCGGAGATGGAAAGTCACTATTGACATTCAAAACGAGCTGCTACCAGAAAACTGTGGTGTGCGGATGTGTTATGCGCTCCGATTTAAAATCATTCGTCGAAAATTTTACAAGTGCTAGAAATTTGCCAACTTTGAAGTCAATTATCTCGGCCATTTTTTATTTTAGAGAAAAAGTTGTTTCTACAAAACATGCTTATTTTAGCGTATTCTCAAGGATAACATCATAAAAAATACGTGTTATAATGACAACAACATCCATCGCATTTTTTCTAAGTCCTAAAATCGTGCCAACTTTGAGGTCCAATGTCTCGGCCATTTTTGATTTTAGAGAAAAAGTTTTTCTACAAAACATGCTTATTTTAGCGTCTCGAATGAAATTTTTCTAAGTGTTTTATGATTCCTATATAATTTTCACTTTTGGTCAAAAATTTTCTAAGTCCTTATTTTGCGCCCCCTTTGCTTTAGGCGGACCGAAAACGGTCCCGCGGGAAGGTATAGTGACCGATGTCAACTCGGAGGATCCACAGCCGTTCGCCACAGCCGCAGGCGCACTTAAATGGGCGATCGGCACGGCACCCACGCCGGCCAACAAAAGGTTCTCGCCGTGTATAATGGGCTGATTAACTGAAACGAACAATCCCACGATAACGACACGATACATCGATAAAATTATGTACCAATTTGCCAAGATACTTACAGGAAAGGAAAATTTGTAGAATATATAATAAGGCCTTCATGGCCTGAGGTCAGTGTCGGAGGAAGTGACCAGTTTTTTCTATGTAAAACCTTGCCAGGTAGAGGACTGTCAAACTCATAAACAGATAAAAATTTTAAAGTATCAATAAATGTATTGAAACTGATTTGACTCAGAAACACTGAAACGATAAAACAATACTAACAAATAACGACAGAATTCCACAAATACCATTTTTCTTAAACCCATTGACGCGATACATTTCGAATGTCTTCGATCAGATTGGAAATCGAAGATTATTCCTAGCAACACTGACAACGTCAATGCCACAGATTACGCAAAAAGGTCATAAATACGGAGCGTTCAAGGTATCGTTTAAGTCGACGTTATCGTAAAGGCGTTTTTCAATGCCAATAAATAATTATATATTACAACTGATATCGCCGATTGCACTTGCGCACCGGCACCTGTCGCCCTTGTCCCCCCCGACACCCATCACCCGCCGTTTTATATTACGGTGCCATGTCGAAACAACATTAATAATAGCTCTTTACCTGAACCAAAATATAAACATTGTTTTGACAAAGCTAATTACTCAGAGATCAATAAAGAAATTGAGAAAATCCCCTGGTCTGAGCTCTTAATAAATTTGTCGGCTGAATGCGCTGTGTCCTCGTTTTATGAACGAATATATACCATAATAAAATTACACGTACCGTTTAAAAAAACACATTCCAATAAATACCCATGCTGGTTCTCTCCCGCGTTGGTCCACATATTTAAAGACAAAAATCGGGCGTGGATCAAATGGAAAAAATATCAAAATTTAATAGATTACGAGGTTTTTTCTAAATTAAGATATCGCTTTAAAACGGAATCTATTAAATGTTATAATAAGTACATAGATTTAGTTGAAAAAAGCATACATGCCAATATAAAATACTTTTGGACGTATATTTCTAATCGTAGTCACTCGTCGGACATACCTAATAACATGACTTATCAAAATGAAACTTCTAATAACACAACAGAGATATGTAATATGTTTTCATCATTCTTTCAATCTGTTTACGAACCTTCTACAGTATCTAATGACTTATATATTGATGAGAATAATCTAACTTCTAACATTAACATACATAGTCTACATATATCGACCATTAGCATTACACAAGAACTAAATTCACTTGATCTATCTAAAGGCAAAGGCCCAGACAATATCCCTCCTATATTTCTTAAAAATACTTTGAAGACTATAGCAGTACCGCTTACCATCCTATATAACAAATGCTTGAGTGAAGGAGTTTTTCCTACTTTATGGAAAACTGCGAATATCGTACCTGTACATAAAGGTGGTCCTAAACATCATGTCGAGAATTATCGACCCATATCTATTTTATCCACTTTGTCCAAAGTCTTCGAGAAATTAGTACATGCACAAATCTATCCGATTTTACATAACCAAATAACTCCGCACCAACACGGTTTTGTTCAGCATAGATCTACCACCACAAACCTTCTTGTTTACACAACATACTTATTCGAAAGTATAGATGGTAAGATGCAAGTAGATAGTGTCTATACTGATTTCCGGAAGGCTTTTGACAGGGTGGATCACCGAATTTTATTACAAAAAATAGCTTACAATGGAATAAGAGGAAACCTGTGGCGATGGTTTAAATCATATATCACAAATCGTACGCAAAAGGTAGCAATTAAAGGTTGTGAGTCCCACGCTTTTACTATTAGCTCTGGAGTCCCTCAAGGTTCGATATTAGGCCCATTACTATTCACAATGTTCATAAATGATATCAGTAGTTGCTTTCACTTTTGTAATATCTTACTCTATGCAGACGATTTAAAAATATATCACACAATATGTAATGAAAATGAACGTAAACTATTTCAAGAAGACTTAAACCGTTTTTCAGACTATTGTTCTGCCAATAAACTAAAACTAAGCCTAAATAAATGTAAGCATATTAGATTTACAAAAAAAGATTAATTCTAAATAGTTCATATGATTTATGTAACGCCAAATTAGAAACAGTTCAATTTATAAGGGACCTTGGTATTCTTCTTGACTCAAAACTGCACCTTGACCTTCATGTGAATTCTATTATTAGTAAAGCATATAAGATGTATGGTTTTGTAATGCGCTCTAGTACCGAATTTCGTCGTCCCAATACATATATATACCTATTCAAATCGTTAATTCGCTCACAATTGGAACATTCTGTCACAGTTTGGAACCCATATTACAAGAAATATGCGGATGCCCTGGAATCAGTACAAAAAAAGTTCCTTAAAACCATGCATTATCGATGCTATCGCACAAGACTATCCTACCCGCAACTGTTAGATAAGTATAAACTGTTAAATCTAAGTTCAAGACGCTCGCTGCTCGAAGCTATGGTTTTGTATAGCCTTTGTAACAATAAGTTTGATTGCATCGAACTTAATAATAAACTTAGCTACAAAGTCCCTTACCGTATACAACGCTCGACGCGCCCGCACCGACTGTTCGTGACCGGGCTCTGCCGCACCAACGCCGGTGCGCGCGCGCCCCTTCGTAGGCTCGTTGACACTTATAATAACCGCTTTAACGATATAGATATTTTTGAATGTAATATAAGTGCTTATAAGAAACTTATTTTAAACACGCTGTCTGAAAATAATTAACTAAGCATGTCTTTTTCCCTTCATTTTTGTTAGTTAATTAATTAATTAGGCTCACTCATAAACGTTACCAACAATGTCACACTGTAACTAAAAAAAAGAACAAATACTATTATAATATATGTAAGGAGGAGATTACTATTTCTCTCCGAGTGTATGTAAGGCACCGATATGTGCCGATACTTGCCTTGAATGATCACTTGGTCAACTATTTGTAAAATTAATTCGTGGTGAACGGTGTTGGTCACACATATTTCAAAACAATATTGTAAACTATTTATGTTCTGTTTGTTGTGACTGTTTGTTTACCTAAATAAATTAAAAAAAAAAAAAAAACATGTTTCGGGAGCATTCGACTTCCCTTAATCATGAATAGTCGCGAACGTTGCTGGTCGAATATCATGTCGAGTGGAAGCCTCGTCTTTTTTACAACGTGAGTGATTTGTTTTTAATTAAATATAGCTGAGAATGTGTTTTTCTGGTGGGCAATAGAGTAAATTTGTACTGTATTGTATTGTCAACATTATTTACAGTAAAAAAATCATCCCAACTTTTTCTCGTTTTGAAAAGCCTTTCTGAGCGGCTCGAATCAGCCTGCTCATTCTTCAGATTGCGCATTAGAAAATAACCACATTTTTACATATATACATACAAGAAATCAAAGTACCTACGTAGAAAAATTAAGTGGTACTCACCTGTAGTCCAGACCGGGAATCGAACCCGGTACCTCTGGATTTCCGGCCCAGCGCCTTAACCACTTGGCAACCGGAGCACATAGCAAGCGCCCTCAACTTTACCATCTACTTTGACTTTCGTATCATTCTAGTTTTAATAGGTTTTAACCTAAACGCCATCTATGAGAACACGTATTACACATGTATCCCACCTCAACGCATAAACTTTACAGCCATGACAATTGAACGAGAGATGGCGCTAATATTAATACTACAAAAAAAACATCATCATCATGTTTCTTTCATATGTAACCACATTTTTACTTAAAAAAACCCGACCGCGGTTCACTTTATAAGTGCATAAAATTCACCATTTTTTTAACGAACTTCATACCCAGTGACACTCTTGCCATCAAGACGAATCTAATGATGTATCATTTATCAAAATCGGTTGAGCCATTGAGTAGTTACGAGCGGACATAGGAATTAGGAACAGACATAGATACATACATACGTCAAACATATAACCCTCCTTTTGGGCTTCGCCGTAGTCGGGTAATAATCCGAGTTCATGTGTGTTTCAGACGTACAGATGTGCAGACGTGCAAAATTATATCGTACTTTATCGGAAAAGTTCGTATTTATCGTGCTCTCTCAATCAGCTTCAGTACCCATCTTAGAGCCGCCATTTTTCACTTTGACATTTGACACTAAACAATAAAGTTCCATATTAATATGAAAACGTCACTCATTGAATACAATCATTGATTGACAGTTCGGGTGCCATCGTATTCCAATTAAGATCCGAGTTTTTCCGATGGAAAATCATTTTGCACTACATCTGTCTGTATTCATTTGTTCTTTACATCATCTGTGCGACCTTCCTACCTCTTTGTGAGAGTTTAGATTTTAGTCAAAGATTGTGGCTAATACTGCCCAGTAGCAGAAGGCCTTCACCGACCAGAATGCCCTACTATTATAGGCCATTTTATGTCCAGGTGTAAAGCTTTAATAACGGTTTCGCAACTGTTGCCTTTTAGAGGATTATTTGAAACTAGACTGTCGGCAACTTCTGAAGTTTACCGCATAGGAGGAGGATAATATTACGTTTACTGTCCCCATACAAAACTATGGGACATTGTCACAAGTCCCAACTGTGGAATCAGTATTGGGAAGTGAACCCATAGTGGAAGCACGGACTCCTGAAAAAAACCTTCATGACCCCACATTGGGGGCACCGGGACAGGGAACGTGTTAATTTATGTAGATATGTATGTATATTGTATATATATGTGAACTGAAGTACAAACTAGAATTAAGATTCGTTGGTATAATTTTTTTAGACATAAGAAGGTATAGGTACAAATATCAAATACTTAAATGACTCAAACGGCTCGGTACCTAAAAAATACACGAATTATTATAAAAAACGGCCAAGTGCGAGTCCAATTGGCAGACGAAGGGTTTCGTACCACCGCCTAGGAAAAAACGCCAAAAGTATCCGTTTTTTGCGTGTAATATTTTGTTTTGTTATTAGTTGTGAAAGCGGCAATACATATTCTGTAAAAAAATCTAGTCTCTACCTATTGCAATTCAAAAGATACAGCCCTGTGACAGACGGACTGACGGACGGACAGGCAAACGGAGGCTTAGTAATAGGGTACTTTAGGCACCCTTTTTGAAGCCGGTTAAAATGTTGAATATCGAATTTCCTAAAAATAACCGGGACCACGGAACCCTGTTCAAACATCGGTGCGAACGGCACGTTTAATTCCGGCGTTTTCAGCGAAGTTCGTTAAGTAAACTGGTTTTAACTGGTTCTAACCGCTTCCGGCCGCCTAGAGCCGGTTCAGCTGGAGCGAAACTAGTAAGTTGAGTGGTTTTAGTAAATTATCTCTTTGTTTCACGTATCTTTAAATGTACTTTACATTCAATTATGTCAAAATTGAGAAAATTAATATCATTATAGTTGACCTTTATACTTCTCACTGTTGGGGACGTTCATTCATGAGGGTTTGCAGAAAAATATAAGGAACCGAACATCGTGAGGAAACCTGTACATTGAGGTAAAGGGTAACGTAATGTTTGACGACCCCTTTAGCTTAGTTGGTAGTGACCCTGCCTACGAAGCAGGAGGTCCTGGGTTCGAATCCCGGTAAGGGCATTTATTTGTGTGATGAGCACGAATATTTGTTCCTGAGTCATGGATGTTTTCTATGTATTTAAGTATTTGTATCTATTAAATATATCGTCGTCTAGTATCCATAACACAAGCCTTATTGAGCTTACTATGGGGCTAGTTCGATTTGTGTAAGATTGTCCCCTAATATTTATTATTATTATTATTTAATGTGCAAAAATGATCCTATCGGGTTTCCCTATCACAACTCACAATCTAATACGAATAAGACCATAATAATAACATAATAACACTAATATTATAAATGTGAAAGTTTGTGAAGATGTTTGTTACTAAATAACGGGGTAACAACTGAATAGATTGAGCTGAAATTCAGCATGCAAGTAGACCAAGTCCTGGATTGAAACAAAGGATACTTTATATCCCGATAAAGAGTTCCCTTGGGACAGTAACGGGAACAACGCGGGCGAAGCCGCGAGTAAATGCTAGTACGAAATATATGAAACAAGTAATGTGTGTAGGTATTATATGTATGTAGGTAGTATATCGAAGTAAAATAACGAACTCCGATATTTTAAAAATTAACAGCAATCTTAAGTCCTAGAACAAGAAAATAAGCTACTAAATGGAAAAATAAAATCAATTTACTCGGGAAAGTGAAACTGCTTAGGCCAGGTTATTTCGTCCCTTTGAGTGACTTTTTGACATTTTATCTGACACCTGAAGGTGTCAGTTTTTATGAGACAATATCTTATTTTATCTCGTATTTGAGGCTCTTTAATGAGATTCTGAGTGACTAAGAAGTCTGTTTTCTTTTTTAGGGCATTTAAATGTTTGGTTAATTGTATAGGCTCAAGTTAAGTTTAGTAAAATATACCGAAAGGAAAAATAAATGATATAGTAATAAAAACCACCATTAAAATTTGTTTGTCTGCAGTAAAACCAGGGATTTTAGGCTTTTCATGGGTAATATTGAGGATTTAAATAAAACATGAAGCAATGGGGATGACGACTGGGTTAAAAATATATAATTCTATTTAGTCCGTCAGTTAGGTTATGGAAAATGATGGGACACGTATTTTTACCCGACTGCGGCGAAGCCCAAAGGAGGGTTATGTGTTTGACCTGTATGTATGTATGTCCGTTCCTGTGTCCGCTAGTAACTACTCAACGGCACATCCGATTTTGATAAATGACACATCATTAGATTCGTCTTGATGGTGCGAGTGTCACTGGGTATGAAGTTCGTTAAAATAAACAAAATGGCGGATTGTATGCAGTTTCAAAGTGCACCGCAGTCGGGTTTTTTTTAGTACAAATGTGGTTATTTGGTTTATTATCAAAATAATGATTAAATATCGACAAAGTTATAGATCATCAAACTTCTGGAGTGGGGGCTTGTGACGTCACGCCTAGATGAAAATTGTACCTAGGAGTGACGTCACTCGAAACTTCTAAGCACTCTATCTTCGTCATTTTTTGTTTGTCAAACAAGAGAAAAAATACGTGTACAATATTTTTTAATAATCTAACTGGCGGACTAAACAGTTTTTTTTTGTCGTCTAGCCCATTCCTTTGTATTTGCGCAATGAGCGAATGAGATGTACCGTTCTTGGGAATATTCCCAAGAAATGCCATTTTGAAAATATTGCTAAGACGTACACAACAAGTAATAGTACTACGTACAGAAGTTTCTTTTTCTAACAAAACTGATGTTTGGTTCCGGCCACCGGACGGAACACACTGGATCCGACCGTCTCTCTCTATCGCTCTTTCTGGTCACTAGTAAGCCCCTCCGACGGAGCAAATTTGGTACTAGCAAGCAGCCGCGCGGCGAATTCACGGAGTGAGCCACTGCTGATGCTGCTATGCTGTGTCGGTGGAGTAACTAGGGTTGCCAGATTGAATTACCCTATTATCGGGAGCAGGAAACAATATGTCAGCATTTTGAGAATTTGGTCGGGAGACGCCCCGCGCGCTCGCCGCGCGAGCTTTTTTTTTTAGCCTGAAAGATCAGAAATTTTCGTTGCCCGGACCACCTTGAGTGGATCGGACGAAGTTTTAAAATGAATTCGTTTGTCGGGAGATTCTCTTTTTTGTCGGGTGGACATACAAAAAATCGGGAGAATCCCGCCAATTCCCGACCATATGGCAACCCTAGGAGTAACCGCCATTCCGTTCTCTTTTCTTGAGCTCCTGATACGACGTCACATTGATTCTCTCTTTAGCTTGATCTATAAACGCACGCCTCGGTCTTCCACTGCCTCTTCTTTGTTCTATTTTGCCTTCAATTAAGTTCTTATATAGTTGTCATGTCGTATCAGGTGCTCCAACATATTTCCTCTTTTATTATATTCTTCAGTAACTTTCTAATTATTACTCACATAACACATGTTTTTTCTGGCCTTTTTCGTAGACTGGTTTAAATTTCTAACTGAATTTTGTTCGACAATACGAACGTGCCATATTTAACACAACCCAAGCTGTAATTCAAAGCATCTGATCGCACAACCGCTCATAAATCCAGCTGCAAATCTCCAGAATCTCCCCCCGCCATAAAACAATCGAAGCAGGGAATTAAAACGTCTTCGGGGGTCTATTAAGAGGTGCGGTATCTGACGAATGGGCTGCAGCACGCTTGTACTAAACGACTTATCTTGTTAAACCGTTTATGGCGGTTACGTTTTTTGTGCAATGAGGGTAAAAATCGGAACAGTAAGTGGGAAATCGTTACTGGTTTGTCGCTTCGGTAAATATTAACTGTCACGTTTTACGCGCTTCCCTAGAAGCCATTTTGATTCTTCAAAGCTTCTAGAACACTGAACAAGGCTTCATAAAAATTGGCCTTGCAATGGGGTTATATACCGGGTGTCCCAAGACTATGCGACATGAAGGAAAAGGATCTCAAATTAGATAATCAATATTGTAGATGGGATATTTTACTAAAAGGAGACTTTATTTTTATTTAAAAAATAAGTAATGCTGCATTCAAAGTATATTTTTATTACCTACTCGTTTCGTATCGTTCTTGACATTTGAATCAAATATTTTACGCTATTCCTTTCTTTTGAGATACCTACTATGCTACTTAAGAGGATAGTTTTTTTGCCCATTATTTCGATTGATATCATAAAAATACGGGTTTTTTTTTACATTTGAGTTGGTTCGATTCCCAGACGAAGCAAGTAATTTTCTGAAAATCTTTAAATGCAGTATGACTTACTTTTAATAATAAAATAAAGTTTCCTTTCAACAAAATATCCTATCTACAACATTTGAGGTAGGTTCTTTCCCTTCATGTCGCATAGTCTTGGGACAATCTGTAGAAAACAAAAAACCCCTTTAATTGTATCGAGCACACTCCTTCGACATACTCCTTATTAAGAGTACATTGTGTATCTAGGGCGTTAAGTAAGAAATTACAAACGAGTGTTTGTTATAAGCCCGAGATGAAGCCGAGGGCTTTAATAACACGAGTTTGTAATTCCTTTACCGCCCGTGGCACACACAATGTTTTTCATCACACTTATGAGGAAATCTTAATAATATAATCTTACTAATTGACCCAGTTTGACAAGAAAATATTAAAACAGAAAGTGGCATTAGTGACATACGAGGGCCGTTTGATAAGTCTTTTTAAAAAACTATTTATGAAACCTTTTTTCGTAAATGGCATTACGAGTTTTTAGCTAGGCTATTTACTAGCTGAATACACTAGGTATTATTGATGTGGCATTATTTTATTTCTTAAAAATTAAAAAATTTTAAAGTAGTCGCATAACAGGCTTCTGGGTATCTTTAATAGGGAACAAGTTTTTTTCTTTTTCTATTTTTTTTAACTTGGGGAATACAAATAACTTGCTAGAAATCCAGTGTAAACAATGGTGATAGATCAATAAATACTCGCTATCCTGTTTTTTTCTGAACCCAATTGCAAGTTGAGATCGTGAACCCATTTTTGGTGCTCATTTGGAGCCACACTCTGTTGCTTATCCCATTCTTGTGAATAATGTGTTTAAGTTTCTTAAAATCACCAACACGTAAGTCAAAGACTTTAGTTATCACCTAAATCTTCATCATTGATCACTAGACATGTGGTTTCCAATTTTTTATATGTTTTATTAGTCGGTGTCAATTTTGAGCCAATACTGTCAAGAATCGGCTCTTATTTAAAAAAAAACTATATTCTAATAAAAACACTGTGAACTATAACAGTTAGAGAGTTTTCAAAAACAGACATAATATTTTCTACGTGTAATGACAACATTTTCGAGCAAGTGTGCTGAAAAATACAATACAATATGTACCACGAACGACGTTGTGGGCATCCTCTAATTTATTAACAAAACACTTGATCACGACTCTCTTACAGCTGACCTTTCAAATTGATCTGATGAATTACCCTTAACAGGGGCATAGGGTAAGGCGTCCTATGAAGGAAACTTGAAAGGGAATTTTTCGATAAGTCAAGTGTATTTTCCGTTGCTAGGCAACCGGGGAATAGGCTCCAATGGAATTTAGTTATAACACGGAAAAAGAGTATAGCTATTAATTCTATCACAACAGTGGTCACAAATAAAATATTAAATTAAAAAGGGAAAAATGGGGTCATTAAAGACATTTTCTTGAATGTAAGTAATTTCTGGAGAGTAGGTAATTGTTATAATTTAAGGGTGCTTTCGAGGACTTTGAGGGCCTTTATAAAAGGGTCCACCCTCAACGCTTGGACCCTTGCCCTCAACTAGTGCTGTAGCAATTATAAGAACGGTTTCACCCTTAAGTGCATAGGGTAGGTACAGTCGCCAAAAGATGGTATAAGAAGTCGATAAAAGCAAATAGCATCTCACCGTGGACGTCTAAAGTAATGAAAGAAAGGGTGTTTGTATGATAGGGGTTTGCTGAATATTACTTTATCTAGTTCCGTCGGAATTACATAAGCAACTAGTAAAATATAACAAGTTCATTATTCAAAGTGATACTCTAACTCAAAATTTAGTGTAGCTTTTGCGCACACTACTTAATTATTAAATTAAATTAAAATTAAAATTAAAATTCATTTATTTCAAGTAATAAAACTCATAATCACATTAATCACACATCAATTGCATTTAAATTGAACCTAGCCTAAGAGAATAAATTAATATAATAAATAAATTCACACAGTCAATAATAATTAAATCCATACAATAACAACATCTAACATTAATAAATTAAATTAAATAAGGTGGGTTGAAGTGGGGACATTACAGTATTAATGATAAAAATTTTAAATTACAGTACTAATAATAAAAAAAAAAATTATATAACGATGTCAAGAGTTATTAAATAATTTATTATTTAACATGTCTCTGACAACATTGGCGGATATACGGACAGTCCTCTCTCTCGGCTATCATAGCTAGGACGGTGTTGGGGCTGGCCCGAACCCTGCGCACGAGTGCGGCTCCGCGCGCGCGCATGCTGGCGTGGAAGCACGCAGTGCGCGCTTCTGCAAACATGCCGGAGGCGCTGCAGTATCGGGGCAGCCCCATCACCGCCCTAAAGGCGTTATTGAATTGAACACGGAGGGCATTGTATGTTTTCTGTGTGTAATTGGCCCATAGGCCACATGTGTAAAGGGATGTGCAGTAAGCTCTAAACAGTGTTACTTTTACATCCCGTGAGCATCTCGCAAACCTACGGGCGATCATATTTGCTCTGACACACAAAGCCCTCCGCTCTCGCTCCATGTCACTATTGTCTTTGAGGTCAGCCGAGACGATATGTCCGAGATACTTAAATTGTTCTACTCTTTTCAAGGGCACTCCGTTAAGATAGATGGGAGGCACGTCTAACACTCGTCTCGCACCGCCCTCAAATACCAAATATTGACTTTTATTCACATTGTACTTCAGTCCGTGAGCATGAGCATAATCACCACATGTCTTCAATAGTGTCCTAAGTCCACATACCGACGCACTCAATACGACCATGTCGTCCGCATAACTTAGATTATTGACGCACACCCCGGCCACATGACATCCAATATGCCGACCACTGAGCTCAACAATAAGTGCGTTCATATATAAATTAAAGAGTGAAGGAGAGGTTAGCCCACCCTGCCTTACCCCGCACTTCAACCTATAATCTTCAGATAACTCCCCCGCCCATCTTACGTTGTTGACCTGATGTCCATACCAGTGCTTGAAGATACTTATTATTTCTTGAGGTAAATTTACACTTTCAAGCTTTCTCCATAGCATTTCGTAGGACACCATGTCAAACGCCCGGGACAAGTCTAAAAAGCAGGCGTAAATGGGAGTTTTACGATCCGTGTAGTATCTGGCGACATGCTTGAGCGACAGTATCGCACTCTCCGTGGACAAACGAGGTCGGAAACCAAATTGGTTGTCATGTAGAGAGAGACATCGGTCTAACTGCGTATTAAGCATGGCGTCAAACACTTTAGCCACAACAGTTGCGAGAGAGATGGGCCTGTAGTTATTTGTATCTGCCAAGTCTCCAGTTTTGTTTTTCACGACAGGTACAACCACCGTTTTCATGAGGCTAGGGGGAAGATATGAGTGACTCACGCACAATGAGAATAACATTGCAAGGACTCTCGCAATATGAGGTCCAGCATTTTGAAGGTGCTCGATAGTGAGACCATCATATCCAGGAGACTTTCCTTTCGTTATTGATTTAATTGCCTTCCTAACTTCCTTGGCAGTAAATGTTGTCAGACTCCCTTTTGACTTAGTCTCAGTATCGAACACACTTCCCACCGGTAGTACAGATGGTTGGATGTGAAAATGTCTTCTGAACATATCTGCAATAGCCTTCGGTTCACTGACACCGTTGACACTCGCCGGGAGACCAGGTCGAATGTTAATTTTGCTCGTATCCTGCCAGAAACCCTTAAAATTACCTCTGGCGTGCTTCTGAGCTAGAGCATCCATTTTAATTTGGTCCTGATGGTCTTGGCACCATTTTAACCGCGATTTAAATATTCGCCTGCTTTCACACATCTCATTATACATGTAGCCAGAGGTAGGTTTTCCGCAGCACACCCATTCCAGAAATTTAGACCTAGCCACCCGATGAGCATCACTAACATGCTTGTTCCATCCCATTATACGTGGACCCCCCCTACGCTGTCCTGACCTTGCACATCCAACCGCTGCAGAGTCACACAAAGCGCAAACAATGTCCTCGTACAAGCTATCAATGATACGATGATGGCTCGGATCATCACAATATCGACCCGCACAATTGACAAATTCGTTCCTAAAATCTATATCACGTAAACGTTTATGACATTCTTGTTTGTAAAATTGTATTTGGTCATCTGATCGGTTTCCCCATAATACTCTCTTATCTGAGATGCTCCTATTAACTTGTTTAGGTATTAAAAGTTGTAAATCACACTCGATAATAAGGGGAAAATGGTCAGACCATAAACAGTCATAATTAACACGCACTTTACGCACGGCCGATGCAGCAGATCGAGTGACAAGACAGTGATCCAACCAACTACAAGACCCATATACTTCACTCCTAAAAGTGTAGGTATCGGAGTCTAGGCCAAGACTGTCAACATCAACGCAAGACCAACACTGTTCGTTACAGAAATCCATAAGTTCATTAAAAAATATTTCTTGCGGATGCGTATTAAAATCACCCATAATAAACACTGAGTCAACGTCATATTCACTTATAATGGCACTTACCGCGCCGAGGCATTCCGTGAAATCCGGTAAATTCGCCTGCGCGTTCGTGGGCATGTAAACACTGATCACTATCACAGGTCTATCACTTGTTTCGATTTTTATCGCGCATACACGGTTGTTATTACATTTAATAACCGATACATTTCCAAAAACACTATTTCGCCATAGCAGGGCCACTCCTCCGTATGGTCGGCCTCGTAGAATACCCACAGACGTGTCAACCGCAGATGTACCGGTGTACCCAAAACCGACATCAATAGTGCTTAAATATGGTATATCATCCGGCAATAACCAAATTTCTTGTAAGGCTATAAGATCGCAAGTCTTGCATAGCTCCCTGATTCCGTCCACGGAACGTTTAACACTTTTGCAGTTAAAACTAGCAAAATTATAACTGCCATACTTATAACTATTTGTTGCCATTATTGTTAATACTCGTAGTGCCGTCTACGGAGCTAACTCCGTTCGCATCTTTGTATTTAAAATTAACAAAGCGCCTAAATATAACACCTTGCGGCCATAATTTCTGATCCAGGTATACATCCAATTTATGTTGCGGTACAAACATTTTAAACGCAATGTGATCTTTCTTGGATTTGATATTTATATCATGTAAAACTACTGTGTCCTGAGTCTTCGAGAATATGTATTTAATTATATCATCCTTTGTTGTACTTCTATTGACGTTCGAGATAAATATCGGGGTTTTTTGACTTGCTGCTTTAAAATTACACTCTAAATCCCTGGCTATACCGGCTTTTCCTTGAAAACGATACTTAGGTTTCTGTTTTTTACGATACGACACATTTTTCCATCCTTCACACTTTTCATCCGTGGTTTCAACGCATTTCAATACTGAGCCGCCGTTGTTTACTTGTAAATCAACTACGGGAGTTGTGGTTATAGCTAGCGCGGCTTCGTCATTAGATAACGTTTCGTTTGAACCGCTCGGCTTCGGCGCGTGAGTCATCACACAACTGTTTACTGAATCTACCTGCGTTATATCTCTATATGTGGGTTGCGGTACATATGTTTCTTTCTGTAAGCCATTATATGAATCGCTAAGCGTTGAATTGTGCATTAGACCCGTCGGCCCACTATCCATCGTATTAGAGGCCCAGGCTCCCCTTTTAATGTTGACTTTAAAGACTGATGGTGGTGCTAGAGAAGCATTTTTGATTTCTAGAAGCTCAGCCTTTAATTCCTGTAGTTCATTTTGAGTAGCGTAGGTCGCTTTAACTTCGTCTACGTCGCCCTGCACACGAAGAAGATCTTTCAATAATTTAGTGCAATCCAGGTGATCAAACAGAATAGGAGGTAATTTTTCCAACCGCCGCGCTACAAATACTGGAAAATCATCTGGCTCAGCAGATTTAAAAAGATTCACTATGTCAGCCAAGTCCCGTTCTTCTTTTCCTTTGTTTTTACGGATAACTTTCCGCGAGGCCGTAGTAACTGCACCGAATAATAGTGCTTTCGATGTCTTAATCTCTTCACTCGTAAACGCCGATGTACATATTCGCACCAGCGTCACCTCGTCAATCACTGAAATTTTATTTTGAACATACGCAAGTAGTTCGTCAATAATAATGTTGCAGGAAACGCACTGCACAACGTTCGACATTTTTAATTCTCACAGCGCGGGAACGGCGCCTTTAACGAATGTACGCACCCACTCTTATCGAATGCGCGCGCGCGACTCGAAATTAAAGTTTAGCATAAACTATTATGCTCCCGGATTAGTGTGAAGAATGCTCTGGGCCCTCATTATTAACATTCATAACCAAGTGGGTAAAATCAGGAGTTGACAAATAAGGCTGCCCAATTTTGGCCCTGCAATTATTCCGACTCGAGTCTTCTTTACGAAAATTCGTACTTTTGTAATCAATGTTTACCGCAAACATTTTAATTAAAACAACTTCGCAGAGATTCGGAGCCCATCTGGGGCTTCGGGAATCGAAAAAACAACTACATACAGAAATTTCCAATGATTGGATCGGTTATTTTCATTGAGTAAAATATGAAATTGATTCGGGATCTCTTTTGGTACTTTCAGCGGTTAGGTGGGCTCAGCTCGGCCGTGGGGAATAAATTCAGTTTACCCCATAAAGGGGTATTTCCTAAAATATCTCTATTATGTACTCGCATTTCGCTATATTTCTTGAAAACTTCAGTCAATTTCGGCCTTCAAAAGACAGAATAATGTCACTATACGACACATAACTTATATTAAAATTTAAATGTGCTCCTTGTAACGTAACTAATCCAAAGATTAATTATAATTTTAATCTAGTCCATAAATCTAGGTAACTGTTTTAAGTTGGCGCACCTCAAAAATCGCGACGATTATTAAACCTCTGGCGTTTAATTAACGACTTAATTACCATTTTGACTAGAATTATGACCGATAAGGCTTCTTAAGTCTCGAGGTTTTTAATAAGAACTCAATTTATTACGATTTTCATTTTTATTCGGATCTATATCGGGATCCCTAATTTTTTTTAACCTATTTTTGCATTCCCTAATACTGTTTGTCATAATGATCATTTGTCCTAACACTCACATGCCCTAATATTTGATTCCCTCACATCATATTGATAAAATTTTTGTGCCCTAATATTTATTTTACCTAATGTAATTTGCCATATTGATTATTTATGCTAATGACATTTTGCCTAATAGTCATTTATCATAATTACTAATAAACCCTAAAGATCACACGTCCTAATCGTCATTTATCCTAACTTTATATGGGCTAATGTAGTTTATCCTATTATTGTATAATCTAATATTATTTGTCCTCACGATTTTTTTCCCTAATTGTGATTACCCAAATATTATATGTTCCAACCAATAACCCTACCCTAACCAAACTAACATAACCTAACCTTTTTTTTTCACCCGGAGCAATGCATGAAACTGCATACCACCATGTAACCTAAGGCCATCGGGGGTGACAGCCAGATGTTACGCATTGGTTATGTGGGGCTCTCCGCTCCAGAAGGGATTGGCCTACCCATTAAAACTTGGGATGCTTCCAACCTGTGCCTTCATGGTGATGGTGTGGGATCCAATGGCACCACGCCATCACCGGCAACTCCGCCCTAGGGCTAACCCTCTACGAAAACGGCACACTGTAGGCAAACCTGACCTACTTTTCTGGTAACAGTTCGGTTTTGTTAGGATCGCAGTTCAAACCTAACCTAACCTACTTTTCTGGTAACAGTTCGGTTTTGTAAGGATCGCAGTGCAAACCTAACCTAACCTACTTTTCTGGTAGCAGTTTGGTTTTATGAAGATCGCAGTTCAAACCTAACCTACTTTTCTGGTAGCAGTTCAGTTTTGTGAGGATGGTAGTTCAAACTTAACTTAAACTATTTTTCTGGTAGCAGTTCGGTTTTGTGAGGATCGCAGTTCAAACCCAACCTAACCTACTTTTCTGGTAGCAGTTCGGTTTTGTGAGAATCGCAGTTCAAACCCAACCTAACCTACTTTTCTGGTAGCAGTTCGGTTTTGTGAGGATCGTAGTTCAAACCCTAACGTACTTTTCTGGTAGCAGTTCGGTTTTGTGAGGATCACAGATCAAATCTAACCTAACATACCTTGATAACTTTAGCAAAATTATCTTTAATTTATGGATACCATGTATGGTAAAAATCCATCAGATAAATGGGTTTTAGGACAATCACAACATTCCAGAAGAAAATTGATCATCCCAATAAGTATTACCGCCTGTTGTTTACCATTTATGCTGTTTTAGATTAAAGTTTTGTAATCTTTTGTTTTGGTGCACAATAAAGAATATTGTATTGTATTGTAGGACAACACAGTTAATGCAAGTAATATGAGGACAAACGTTATTAAGGATAGCGAGGAATATGCAAAATAACAAGGGATATTGATAGTTATGGCAAATATATTTCGGACAATTTAGATTTAGGGCAATAATAACATTATTATTATTATTATAGCCTCATTTATTCCTTAATAACATTAAATATGTAACAATTCGTAACTTAACATAACATGTAAATAATTTAAATAGGCAATAATTCATAGTTAATAATGTTTCCATGCAATGTTTATAGCAGATTAAATTTGAATTTAACTTAACTACAATGAATTTATAAATTAAATAAAATTAAATAATCAAATATTAAATACAATCAGAATTAAATTTTAAATTATAAATTACAATCATATTTCATTTTTATGTCATGCAAGTTTCATTTAAATTATGTATTATGTATTTATATTAAGGACCTCTCTACGAGTAAAGGCCTCCTCCATGTTTTTCCAAACCTCTCTATCCTTAGCTTTGGTCATCCAGTGTTTACCAGCTACTCTATCTATTTCATCTATCCATCTTTCTCTTGGTCTTCCTCGTTTACGTTTGTTCTGTGGTCCTGCCCAAGTAGTTACTTTATTTGTCCATCTCTGTTTGTTCATACGCGCTACATGGCCAGCCCAATTCCATTTTTGCTTTTTACAATGTTCCAAAGCGTCTATTACATTGGTTGTACTTCTGATATCCGTATTTCGTTTTCTGTCTCTCCTTTTTATATTTAAGATACTTCGTTCCATTGCTCTTTGGCATACTTGTAATTTATTTTTTATGCTGTTGTTGTAAATCCAGGTTTGGCTGCCGTATGAAAGACATGGGAGTATGCAGGAGTCTAGTACATTTTTCTTAAGTTTTATGGGAAGTTTTGATTTCAGTACTTCCTTATAACTCCAGAACTTGTTCCATGTAATGTTAATTCGTCTGTTTATTTCATCTTGGTGTCTGGATTTAGCAAATGATATTTGTTTTCCTAAATAAATGTAATCCTGT
The DNA here is from genome assembly GCA_947034925.1 of Eudemis profundana. Lineage (NCBI taxonomy): Eukaryota > Metazoa > Arthropoda > Insecta > Lepidoptera > Tortricidae > Eudemis > Eudemis profundana. Next base: position 21,780,526 of record OX344808.1, read on the forward strand.
ACATATTCTAGTAGGGTATTGTTGACTTGGATGGGTATTTTTGTAGAGTTGGTCATGATTTTTGTTTTGGTAGCATTAAGTTCTAAACCGATTTCTAGACTGACTGTGTGAAGTTCACAAACCATTTTTTCCAGTTGGACTGCTGTTTCTGAGAATAGAATTATGTCGTCGGCGAACCTCAGATTGCTCAGAAAATCGCCTTTTATGTTTAAACCTCTGTTTTTCCAGTTCAGTTTTCTCATGATACTTTCAAGAACAGTGATGAAAATTCTAGGCGACAGAGGGTCTCCCTGTCTAACTCCTCTACAGATTTGTATTTCAGATCCTTTGGTTTCCATTTTTACGCGAGATATACTCTTGCTATATATGTCTTTTATAAGCTCTATAGTCTCTGTCGGCACGTCGCATTCATGTAGAGCTGTCCACATACTATTGTGAGATATTGAATCGAACGCTTTGGCGTAGTCTATAAAAGCCAGGTAGAGTGGGCTTTGGTGTTCTTCATATTTCTCTATAATTTGCTCTAGCGTATGGATGTGATCGGTTGTCGAAAAGCTTTTTCTAAAACCAGCTTGTTCTGGCGGTTGGTGTTTTTCAGTGTATCTCGCAAGTCGTTCTTCGAGGCATGAGGCAAACAATTTATATATATTGGGTTGTAAGCTGATAGGTCTGTAATTATTCATATTTGCTGGGTCACCCTTCTTATATAATAATATTATATCTGATATTGCCCATTCTGTAGGTATTTTTCTATCATTTAGGATCTTGTTGAACAATTTGGCTATGTGAGGGGCCAGCAGAAATTTGCCTATTTTTATTGCTTCGTTAGGAATACCGTCCGGTCCATGGCTTTTGTCTCGTTTTAGCCTATCTATTTTTTTCAGGATTTCAGAGTCAGAGAACCTGTCTACAGTGGTAGAGTTATGGATGGGCGCCTCATCTTTCTCTTTGTCGTTAGCTCGGATTGAGTAGAGGTTTTTGTAAAACGATGTAGCAGTCTCTATTATTTTTGATCTTGAGAAAGTTTTATTGTTAGTAGAGTTTTCATTAAGGCATGGTATCCATTGTTTGGTATTTGTCAACGCTTTGTAACCTTTTTTCAAGCTGCCTGACGAGGTGAGATGGTCTTCTAGTACTTTAATTCTATATTCTTGATGTTCTTTTTTAATAAGTCTGTGTATATTTTTATATAAGTAGCTACGCTCTTCCTTCTCCCCGGCTGTTAACTTTTTCTTGGTTGTAAGTTCATGTCTTCTGTCAATAAGTCGTTGTATATCTTCTGTAATAATGCTGTGTTTTTTCAAGGTTTCACTTTTAGGGCAGTTAAGGCTTTCTGATATACATTTCTTGATCGTGTTGTAAAGAGACTCTACATCTTCGCATATGTCTAAGTTAGCTAAGTTTATTTTTTCGGTTAAAGTTTTAAGAAAATGCTCTTTATCTTCTGGTGAAATTAATTTCGATTTTTTGTTTTTGTATTTAGCTCTACTTCTCTTTGGCTTTGACATAACGACTGTGCTTCTTATGAGTCGATGATCGCTAGGAAATGAAAATAACATTATTGAAAGTAAAAATTATGACAACTTATCATTAGTCCAAATACCCATTAGGACAAAACAGTTAGCCCAAGTTATTTTAGGACAAACGATGTTAGGGATCGCGAGGAATATGCAAAATAACATTAGGAATATTAATAGTTATGGCAAAAGAGCTTCAGACAACAGAGTATTATGGCAAAAATAACATTATGGAAAAACCTTATTATGACAACTGATCACTAGGCCGAATACCCATTAGGACAAAACAGTTAGGGCAAGTGATTTTAGGACAAACGATGTTAGGGATCTCGAGGGACACCCTCAGGGAATAGTACATTACATAACTATCGTCGTCCATTTTGATGCATGGTCCTTTCAATATACATAATATGTATAATATAGACAGGATAATTAAAGGAAAACTGACTCTACATACAAGTTAATCTGAGGTATGTCTAACTAGTAATTTAGTATTCATTAAAATACAAGTAACTAAGCGTCCATTTGCGGGTTTAAATTCTAAGAAACTTCGGAATAAGCGGTCTCGTTAAACAATTGAATTAGTTCAACATCAACAGTTTGAAATTTGTCTTTTGCGATTAACTGGTAAGTTAGGGACTTCGTCTGTAAATATCAAATTATGCTTATTTCGAGCCAATATCAGGAGTGGCTCACTCCGCGATATCGCCCCGCGGCTACTATAGCTTGGCAACTTCGTTGGTGACACTCACATGTGTGCTTTTTGTTATGTGTAGCCGTAACTACTAACACAAGTTACCGCCAACACGAACGGGGGCCTCCAGAGGCTGCTTCTGTCGGTCGTCGTTCGTGTTGGCGGTAACTTGTGTGAGTAGTTACGGCTGCACATAACAAAAAGCACACATGTGAGTGTCACCAACGAAGTTGCCAAGCTATAGTACTAAATTTTCTTCCGGAGGGACTTAGTCAGCGACCAGAAAGAGCAAGCGTTAGGCCGGCTTTACACCTGTAAGTTTTACTTACGTAAGTAAGGACGCAGCTATACGTTAGACTGAGATAGCTGACTGACTATCTCCGACTGCCGGCCTTAAGTATGCGATAGAGAGAGACGATCGGATGCGGTGCGTTACGTCCGGTGGTCGGACTCGAACGTAAGTTTTTAAGAAAAAGAAACTTCTGTACATAGCAGTAGCGTGGCGTCCAAAGAAGTCGATTCCTACCGGCTTGCCTAATATTAGGCATTTGAGCACCTTATTCTACAGCTCTTACAAAACATGTAAAATTAGGAGGCTGAATATCGGAATTTTCTTAGCAGTTAATTCGTTTTATTAGGGTAGCAGCCACAGAATTTTTTTTTATTTTTTTTACGGATTAAATAAATATATAAGAAATGTATCGAGATAAAAGGAAAAAGTGTCTGTGGTACCTCGCGTGCTAAAAAGAAGTGGCGACAACCTCCATCAGCTTCAAATATCACCAAATGAAATGGAAAATTTATTTTTCATCACACTTGCTCGAAAATGGTGTCATTACACGTAGGTTCTGCGGGCCGTAAATGACCTATTAAGCCCTAGGGCGTAATGGTTTTCTTTTTAAATTTGAAACGATGGTTTTGTTTCACTCTTATTTGTCGTGTTCAAAGGAAATGCCAATTTACTTTTTTAACTTTTATCACTGAAATATTTATTTAAAGAGAACTGTTATTGCAAATACATATAAACACATATTTCTGTTACATTAATTTAATGTTTAAATAGTGTATTTCAGTATTTTGCAAATATAAAATCAACCGTTTTAGGTCTTTACCGTTATGGGTTCCGAACGTGTCTTGACTTTCGCATTGTCTATGGATATGTCACTAATGTCACTGTCAGTTTTACAATTTTATTTAGGTTAAGTAAGGTTATTTTAATTAGATTTCCTCACAAGTGTGATGAAAAACATTGTGTGTGCCACGGGCGGTAAAGGAATTACAAACTCGTGTTATTAAAGCCCTCGGCTTTGCCTCGGCCTTGTAACAAACACTCGTTTGTATTTCCTTACTTACCGCCCTTGATACACAATGTACTATTCCATCACTAAATTACACTTTTGGCGTCAAACGTCAAGCGGAAAACGTTACACGCTTGGTCCACATACAAATCGACGAAGTGTTTCCTTCTTTCTCAAAATATTTCTGTAGGTAGCCATTGCGTTTTGTAAGCGACAAAAAATAGTTGTTTTCATGGAATGCTCCGTATGTTTTTTTTCATATTCACAGTTTTTTCACAGTTGCAGTCTGCATCTACATAGTGTTGAATATAGGCTTTGACGCCGGCAGTGCCCAACTCAGGGTGGTCTGGCTATAGCGACCTGGTTCGACCCCAGGGAACGCCACGGCCAACCACCCGGTCCGACAATCGCTACGCCCAGGATGGGTTGCGAGTTTGTCAGTTTCTAAAAAAAAAAAGCCGGCAATGCAGCATATTTTAATAAGCGTTCTTTACTCTGGCCTTTAAAGCTCGCAGCATAACCATAGCTTGTTAACCTGGCCAAAAAGCTCGCAAAAGCTCTGCCTCTTCGAGATAAAACGAAATTTACAGGCAGCTTTCATGCCGCCTCTATTTATTAGCGAAAATGCAAAGGCGTCAGCTTTCTGGCTCATTAGGACGTTCAGTAGGCTCCGATTGCCTGTTAGTCGTTCAAGATCTCGTGTTACGATTAGGTACAATCAAAAGTTAATATATGAGCGGATACAAATTGCTCAAAAATATATGAATAAGAGTTCATTTAATCAAGTAGGATTCATAGGGACCGCTTTTGCATCGTCATAGGCTACATTTTAGTATAAGGACAGGAGGTACTTACATTTAAAATTTAAATTAAAAACACATTAATAGTAGTATTATAAGCGAGAGTTCATTATATGTTTTATGCCACACTTGGCCATAAAGTGCCTTTTTCCGCACGCTACGCGTACGGAAAAAGCTGCTTTCTGGCCAAATGTAGACATAAAATACTGTACACAACACGGGAGGTAATAAAGAAAGCCCTCGATCGCATATTTACGTCCCTCTCTTGCGGCTCGGGCCGCAAACATCTGCGATCTCGGCCTTTCCCTGTATTACCATCCTAGTTGTCATATTACTTTTATTATCTATATATATAAAAGGCAAAGTCCTGACTGACTCATCAACGCACAGCCGAAACTACTAAAGCAAAGAACTTGAAACTTTCACAGTAGAATGGTCATATGACGTAGGTGAGAGATAAGAACGGATTTTTCGAAATTCATCCCCTAAGGGGTTCAAATAGGGGTTCAAAATTTGTATGGAGAGACTACGATTTTTTAAGTAAGAAGTTGGAAACTTCGTGCTTAGATTCTTCATTAGAATAAAAGAAAAGTAATGTCACCGTTTTTTGAAATTCGTCCCCTGAGGGGTTAAAATGGGGGTTGAAAGTTTGTATGGAGAGTCTGCGATTTTTAAAGTAAGAGCTTTGAAACTTCATGCTTAGATTTTTCATTAGAGTGAAAGAAAAGTAGTTTCACCGTTTTTTGAAATTCATCCTCCAAGGGGTTTAAATGGGGGTTAAAAGTTTGTATGGAGAGTCTGCGATTTTTAAAGTAAGTGGTTAGAAAGATCATGTTTAGACTCTTCATTAGAATAAAAGAACAGTGTTTTCACCGTTTTCCGAAATTCATCCTCCAAGGGGTTTAAATGGGGGCTGAAAGTTGGTATCGGGACTCTGCGATCTGTTTAAGTAAGAGATTTGAAACTTCATGTATATATTCTTCATTTAGATCAATGAAAATTAATATAACCGTTTTTTGAAATTCATTCTCTAAGGGTTTTAAATGGGAGTTGAAAGTTTGTATCGGGACTCTACGATCTTTTTAACTAAGAGGTTTGAAAATTCACGCGGACGAAGTCGCGGGCAACAGCTAGTTTGAGTATCATTGTCTAAATTAGGCCACGCATTTTTATCCTTCAAATAATCTTCGACACTACTTTCTGTAGCAAATTGAACTTACTCAAATCAATCACATAACTGGAAACCTTTTATCATTATAGGACGTGCAGAACTGGGAAATTTCAGTATGGCAGTACCCGTTGTAATTCCCGGTTCTCTCATACTAAAAATTCCCGGTTCCGTACGCCCTAATACCAAATCGCTATTGGACCCATTACGATTTACTCATACATCTGGTAAAGTACCTGCCATGGCCGGGAGGGATCCTTATCAGGATTAATTTAAATATTCCCTGGGTTGCACAATAAAGGGCAAGAGACGGAAGGATTGGATAATTTTATTGCTTTTTATCCGTTTGCCATATTAATGGGTTCATATAATGATGGTTGATTTCAAAAGGTATCTTGTAATGGTTTAAATATGGTTTAATTTTAGACTATAATGATCGTGCGTTAGCTTAGCCGCCATGACATTCCAATGAAATTCGTCTTAAACCAGGCTTCAGCCTGCTATTTTAAAAAGAAATAATAGTGCATTACACAACGAGGTTAGTAAAACAAAGAAAGGCCGAGATCGCAGAAGTTTGCGGCCCGAGCTGCAAGCGAGGGACGTAAATATGCCATCGAGGGCTTTCTTTATTACCTCCCTTGTTGTGTACATCATTTCATGTCTACACTTGGCCAGAAAGCGGCATTTTCCGTACGCGCAGCGTGCGGAATAAGTCATTTTTGGGCTGGTGTGGCTAAAAGAAATAAAGTACTGAAATTAGTAAAGTTAGTGTGAACTTAAGAGCATCTAATGAGTGATGACGGATCTTGAAGAAATCTAGAAAGCTCATCAAATACCTACTCACCAACAGCGAGCGATATTTTTATTCATGGGACGAGTGGCTCACTCCGCCTTTTTTTTTATTCTTTATTTGTTTTATTTTTTTTTAGAAACTGACAAACTCGCAGCCCATCCTGGGCGTAGCCATGGTCGGACCGGGTGGTTGGCCGTGGCGTTCCCTGGGGTCGAACCAGGTCGCTAGCCAGACCACCCTGAGTTGGTCGGACTGGGTGGGAGCCGGGAGTGCCTGGGGTCGAACCTCACTCCGCCATTTTGCCGCGCAGCTACAAGTACCAAATTTGGCCCCTCCTGAGGAGCTAAGCCAGCGAGCAGAAAGAGCACGCGTTGTGCGATAGAGAGAGACGATCGGATGCGGTTTTTTCCGCCCGGAGGTCAGACTCGGTCAGTTTTGTTATTAATACAGCTTCTGTACCGTAGTGCTATTACTTATTTTGCGTTTATTTTATAGTCACTCGAGCATTTGTTAAAAAGGTTAAGTCTTATTGGGCCCTATATATCCCTGAAAATTCAGGGTTCTAGCTTCAGCCAGTACAAAATTACAGGAGGTTGAAAATGGCCTGAATGGCTTCGAGAAAAGGATGGTACGGCCGTGCCTTTGTTTTGCTCTACTTGGCGACTTATCAGATGTAAATAAGTTAACTTCAAATTCAAATTACGACTGGATTTTGTTACGCTTATACTTAACCGCGCAGCACGTCTAACCTGCCTACTGAATACGACGAACCTTGGATTAAAAATGTCAATATGATCGTGCTTCGCCACTAAATCATTGTACTGACGGGACATTCTTACTATTGGATTGTAGAAAGAGGTATCATGCCTACAGACCTGCAGAGCAAACGCTTTAAGAGTATGGTACGGTATTTTAAGAGCTCTCCAATTACTAAATGCTCTAAGGTTTCCGACGTAATGAGCAACAAAGGAAGAATGGCCGTAGGGAGTCATGTTTCGGCCTCCCCGCGGCTACCCAACACCGCTTGTGAAACCCCTCTTTGCCTGTGGTACAGTTGGGTAGTTCTCTGCGATTTTTTACCGTTTTGCTTGTTTCATTACCATCGCCACTATTATTGGCCGTTTTATAAAAGCAATCAGGAGCATTATGATAAAAATAGCAGAAGCACGCGACTTCTACGAGATAACCGAAAACGACGCCATAGTTTATATGGAGCTCATCCATGGATTGTTCAGAAATATGTCTGCGACTTATTCCTGTGTCTCCATACATTTAGTATGAAAAAGGGCCAGAGGAATAAGGTGACCGCAGACATATTTCTGAAAAATAACCCCCATAATGTGGCGATGGTATGATGCTATTGGTGCGACTGTTTACCTAGTTGGCTTGGTCCGGTTGACTGAAACATGGCGAGCTCATGAGATTCTATTTATTTACTAGCTGTCCCGGCGAATTTTTTAATAGTTGTTTTGTTTTTCGGAACAGAGACAAAAAATAATAATTAAAAATCATAAAATTCGTTCCACCCTTTCTCGAGTTATAAATGGCGTAACTAACCCGACTTTGTTTTATGTAGGTATCAGTGGCGTGGCGTCCAAAGAACTCGATTCCTACCGGCTTGCCTAATAACAGGCAAATGACCCCTTATCCTAGAGCTCTTAAAGAAAATGTACGCCAAATCTGCACCGGCTTGCCTAAGGATTTGTTTTACGCCACGCCACTGGTAGGTATATAGATTTATGCTTTACTGCACAACACAAGAAAGTACAAATGGCGGACTTAATACCGTTAGGTATTCTCTACCGACTGGTCACAAATGAATATACATCGACTGAAAAACACATCACCCTTCTTTCCGTCGCGTTCGGGTGTTTGACTAATCATCAGGGTAAACAGAGACATTACAGGAGACATTATTTACAGTAACGGTAAGGCTGCGTTTCCACCAGGGATGCGTAGCGAGTAGGGTTGCCAGATGGTCGGGAATTGGCGGGATTCTCCAGATTTTTTGTTTGTCCTCTCGACTCCCGACAAAGAAGAAAATCTCCCGGCAAACGACTTCATTTTAAAACTTAGTCCGATCCACTCAGGTGGTCCGGCCAGCGATAATTTCTGCTGTTTCAGGTTAAAAAAAACAACAACAATAAAGATCGCGCGTCGAGCGTCAAAATCCCGACATATTGTTTCCTGCTCCCGTTAATACGGTAATTCAATCTGGCAACCCTAGTAGCGAGGGATGTGTTTATGGTAACCAATGGAAACGCTTCATTTATTTATCCAGGATAATCAATCCAAAAATAACTATTATGGTCCGTTAATACTTAAATTAAGTTTGCTTTGTTTTTGATATTTATTCACTAAGTTGAATTCATGCTCCCTTCTACGCTTCAACGAGCTGGCGTGCCCCTAGTGCGTTATCACTAGGGCTTCCAATACCGGGATCCCGGGACCCCGGCTTTTTTAGGGCCATTTTTCAATACCGATATTGACGGAGCAATACCGGGATCCCGGTATTAAGTATAATTGACGAAATGTGCTACTTTAACTGAATTTTCCTATTAAAACAATAATTTTCGGCCACGTCAGAAGCTTGTTACTAGCACTCATGCTAATCTAGTACCTTCCTGTCTTTTTATTACCATAAATCAACCTGACCGAGTACGTCTTCTTTGCCAGATAGCCGTGCAATTGATTGAATGTTGTATCCAAATATACCTCTATTGATTCACGTAGTATCTTTCAAGTATAGTTGTAATAATATTATCATAAATACTCCCCAAATAACGTCATGGTGAGTCGTTCGGCACCACTCGCATCTAGAGACCTGACCTTCATCAGTCAGACCATCAGTTCTCTCTTATGTAGTTGGTAAATCGGCCCTCAATCCTACAAGAAACATGCTCTGCCCATTGACATATAAGATTTAAAACTATATATTTCGGTCACTTTAGTTCTTCGACAGATCGAAACGTTCATTTCTAGTTCGATCTGGCAGAGCAACTGGATATAACCCACTCCATCTCTCTTTGAATGACTTAAAATATTCTGATGAGCCTTCAAAATGAAGTTCCAAGTCCCAACCCCTTCAGATGCAGTCCAGATACGTAGATTCAACTTTGAGAAAGAGGTTAATCTGAATATTCTGAATCGACTTGGTTTGGCAACGTTTGGGGGACGCACAATATCTTATCGTTAAATATTTGAAGACGAATGTTTCTATTGGCAATTTGGCATTGATCTAACAATGTATATTGCCAGTGATTATTAAGTGCAAAGTGATACTAGAATATGAAATACTACTTAGGTACACTCTGCACACGGTACACACAAATAATGATCAAATAAGAGTTCTTCTATGAGGAATTCGTCTACGTAACGGGCGCTATAGTCATAACTTTAGAGATAATTATGGGTCGAGGCCCCGTCGGTACATTTATATACTACTAGCTTATTATTTGGGCTTATGAACACATTTGGCCATCGGAACCAAATTTTACGTGTATGGTTATTTTTCATCAAAACGGTTCTCATATTTTATTTATTTTATTATTTAACGCATTAAATATGAATTTATACCAATAAAACCGAGTTCAATTCTAGTTAGTACGTAATTTCGTAATAAATACATTTTTTGTTTTCCAATACCGGGATCCCGGGATCCCGGTATTGAGGAAGAAGGTTCCGGTATTAATACTGAGATTGCGAAGGGTCCGGTATTTGGAAGCCCTAGTTATCAGACTGGCGATTTGCGGCGAGTTACAAGTGTGTTCATTTCCGTACAAAATCAGTCGCGAGCGACATTTGTATAGGATTCGCTTCTAATGGCGCTTCCAGATTGGTGCAATGCAACATGTAATGCAACGTGTTGCCTTTCATGAACCGCGCAACTCGGGCGCGCACCTGTTTCCACCAGTACTTACCTATGCTGCATCCACAGACTACCTCCACTAGACCGAGCATGTTAGACGAGGCGCGCTCACATCAGATATGGTCGATTGTATAGCATTACGACCAAGGACCTTCAAATAAATAGCCGGACAGAGCATTACTAACAAAGAACTGAAGCATGTCTAATCGGCCGGCTACCTAACTATCTGTGTGTGCTGCTCGCAATAGGAAAAAACTAGTTGATGTGTGTGTGCGGCTCGTAACTACAAGCAGCTGGCGCATTAGAAATGGCTTCAGTTCTGTGTTGGCGAGCCTCCGTCCGGCTATTTATTTTAATGTCCTTGATTACGACATTACGCGACCGGCCGCTCGTTCAGTTGCGGCCATGTTTCTGACTTGTGTGTGCACCAAACGTGAAATAAATATTTCTGTTCAATCCGACGACAATCTCGAAACATAAAATGATAAAAAAGATGTGAAACACGCGTTGTACACTAGTAATATCTACCGAGATTTAATCGCCCATATGCGTGGTGAGCTCGTGTCGTATAACATGCTCCGTCTAGTGGAGGTGGTCAGTGGCTGCATCATATATCCGTGCGCACGACGCGCGCGCCGCGTGTTTCGTCGGAAAAACAGACAAATCACGGATCGCTCCGCGCGCGACTTGTAATGCTCGTAGCGTGTACGCATGGACCTATGCGTGTGCGTCAAATGCGTGGTTCGTGCGCGGATGGCGTCCAGACTATGGGAATTTGTTGAAAAGTGTGTTACATTATGTGAACGGCAAATTCTTTCATTGCATGTTGTGTGCAGTCTGAACGCGGCATAACTCGCCCGCAAATCGCCATTGTGGTAACGCCCTAAAAGCCTCAGACAGTATAATACGAAGATTGTATAACACAATAGGTTCATAATTCCATCACGGGACGCTGCACTAAAGGGTTTGGGCAGGGAGGCGTAAACCGACGCACCAAAACATCCTTTGGGAACTCTGTTCAATGTGTCTATGACGTTCTTAGTTTATGTTGTCCATTTCCAAGATCATCACTCGTTTAGGCATTATAATAAAGCAGTCAAGTGCGAGTCGGACTCGCCCGCCGAAAGTTCCGTACAAGCTTGTAGTATGGATTTAGCACACATTTCATATTTTTGTAATTATCAATTTACATTTTGTTACTTGGCCTTATACAATAAAATGACAAATAAATAAAATGTAAATAGTTCCAGATAAATTGCATTGAGAGATAAACTTAACTTTGCTGTTGGAAAACTGCTGTCCCCATACATTGACATAGGTCGCGGTTAGATTAGCAACTGATAAAATAAGTTTGTATTGCTATTTTTCAGAATTTCTTAAAAACAATGCAACTTAGGAAGACCGTTATATTTTTCGTGTAATACTCAGGATAATATTAATAATCGGTAATTAGCACACATTTTTCTGTTCACTAACTTCGGAGATGATAGGAGGAATGGAATTTTTTGAACGTTTTTTGTCTTAAATCAAAAACTACGTGTTTAAGAAAAAAAATTAAAACCATTTTCGAATCTACAAAAAAGTCCTTTCATTTGATACCTCATTTGATATAATAGCCCTGTGTTAACTTTCAACATCCCAATTCCGCCCCCTTTAAAAAAAAGTAAAAAAGGTACAAGCCTTTTTTTATGTCCAATAGGCTCTGGTTAGCGCTTTTTAACACTATTCCTTCAAATCAATAGCAGCAGTAGTTCCTGAGATATCTGACAAGGGCTCGTTTTTAACCATTTTGGTACGTAACCATAAAAATGGTACAAATACTGTGTTTGTACATTAAAAATTAAGCAATAAAACGTAAAATATTAATTTGCGTAATTATTATCGTTTTATTATTTGTAATTTAATTAATGTTATTGTAATATTTTCTTTGTAATTTTTCTTAACATGTAAAATTGAAAAATATTTTATGAATAAATGAGTATGAGTATGAATATGAGTAAACAAATACTTTCTGAAATGTTTGTCTGTTCGTCTGTTTCTGGTTGTTCACATGTCAAGTAAAAACTACCGGACCTATTTTTAAGGGTTCCGTAGCCAAAATGGCAAAAACGGAACACTTATAGTTTTTATGAAATTTAATAGAAAGAAAGAAAGAAAATGCATTTATTTATGACAGCAGCAAAAAATAAATAAAATAAAATAAAACAATAAAGGCGAATGCTGCCACAAAATGGTCCCACCTCAGCATGCAGCAATGGTATACATGATATCAAGCCGTGTACTCACTAGTGAGTTGTAGCCAAAAATCAACGGTTCTCTTTACAACAAAACTGACGTTCGAGGCTGACCACCGGACGGAACGCTGAGTCCGCATAGGCATAATTTGGTACTTCACTCACGGACAATGAATGCGGGGCATTTTCTATAAACAGTTATATAGAAAACTAGCATTTTCCCGCGGCTTCGCCCGCGTTGTTCCCCTTATTGTCCCAAAGTAACTCTTTACCGGGATATAAAGTATCCTATGTTTCAATCCAGGACTTGGACTACTTACATGCCAAATTTCAGCTTGATCCATCCCGTTGCTATCCCGTTATTAGGTAACAAATATCCAAACATCCAAACATCTAAACATCCAAACATCCTCCACAAACTTTCGCATTTATAATATTACTAGCATTTTCCCGCGGCTTCGCCCGCGTTGTTCCCCTTATTGTCCCAAAGGAACTCTTTACAGGGATATAAAGTATCCTATGTTTCAATCCAGGACTTGGACTACTTACATGCCAAATTTCAGCTTGATCCATCCCGTTGTTATCCCGTTATTAAGTAACAAACATCCAAACATCTAAACATCCAAACATCCTCACAAACTTTCGCATTTATAATATTACTAGCATTTTCCCACGGCTTCGCCCGCGTTGTTCCCGTTATTGTCCCAAAGGAACTCTTTACCGGGATAAAAAGTATCCTATGTTTCAATCCAGGACTTGGACTACTTACATGCCAAATTTCAGCTTGATCCATCCAGTTGTTATCCCGTTATTAGGTAACAAACATCCAAATAGCCAAACATGTAAACATCCAAACATCCTCACAAACTTTCGCATTTATAATATTATAGTGGAATGACCCGAATTCATTGTCCGTGACTGTAGTAGCTGCGTGGCGAATCGCGGATTGAGCCACTCCTGGTGAACTGGGACTTTCTCTATTTTACCGCCCTATGTGCGTAATATACTAATTCCCCATTATATATTTAGACGTTAAGGAAGGTGAAGGGGCGTTTAGTTCAAGATTGGTTTTACTATGCCTAGGTATTTAGGTAGGTATCCTTTAAGTACGGGTGCCATAAATTAACCTTTCGAAGTCGACGTGGCATAACTCAGCGGTGACAGCATATTTGTTTCAGCATAATCTCATAACTTATGTATGAAGGCTGCTCATCACCCTAGGTTCACTCTAGTCCGAGAGCCGAACGTTGGTCATCTACCTCGTGAACCAATAGTACCAATACGTAATACCTATCGGTTCCGTTTGACATCCTATGGGCGATTCCGCTAGAGACGAACCTTGACATCAATTTTCAAGTACCAAAATTTATTACTTTTTTTGATACCATCGTGTAGGGTGAGGTCTTAAATTAATTGTTATGGACTTAACTTCATATTCAGGATGTTAAAGCGCTTGAAAACCTTAGCATTTAGGACCAACTGCGAATCATATGATGTTGCACCTGCGATCGTTTTAACAGTGAATAATTTATTGATAGTTTCAGTTTTTAATTTTTTTTTAATGTTTCTATAGTTGATTGTTTATTTTCTTTCAATGTAAATAGGCAAAACATTTTAAATATTTGACAATTTTAAATTCTTATACACAAATCTGTAGAAAAGAGGTTAAAATGTAATCCTTAAAACAATATTTTTATAATAAATGTTTTTCGTTTTATTAGGAGGAGGCCTTGAATGAGTCAAAATGTTGCACCCGCGCTAATGGAATCGCCAGGCTTATGATGCAAGACTATGTCCAGCGATCAGCGATAGATAAATGATAAAGCATTTGTCACCCTCACACTTACATACTTGTCAGAACGTGCTTTATCATTTATTTATTGCACGACAAAGCTGACATACAGGTGTTGGTTTATTTAAACGCTAAATTTTGTGTACCTATAAGGGCCTTGTCACACTGGGGATGTTCGACCGAGTTGCGAGCATGTTTTCATACAGATTTCGATCGAGACAAGTTTTGTATGAAAACACGCTCGCAACTCGCTCGCAAATCGCCAGTGTGATAAGGCCCTAATTGTTTACGGTTATTGATTGAGTAACAAACATCTAAAATATCTCGACAAATGTCCATATATCTAACATTACTTTAACGCGACGAGAACTCATATAAAAGTTAGGTGTACAAAGAAAATATCGAGTACTGTGGACTGGAGTTACTTTGATTCGCGGGGTAGCATTTATCATCGATAAAAATCCTACTAATATTATAAATGCGAAAGTTTGTGAAGATGTTTGAATGTTTAGATGTTTGGATATTTGAATGTTTGTTATTGTTGCTAAATAACTGGATGGATTGAGCTGAAATTGGCGGCAAGTACACCAAGTCCTGGATTGAACATAGGATACTTTATATCGGGACAGTAACGGGAACAACGCAGGTGAAGTCGCGGCTAAATACTTGTAGTTAATAAGCGCGTTCAAAATCAAAAGGTATTTGGGTCCACGATACTCGATATTTTCTTTGTACAAAAAAACTTGCACCTAACCGTCTCCCGGCCTATTCTGTCAAAGTCACCTGTTTCAGAGGTGAGAGTGATTGGCTCATAATTCTCCTACCAACAGTAATGTAAGGACACTTAGTAAATTATATGTAGGTACTGTCTGCTTTGTTGCATAATTTGTGGACGCCCAAAAGCCTGTAATAATTCATCTTCATCATCATCATCAGCCCGTATTAGTCCACTGCTGTAGGCCTCTCCCATGTCACGCCATTGAGCATGATCCGCAGCCACTCGCATCCAGCCTCTGCCAGCCACCTTACGATGATCGTCACTCCACCTTGTCTGAGGGCGCCTCACACTACGTTTGCCGATCCGTGGTCTCCACTCGAGAACACGCTTGCTCCAGCGATTGTCGGTTCTGCGGCAGATATGGCCAGCCCACTGCCACTCAAGCTTGCTAATCCGTTGGGCTATGTCGACGACTTTAGTTCTCTGTCGAATCACATCATTATGAAATGAAATGAAATGAAATGAAATAATTTATTTCTGTAAATAGGCCTCAAGGGCTCTTTCACATGTCTGATTCTTTCTTTTGGCGCTTCGGCAAATGACATTCTGGTGAGAAGAAGCGCCGGAAGAAACTCACCAGTTTCTCTTTTAAAATAAACATTGAGCATTACAATAATTGTGAAAATGCAATTTCAATAAGTAATACAATTAATCAAATAAGTGCTTAACTAATAACTATACATTTCAATAAACATAAAACTATTTTTTTTAGAGATGTAAAGGGTCTCTAGGGGTCAAAACAACATAAATTAAAAAGAAATATGGAAAATAGAGAGACATACACTAAAATTAATGGAGATGTAAGGGGTCTCCGTTGTCAAAACATGTTTAGGAGGTGTAAAGGATCTCCAAACGTCAAAATACAAAATGGGAAACGAGAAATGAGAAACGATTACAGATACGATCCTTCAGAGATACTCCCAACATGGCCTTTTCCATAGCTCGCTGGTAACGAACCTGAGAAAAAAAAATCTCAGTTTCGTTACATTTTTCCCCTATATTTAGTTTGGGCGTAACGAAACTGAGAAATTCAAAATTTGTATGGAAAAGTTGGGCCATTTTGGACCACCTTTTTATTTCATAAATGAAAAGTGCTCATGATTCTGAGTAAAATGGTATGGACACACCATGATCAGACAACAAAAGTAAAAGGTAATTTTTTTCTGCAATTGACCCATTAGTAGGATGAGCTAGGATAGGATTTGCGCAGTTAACAAAAACATCAGAATGTGGACGAAGTATGGATTAGTCATTAGACTGATCTGTCGCCCGCTGTATGCATTTATCGGATCCCAGCCGCCATGATGGATGACTGCGCGATCGCGCTGAGTTATTGCCTGCCACGCTTGGATGTTTGATTTGAGCGTGATCTATGCTTTTTGTTTGTCTAATTTCCAATATCGTCTAATATGAAATTTCTATGTACATGTATTTATGTAAACACTTTATTGTATGTATTTAAATCACGTCGCTAAGGAGCCGCATAAGGGGAAGTGAAAACAGCATTATAAGGGTGATTGCTGTTAGATTTAATTTCCCGATAGTGTGGCACTGGGTTGATTTGGTCAGGACTGCTTTAACGTGCGTCAAGTAGTCCTGGCCTATTTAATGAGGTAAAAATATTTAAATTTTTTGTTTCATTCAATTACTAATGTAGGTTTTAAGAGTTTAAATGTAACTAACAATATATGGATCGCGGGCACAGATTAGAGAATATAAACAGATATTTCATTGTCGCGCGTTTCCATACAAAATGAATAATTCCCACGCTCGCGTCGAAACCTATTGTGTATTGTTTCGACGCGAGCGTGGGAATTCCCACCGCCACAGCCATAGTACGGAAACTTCGCACAGTACAATACGTTCTCGCATAGTTTTCGGTGGCGGCGTTCGGCCGGCATCAACGGCGTGTGCGTACTGTCACGATAATTATATTGTGCTACAGTGACGTTTTGGTTGCCGGCGACCGGATCGGCTACGCCCACCGCGCGGGAGGCCAACATCGAGTGAAGAGCACCTGCCGCGGGTCTCAAATAAATCATTTGAATTTGAATCTGATTGCACAATGCACACATAAAATTATACAGAAACAATACAAAGATCAATTGGTTATGTACAACGGCGAACTTATCCCTATAAGGGATCTCTTCCAGCTAATCTTAAATGAGAAAGAATAACTAACATCAAAGAAGATAGACAAACAAACAAACTCATTTAATTTACTTATACAAAGAAAATAAGGCAAGTTTTGAATAAGTACTTACACATAAAAACTTAACGTCGATGTACTATCATTAGATATGTATTAAACATAAATAAAATTATAATGTTACTATACAGGCTGATTTGGGAGACGTGAGCAAAACTAACCCTTTGGATTCAGTAAATTATAAGCCGTACCATTATTAGCCAGATTTACATTTTTTTTGTGTTGAAGACAAAAAGTTTCAAATTATTTACGGCCTTCGTGGTCAATCTACAATTAGAATACTTCCGAGTACCAATACTCTTTGCTTTAGTGTCTAATCATACTTGCGTTTTGCGGGCGAGTTCGAAGCGAAGTTCCATACAAATGTCGCTCGCGGCGAACTCCATAAATCCGCCATTTTTTTTAATGAATTTTATATACCTAGTTACACTCGCGCCTTCAAGACGAATCGAATGATGTACCATTCATCAAAATCGGGTGTGTCATTGAGTAGTTACGAGCGGAGATACATACAGGTCAAACACATAACCCACCTTATGGGCTTCGCCGCAGTCGGGTAAAAAGGTTTTATCTTACTTTTAGAATGACTATGATTGTAGAGAATTAACTTTTGTACTTAACAAAAAGTAAAAAGAAACGAAAAAAATAAGTGGGTGTTTCACTTGAATAAGATTGAACTATGCATTAGACGTCTATTGAATCCGTAGGGTTGGTTTCGCTCACGTCTCCCGAATCAACCTGTATATACATACAATTATAATATTAAAATGCGCTCCAGCCCGGCCCGGTGAGTGAGAATCGTACATTATGCTGGCCGCCTTAGTTTTAAACTTGATAATGATTAAGTCTCAATGTCTGTCTCAAAAATAGCTGCCTGCGACCTCTCTTTTAAGTTTAACAAGCCTAGATCCAGAAAAACGATTTTTACGACCGGCAGAATTTAAATTAACGAATTTCCCTAAGCCCTAAAGCTTCTTAACAAAGATTGCGAAAATCCAACTGAAATTAAAGGGCCCAGAAAAGGCATTGAAAAACTGGAGCGAGATACCTTTACACATTGTGTTCTTTGTAATCCTTAGACTTGTCTGAGGATCGCGTAATTTTCGTAAAAGGGTTCTCAGGATATTGACATCCTCGAATTTGAGGCGGAAAAAGAGAAAAGCCTCTGCAGGATTTTTTCATGTTTGGACGTTATGGAATGTTTCAAATAAGTATGTCGGAATGGCGTAAGTCACGCCATTCCGACATACTTATTTGGAATAATTAAGGATGGATTAACTGCAGGATCCTGCCGTTGAGGTATGTTGATTGAAGAAGAAGATTCATGTCAAATCAAATCGTTTATTCGTCTGATTCTTTTGGCGACTTCGGTAATGACTTTCTGGTGAGAAGAAGCCCCGGAAGAAACTCACCAGTTTCTATTTTAAATCATCAGGCATTACAATAGTTGTTACAATTTTATGGCATAGGAACTTGAGTGAGCGAATAGTTTACAATCTTAAGAAAATAAGCCTTCGGGCTAAGCCTTCAGGATAACGCTTCAGGGAAACGTGGTGTATTCAGCATGAGGCTAACGTCTGTACTCTGTCGCGGTCAAATGTATTCTGCCGCTGTGCCAGAGCGCAGCTGGCGCCCAGGAAATCAACGGTTGGCTAACCTGTCTTTAACAGTCTACCAACCTAACCATAATGTTGCCAGCCTCGTGCAGACTACACCCAAGTTAACTACTTGACGTTTCCGTCTACGTGCACCGCAACCGGTCCTTACGTCACACGGCGTTCACCGCCATTTTAAATCTACTTAGTACTACAGTAGTCAATTGACGATCTTGGATTTCTTGAATTATTGCTGCTGTCCCCGACAAGTATATATTGCTAGTACTTTTAGGGACCATAGTGGTCGACTGAAAACAAGTAAATACAGGGGTAACAGGGTGATAGGTAGATACAAATATATTAATTGGCCACTCGTCCAACCGCCGGCGAGTAAAGTTGGGCGAGTAGCATAACATTGCGGATCTGAAAAGGTCGATTGATCACACTGTGCCTGGTCAGCTCGCAATGAACTCTCGCCCAACTTTACTCGCTTACTCGCCGGTGGTGGGCCCAGTGCCTTACATTGCGGGCGGACGAGGTACGTTCGATAACGTACAGTCGAGTTGATCATTATCTAAGCAAAGAACGGATCAAAAATATCTGATCTAGTTCTTATGCTTTTGACAATAGGGTCTTGTTCAGTTGTTTTTGGTCCAATTTGCTCAGATAATGATGAACTCGACTGTACAAAATTTCCTTCCGGTGCATTCGACACTAAACTCAAAATACACCAGTACTCAATACGATCCAATGTCTAAAAGATCCATTCTCATTACGAATGGAACCCAAATTAACTTAATGCCAAAATGAACCGTTCTCGACTTGCACTCTTCTCAGTATGAACCAATTTCAAATTGAGTGAATCGCTTACTCGCCGGCGGTGAGTCAAGTGCCTAATTCTTCATCCACATTTGATCCATATTTCGTGACACCCTGTAAGCGTAGGTGTTGCCCTCGTCAACATTAATTACGCACATTAGCCCGCAGACTGACGCCCCGAGTTTTTCCGAGACCGACGCCAGTTGTTGACGAAAAAACTTCTAATGTTCTGTGGGGTATTCGGAATCTCGAAGACAATCTCGTCTATATGGATCGAATGAAATGTCAAATGTCATAACTGTCATAACATCGCTTGAAAGTGGTCTGTGCTTGGTCTTTGGCGGGTAGTTATTAAATGTTAAGTCTATTGTGACAGGAGTCAAGTTGAGAATAAATACGCAAGCAGACCAGTGTCACAGGGGCATTCTATTTCGGGTATTCGATGGCTGACTTTGGACCTGTCTATTGTCTGTATGTCTCTGAATTGTCTCTACTAACATATATATATATTTATATATATATTTATATATTTTTTTATATTTATATTTGGGCACAATCTTACACAAATCGAACTAGTCCCATAGTAAGCTCAATAAGGCTTGTGTTATGGATACTAGACGACGATATATTTAATAGATACATACATACAAATACTTAAATACATAGAAAACATCCATGACTCAGGAACAAATATTCGTGCTCATCTCACAAATAAATGCCCTTACCGGGATTCGAACCCAGGGCCTCTTGCTTCATAGGCAGGGTCACTACCAACTAAGCTAAAGCGGTCGTCATTAAGCTAAAGCGGTCGTCTAACTAAACTAAACATATCGTTCGATATCAAGCAACGTGCGAGGTTTGTCAAAATTGTTTGCAATTGACATTTCAGTTTGAACAAAACGTCATTAGAATTGAGGTCAAATAAAATTGCTTTGTTTTTCAGACATGTTCGAAATTTTAATGTCATAATAACATGGAATTCGAGGTTCTTATGAAGCAATAATAACATTTTCGCAGATCAGAAATTTGTTCTTCATCTCTAAAAAAATTAGGTGATTGGAATCCGTATCTGATATGCCCATCTTGTTGAGTTCCGGCCTCTTGGCCGTTTCTATTCAACCTTGCCAGTAACCATGAGTTGTTCAATTGGCTTTTCCCTGAGTATGTGACCGATGTGTGTATAAAAATATATTAGTATGAAATTGACCGCGAACTTTTGAATAGACCTGCTGGGTTATGACTGCATCAGAACTGAACCGTCGTATGTCTTTCTAGTGTACGTGGAATTACGCTATTTTAGATGAAAGAATTAGGTCCGGGTTATTAATACGGTCTGTTGGTTTAGGTAGCATGGACGTAAACAAATTACTGAGGAGAACAGGTTAAAAATACATTAAAAACACCTATAACACGTTTCATTTTAGATTAGAAAAATCGTGCGTTACGTCACGCAATTTCAGAAAGGACCATCTTGAAATCGGAAAATATGTGTCGCATAAGCCTTTCAAACAATATAAGATTCAGATTCATTTATTTTTCAATATTGAATATCTGCGACACCAGAGGTGTTACCTATACGTTGCCGATCTTTAAGAGCCCTGTTTACCTACTTGTTTCTTGAAGTACCCCATGTCATAGCGCGCTAAGAACACCTCAGGTGGGAGTTCATTCCACATCCTGCCGGTTCTTGTCAAAAAAGAGCGTGATGCCCGCTTGTTCTTAGTTGATTTCAAGGAAATCGATTATTTCAAATTTGGTATTAATTATAGTTAAAAGAAAATATACTACGGAAAAGCTTTGGACTCGGGCAACACCTAATTTGGCACAGCATGAGCTGCCAACAACAGAAATCCATTGTATGACTATTTGTTACATTTAGCAGTTTTTTAGACTTACATTATTTCTTTTCACATCTGAACGAACCGCATCATTATCTTTCACGCCGACTTCGGTACTAACACAAACTATAGCTTGGCAACTTCGTTGGTGACACTCACCTGTGTGCTTTTTGTTATGTGCAGCCGTAACTACTTACACAAGTTACCGCCAACACGAACGGGGGCCTCCGGAGGCAGTCTCCGTCGGTCACCGTTCGTGTTGGCGGTAACTTGTGTAAGTAGATACGGCTACAGAGAGCAAAAAACACACAGGTGAGTGTCACCAACGAAGTTGCCAAGCTATAGTACCGAAGTCAGCGTCGAAGATAATGATGCGGTTCACAAGTAATGGCCAATTATGAGAAAAACGCTGTCTAACAGACTCCTAGTACAGATATTATAGATACGTCGGCCATAATTCTTTTCAGTGCCTAAAATGGAGATGAAAATTTATAGATACTTTTAAAAAATTGCAGATGTCTCGTAATATTTTTAGTGCAGTTTTACGTTAGTTTTCAACCAGGCCTCAATTTTTATTATGATTGTTTTTAATATTCTGTCTCATTTCTTATTCGAATTACTACTGCGTTACCAGTCCCCATGTCGCCTTCAGTTTAGTGTCCACTGCGTTACCAAAAAAAACGTTTTTTATACTCATAATTACCCCATATTTCGACAAAAAATATCATTCAGGGTGAGCGTCTGCTATTCTGAATAACAAAATAATATGTTTTTGGAGATTATACTAACGAGTAAGAAATAACGCGTTGAAATGTAAAAGGGACGTTTTATTAGGCATCAAAAAGAATTTTGGCCAATCTACAGGGTGACTTCGAATTGGTAATACAAAATGAATGTTTTACATACATATCCCCTAAACTTAGCCCCTCAATTAAGTCTCATACTTTTAAAATAATCAGAAGTATGTTTTTTTTAATTATTAATTTATCCCATTTTTGTTGGCTTAACATGGTTATCCTACCATAAAATAATAAACAAGGAGGTTTAAAAATTTTCAAATGAACACTTTCCTCTTTGGTTATCCGTCACATGCCGCAATATTAATGAAGAAAACGTGTTTTGATTAGTAATTGTCAGTAATCAAAGAAAATAAGGTGCTAAGGTATGATACTTAGGTATTTAATGGAGTGTAGCCACACTTTAGGACTTTAATTATTTGTTTTGTTAGAAAATTAGCAATAATTAAATACAGCAAATTTTAACATAGGGGTTAACGTGTTTCACTACATGGCATTAACTGAGCAATAATCAAGCGTTTTGTATTACCAATTTGAAGTCGCCCTGTATAATAATGGACCCCCTCGTGACTTCGTTCGCGAAGCTAAAATTAGTGTGAATGTCTCTTTTTTGCCTCGGTTTAGACTATTTTCGTAATTAAAAAGTATGCCATGTGTTAACTGGGGTTATAATCTACCTTAACACCAAATGTCATGAAAAACGGTTCGGTTGTTTTTATATGGCGCGCGCGCAAACAAAGAGATAAACAATCCCAAAACTATTTATAAGTTATATATTGACAACGATTTTTCTATAAAATGTCCATCGATCACACTGTACTATCGGCAACACAAATATCTTTACACTTTTCGTACCTTGCCTTGCCAGCCTGTAATTAACTGTTACTCGCCCAATTTTACTCGGTGGGACTGGTGGGACAAGTACTTTGAAATACTTAAAATGTTCCAGAAGGCATTAGGCGTAGGCGACGTGGGCCACCGCCTACAGCCCAGAGATGGGCATTATTCGAATAATGTTTTATTTGAATGATCATTCGAATAAAAAATAATTCACGATATTTTTATTCGCGGATGATTTATTCGCGAATAAATCATTCCACGACTTTTCAAATGACGGATGATTTATTCGTTATTTTATTCGAATTAATCCAAGAAAAATCTTTAAGGTACAATACAACACAAATAATGACTTGTTTTTACTGTAAGTACTTATATTGGTTCTAACACATAATGTGTTCCTAAAGGCTCAGGCTTCCTAAAGGCAGTTTAAAATCTTAGTTCTTTCCGTTAGTACAAAAACAGTCTTTCAGTTCTGTTTAGTTATTATTTTTTCGAGAAAAGTCAATATGGTATTCCAATAAATAATTATTCGTGGCAAATGGCAATTCATTCGCGAATAAATCATCCGCGAGTAAATTATTCCACGAATCATTTATTCGAATAAGAATAATCATCCGCCAATTTTATTCGTCATTCGCGAATAATTTGGTTATTCTTATTCGTTATTCGTCATTCGAATAAATTTTGCCCATCTCTGGTACAGCCTCGCGGTTCAAGGGGCCTCGCGCTTCGTAAGCTCAACGAAAATACTGTCGGTGTCTTCATGCGCCATCAGAGGCAAAGTTTAAAGACAAGCAACAAACTCGGGCCGTTTAAGAGCGCGCGACATGTATTCGGGCATTTTTATTTTAATATCTACGGCTAGGCGAAACTTAAGCTATGTTCAAATACCGTCTAACCTATCAGTCCGTGACGAAAGGTATGGAGTTTGACACTAATCGTCAGTTCTGTGACGACCTGTTAACTGTCAGTTATGAACGCACTTTAAATAAAAAAGCCCATTCACACGCGACTCAGCGATTTTCAACTTTGTATGTAGAATCATCGATTTGTATAGAAAAATCGCGGGGCGGGCGCAGCACACTGAAGTCGCGACTCGCGCGTAGGCGCGTAAATAGCGGCGACTCGCAGCTACTACGCGCAGCTACACGGAAAAAATCGCGGCGTCACGCCGGCGACACGCGACGTTACGCCGGCGACTCGCGGCGTCACGCCGCGACTCGTCCGTCGCGGCGACTGGCGATTTCAGTGTGTTCTTCGCCTAAACCAAAAAGCACATGATTAACAAAAAAAAATTAAGGGCTTTGTAATCTACAAATTAAGCCCTTTCATTTGATACCCCACTTGATACAATAGCACAACTTTAAATTTTCCACGTCCCATTACGGCCCCCTTAAAAAAAGTAAAACCTTAAAAAAAAAGTAAAAGAGGTACAAGATTTTTTTCATGTCAATTTGGGCCGGGTTAGCGACTTTTAAAACTCTTCCAAATTTCATATCAATAGCAGCAGTAGTTTCTGAGATATCTGGCTGTGACAGACGGATAGACAGACAGACAGAGTCGCACCATAAGGGTTCCTTTTTACCATTTTGGTACGGAACCCTAAACCTTACATGCTATTATACTGTGTCTACTGTGTATACTGTGTCTGACCAGAAGGTCATCTACCGAAGCGCCAAAAGAAAAGAATCAGACATGTAAAAGAGCCCTTGAGGCCTACTTACAGAAATAAATGAGTTTGAGTTTGTGTCATAGGGCCTCGCGCAACGTATAAGCCCACATCAAATTTGGGTCTTGCTCCGCCACCGAATAAGGCATCTCTCTTTTTACCGTTTGTATTTGTTACTGTGGAAGAGAGGACAATAGAGAGATCTCTCTCCAGGCGGGTGTTGTGCCTGGGCACCGAAGTCCGAAGGAAGTTGGTTGGAAGTGGTATATGTAGTGTTAGCGTTAATAAACACTTCGATAGTGTGATTCAGAACTGTATGGGAATTGGGCCGTTTGTATGGGTGTTGATGTAAGCGCCATCTGTCGTGTAATTGCTGTAACTCGTGTATAGGTGGCAGTGTCGCCACAGTTACCATTAGTAAGTCCGTATCTAGCTCACCATTGAGCAGACTTTTTATAGAGAAAGAGAGCCTTTATTGAACTCATCCAAGCGTATTGTTACAACCCTTAGAGCATGGTCACTATTATGTTCCTGTTAGTCCGTAGTTTCCATTTATCCGAGTTTTTACATTTAGAGACAGAAAACAACTTGTAAATGCGTCGGCACAGCCATCGTTTCGTCGAATTGTTTTCAGTTCGGTCGTAAAAGAGTTTTACGGGACTTTTGTTGGCAGTCCCTCCTTAACGGCGGGAAAAATGTCCGCGATTTCGAGACACTCGATTTTAATGCTGACGATTTGAGGAGTGTTGACTCGGAGCTGAATAAAAAGTAGAATATAGGTAATTGTTTAAGGTTCTATATTAATAAATAAGACCCGCCTGCAACTTCGTTCGTGGAGCTGAAATAAGTCTGATAAAAGTATCCTATGTGTTAACAGGGGTCATAATCTACCTGTATGACACTAATAGGGATGACGACTGGGTTAAAACTATATCATTCTATTTAGTCCTTCAGTTAGACTATCGAAAAATATGGGACAGGTATTTTTTGGTTTATCAAAATATTAAAAATCGACAAAGTTATAGATCATCAAACTTCTGGAGTGGGGGCTTGTGACGTCACTCCTAGGTGAAAGTTGTACCATGGAGTGACGTCACTCGAAACTTCTAAGCACTCTATCCTCGTCATTTTTTGTTTGTCAAACAAAAGAAAACATACGTGTACAATATTTTTTAATAATCTAACTCACAGACTTAACAGTTTTTTTAGTCGTCTAGCCCATTAGTGCGATTAATATAATAAATGTGAATGTTTGTGAAGATGTTTTGACGTTTAGATGTTCGGATATTTGGATGTTTGTATGTTTGTTACTAAATAACGGGGTAACATTTGGATGAATTAAGCTGGAATTTGGCATGCTGGAAGACCAAGTCCTGGATTGAAACATAGGCTTTACAGAGTGAATTTTAAATCGTGAATCGTAACCACGTTTACCGGTAAAGCTACTTAAGACTAATACAGAGCACTAGTGTTAATTACAATAAAGACCCGCTTAATTAATTATGAACAAAATGGTGGAGGCGCTTATAAAAATAAATAAAATAAATAAAATAAAAAATAAAATATCTTTATTTTCAGACAACTAAGTATGGTCCATAGATTGTTAGTAGACAAGAGATCCTATTGACTATGTTAGTAAAATAATAATAATACAAATATAATCTAACACATGCGCCCGTCGACCGGTTCAGCGAGCTGCGCGCGCGGCGTGCAGCTCGTTGAACCTGCCGAGCACGGCGCTGTCCAGCCTTCCTGCGACCACCTGCAGCAGACTATTGGGGCTTCCTCTTATCCTGCTTATCAGGGATGTTACTTTTTTGCGCATGAGCGCATAGAAGTCGTCAATGTGCGCATCAGCGAACATGCCAGATGCGCTACAATATCGAGGAAGCCCCGCCATCGCCCGGAACAGGTTGTTATACAGTATGCGCAGGGTGCTGTATGACTTTTGGGTATAACTGGCCCACAGGCTACTGGTGTAGAAAGTTTGGCAGTATGCCTTAAAGAGAGTGATCTTCACATCAAGAGTACACCCAGCGAACCTACGAGCCAGCATATTCCCTCTCACAGATAATGACCTGCGTTCCCTCTCTATGTCACAGTCATCTTTCAGTTGCTCATTAACAATGTGCCCTAGGTATTTAAATTGCGCGACTCTCTGCAATGGTGAACCATTGAGGTAAACGGGAGGTACAAAAGCTGGAGCTTTGTTTTTGCCTTTAAATACCAAGAGCTCACTTTTCTTTGAGTTGTACTTCAACCCATGACTTTCAGCATAATTTTCGCAGATAGCTATCAATTTACGCAAACTGCCAACAGTGGGTCCCAGCAACACCATGTCGTCCGCATAACTTATATTATTAAAACAGACGCCATCGACGTGACACCCAACATAGGTGTTGCTGAGCTCCACGATCAGCTGGTTTACGTAAATATTAAAGAGCCTCGGAGAGGTCAGGCCCCCCTGCCGAACCCCACACTCCAGCCTATACTGACTAGATGACGTGTCAGCCCATCTTACATGATTTGTCTGGTTTTGGTACCAGTAAGACATGATGCTAACCAGTTCGGCAGGAACGCCCGCCCCCTCGAGTTTCTGCCATAGGATGTCGTACGACACCAGGTCGAATGCCTTGGACAAATCCAGGAAACAAGCATACACGGGGGTCTTCCTATCCAAGTAGTATTTGACAGTGTGCTTCAACGCGAGTATAGCACTCTCTGTGGACAGCCCTGGCCGGAAGCCGAACTGTGCGTCGTGCAACTTGGTGTGTTCACTGAGGCGTCTGTCGATCACACTGTCAAACACCTTGGCTATTACAGTAGCAAGAGAAATTGGTCTATAATTACCCTTGTCCGCTATGTCTCCTGTTCCATTCTTCACAATCGGTACGACTATTGTTTGCATTAACTCTTTCGGTAGGAACGAATGTCCAAGACACAAGTTAAACAGCAACGTCAACACTCGCGGGAGGTGAACACCCGCATGCTGCAGGTGCTCGATGCTGAGCCCGTCGTGGCCGGGTGACTTACCTCTTTTCATGTTACTTATTGCTTCTTTAACCTCTTTGCAAGAGAAAATGAGGCGTGCACCCGGCCGCGAGGGCCCCCCACCGTACACCCCCCGCGCCGGCCCTAAGGGGGATCTTACTCTAAAATGATCTTTAAATAGATTAGCAATGTCCGATGGATCAGTTATGCCATTCATGCTGATTGGAAGACTTGGCTTTTTATTTAATTTTTTAGTGCCTTTCCAAAACTTTGAGAACTGCTTATCCGAATGATGAGATGCTAATTTATCCATAATAACTTGATCCTGGTGCTTAATACACCACTTTAGCCTTGATTTAAACACTTTACGCTTGGTTGTCATATCATCAAAGACAGGGCCTATCTCGGGTTTTCCGCACGAGATCCAAGTTTGAAAACTAAGCCGAGCCTGCGAATGCGACTCCTTCACGTACTTATTCCAGCCCTTTACGCCCCTTACTTTATTACTACGGGGAGTCTCGGCCCTGCTATGAATGGCACCCTGGCGCAGTGTACTCACAATATTTTCATATAAGTCTGTTATTAACTTTTCATGAGACGTAACGCAACACCAGGTATCGGCACAATAAATTAAGTCAGGTGATAAATCTAGCGATTTTAATATCTCATTACAGTAATCATAATAAACATTAATTTCCTGGGGGCTTCGTTCACCCCAAATGGCTCCATTATAGATCGGTTCATTGACCTTTGTCTTTACACAAATTACATCAATATTACATTTAATCAACAATGGAAAATGATCCGACCAATATGTCCCATAAACAACCCTGGTATCCATCACAGTCTGTCCCGCCGAGCGTGTAACTATACAGTGGTCCAACCAACGTCTACATCCATGGGCCGCACTAATAAAAGTAAACGTATCGGACTGGACACCAAGCCTGTTTATGTCCTCACACATTAACTCATGTTCCGAACAAAATTCTAAAAGTTCATTACAAAAAGACTCACCTGGGTGTGCGTTATAGTCTCCTAACACAAAAACAGACTCGATGCCACTATTTTCTATCAAAGCATACATTTCTCCGAGACATTCTGTAAATAAAGGTAGGTTTTCAATACAGTTGGTGGGCATATATACGTTTATAATCATAAATAATCTATTACGCATTGATACACTTATGGCACTAAACCGGTTGTTATCGCACTGCACTGTTGATACGGATTGAAACATGTTTTTCCGCCATAATATTGCTACGCCTCCGTACGGTCTCCCACGTAAAATACCTTTAGTTGTATCTACTGAAGATTTTCCTGTGTAGCCAAATCTAGGGTCAATGTCGCCAAGCCAGTTTAATTCGGTCTCTAATAACCAAGTTTCCTGTAGACATATTAGGTCAGCTGATTCACACAACGAACGCACACAGTTAATAGACGTTTTAACATTTTTACAGTTAAACGTAGCCAAGTTAATTGTTGATGTGTTATACCATTATACCATTAATCGTAATAAAACTGAATTATTTTATGAGTAGATACGATTTAAATACTTATGTTGACAATGTCGACGATGTTGACAATACGTGCCAAAATTCTGTTCAGGCAACTTCAATATTAGGAGGTTGGATATCTAATGTTGAAATTTTCATGAAAAATACGAAACATGAATGTAGGGTGACCACGAGATTTTAAAAATTAGGATAAATCAAATTAAAAGTGGACAAAATAAAAACGTACTTAATTTAGGTTTAAAAGCATTGTAAGTTATTGTTAACTATGTATAGACTACAAAAAAATATTACGATTCACGATTTAAAATTCACCCTGTATATCTTGGTAATGAGTTCCCTTGGGACAGTAAGGGGAACAAAGCGAGCGAAGCTACGGATAAATGCTAGTACTAAATATTATTGAAATCGGTCCGGTAGTTTTTGCGTGATGAGCGAAAAAACATGAAATTTCTAAGATTTTATTATATGTATAGACTAGATTAGATGCGCATGAATTTCATTTTTTTTTGTATAATCTTTGGAAAAATCTTGGAAATACATGCAAAACAGCCGCGGGACTCAATAAGGACAACCATATTAATGTAACAGCAAACGCATTTTGAATGTATTTCGAAAAGGATCATAATGCGCAATAAGACGAAAAAAATATACATATTCAGAACGTTTTTCTTCAATCTATTCATGCATTGGCGCAGAAAAACCGTTTTCCGCCTACTGAATATGAATATTATGTGCAATATCTTGGTACAACGATTATATTTCATTTCCGTTAGCAAGAAAAATGTTTATGTGACTTTTGACGAAGGCTGTTGCGGATTTTATTCATGTATTTATTTTGACAAAGCATTTTTCGGATATTTGCTACGCTGAGAAATTTTAATGATAATTTTTATAATTAAGATTCCATCGGGAATATTTTCCCCTAATTATCCAAATGAATCAACAAAACATCAACGAATAATAATCATCAAAAAAATTGGTAACAAAATAGAAATCAATTGATGTACAAACTCATTAATTGATGTACACACTTTTTGTCTACTGTACTGAGCCGACAAACATTGAAAAAACAACAACCGACAGAGAATCTCCCTATTTGTGACTTCGGTAAAAAAGTTTCCTTATTTCCTCACAGAACAAACCAAGCCTCACTTTTTGTAAAGAGTTTAAAGTCAACTTAGCGATTCCCGTCACGTAGGGGCAGACGCCGGTTTACGACCCGTGCTGTGCCGACTCGCCGATTGTTTACGGTTTTCGCATCCCTTTACAATATTCACGGCGCGTTAGCAATTTAGAATTCGGATTCGGTTTTATTGCCGGATCAAAACTGAGCTGTACTAACTGAAATAAAACCGGTCAAGAGCGAGTCGGACTCGCGCACCGAGGGTTCCGTACAAACTAGTCAGTAGATACGTGGATAATTTTCAAGATAAACAGCATGGTGGGACAAATTTAACTTTGCTCTTGGAAAACTGTTGTCCCCATACATCGACATATGTCGCAGTTAGTTTAGTAAGAGCAAATAAGTTTGTCTTACAATTTTTGCGAATTGCTAAAAAACGCTGCAAGTTAGGAAAACCGTTTTATTTTAATATTTAGGTTGATATTAATAATCGGTAATTATTTCAGATTTTTCTGTTCAGTAACTTCGGACGTAATAAGGGGGAATGGTATTTTTTTTAACGTTTTTTGTCTTAAATCAAAAACTGCATACTGTCTAAGGAAAATAAATAAAAACTGGTTTGGAATTTACACATTTAGCCCTTTCATTTGATATCCCACTCGATAAAATAGCTCTACTTTTGTTTTTCGATATCCCATTTCGGACCAATTTAAAAAAAAGTAAAAAGGTATAAGAATTTTTTTCTATCCAATAGACTCAAGTTAGCGATTTTTAACTCTATTCCAAATATCAAATGAAATGAAATTAAATGAAAATACATTTATTGACACAACATGACACGGTAACATATTTATTAGGTAACAGAGTAGAACTAGAGGGTTTTGACTTAAAACTAAATATCCTAAGTTTACATAAACAGAAGGTAGCAGCATGTTGGTCAAAGGCACCAAACTCAGCATGTGCTGGGCGTAAGCCCAGCGCTGATTTTCAGTTTGGCCCCTTTATGAGGGTCGATCGTAACATTTATGAATAGTGCACGCGCTGTGCATTGCTTAAACTACAGAAATAAACTGGGTAATATACTAATATAATATATGAAGAAATATAACTTATGTTATGTATGATGTATATGATGTGTATGATGTCAAGTCGATAGCATCAGTAGATCCTGAGATATTTTGCTGTGACAGACGGACAGACAGACAGACAGACAGAGTCGCACCATAAGGGTTCCTTTTTTACCATTTTGGTACGGAACCCTAAAAAGGAAGCGTGAGTTGGATTGACGTGCTGAAGGTTTTTAATTGTATGTTTGTTACGCGATTACGACTAACGCACTTTTTACCCGACTGCGGCGAAGCCCAAAGGAGGGTAATGTGTTTGACCTGTATGTATGTATGTATGTCCATTCCTGTGTCCGCTCGTAACTACTCAACGGCACATCCGATTTTGATAAATGATACATCATTAGATTCGTCTTGATGGTGCGAGTGTCACTGGGTATGAAGTTGGTTAAAATAAACAAAATGGCGGATTTTATGCAGTTTCAAAATGCACCGCGGTCGGGTTTTTTTTTAGTAAAAATGTGGTTATTATAGCTGTTGGTTCTCCTGAATAAAATAAATATATTATTACTCGAACACGGCTGGACCGATTTGGACTTTTTTTGTTTGAAATGGTACCTCTGGGTTGATCCCATTGCAACCAGATCAAGATCTGATGATGAGATCTTGATGATTACAAAGGAACTCAACGAATGTAATAGGCACACACAGCGATTTGGGTAGTTTTAAACGGTTTTTTATAGTAACTTGTGCATCTGTTGTATATGGCCGGCTTTACACCTGTAAGTTTTACTTACGTAAGTAAGGACGCAGCTATACGTTAGACTGAGATAGCTGACTGACTATCTCAGTCTAACGTATAGCTGCGTCCTTACTTACGTAAGTAAAACTTACAGGTGTAAAGCCGGCCTAATACTCGTATAGGTTCATGAAATCAGCGAAATATAATAAGTTAAGTATGGAAGCGTAAAATTGGCCCCACGGGGTAACGGGGGCGGCGCCAATACTTAGTGCTGAAGAAAAAACCGTTTAAAAACTATAGTGTCCAAAGAATTTCTCACATTTATAAACAATCATAGATTTTTGTCGTTTAAACGATATGCAACCCATCCGAAAATTGTGTGAAACTTTATCTGAATAATGGTATTTCTTGAATAAAATATTACATTTATTTACATAATGTTCTTTATACCCTCAATATTAAGAGTTCTTCAATAAATAGCCATATACAAAATGCGCCTTGATAACTTTAGCAAAATTATCTTTAATTTAGGAATACCATGTATGGTAAAAATCCATCTGATAAATGGGTTTTAGGACAATCACAACATTCCAGAAGAAAATTGATCATCCCAATAAGTATTACCGCCTGTTGTTTACCATTTATGCTGTTTTAGATTAAAGTTTTGTAATCTTTTGTTTTGGTGCACAATAAAGAATATTGTATTGTATTGTAGGACAACACAGTTAATGCAAGTAATATGAGGACAAACGTTATTAAGGATAGCGAGGAATATGCAAAATAACATAAGGGATATTGATAGTTATGGCAAATATATTTCGGACAATTTAGATTTAGGGCAATAATAACATTATTGAAAGTAATAATTATGATAACTTATCATTAGTCCAAATACCCATTAGGACAAAACAGTTAGCCTAAGTTATTTTAGGGCAAACGATGTTAGGGATCGCGAGGAATATGTAAAATAACATTAGGAATATTAATAGTTATGGCAAAAGAGCTTCAGACAACAGAGTATTATGGCAAAAATAACATTATGGAAAAACCTTATTATTATATGACAACTGATCGTTAGGCCAAATACCCATTAGGACAAAACAGTTAGGGCAAGTGATTTTAGGACAAACGATGTTAGGGATCTCGAGGGACACCCCTTTATACTCACACATAGTGAGGTGAAAAAAACCGCCGCGGTCGTAACGCTCTGAAATTGATAAGAAATCGATAAAAAAAACTGTTTTTTCTTTGTTCTGTGGAGAAAGATAAAGTTAAATGCGAGGCAGACAAACGGACGGTGCGGCGTTTAGTGACCATTGGCACCTTTTACTACAGAACCGTAAAAATAAACCATTTTCAATTTATATTCTTTACAGTCCATCGAAATTCCAATTGAAACTAACCTACTTGATGATTCACGCTTTAGTTTTTCAACCATTTGTTTAAAACCATTCCTTTGAAAATTGAGCTCTTTCGTGTTGTTATTAAGGTTGTTTTTTATATGGATGACATCTCAAAGGGTAGTCTGTTAGTTAGTGAAAATTTGAGCTGTTTTGTGGTTTAGTTAAGGCTGTTTTTTGAATGGAAGTGGTGTCAAAGGACCCCGTTATAGTCGACTGGGCGCGTAAAAGCGAGCTTTGTTCAATTGTTTATTTGTTCTTATTTACTTGTTCACGCGTGCCAATGCGAGGCGTAATTTGCGCTTGTTTATGTGTTTGTTTTGTGATTTGTCCTTAATTGTTGATCAAGCTAAAACGGACGTTTCAATTTGATAAAGCGTTTACGGAACATGTTCCTATTTATTTAATTGTTGGTAGTAAGAATATTATGAACGGTTCTTTAAACGTTTGTACAAATTCTGGTAATCAGTAAGCACCTCCGTAATTATTGTTTATTATTATTATTTACTATTTTTCTATTAATTAAATACTGGGGACACTAACAAAAACCGCCCTACAACCAATCTAAATAGGTAATGTTTAACAATGATGATACGCAAAAACCTGTTTTATTTACCTCTATGCTTTACATCTTAATCATACACTCTACACATATTAATCATAAATGAGTAAAAGTATTGAAAGTTTAAATCTACAATTCCTATTAAAACCCAACTTGATAAGAAACCCCAATAATGTAATTATCAACGGGTTCGCGGCATTTAAAATACTTCTAGACATACCTAGTGTGGTGAACTCCATTACACCGGCGCCGATTTCTCTCGCTTGAAAATTTCCCAATTTTTATATTTTCCATAAAAAAACCGGACGTAATTTTTCCGGCCAATGTCAATTGAACCTGGCTGCGGAATTAATTTACGCGGTCACGGCGTTCACCGGCGGCTTCTTTTTCCATTCCTGGTTCACAATACTGTAATCCGGCCGTGATTGAAACTCTGGATTTGTTAATTTACGGATCGGAAAATCCGGATTCGAACAAGATTTTTATGTTAGCTTTTAGTGGGATTTTGCAGTTAAAATTATCTGGTAAAAGAGCCGATTTAATATAACAGCGGATTGATTATTAATTCATGTACAGCCAAGTACTTATATATTATTTCATATTTTGAGCACTAAGAATTAAGTGCTGAACTGCCTAATATTAGGCAAGCCGATGGGAATCGAGTTTTATGGACGCCACGGCCACTGCCGTCCGGCGTCCGCTGACGATATAAGATGAGATGAGGAATGAGATGTGTTTTCTTAGCTCATGCTTTGTCGCGCGAGATACGAAGTCGTGGACAGTTATGGTAGATAGCCTGGTCCTCTTGTTATTTCTCTGTTTTAAAGTTCCTAATACACTTACGATCTTCTGGATCGGAGGTGAATCCAAACGTGCATTATGCAGGCTCACGGCTGCGCTAAAAATGGCTCTTTTGCCAAACTTACTGACATGACGCGGCGAAAATAAGAAAAACATGCCTTCACAGGTTTAAAATAGCCTGGTAAAGAGTGCTAAAACTGAAAACGTGGAAACCGCAGTTCACGGTGCTCTAAGTTTAAAACGGAAACAAAGTTAAAAAGCAAATGAGGTTCCTCTAATTTTCCTTTACGTTAAACTTTACTTTTGAAAGTGTCGCAGAATATAATGGTTGTTTTACTCTGCCTAGCTTCTTTCTAATGAGAAAGAACATCTTAGATAAAACGCTTTTCCAACGTGTTGATGCTCACGTTTAATAGCTCCTGTACATTGACGTATACAAAGGACAGGGCTAAGCGAGCACGCAGACAGTTCCAACGCTTCGGCGGGAAAAATACCGCCAAATCAGTGCCAGTCGGCAGTGCGACACGCGGCGCGTGCACTGCGCAGCTGGTCTTTATATTAGCTGCATTTTTTGTTACGGGGAAAATAGTTCCGAACTGTTCGGATGGGCTCCTTACTTTTGAAATCATTGCTCCTTTACACGATGGGCCATCATGCTGGGCTACTACAATGGGCCAGCGTGTAGAGGCCGTCGGATGGCTTATGGCCAGTGATTGGCACTATCAGTGCAAAACTTTAACAAAACTTGTGAAGCTGACATTAAGGAGAACTTACAACCAAGGAAATAGGAATATTATTGGCAGATCAGTGTTAAATTTGACTCTATATCGAAATCTCGGATTTACGATACTTGAGTATAAAGATATTCATAATTTCATGGCTTTAAGCACTCTATTATGTCCGCTTGGCAAGTTTTGTTGAAGTTTTGCACCGATAGTACCGACCACCGCTTATGGTGCATGGTCTGGCCGTGGGATGGCCTCGGCGTCAGTTTTCTGTCCACACATCAAAGGCATCAAAGGTCACAATCGATCGTCGCCATCGTGTAGTTGCGACATAGCCATCTTGCTGGCCCAGCGATGAGAAAGGGTTCCCTTTTTTCCTTTTGAGGTACGGAACTCTAAAAAAGCGTCTGTTTTGTTTGACTGTTACAATTTTATTTATTATTAATTTATGATCCATACATTCATACGAGGGCAAAATATTGTAAGTATCAATTGGTTATTTTGAACCTATTGTGTACCTATTAAGGTACACTAGGTGTACCTTATCCAGAGTGTAGGCGCATTCAGATATTTTTAGCACACTGCCGGGTGCCCCTTACACTTACAGCCCCTTGGCGATGTGGCAAGAGTTAGAACAGTCCGGAATGCTTCCCTATTACCCCTGAGGGGAGGATTAGGAAGAATGATGGGGAAAGACTTTATACCTCTTTTGCGTCTTTGTAAACATTAAGTGTCTGCAGGGGGT
Organism: Eudemis profundana; assembly: GCA_947034925.1. Taxonomy (NCBI): domain Eukaryota; kingdom Metazoa; phylum Arthropoda; class Insecta; order Lepidoptera; family Tortricidae; genus Eudemis; species Eudemis profundana. Next base: position 21,816,902 of record OX344808.1, read on the forward strand.
CTATATTAAAACGCATACAGCAAATCTTCCTATTTTGACAACGCATACAAGTGTTACGCATAATTGTATATTCGGATAATATTAAAATGTATATTTTAATTCGCATACCATTCATTTAATACGCATTACAATGATTAAGTATAACATTATTTTTTATGTTGGAATTTTCTTTTCTATTGGAGTTGCAGTTAAAACCTAACCTAAGTTACATTTCTGGTTGCAATTCGTTTCTGTTGGGATCGTAGTTCAAACCTAACCTAACCTCCTTTTCTAGTTGCAATTCGGTTCGGCAGCTTTTACTACCCAGTAGTAAGAAAAATCCATCCAAAAGGTTGGGATTCTGTGAGCAACGGGTACAAACTTGGATTTATTTTTCAAGTACGCTCATTTATACCGAACGCATAATTTTATGCGTTCGGTATATCTAACAATATTATGCGAATTTAAGGTATGCCAATTAACTCGTATGCGTTTTTATTATTATGCCATTTAATCGGTATGCTCAATCATTGTATGCCTAGACTGTTATGCGTTTTCATAATATGGTTTTTTAATTATGCCTAATAAGGGACACCCGTCTGAAGGACTAGTAAAACTGACTCCGATTTCGTTTGTCGTGAAACATTGACCATATTCCTTTCAGAAAAAAACCATTAGTCAGAGTAAAACTGACTCCAAATGATTCGATAAGAAATACGCGAGAGAGAGAGAGTGATAGAGTATTATCCCAAGTTTACTCAGACCCTGATTTGGTTGTAACGGGACCATGTAATGTACTTACTATTGCATATTATATTATCGTCTATAGATCCATGTTTTCTCTCTCAAATTATTTCTATTTACGTGAACAGAGAGGATCGAAGTCCGTAAACCATTTCCACGTATTTCCTTTGGAAAGGGAACACGAGTAATATTTTTTGCTACAGACGAAAACTACACATGTTACCAATATTCGGTAAATAAATACCTATGCAACAGGAATTTCGACGAACAAAATTTTCGTTCCCTATATTTATGGCGCTACTCGGTCCGTTGGAAAATCGAAACCGAAATCAGAATAGTACATTACACAACTAGGGTGGTAATACAAAGAAAGACCGAGATCGCAGAAGTTTGCGGCCCGAGCTGCAAGCGTGGGACGTAAATATGCGATCGAGGGCTTTCTTTATTACCTCCCGTGTTGTGTACATCATTTTATGTCTACATTTGGCCAGAAAGCGGCTTTTTCCGTACGCGCAGCGTGCGGAAAAAGCCACTTTATGGCCAGGTGTGGCATAAATAGTTAACTAACTCCTCTTTGCGTTTGATATTTTCACATAGTCGAAGCGAGGAAGGAGCCAGCAAGGATATCAGGTCAGATAACCGGTAATTCGCAGTCGAGTGCAGGTTTCCATCGGTTGGAGCACGATAGTATCATCTAGCTCAGGGGTTCCCAAAGGCTGCGCCGCGGCGCCCTGGTGCGCCGTAGAAAGTAAAGAGGGGTGTCGTGAGTCGATCCTCTATCATTATCTAAAACCACAAATATTCGCGGGTACCTATAAAGCATCAATACCTATTTTCAGCGAACTAGGCTGGGGCGCCGTGACGAAGTACTAAACTTGTAAGTGCGCCACGGGCTGAAAAAGATTGGGAACCCCTGATCTAGCTCATAGGTTTCAAATATACTGTACACCTGTTCGGCGAAAACATTTTTAGACCTCCTATTCAGAAAAAAGTATTTTGCTCCCTCTTATGAGGGAGGTGGTACTTTTCTGTTCAAGGACAACAGGGTATTTTAAGTTTGAACCCATTTAGAATATGCCATACCATAGAAAGCTTTATTAGTATATTACACACAGAGGGCGGTATAATAAGGAATGGCCCAGATCACAGGTTTTTGTGGTCCAAGCCGTAGGCGAGGGTCTTAATATAATATGGAAGTGGTATTTTCATCCTGCCCGTAAGAAAATAGTAATTGTTTTATAAAATAATAATAGACTATAAATTTAACAATATAACATTTCATTTTTAATAATAATGTATGATGCTCTTTGATTAACTACTTATGTATTTCGTTATTTTGGTAGGTAGCGTTTGTATTTGAATTTTCCTCATAGTCGGTGTGAAAAGCAGTATGTTACAAGGTAGAAAAAATATTTTCACCACGGGCGTTAACATTTGAATCCTTCACTACGCTCCGGATTATACTTACTGTACTATCCTTCGCTTCGTTCAGGATTCAATACACGCCCTCGCCGTAAATACATCATTTTGCTCCCTTGTGACACAATCTACTATTTCTTCCCTGTATTGGTACTTTTCTATTCAAGGATGAATTTTAACATTCGGTAAGGACCGAACTTGCTTTTGCAAACAGTTCACACACACAAGATTATTATTTAAGTAGTGTAGTTTTGACGTGAAACCTGTGTTTTGGCTAAATTTTAGTTCCTAAGTTTAGTTCAACAGAGCAATATTCGCAACTGAAGTTTCAGAAGGAACCAACAAATTACTCATAATATAGGCATAATAATTGTATAGCAATCCTTTTACTAAATTCATATTATCACTAGAGGTGCAAGACTTGAAAGCTTTTCATTACTTACCTAATAATATTACTAGCAAGTGACGGAAATTGAAAGTTTCTTAATTAAAAATACTGCACACAAACAGATAAATATTATTCAAGCGGCCAGCGACTCTCCCGAGAAAACACAATTTCGTAAAAATAAAAGTTGTAAGGAACTCAGCAAAAACTTATAAACTTAATTCCCTTTGCTAGCAGAAATTAATGAGAAACTACAGAGAATCATTCAATTATGAGTCTCAGCGTGGAATATAATTTCACAGGTTTTTCCTGCTTTTTATAACCCGGAAATTTTTCGAGCAATTCTACGCTCGCGGAAATAACGTGGCCAATTCTTTTTGGGCTCTCGTGTTGTAAGGTCGCCTTTATTTCATTTTGCGTTACACTATTCTCTCAGTTTTTGAATCGTGTAATGTTAAATGAAATATGTGTTTCATCTAGAGAGGAATTTTACGAGTATTTTATGAAATATGTCCTCAATTTAAAAGTTCAAAAGTTGAGTCTCCGAGTGATATTTATGATGAAAGTCTTGGTAATATGAAATATTACGGTTGAAAATATATGGACCTGAAAAGAGGAATAGACGACGTAGGTTTAGAAATATAGTTTGTATTTTAGCACATTTTGAGTCTTCATCAATAGTGAGTTTGATTTTACCAATGGCCGGAGTGGTTCACTCCGCGATTTAGCCGACTTTTTGTAAATGGAATTAATCTAATAAGTTCTGCGTTAAGGTAGGAAGGCGAATAATATAAAAGAAGTTACTTATTTGAGCTTTAAAAGAAGTATGAGTTTACTTCGTATACAATGTAAACGCTTTATTTCACATACATTTATATAAATAAAACAAAGTCGGGTTAGTTACACCATTTAGAACTCGAGAACGAGTGGGCCGATTTTTAAATTCTTTGCTTTTTGGTTTGTCTCTGCCCTAATTAACAGAACTACAATTCTGAGGCTGAACCAGGTTCGCCGGGACAGCTAGTAAATAATAAAACAATCAAGCCATAGGACGCTATTTCAGCCATAGGACGTCCGCTGCTGGACACAGGCCTTCTCAATAGATTTCCACATGGGCCGGATAGAAGCGACCTGCATCCAGCGAGTCCCCGCAACCCTAACCAGGTCATCCGACCACCTTGCGGGTGGCCGTCCCACGCTGCGCTTGCCAGTACGTGGTCTCCACTCGAGTACCTTTCTGCCCCAACGGCCATCGGTTATTCGAGCTATGTGCCCTGCCCATTGCCACTTCAGTATGCTTACCCGGTTTGCTATGTCGGTGACCTTGGTTCGTCTACGAATTTCCTCATTTCTGATTCGATCTCGTAGAGAGATCCCGAGCATAGCCCTTTCCATCGCTCGCTGTGTGACTCTGAGCTTCCTTAAGAGACCCATAATTAGAGACCACGTCTCGGCTCCGTAGGTCATCACCAAGTAATACGCACTGGTTGAAGACTTTCGTCGTTGTATCTTGGACAAGAAGACACTTTGCGGTTTCCCAAACGCTGCCCATCCAAGTTGGATACATCGATTGATCTCTTTCTCGAAGTTGGATCTGCCTAGCTGGATTGTTTGTCCTAGATAGACGTATTCGTCGACAACTTCGAGGACCGAGTTACCAACCAATACTGCGGTGGGCGCTACATGGACATTAGACATGATCTTCGTCTTGTCCATGTTCATTAGGGCGGATCGCTCAATGTATGAAAACATTTTTTTTCAAGGTTTTCGAAAACGATGGGTGCGATTTTGATGCCTTTTTTGGAGGCCATACTTAGAAAAATAATGAAAAAAATATCAAGTATTGGTAAGTGCCTCCATAAAGCGATTGAAAGTAATGAAAAATACATTTAAATAACTGGCCAAGAGCATGTCGGACCATGCTCAGTGTAGGGTTCCATAGCTGTAACTATAAGGTAAAATATAATATGTAAAAAAAGTACAACAACAAAAGAGCGTATATATCTTCATAGCAATGACGTCCTTTTGTTGAGAAGCGCAGTTTATCGGCAATAACTCAAAAACGGTTAATTCGATTTTGATGAAAATAATTTTCGTTGAAAGTATTAATTAAGCGTTACCTTCGTGAATTTTTTCATATTTTTCGGACGCACGGTTTAGAAAATAGAGGGGGGGGGGGGGGACACAATTTACACAACTTTCGGAGCGATTATTTCCAAATACATTCACTTAATCAAAAACATTACTTAGGAACCTTATAGTGTTTTTTAAAGAGCTGTCGAACTATGTACCACACGTTGATATTCGCTGAAAAATTTTTTTTTTACTGTCTTTAACATGTATGGAGTGCCCCCCCTAAAAATATTTATTTTAATTATTTATATACCAAACTAAGTAGCGGCTCATAAAAGACACCTATATTCCAAATTTCATCAATATCCATTATGTAGTTTCTGAGTAAAATGCCTGTGACATACGGACAGACAGACAGACAGACAGACAGACAGACAGACAGACAGACAGACGGACGGACATGACGAAACTATAAGGGTTCCGTTTTTGCCATTTTGGCTACGGAACCCTAAAAAGGTGTTTTGGAACCTAACTATTTAGTACTATATTGGTCATGTATATTGTTGTATATTGTTATTATTTACTTATTATTAGTCTTTCATAAAATTAGATATATTTTCCTTCATAATACCTGTAGCGTTAGGTACTATAAAATATCGACGAGGGTAAAAACTCCAAAACTACTATAACAGTTTTCAGAGTTATTATGTGTTCTATTTGAAAATTGTATCTTTTTCTAAAATATTACCTAAAAATAAAACTGTAATTTTTTTTAAATCATTGCTTCAGGTGCGAAAATCGTTCGTTTTTTTATTTTTCGATGCGTTGTGGAGGCACTTCCCATTATTTAATATTTTTTAAAATGTTTTTTACGTCATTTGCACCCTATAGAGCACCAAATCCGCACCCGTCGTTAAAGGATTTCTTAAGTTTAGAAAAATGATCCGCCCTAATGTTCATCTTAAGGCCCACCTGTTTGGAGACACTAGTACTCTGTATATTATTTCCTAAAACTCTGTAACTACGTGCTTGTCTATTCCTATATCGATTCACCACAGCAACCCAATCCTTCATTCCCATCCGACACATTAAACGAATTAAAACTGTTGAGCGCAAACCGCACTTGAGAACTCCACGTTTTCTACGTCTTAAACTCGTTCCCAATTACTTTCAAACCCTCTCTTTTCTTCCCTACAAATACAATCTTATAACAAACTAAATAAAGTTCATTTTACAACGAGATAACTGTACGAGATACGAGTTTGCTATAGTTTCTCTCGCCCCTCGTGTTTCTTAGAAGAGGTAATTTCAATAAATTATTTAAGTACTTCAATATCTCGTGAATTGTTCTGAAACGATCTAATTGTACAAATTTAATTGTTTACATCCATTAATCTGATCTGAGACGAGTTTCTATACGCTTCAGGGAGATCTGAAATTACTTGTGGTAAGATTGTTTCAGTAACATTTGAAATTAATAATGAAACCTAAAACTAAATTAAAATTAAATAAGCTAAAGGTTTTAGGTTTTAGTACATTTCATTTTAACTATGCTTCTATTTTAATGTTCTTTAAGGGTTTTGTTTTGTATTAGGTTATTGATGCTTATATTAAATAAAATTTAATGGTATAATGAAATAATGTTCAATATACTTACCAGGTTTTTCGCTAACGGTGACTTGCTTTAATATTTCGGTACAGTTTCAATGCCTGAGAATGTCTGAGAAAGTTTTCAGGTTTTGGCAAAATCTGTTCAGGAGAACGCAAAACGATCTGAAAATATGCTTTAGGCGCCTGAAAACTACAGTAGGCAACTTGGATGATTTCTTTTGCGTAGAAGAATGCAGCTAAGATATTAGATCAGAAAGCTGGTAATTCATAATCGAGGCACAGAATAAGAAATAGTACTTGACAATAATAATATACATTAATAAAATTTAACCATCAGATTAAGTTTCCAAAATTTCTTGAATAAAATCAATAACTCACACTTTCGTGCCACCAACGATTTAAAAATGACAAAAACTAAAAATCAGGCACCATGTTGAGCATTTCATACCTAAGTCAGTATTTCATACTAAACTGAATACATTCTGAGCGTTTTAACACTTCATAGCAAGAAGCTGATTTGATTTGTAATCAAATCACAATATTTTATGTACATATCACAAAGTTACTTCAGCAACGGTCCGAAATAAATTTTCGGCAGGGTGATCACTTCCAAAGCGAAGTATAAAGACGAGCAAGTTATCAACCTTCGGCCGCTTAGGAGCCCGCGACACGCGCGATAGCACGTCTGTGTGAGTGCGATCCATATTGGAGCATTCTTACGCATTCTCAAAACTATGTTTATAGTGCGTTCGTACACGGCGCGCACACATTCAAGTGCGCAATGTAACATTTGTAGGGAGAATTACTACTGTATTATACTGTGACCAAAAAATGAAAAATCATGGTTCAAATTATAACGTAATCCGTGGTCGCAATCGCAATAACCCGTATCGATACAAAATAAAATATAGGTATTCATACACACAACCTGAGTATTAAAAGGTACTTAATCGGAGCAGTACAATTTTATTGTTGTACTTATTTTGGCAAAACATGGAATAAACAACTAGTTCACGTTTGCCAAATCACTTACAAAGTTGTAGTAAAACTGGGTTCATTGGTGCCGCAAAACAACTCTTCGGATAATGTTTCGTATATTTTGTAACTTAGTACGAAGTTTGGAAACTGTTCTTAGTTTGTTTCTGTATCAAAATGTTTAGGAATTTAGCTTTAAAATATGACTGCAATAATTATTTCTAAGCGTTTCGGTCACAATTTGTTTTATTGATACAGTAAAATGTCCCCAATTCAAGCAAGGTGAATCTGGGTGCACGGCTGTACCCCCGCCAAGTCGAGCAAAACAAAGGCACGGCCGGACCATCCTTTTCTCGAAGCCATTCAGGCCATTTTCAGCCTCCTGTCATTTTGTGCTGGCTAAAGATAGAACCCTGAATTTTCAGAGATATATTTATAGGTCATAATAATACTTAAATATATTCTCAATAACATTCAATTTGAACGTAGGTATAGTTAAGGAACTATTGCACGTCAAAGTTCCTTAGTTTTGTCACTGACTGGCTGACTGACTGATGATCATCATAATAGGGATGACGACTGGGTTAAAACTATATAATTCTATTTAGTCCGTCAGATAGATTATGGAAAAATATGGGACACTTATTTTTTGCTTTATCAAAATATTAAAAATCGACAAAGTTGTAGATCATCAAACTTCTGGAGTGGGGGCTTGTGACGTCACTCCTAGGTGAAAATTGTACCTAGGAGTGACGTCACTCGAAACTTCTAAGCACTCTATCCTCGTCATTTTTTGTTTGTCAAACAAAAGAAAAAATACGTGTACAATATTTTTTAATAATCTAACTGACCGACTAAACAGTTTTTTTAGTCGTCTAGCCCATTCTAAGGTACTTCTAGGAGCCCCACAAGCTCCAAATTTATAACGTAATTAGCTGTTAGCCTATCATGTCATGCAAAACCTAAAAATATTGCAATTTCAATACTAACTGCACAAGTAAGATCCTATAATCCTATAAAAATACATGCGATTACAAAGTTAGTTTTGTCGTTCAAATTGGATATACGAGTAGAATGGATTGGAATGTAATAAATAAAGCAAGACCACTTACATTTTACTTGCGTATTATTTAACCGGGGAGAAACACATTTTAAAGTTCTCGAATGAAGAATACTCCACGGGTAAATAATAGGCAAGTTAGTGGAAATAGAGTTCTGTGGACACCCCCCCGGTACTGACTTGGTTTAACATTACATCTCAAAACTTTTTTGTTGTAGAAGTTGCGTTGGAAGATTTGCATCTTTTTACATGTAATGTTTTTGATGGGATTTCATTTTACGGTATGAGATCTCGCTATTTAGCTTTTCGGCGATGGAGAAATATCGTGAGGAAACCTGCATACATACGCGAAGAAAATTCAAAGGTGTATATGAAGTCCTCAATCCGGACTGGGCCAGGCGTGGGGACTATATCCCATTCACTCTCATCTCTGAGAGTAGGTGCCTTGCGCTCGCCATACAAAAAATGAAGGAATTTTCACGGGCTATCCGGAGCCAGATGAATTACAGGCACTACCACTGGGTTCCATCACCCGATTTATGGAGGTGGTGGAGCAAGCCACTGCGTAGATGCGGTAAGGGGTAATTACACAAAAGATCCCATTGGGTCGAAGTGTATCCGAAACGACCCCTAATACCAAGATAAGATAAGGTCTGTGCCCGGGCATTGGGACGTCTAGACTGATAATGATGATGTTTATGAGATCTGTGAACGGGGCAATGATCGTCTTCTACTTAAGTACTTCTTATTCTCAAGTACCGTCGTGGACATTCATTTATGTTTGATCAAGCACTTAAGATAAGATCTCTATACAAAAAGGGTCCCTAAGAAGTCAGTCGCTTATGACACATACTGTCTTATTTATATTGAATGAGAGTTAAAAATGATGTAACCACCAACCTAGTTATGGTTGCTTTTCTTGTGTTTAAATTAAAAGTAAGTACAGTCGTCTGAATGAATGCGCGTTATAATCAGTGATCGGAATAGGTAGAGTATATTTACCTGTGTGTGTGTGTGTGTGTGTGTGTGTGTGTGTGTGTGTGTGTGTGTGTGTGTGTGTGTGTGTGTGCGTGTGCGTCTGTGCGTGTGTGCGTGTGTGTGTTTAATATTGCACTTTAATAAGGTTTTCAGCAGTCCCGGAATCTTACCAAAAATTTATATTATTGGTATATAATCCTCCTTTTGCGTTATAGAGGTATAACGAAAAAGGAGGAATCTTTCAAGTATTCGCTAATATGTGACAGAAGAATCATGCGTTAAAAAAATAACCCAATATTGATTTAAACTTACACCATTTTGAATAATTCCGTAGTGGAACTAATTATGGAAATACAAATTTTAAGTTTAACGCTAATCCCCGATGCTCTATTCTGTCTCTCCCATTTTCCAATATTGGCTAAAGGTTGCATAATCGGTTGATTGTGGTCGACCGGCTGCGGCTAGTCGGCCTTCCCCTCCCATCCCAGATCGTGTCACTCCCTACAAAATCTGTGCCCCCTGGTGTATCCGGCTAGTCCGGGTCAGGCAACGTCCTGGCTGGGTGTGGTACCTATGTTCATGTTCATGTTCAATTTGTCAGTTTCAAAGGTGCATGTGAAGTCCCCAACACGCAAGCGGTCAGCGTAGGCACTACAGCTCATTCACTCTCATCTCTTCTTAGAAATGCGTGAGTGTGATGATAGGAGGGTCAATTGCAGAAAAAATGTACCTTTTACTTTTTTTGTCTGATCATGGTGTCTTATACCATTTTTCTCAGAATCATGAGCACTTTTTATGAAATAAAAAAAGCTGTCCAAAATGTCCAAAATTTCCGTACAAATTTTGAATCTCTGTTTCGTTACGGCCAAACTAAATATAAGGGAAATAGTAACAACTAATAAAAATTTTCATTACTAAAAAAAGTAAAATGTACATTTTTTTCTGCAACTGACCCAGGACTGTCTGGGCACAGTCCTATCATCACACTCACGCATTGGGACGTATAGAGGTTGAAGATGAAATTGTAAGTTCTATCACAGAATAAGTAATAGCACTACGTACAGAAGTTTCTCTTTCTAACAAAACTAACGTTCGGGTCCGACCACCGGACGGAACGCACTGGATCCGACCGTCTCTCAATCGCATAACGCGCGCTCTTTCTGGTCGCTGCCTAAGCCCCGTCGGAGGGGAACAATTTGGTACATACTAGTAGCCGCGCCGAGAGTGAGCCACATTGTAATATTTATAGGAAGGTCTGTAATTAACAGTGATAAAGAGTAGTACCTACAATAGGCTACTTGACAGTGTGAAAAATAATGGAAGAATTATGGATATATGTTGTATTAATTATAAGTATTAAAACCAATTTACGTCAATATTACTAAAAATAAATGGATAATTTATTTATAAAACTCGGATGAAAATTTATTATTTTTTATCTGTCGCCATTTTATCGAAAACGGTTTGGTTTGGCCGATGACGTCACACCATAGTAAACAGCATCTGTCAATCCTATTTTTAAAGGTAGAACGTTATGCGATCCTCGTTGACATTTGTCGGTTTACTATCATGTCATAGACGCCATATTGTCCGAGAAACCGTTTTGGCGGTTAATTTTAAAAGTGCATTTTTCGGAAAAAATACACAAAAGAATTAAAAAAAACCGGCCAAGTGCGAGTCGGACTCGCGCACCGAGGGTTCCGTGCAAACTCATAAGTAGATACATGAATAGTTCAAGAAAAACTATATGGCGATTAGTTTAGTAGGAGCAAATAAGTACGTGTTAAGAATTTTGCAAATTTCTCAAAAACAGTGCAAGTTAGGAAAACCGTTATATTTTTCCTGTAATATATAAGATGACATTAATAATTGGTAATTATTACAGATTTTTCTGTTCAGTAACTTCGAAGATAATAGGGGGGGAACGGTATTTTTTTTAACGTTTTTCGCCATAAATCAAAAACTACTTATTTAAAAAAAATACAAAAATACTGTTTTAATCTACGAATTAAGCCCTTTCATTTGATACCTCACTCGATATAATAGCCCTACTTTCAATTTGCAAAGTCTCATTACGGACCCCTTTAAAAAAAAAGTAAAAAAGTTACAACATTTTTTTTACATCCTATAAGCTCGGGCTAGCGGTTCTTAACACTATTCCAAATTTCAAGTCGATAGCATCAGTAGATCCTGAGATATCTTGCTGTGACAGACGGACAGACAGACAGACAGACAGACAGACAGACAGACAGACAGACAGAGTCGCACCATAAGGGTTCCTTTTTTACCATTTTGGTACGGAACCCTAATTACAACTTTCTCAATGCTCAATAGACATCATTAAACAGTCGGATGAGAAAGCGCGGGAAACGTGAAACGCGGCGGTTCTGGTTTTTCGTTTTCTTAACTTTTATTTTAAAATTTATGTAAAATAAGATCAGATTGGTAGTAGATTTGTATATATTTGGTTTATTATATCTGTAAATATCTTTTTTTGTATATAGTTTACATAAATACATCAAACTAGGTAAGTTTTTTTGTAAATATTTTTCATGAGACCGGAGGAGAAAAAACCTCCCGACCCTGGAGGTGCTAATCTCCAGGTCGGCTATAATGTTACAATTGACTCAGAATCCGGCATGGACACCGATGCATCGGGTAAAAATGAATTGAAACGTCATAAATCTCACAAGCGGTGCAAACACTGCAATAAAAAAAGGAAGAGGGATCAGAGCTCTGGCGGGGAATATTCGTGCGATTGTTTAGGTGCTGAAGTTGTTAATGAACATTCACTTAATAATACTGCAAATACTGTACCTGACCCGGTTACTCCAACTAACATTAAAACAAGTACTCAAGTTAGTAGAACTTTATTTACTAATACAGATGTCGCCCCCTATACTATACATGTTCAACTCTCTAAAGATAATACAAGCTCCTCCTTACATCCAGTTGCTTTTGGGAGGTTTCTGATGAAAAATAACTTTCGAAACGTCGTAAACGGTAGTGTGAAGCGGATTGGAAGGACCCGTATCTCGATGGCCTTCTCGAACATGATCGACGCCAACGCATTTATCACCGATGGTCGCCTTGAGGCAGAGAATTTAAATGCCTACATCCCTTCTTTCTCCGTCACACGCATGGGATTAGTGCGTGGGATCCCAGCACAATGGTCGGAGGAGGAAATTACCTCGAACATTTCAGTACCATTTGGGTGTGGTAAGGTTCTAAAAGTTAGGCGTTTAAACCACAAAGTTATGGTTAATGGCTCTGTCACCTGGCAACCGTCAGAAACCATTGTACTAACTTTTGATGGACAAGTATTACCTAAGCGGGTCTACTCCTGCTACAACTCCCTGTCAGTAGAGCTTTATGTATTCCCAACCATTCAATGCTTTAATTGCTGTAAATTCGGACACACAAAAACAAATTGCAGATCAAAACCCAAGTGTTATAAATGTGGGCAATTGCATACTGGTGAAACATGTACAGTAGAAGAAGATAATTCAACTTGCTTCTTATGCAATGGTTTCCACTATGCAACAAATAGGTCATGCCCAGAACATAAAAGACAAAAAGAGATTAAAGTAACAATGGCAAATCAGTGCATCTCATATGGAGAAGCGGTGAAACTTCATCCAGCAGCTATAAAATCGTATGCAGATGTGCTAGTTTCCCATCCCCAGCGTCACAACACAAATACAATCCAGTATACCCATAACACAAGCACAACTACTAGCCAGCCTTCACCAAGTCAAAGCTATAGGAAAACAATTTTCCTAAAACCCAGAGCAACACCTAGGAAAACTAATAAAGGCTATGACCAAGCCTCTCATAATGCTCTAATACGGGAATTCTCTATGCCATCTTCCCCAAATGGTTGTGCACTGCAGGAACCTACTAGTAACCAATCTGAAACACAATCTGTAGCTGAGGCTATTAAAGCCTTGATTAGTTTGCTGTCATCTCCAAACCTTACTCTACCGTCCCACGTTGCCCCACTGCTTGAATTACTTGCAACTTCACTAAAACATAATGGACAAAATAGTTCAATGGAATTGCAGAAGTGTAGTGAATAAAAAACATGATTTAATTTACCTTTTGAATAAATACGAACCTTTCGTTTTCGCCCTGTCTGAGACATGGCTGAAGCCTAGAGCTCTTCTTAGAGTTACTGGCTACTCATGTCTCAGAGAGGATCGACCTGATGGGTATGGCGGAGTGGCCTTACTCATTAGGAATACAATTTCATTCACCCCACTTCCTCTTCCTCCACACAGTGACGATTTTTCTATCGTTGCTGCCATTGTAAATAACATTTGTATCATATCTGTATATATCCCACGTCCATCTTTAATTATATTTCAAGAGTTAGAACAAATAATAGCTTCTATTGAGAATGAATTGTTAATATTAGGTGATTTTAATTCACAACACTGTTCTTGGGGTAGCTCAATTTCAAGCTATCATGGAGAACAACTTTTAAAAATGGTTGATAATCACAATCTATGTGTTTTAAATACCGGTTCTCGTACTCGTCGAACTGGGCCTTTAGAATCAGTTAGTGCCATAGATCTTTCAATTTGTTCTGCGCAACTCCACTGCCTGTTATCTTGGCACACTTTAGAATCAACATATGGAAGTGATCATTTTCCAATTATAATTTCCTTCCCGTCCTCTATTCCATCAATTCCAAAGCCTAGTCCAAGACTAAAGTACATTTTAAGTAATGTAGATTGGGAAAAGTTTAAATGTTGTGTTGAAGAGAAGCTACTGCAACTGCCCAGCACAGACGAAAATGACGTCGCAAGTTGCTCAGCTGCCCTGGCTAGAGTGATGACAGATGCGGCTGATGAAATTTTCCCTGTAAAAAATAGTGCATCTGGTAAAATTCCGTCTCCACCATGGTGGGATTTCGAATGCACACAGGCAATTAAAAATCGCAAAGAGGCCGAAAAGCGTTACAGTCATTCAATGACAAACGAAAACTTTGAGTCATATATGCAAATTGCGCGTGAAACTAAAAAACTACTGCGTAAGAAAAAATATGATGGATGGAGGCGTTTCTGTGCCTCTCTCAGTCCCAATGTAAAACCATCAATAGTGTGGAATAATATTAAAAGGTTCAGACATGCTTTTAACGAAACATCAAGGTCAATACTTCCACCCAGCCTTGCTGAACAATTTATGGATCAATTGGCACCAGCATCGGTTCCAGAACAATATGTTTATAAGACCTCTGCACTGCTGGAAAATCCTTCCACTATATTTAATTTGAACTGTCCATTCCAAATAGAAGAGTTAAAAGGTGTGTTAAGTAATTTGAAAGATACTGCACCTGGTGAAGATGGAATTCCTTATTCTTTCCTGGCCAATGTCAGTGATAGCACTCTTTGTTACTATCTACAAATTATAAACTCCATTATACACTCTGGAGTCGTCCCAGACTCATGGAGATCACAAATAGTTATTCCTATTCTAAAGCCCCATAAACCAGCTTCGGAGGTCTCTTCATATCGTCCCATTGCTCTTTCGTCAATATTTGCTAAAGTTACAGAGCATTTAATTAAAAACAGATTAGAATTCTTTGTTGAAAGCAATATGTTACTGGCTGAAAGCCAATTTGGCTTTCGCAAGGGGAAATCCACTTATGATAGCTTGGCCATATTCACGTCTCATATTCGTTTAGCTTTTTCACATAATGAATCAGTAGTTGCAGCCTTTCTTGATATCAGCTCTGCTTATGACAATGTTTTAGTTTCAATACTTAGGGACAAACTTGATAGGTTAGGCATACCGACAATGCTAACAAACTTCATAGTTAATTTTCTATCAGAAAGATTCATTAGTCTTCGTATTGATGATAATAATAAAATCACCCGTGTTGTGTGGAGAGGACTCCCACAAGGGTCTGTTCTCAGCCCTTTATTGTATAATATATATACATTTGATTTAGAATCTTCACTAAATAATTCTGTTAGAGTTTTACAGTATGCAGATGATTTATTGTTATACTCGTCAAATGTCTCCATCCAACATGCTAGTAAAACCCTTACCTCTTCATTAAGGTCTTTAAAGTTCTGGTTAGACAGCAATGGTTTAGACCTGTCAGTTGCCAAAAGTACTGTAGTTTTATTTACACGAAAACAATTTCCTCCTCCGATCATTGTTAAATTTGGAGATTTTCCCATAGCAGTAAAAAGCCAGTGTAAATTCCTGGGTGTCATTTTGGATAGTAAATTATCTGGCCTTCCACATTGTGATTACGTAGTTTCCAAGTGTGAGAAGAATATGCATATTCTTAGATGTGTATCTGGAGTGTGGTGGGGTGCACACCCTTTTTGCTTAAAACTGTTGTACAATGCCTTAATTAGAAGTGTTTTGGATTATGGAACTTTCCTATTAGAGCCAGGAAGTGCTGCAGGTTTCAAGAAATTGCGTGGCATTCAGTCTAAAGCACTTCGAATTGTCTGTGGCGCCATGAAATCAAGTCCCATTAATGCAATGCAGGTGGAGTGTGTTGAGCCTCCACTCCATTTGCGAAGACAATTTCTTTCTGACAGGTATATTTTCCGCTGCTCTCAACTTTCAAACCATCAACTCTGGCCTATTTTAAGTGAACTGTCATTACAAATAACCCTTTCAAACTACTGGAGACACAAAAACCCGCCCTGCCTTCTTAAGAGCTATGCTCATTTTAATTCCATTTCAGCTCAAACCATTAATTCTCCAACACTCCCCATCTTTCAATTTGAATATCAATCTTTAATTCTTAAACCTTCAGTATTCTTGAATATTGGAATTGCAAAGCATGATGTGGAACACAACCGTCAATTTTTGGGCTTTCTTGGCAATGATGCTCAGGACACCCATCATATTTATACAGATGCCTCTAAGACGTCGGCTAATGGATGCGTTGGCGTTGGAGTATTGCATTCACAATTTAATATTGTACAAAAAGTTAAAATGCCTCCAGAGTCATCAGTTTTCACTGGTGAATGTTTTGGAATTCTGAAAGCAATAGAGTACATTTTATTAGTGAAACTTAACAAAACAATCATATTTTCAGATTCCTTGAGTTCATTACAGTCAATAGCCAAATTTCCATTCAGATCGAAATCTAACAATCCAATAATTTACAAAATTCGAAGTCTCTTGTTCAAATGTTCACTGAATGGATATATTGTTTCTTTAGCCTGGATCCCCGGGCATAGGGGTATTAAAGGTAATGAAAGGGTTGACCAAATAGCACGCGAGGCCATTGACTGTGGGGACCTCTTTCCATATAAAAATATTCCTGAAGATCTCTTGGCGCTACCAAAGACGTACCTAAGGGATGCTTGGAATCAACTCTGGGCATCCCCTGATGTCAGGACTGGCTTGCGTTATCGTGATATTCAACCCATGATTCCTGTCAAACCATGGTTCTCACAAATGTACATTCCAAAACCGGCTGTGACTATAATTATCCGTATGAGATTGGGACACGTTTGTACGCCAGAGCACTTAGCAAGGCTGGGAATCGTGCCCAGTCCTGCATGTGAATGTGAAACGGATCCTTGTGATCTTAACCATTTGTTTTTCGCCTGCCGGCTTTACGATCGCTCTTCCTTGATGTCACAACTGACAGATCTTGCCATTCCGTTCCCTACCTCTATCGCATCCCTCCTACATATAAACAATAGCTCAGCGATATGTGTATTTAAAGCACTTTCTTCATATTTATCATTTAATAATATTAAACTGTAATTTATTTATATTCCGTACCCCATCCTGATCTTTTCCTCGCCTTTTCCAAATTCCGTATATTCCGTTTTCCTATCTTAAACAATTCCGTTTCCTCGTTTTACTTGTCTGGCTGAATGCGCCAAGAGCGCGATGCCATAAAAAAAAAAAAAAAAAAAAAAAACAGTCGGATTGACTTTGCAGAAACCTGTCAAGTAGCCTATTTATCCTCGTTTCATCTGTAATTGAAACGCTGAATTAATTACCAGTGGTCGGCACTATCGGTGCAAAATTTTAACAAAACTTATAAAGCTGACATAAAGGAGAACTTGCAACCCAGGATATAAGAATATTATTTGCAGATCAGTGTTAAATTTAACTCTATATCAAAGTCTCGGATTTCCAATACTTGAGTGTAAACATATTCATATTTTTATGCCACACCTGGCCATAAAGTGGCTTGTTCCGCACGCTGCGCGTACGGAAAAAAACCGCTTTCTGGCCAAGTGTAGACATAAAATGATGTACACAACACGGGAGGTAATAAAAAAAGCCCTCGATCGCATATTTACGTCCCTCGCTTGCAGCTCGGGCCGCAAACATCTGCACTGAAAAAAAAGTGATCTAATCAAGCCCACTTTTTGCTTGATTAGAAAAATTATAATTGTTTTAATTATTTAATTAATCAAATCCATAAATAATACTTCATAACTACAATAAAGTTCAATTGATCGAAAATTTTAATGAAGTAACATATTATATTTGATCAACTTCTTAATTGAGTTTTTCTATTTCTTGATTATATTAATCAAAAAACATATTTCGTACATTAAAGTCATGGTTGGATTTATTAAGTTACTTTCAATCATTTCAATTTGATTGCTGCAATTAGCTGACTTAATCTGCTCGCTATACATCAAGTTACTTTGTTATCACAATCAATTTTTTGATTTAGGTAATCAACTTTTTTTCTCAGTGTGCGATCTCGGCCTTTCTTTGTACTACCACCCTAGTTGTGTAATGTACTATTATGGCTGTAAGCACTCTATTATGTCGGCTTGGCAAGTTTTGTCGAGGTTTTGCATCGATAGTGGTAATTAATGCAGTATTTCAATTACAGATGAAACGAGGATAAATGAGGGTGTTTAAAAATCATAAATCCACCAGGTGGCAGCAGGGTGGCGAATGGTCTATTTGGCAGTAGATGTCAAAATCAGGTGATGGGATTGGTGGATTTTGACACCTACTGTCAAAAAGACCATTCGCCACCCTGCTGCCACCTGGTGGATTTATGATTTTTAAACACCCTCATTGTACTACTCTTTATTACTGCGTCGCATCATCTTTTACAGCGTAGATTGATATTGACTCTGGCATTGACCTAGTAATCTAGCAGAACATGAGTCTGGATGGGTTTTTCTATTAATTTATACCATTCTCTGTCTTACTCTCTGGGGTCGGACCCTCATATCAGAGGATCGTGGTCAGCATCAGGGTTCCATCTGGATGATCTGCCTCCACCGGTTTCTGTCCAGCGCGTCTCTTACAACCTTGTAGAATTTGGAGGACGACGAGTCTTTCACTTGTTGGTGAACGACCGCGCGATCTTTTGCTTTCAGTCTTCCCAACCATAGTCACTTTTTCTCATATGTAAGAATGAGAATCAGCTTTGTGCTTAACATGTAAATTTGGACCCCAATTTTGCAACTTGACGGCCTTCTTGTAGGCTAAACATGGTGTTTAGCAACGCCTTACTGTTCTAGCAACTATACCTACCTCGAGATTTCTGATAAAAAAAACTATAAATTAAACCCAAAGCTCCACTTGTGACGATCAGATATTTTACCATGCTTCTTTGCAAGTTTATCCTCCTCCTCTTGGTGAACGCAACCGGTCCGAGGTGCCAGACGTTGACATTTGTGTCTCAGAGTACACGTTAATAATGGAGAAATAGAGCATTTATAGATAACACGTCTAAATCAACAATTTTTCATATGTTTGTTTAGTACCTGAAACCTACAACTTTGGCCTTGTCTTGTCTGGCAGCAAGAAAGCAACGTCCTGAATGTTTTGTAATTTTGTACAGGGTGTATTTTGAGGAGTGTATAACATATGCGAAAATCAGCCTTGTGCTTATTATGTAAATTGGGACCCTCATTTTGCAACTTCGCGGCCTTCCGGCAGGTATTTGCAATGGCATACCTACTGTTCTGGCAACTTACCTCGAGATTACAAATATAAAAAGCTATAGATTAAACCCAAGACTACCTCTGAGGCGATCAGATATTTGTCCAGGATTATTTGCAAGTTTACGGTCCTCTCCTGGGCAAACGAAACAACTTCGAGGTGCCAGACGTCGAGATTTGTGACTGGAAGTAGACCGAATGAATGGAGTAATACAGCATTTTCATAAATAAATAATAAATAAAATAATAAATAAATATTAGGGGACAATCTTACACAAATCGAACTAGCCCCAT
This sequence comes from Eudemis profundana, assembly GCA_947034925.1. Lineage (NCBI taxonomy): Eukaryota > Metazoa > Arthropoda > Insecta > Lepidoptera > Tortricidae > Eudemis > Eudemis profundana. Next base: position 21,836,331 of record OX344808.1, read on the forward strand.
AGTAAGCTCAATAAGGCTTGTGTTATGGATACTAGACGACGATATATTTAATAGATACAAATACTTAAATACATAAGAAAACATCCATGACTCAGGAACAAATATTCGTGCTCATCACACAAATAAATGCCCTTACCGGGATTCGAACCCAGGACCTCGTGCTTCGTAGGCAGGGTCACTACCAACTTAGCTAAAGCGGTCGTCGAAAATCAGATGACCATTTCACCCGTGCATCCCATACTAAAATTGACGCTACTACCGACCCAATTTATTTAAAATTCCAGCATATCACAATTTCATACGCACATATTGTTATTTAAATTAACCACATACCTTGGCCATATGTTAACCTACAGTTAACAGTTATAAATTATGCCAAGGGCGCGTCAAAAGTCGTCATAGTGAAAATGAGCGATTCCCATTCGCGGGGAACTGTACCCGCATGGTTATATAAGGCTGGCGGGTTTTTATCAAACCAATGCTTGCTGAGTCCCGATACAACGCAGATATGAGGTACGTTTATCTTTATTTTAAAACTGTAGGCTTATGATGCTATGCTTTGTCGATCGATAATAGTACATTACACAACTAGGGTGGTAATACAAAGATAGGCCGAGATCGCAGATGTTTGCAGCTCGAGCTGCAAGCGAGGGACGTAAATATGCGATCGAGGGCTTTCTCTATTACCTCCCGTGTTGTGTACATTATTTTATGTCTACACTTGGCCAGAAAGTGGCGGTACGCGCAGCGTGCGGAAAAAGCCACTTTATGGCCAGGTGTGGCATAATAGTACATTACACAACTAGGGTGGTAATACAAAGAAAGGCCGAGATCGCAGAAGTTTGCGGCCCTAGCTGCAAGCGAGGGACGGAAATATGCGATCGTGAGCTTTCTTTATTACCTCCCGTGTTGCGTACATAATTTTGTCTACACTTGGCCAGAAAGCGGCTTTTTCAGGACGCCACTTTATGGCCAGGTGTGGCATAAATGATAAAATATTCGTCACTCTCACACTTGAATATACTTGTCAGAATGTGACAGATGCTTTATCTGGGGGCACGGTAGTGCCCCCGCCAAGTCGAGCAAAATAAAGGCACGGCCGTACCATCCTTTTCTCGAAGTCATTCAGGGCATTTTAAACCTCCTGTAATTTTGTGCTGGCTAAAGAGAGAACCCTGAATTTTCAGTTATATATAGAGCATAATATGACTTAGATATATTCTCAATAACATTCAATTCGAACTTGTAGATTAAGATGACGAATCGGAAATTTTGGTGGCAGGGATTTCGATTTTTCTCAGGAATCATAAAACATATGAAAGTAACATTTGATAACCTGATTATTGGGATCATCTACTCCATTTTTTGAGACGCAGAAACACGATTTGCTAACTTTTGTAACAGACTTTTGTATGTCAAAGATACCTCTTTCAAAAGCGGAATTTGCACTGTACAGGCAAACCAGACCTATTTAAGCCCCTAAATTCTCTGAGTAACATAGTTTTAACCTATACTTTAATATCTGAGACCAGATTCTTGAAAATTAATTGTAGTTTGTAATTGAAACGAAAAAAACCGTTTCTACGTATACGACCTTTTCATATAAGCTAGCACAAGCGCGTATTTGTATGAAATCAGTCTCCCCTCAGTCCGCCCAGGGCTATGAAACTTAGAACAACTCGGTTTTTGTTGCGTCAAACGTTGACTGACTAAGTACCCTAGATGGCGTTGGAACCTACTTTTGTGTTTTTCCGTTATAAGCAGAGCACGTTTTACATTATGTTTTCTTTGACACTGATGACATGTTTTAATAGTTTCATTAATAAATATCTATTATAATTATAATTAGTTAATATTAACAACAGATTTATTAATTATACATTACTACAAATGTGATATGTACGTGGAATGAAACGTTCCAGCTGTTATAAACGAAACTTCTTAGTGAACTCTATGGTTACTGAGTAATTTTGTTTTTTTCAATTTTACTGTCAATATTTTGCTTGTGTCAAAATAAAATGAAAATTTACGGTATTAAGTGACTTTATTTAATTGACGACGAAATGCATGCCGTACCATTTGCACAATTCCTCAGTGTTCAAAAAACGCAACAAGAACAAATATAAAAACTTCTCAGGGTAGCACGCGCGCACACCGCGACACCAGCGGCAGTGAGCTACATTACACAATAACGGACGGCAACGTGACGAGCGCCACCACATCATAGGAATGATCTCGTGATAGAACAGTTACACAAAGCCTTCAACATGGATAAGTACAATCCTAACCATTTTCGAATGAGCGACTACATAGACCTCTTCGAAGCGAAGTGCGCAATCGTCGGCGTGGAGGAAGCTGACGATATGAAGAAAGATCTTCTGTTTAACAACATTACGCCTGACGTGTTCAGTGAATTGAAGACAGCACTTATTCCCAACTTCGAAATAAGCACGTACCCAGACATAAATAAATGATGATAACGTCAGAGAAAACTTGATTTTATTCCTCCTCTTATGTTTTTACCCTGGGCAGATTTTGTTCAGTCAATGCTTGGGAATGCCACTTAACCGAAATTAAATTTTGTGTTGGAAATTCCATACCAAATAATTTTGATTTCGGTTACATTACATTGCATTCCCTAGCATAGACTGAAGAAAATCTCAAAGAATGGATACGTATGTGGGGGCGTGTGGGGGGGGGGGGGGGTGGCGGCGAAATGTTTACTGCCTAAAACCACTGGGAGCACTTGTGTCGCCTTGGTACCAGTCATTCCCGCAAGATGGCTCTCTTTACCCTATATATTACTTTACTCTTTGAGTCCGCCGACGGCCGTTGCCAACGACAGGTCTGTGACAGTTGACTGGCCGCGCCGTAAACAAAACCTGTGAGAAATCTTATTTAATAATGGGAAAAAAGCGTGTTGGTTTTTCCAAAAGGAAAAGGAAAGCACTATTACTTGAAAAATTTAACTATATGACTAAGAGAAAGTAAGTAATCGTCATATTTATACCACAAATAAGTCTAGTTTACGCTGCGGGAAAATGCCAACAAATGTTGACATTGGAACAGCGGCGTCGTCGAGACTTTCAATTGTACAATTAAATATTATTTTGGTGTACGTAAATAGAAACATTTGTAATATACCCATTGTATTAAATTAAAATAAGGAAAACTATAATAGTGTAAATATACAGGATGGCTCATAAGTCGGTTTTTCTTGAATGCATTAGTGAGTAGCCAATACTTAGTAGGTAATGTATAATACATATCACTCTCTAGTATATTAAATCAATGTTTGCCTCATAAAACCTCAACAGTTTAACCACGTCTGTGATGGATTCGTAAAACAATATGAGAACTATCCGCTTACAAAATGTAAATATGTAAGAAGGGTATACTACTGATACATAGCGAGAGGTCTTAAAACACGATAGCAACATAACCATTATAAGATCACACGAGTATTTAAGGCTTAATTATGTAAAGTTGCATACATCTACTATCTACACATGTTATTATAAACACTCAAAGGCCAACTAGATTGTCATTATATCTAGTATCGATAAAGATGTTTTAATAACTTTTTAAACATTTTTTAACACTGGCACAGACAACGCACTGACCTTAGGTACATATATGGCTAATGGTGGTCATTTTATACTGTTTCCAAACGCATGACAGAGGTTTTTTGACATGGACGTAGATTGAAATATAAATACTCGTATGTCGCAATTTCATTCTGCAAGTCCGATATTTCGTCATCTGTGGGCATTTTGATGGGTAAATCGCCAGTGGGTTCCCCGAGATGATAAAAACAGTCAAATTAGTCCAATACACGATTTAATTAGGTTAGACAATATTACAGGTCGATTGTCCTTAATAAATCTCTAACACTAGGTAATTAGTCCAATTATCAAATCAATCACTCGTCAACACGCATGTGCGTCCGCGCACGACAAGGGCTCGCCCAATCTCTGCCTCCCGGTCTTTCCTCCCGCAACCCGCGCCCCGAAGTACTTGAGAGTGCTTCTACGAATTCCCGACAAATATGTAAAAATGTAAATATATTGTAAATTTAAAATGTAAAAATTGTTCAATATATTGCACGTAAAAACACCATGCTCGAATTAATTTTTGTTTGTGCTATAATTTGCAGTAGTACCTATCTATACATTACCAGTTCTTAACCAAAGATTAGCATTATTGGAATAATCTTTTGTCCTAATAATTATCCGAGTACAAAAGATTATTCGGATAATTATCAGGACTTATAATTATTCGACTAAACAATAACACGATATTTTTATTGCTGAATTATTTATTCGTGAATAGCATATCCGCGAATGAATCATTCGACCACTTTTCAAATGATTAATTATTTATTCTTTACTAACATTTACCCGCGTTGTTCCCGTTATAGTGCCAAGGGAACTAATTACCGGCATAGATCCTATGTTTCAATCCAGTACTTGATCTACTTACATGCCAAATTTCAGATCAATCCATTCAGTTGTTACCCCGTATTTAGTAACAGACATCCAAACATCTTCACAAATTTTCACATTTATAATATTAGTAGGATTGCATTCGGAAAATCCACGAAAATTATTTAAAGTTTTTTGATTATTCCATTCAAATAAATAACACAAATAATATTTAGAATTACTCGTTTTTACGGTACATATATTTATCAATTTCACTTTACTTTTTCCCATACAAACAGTACAGAAAACAAGGTAGTGTTTTATTGATTTGAGTAGATCTGTAGAATACATTATCATTACTAAGTTTTGTGTATCGATTTAACAAATAAAAAATTTAAAAATATAGGAAGCGGTTCCATTTATTTTCTGTTCACTTTTGACATAAACAATGTAGGCACTTTTCGATAGGTAATATTAATGTAAAGTTTTCAATGTGCGTTTTCAAATTTGACATATAGGGTTATGGAATTGAGTTCTTTTTAGAATGACAGTTTTTATAGACACAGGTTATAAGTGAGCGTTATTAGCATCGATTATAATGTAACTTGAAATGTCATTTTTGCGACTGATTGTGTGTGATATACGGTATACCGCGTAAAAATATAGGGGGGTGAGCGGGTTGCGGGGCGCAAATGCTCCGAAAACGGATTCATTGTTTAGCGATGCGTCACCTTAAGAGTATTGCACGTCAAAGTTCTTTAGTTTTGTCACGGACTCACTGATTGTTGATCATCATTATTCTAAGGCACTTTCAGCAGACCCACAAGCTCCAAACTTTAAGCATAATTAGTTTAAGCCTATCAAGTCATGTGAAACCTAAAAATATTACAATTTCAAAAACTTTTCAAAGATATATGAACTGCATAAATAATTTTATGTGGAGGAACACATTTATAGTTCTCGAATAAAGAACCCTGTACAGGCTTATGATGCTACGTTTTTTCGCGCGATAAATAAATTATAAAGCATCCGTCACTTTCTGACAAATAGTGTGTGAAAGTGACGGATACTTTATCATTTATTTATCGCGCGACAAATCGTATTCATAAGCTTACTAAACAGGTAAATAATAGGCAAGTCGGTGGAAATCGAGTTCTGTGGACTCCCCCGGTACTGACTTGGTTTAACATTACATCTCAAAACTTTTTTGTTGTACAAACGAAGACACAGTTAAGTGACCATCAGTAGACCTTAATACATTGTAATAAGGGTGACAAGTGGTCAGTTAGCAGTGTCTTCAATTGTAGAAGAACTGCGTTGCGAGACCTGCATCTTTTTACATGTAATGTTTTTGATGGGATGATTTATTTATCGATCCGATCGACAAAACATAGAAGAATCATAAGCCTGGTGAACCAGCTTCCGACTGCGGTTCGCGGGGTTTCGTTCGTGGAGGTGAAATTGGTCAAATGTCTCATTTTGCTCTTGTTTAGTTGGGTAAAAGGTATCCTATGTGTCAACCGGGACCATGAGGTACCTGTATACCAAAGTTAGGTGCATTGGTCTGGTAGTTTACGCGCGGGGCGCGCACAAGCAGACACACTAAAATTTCTTAAACTATTTATCTACGTTTTATTGCTTCTTTAAAATACTCCCCAGTTACTTTTTTTGAAAAAATCTTTAACATACAAATATAGTCTTTCTGCGATTTTATTATATGCATAGATAGATAGAGTAAAATAATATAGCATTGTTTTCATATCTGAAAATTGTACTTTTCAGGTTTCTAGTTTTGAGCGTGTTATTATGTACTTCGACTGTACTCTGCGGCCGTAAGGGTAAGGACTTTTTTTTAACTAAAATACAAATAATGTCGCTTTTGATATACAGGGTGACTTCTTTTTCGTGATACAGGATAATTAAACCTCAATCTATCCATGATTTTGAACAACTTTTACTATGGGGTCAACTTTGTAAATTGCAAAAAAAATACAACTCTCTCATACATTTTGGTCTACCTATTGTGACCTTTTCTATGAAACAGTTAATTTTTTTTTTGCATTTACAAAGTTGACCTCATAGTAAAAGTTGTTCAAAATCATGGATAGATTGAGGTTTAATTATCCTGTATCACGAAAAAGAAGTCACCCTGTATATTTGAAGAGATAGATACAGTCACCAAGAAAGTGGTGTACCACTTTTAGGCTTTATTGAGTGGCATTAGAATACAGAAATGGTAGATTGGATTACTATAATGTAAAGAGTAGCTTACCGTGCGGCTACTAGCACCAAATATTGCCCCCGCGGAGGGGCTTAGCTAGCAGCCAGAAAGAGCACGCGTTATGCGATAGAGAGAGATGATCAGATCCCGTGCGTTCCGTCTGGTGGTCGGACCCGAACCTCAGTTTTGTTAGAGAGAGAAACTTCTGTACTGTGTAGAATTTACATCCCAGGTGTCTCCCGAAAATTCAGGCGAACTTATAAAAAATATTGATACACAAACCTCATACATTAAACTTTAAAGGGTTAGTTATACGATTTTACGAGTTCCCGATATTTCGGCACTGTTGCAAGCGCCATCATCGCGGAGTAACTGACGTGCTGCGAGTTTTTAGTTGTAGTCTACACACACACCATAGCGACTACCCTCTTACGGGTTCGCTTCTTACGCGAGGTGATACTGTAAGTGTTGTGTTGTGTGTCGTGAACGTGATCGAGTTCCAGGAGAGAATGCGGACAGTATAGTAGAAGTAGTACCGATGGACAACGCGCGGAAGAAGCGAACCTGTAAGAGGGTAGATCGCTATGGTGTGTGGGTAGACTACAACTAAAAACTTGCAGCACGTCAGTTACTCCGTGATGATGGCGCTTGCACCAGTGCCGAAATACCGGGAACTCAGAAACAAACATACATGGTAAATATCCAGGTGTTAATAGTAGTCAAACAACCCTAACTAAGAAACGCTCGTACACTGGCTACTTTCAAAATGAAATTGAAGTTACATCTTTATCAGGAACAAATATCTACCTCTACATAGTCGACTGTGTCTATTTGTCTCAAATTTTATTACACATAAAATTACTACTTAGACTTATGTTTATTCTGTTTCTATTATTTTACTTAAAAATCGATATTCTGGTTGAGTTACCGCCAGCCAGCGAATAATCTGTACACTGACTATTTGTCGCTTTTCGCCTCTCATCTCTTAGGTTAAGTTATTTATTAAATGTTTTGTATTTTTTGTCAATGGATCCACTGAAAATCAGCGTCGTCGGCACCCTGTGCCCCGACACATGCTGAGTGGCCTCCTTTTTGGATACATCTCAATATTGTACACGCTTCCATTACTAATACCATACCATTTCAATATTTTAATAGATCCAAATAAATAAAAAAAAAAAAAAAAAAAAAAAAAACTTTAACTATAATGACGCGTCATTAAATTTTGAATTTCAGACTATATAGAAAACTCGAGGTCGGGGCGAGGGTACACGCTAATGTATGATGCAGAGAGCTGGGAGGACGCTAGGAAGGTCTGCGCGGAAGACAGTGGCAAACTAGCTGTTCCTAAATCACAGGTAATCTAATCACGATCATTCAGACGTACCATACTAAGAAGTAAGGTCTGGTGAGTTTCTTCCGGCGCTTCTCCTCGACAGAAGATTGCCGAAACGCAGAAAGAAAAGAATCAGACATGTAAAAGAGCCCTTGAGGCCTACTTGCAGAAATAAATGAGTTTGAGTTTAAGACAGAGGTGAGCATGACGCTTCTTTCGCGTTAATTTTGTGAAAACGAATATTGCAACAAGGACCATTAAAACAAGAGGACTGTCATTCTCCATACAAAAAGCTGTTCCCCGGTATTTACGCCATCTATGTATAAGCTTGGTATAAGAGTTATATTATTTACAATTATTCAACTTTGCACGCGTGACACAGTATTTAAATGTTAGAATTTATTTATTAATAGCTGTTTACGAACTAATTGTTATTGTACTATGTTTCTTTGTTCAATTATAACATCGTTAAATGGTTAGTTTTTTAGCGCCGTCTAGTTTTTGCCTGGATATCCCCTTGCGGTCGGGGCATGATCCAAAGTATGGAGAATGACAGTCCTCTTGTTTTAATGGTCCTTGATTGTAACGATAATTTGTCATTTTTTAAATGTATTAGGAAATTCGTATCGCAGTTAAGATGGACAGATTCATTGTCGGTAAAAAAGAAGAACGACTTAAAAGCAGTTCGAAGTAAGAGGCCCGAAATAGATTTTCAACAAATATGAGCGAGTTTTTGGGCTATGGGGGATTCTGAGGACCATCTCTGGTTCATCTTTTAACAAACGTTAGACATTATCATGGCAACTTTCACTATGTTTACCGCTCTATGAAACCTGTGAGTGCTGGCTAGCACGAGACTCCTTGAATCTTACGATTAAGTATTGTTACAAAGACCAAATACATAAAAAAATTGTAATGTAAACTGTTGTAATCCTGTAGGTGTATGATGGTAGGCTTTGTCGCGCGATAAATAAATGATAAAACACCCGTCTCGTTCCGACAGTATGTAAGTGTGAGAGGGACGCATGCACGATTTTGTATCTAAAAAAATCGGAGGACAATCTTACACAAATCGAGCTAGTCCCAAACTAAGCAATGCTTGTACTATGGTTACTATACGACGATATACATACTTATATAGATAAATACATACTTAAATAGATAGAACACATCATGACACAGGAACAAATACTCGTGCTCATCACACAAATATTTGCCCTTACCAGGATTTGATCCCGGGACCTCTAGCTTCATAGGCGGTGGCACTCCCACTGAGCTAAACGTGTCGTCAAAATCTATAAGGAATAACTGGCCAAGAGCATGTCGGACCATGCTCAGTGTAGGGTTCCATAGCCGTAACTATAAGGTAAAAAATACGATGTAAAAAAAGTATAACAACAAAAGAGCGTATCTTCATAGCAATTACGTCCTTTTGTTGAGAAGCGCAGTTTATCGGCAATAACTCAAAAACGGTTAATTCGATATTGTTGAAAATAATTTTCGTTGAAAGTATTAATTGAGCGTTATCTTTGTAATTTTTTTTATATTTTTCGGACACACGGTTTAGAAGATAGAGGGGGGGGGGGGGACACAATTTTCACAACTTTCGGAGCGATTATTTCCAAAGGTATTCACTTAATCACAAACATTACTTAAGAACCTTAAAATGTTTTCAAAAGAGCTGTCGAACTATGTACCACACGTTGACATTTTGTGAAAAAATTTTTTTTTAGCTTCTGTTACATGTATGGAGTGCCCCCTGGATTTTATTATTTTTATTATTTAACTACCAAACTTAGTTGCGGCATCTACAAGACATCTATATTCCAAATTTCATCAGTATAGGTCTTGTAGTTTTTGAGTAAAATGCCTGTGACATACGGACGGACGGACGGACGGACGGACATGACGAAACTATAAGGGTTCCTTTTTAGCCATTTTGGCTACGGAACCCTAAAAATGATTTCAAAAGTAAGGATAGGCCCATCCGGAGAGTTCGTAACTCTTTTCCCCCTAACAGAAGATGCAGCTGTAAATACCAGCTGCGCAGTGCACGCGCCGCGTGTCACACTACCGACTGGCACTGATTTAGCGGTATTTTTACCGCCAAAGCGTTAGAACCGTCTGCGCGCTCGCTTAGCCCTGTCCTTTGTATACGTCAATGATAAGGAAGAAATAAATTTTCAGCGCGAGTTTAACGTGATCCAAGGTCTGGTGAGCACGATGCACTACCCCAGCATAAGCGGCTCCTCTGGCTACCGTCTGCTGGCCTGGCTTGGAGTCAGCAATGCTGAAGACTATACGGTGTGGAGGAATGTGGACGGTGAGTTCCAGGGTTCTCAGTCGTCCAAGGTGTGGTCCGTAAGATGCACTACCCCAGCATAAGCGGCTGTACTGGCAAGCGTCTGCTAGCCTGGCTAGGAGTCAGCAATGTTGAAGAGTACACGGTGTGGAGGAATGTGGACGGTGAGTTCCTGGATGCTCCGTTGTCCAAGGTCTGGTCCTTAAGATGCACTACCCCAGCATAAGCGGCTGTACTGGCAACCGTCTGCTAGCCTGGCTCGGAGTCAACAATGCTGAAGACTACACGGTGTGGAGGAATGTGGACGGTGAGTTCCTGGATGCTCCGTTGTCCAAGGTCTGGTCCTTAACACGTTCGCTGCGATATAAGGCCTAAATACCCGATGCATGTACTCCCGCTCTGTGCGGAGGCGAGAAACGGTGAACTTACCCTGGTGCGGCGGCTGTATAATGAGTATTTCTGTATGTACAAAAGAGACAAGTATAGGTTTGAGTTTAGGACCTTAAGGGCTACTCGATAAAGCATTAAAACTGTGCTAAGGTTTTCCGGCCCGATAACGCACTGACTGATTTTTTTTTCGATTCCTTGCGGGTAATGGGCCGAAAAGCCCATCATCGATTACAAGGTCACTCCACCCCTTCCCGCACTGAATAGGTGATTGCATTGGTTTACTTCCGACTAGTGTTGTGACGTACTTAGCGGGAACCGACGTAGATACGATAGTGCATTAGTCTAGCTCTAGTGTTTGTTTACGTTTTTAGATTGTGGCGACTCTCTTCCAGTAATATTTGATCATAAATATAACAATAATAAACACATTACGTAAGAGAAATTCTTAGAGTTCTAACTGTAAGACAGTCACACAAAAGGATTGTAAGTTGTAAAGTTTAATTTCTTTGGAAATAAGTTTAAATCTGCCGTAGTAAAAGGTCGCCTTTTACTTGACCAAATGTTTAGTCTTTGTTTAGTACTAGGAACCTTTTAGGACCCTTTAAAAGAAACCGACTTTATTGTTTCTTAGCGCAATTGTTCTACCGGTAGTTGTAAAGTAATTGGTTTTTAAATATTTTAGAGATTGTAAATTAAGAAATTGCAGTAAAATAGTACATTACACAACTTGGGTGGTAAAACAAAGAAAGGGCGAGGTCGCAGATGTTTGCGGCCCGAGCTGCAGGCGAGGGACGTAAATATGCAATCGAGGGCTTTCTTTATTACCTCCCGTGTTGTGTACATCATTTTATGTCTACACTTGGCCAGAAAGCGGCTTTTTCTATACGCGCAGCGTGCGGAAAAAGCGACTTTTTAGCCAGGTGTGGCATAATAATATTTTCTGTGTAGAATATGAGAAATAGTGTCCGACCGAAACATGTTTTTTTGCCGAAACCGAAACCGAAGGTTCGGTTTGATTTTAGTTTCGGCCGAAACCGAAACCGAACCTTTTATAAACGTGATTAAAACGTTGAATATAAATGTCAGTGGGCCGTTCTTTCCAAATACTAGATTAATGAAACATCTCGCCGGCCTAATATTACGTTCAAATTTTATCGAATGAAATTTCAACATTGCTCTATAGTGACACTGGGTTAAAATTTAACTTCCCTAAAAAGTGAAAATTTTTAAATGTTACATTAACTGTAATACTGAGACAGCGAATTGGTAATAGTAAATGGTATATAAAAAAAAAGTTTATTATTAAAATATGATAATCATAATATCATACATGTCTATATTAAATTAAAAGAAATGCTATAATGGCAAATCGACTACGGTGGTATGGACATGTTACGCGGAGGGATGATAACCACGTGACTAGAAGGGTATAAAGTATGAATGTGGATGGACTGCGTGAGAGACGATATGAACAGAAAGGAAGTGAGTGACGAGATGACGGGTGATAGAGAGGTTCGGAAGGAAAAAAACATGCCGGGGCGACCCCAATTAAAGGGGATAAGGGCAGGAGGATGATTATTCGGGGAACAAACACAAGCGTCACTGTCACTACACGAGCAAAGAGCACTGATTCAGTGGCCGGCGGAGTTAGGCGAGCGACGCCATATTGTCAGCCGTGCCGAGCGCACCCTACGTTACCCGAACGCGACCCGAAAGTACGATGTTGTAAGTTTCGGCCCAGCCGAAAGGTTCGGCTGCTTTTTGGCCGAAACCGAAACTCTGGCCGAAACATGATTTTTGGCCGAAACTGGCCGAAACCGAAACCGAATCTTCGGTCGGACACTAATGAGAAATAATAGTTACTGTCTGTCATGTTTCTATCATAAAATTTGTCTCTTTTTTTCTTTGATAAATTATATTCAAAATAATATGTCGATAACTTATTTCCCATCACTAATACTTCCTCAATTAAACCTATTATTCAATGCGGTTTCGGGTCACAAGACCTTACATATATTTTTGCATATATCTCTCAAGTGAATAATAGGAACCCGAGGCGAAGCAAATACTATGACCACCAACTCATCTACTATGGATATTGATAGGTAGGTATCCAATTTCTTACGTTTTTGCTTAGTTATAGTCATTTATATCTGTCGATACCTTACCGGGCCAATAAGCCCCATATCGCCGCGGCGGAAAGTTTAAGTACCAGGCCGATCGGCCAGTTAACGCACCGTATAAAAAAATGCCAGTTTTGATCCCGCAGCGAACGTGTTAAGATGCACTACCCCAGCATAAGCGGCTGTACTGGCAACCGTCTGCTAGCCTGGCTCGGAGTCAACAATGCTGAAGACTACACGGTGTGGAGGAATGTGGACGGTGAGTTCCTGGCTACTCTGTCATCCAAGGTCTGGTCCGTAAGGTGACCTGCTGGGTTGTCTTGGAGTCAGCAATACTACAGTGTTGAGGAATGTGGATGTTCAGTATTCAACAGAACTGTTCCTGATTTTACGTAATATCGGCCCAGGACAGAAAGAAGGATCTGGCTAGGGCTTCCAATCCTAGGATTAATTTGTAAGGCTAAAATAATACCGGTATCCCGGCATTGGCCAAACAAATAATCCCGTGATTGGAAGGCCCAGATCTGGCCAGGAAGTAGGATTTTCTCTTAGCGTAACGGGCAGTAATTTGTCACTTACAGCCGGACTTACGGAAAGACATTTATAATTGGAACTGCACGAGTTGTATAACTAGCCTGCATTTACCAGTTAATTTTTTTGCAGGCGAAGATATAGAAAATTCCGGCTTCTCGACGTGGGCAAATGGAAACGGGGAGAAAAATAGGTAAATATAACTTAATCAGATAAATATTTTGTTGGCAATATTAAAACTATCACTAACTAGCAGTGGGGTATCTAAGATTTATTCGCAAATAATATGGCTCGTTTTTAGGGTTCCGTAGCCAAAATGGCAAAAACGGAACCCTTATAGTTTCGTCATGTCCGTCCGTCTGTCTGTCTGTCTGTCCGTATGTCACAGGCATTTTACTCAAAAACTACATGATGGATATTGATGAAATTTGGAATATAGGTGTCTTTTATGAGCCGCTACTTAGTTTGGTATATAAATAATTAAAATAAATATTTTTAGGGGGGGCACTCCATACAAATGTTAAAGACAGTAAATTTTTTTTTCAGCAAATATCAACGTGTGGTACATAGTTCAACAGCTCTTTAAAAAACACTATAAGGTTCCTAAGTAATGTTTTTGATTAAGTGAATGTATTTGGAAATAATCGCTCCGAAAGTTGTGTAAATTGTGCCCCCCCCCCCTCTATTTTCTAAACAGTGCGTCCGAAAAATATGAAAAAAATCACGAAGGTAACGCTTAATTAATACTTTCAACGAAAATTATTTTCAACAAGACCGAATGAACCGTTTTTGAGTTAGTGCCGATAAACTGCGCTTCTCAACAAAAGGACGTAATTGCTATGAAGATACGCTCTTTTGTTGTTGTACTTTTTTTACATCGTATTTTTTACCTTATAGTTACGGCTATGGAACCCTACACTGAGCATGGTCCGACATGCTCTTGGCCAGTTTTTTGACTTTGAACATGACCTCTTAACGTTTTTCAATTTACGTATTGTATTTTTTTCGTCGTTTAGTGAACTAAACAATTTATGTTCTCCTATTTCTAGCTTTAATACAAGCTACTAGTCCCTTAAAGATGGAAAATTAAAGTTACCTATTTAAGTATGTTTTTGTTGTATCTACATTCTACACTCTTGGACTATGAATTAGAGTCATTTTCTATAAACGATTATATAGAAAATGACCTGAATTCATTGTCCATGAGATTAAATTATTACCTAGTTAATTACCGGGAACATCATACCTTCTTTTATTGTGGTATGTTATTTTTTCAAGTGCATTTCTTTGTGTAGCAACCCTAAGGAGCCGCACTGTGTTGGTGTGGACGCTGCCAACCCTGGCCTACGCAGCTACTGGTGCCACCATAAACAGCCCTACGTTTGCGAGTATAACCTTAACTCTGTCTGAAGTAACTGTTAACACGTTCGCCGCTGGTAACGGGTATCGCCGTATAATGCGTACAGTCGAGTTCATCATTATCTGAGCAAAGAACGGATCAAAAATGTCTGATTTAGTTCTTATGCTTCTGACAATATGGTATGGTTCAGAAATTTTAAGTCCAATCTTTGCTCAGATAACGATGAACTCGACTGTACCACGCGGCAGTATTTATTCGCGATTGCCTATAATTTAGTACGGTGCTTGCCGATCAAAACCCATGCCGTTATTACGGAGCAAATTTTTACCCTCATGTGGGGCATAACTAGGTCATGTAATACTGGTATTACTTGTATCGGCCAATACCGAAAAACCGGTGTTATCCATATAAGACAATAATTCTTGACTTGACAGGAACTTTAATTAAACGAATGCGTTGCTCTGTAAAACAAAGATTTTTATTTATTTTTTCTACTCCTGTACTGTTATCTGTCTTTTACTTGGTCACGAACACTAATATAAGAACATATATAATATGAGTTCAGAGAAGTCTATACTCTATTCCCCATAACAGCACTAGTGTCGTTATAGCCACTTTACGTTATTGCTAACAACCACAGACTTCTAAATCTAGGTTAAACTGAGGTCAAGGATTAAGCGCTCAATTTTAACTTTACGGTAAAAATGCACAACTACCAACTTAACAAACAATTAAAATCCTACGGCTTTTAAGAAAAACAAAACTTTCTGAACTAAATTCATTGATGCCAACATAAAAACAAAAGTATTTTTAATATATTCACTGCGTGTCAACTGCATTTAAAAAATAAAAAGTTTACCATAGACACATACTGACAGTCATACGTCATATTTGCCTTCTTTGCAGGTTATGCCTTGTTTGTATTTTATAATTTTAAAACCTGTCGTAGAAAAAGTATTGTATGCAACGTTGTATAATTAAGTCAAAAAACGCTCATTGCGTCTCTATTTGTGATACTCGCCGCATTCGCGGCTCGTATCGCAACTCACGCAATTCGCATTTTTTGAACCTTCTTATACAACTGTTGCATAAAATACTATTTCACGTACACACAATAATAACTGTTTTACTTAGACCCTAGGTATTATCTTACCTGTAAAACAAAGAAACGACATTTAAAGTTTATTCCTTAATTTGTCAATTCCTTTTCACAGTTCTTTTATAATAATAACTTAATAAAATAACCTAGGATATCATCAGTCACGGCGAGATCTGTCAACACGAAAAAACATCACCTGCTTTATCTGCCGTGTTGGCCGCCATTACTCATAACGCCATCTATATGTTACATAGGTACATGTTCACTGTTTACCAACACTAGGACTATACAAAAATACCAATTAATGAAATATACTTTCTTTATATCCATACAAATAAAACCGGTATTGCATGCCCTAGGCACAATAACAACGATGATACTACCGGCGAAACAGAGTGGAATTTCAAACTATGCATGCAGCATCTGTGTAAGCAAACACATACACGCAGTACGGCGCTTGCCGCTGTCATTTTTGGGCCTCCGCTAGCTGACGCGGATTACCCGGAACGGACGCCCGTCTAATAAGAAATTGTATGAACAGCGCTAAGTGAAGCGGGCGCGGGTCCATATTTTTGCCCGCCCGCCGCGTGCGTCCGCTCCGTGCACCCGCGTCAGCTAGCGTAGGCCCTTATAAGATCGGGCGCGGACCGATGTTCATGGCACGGCGCCGTACGCCGTGAAACGGCGCGGTGTGCGCCATAGAAACTGTATGGGCGCCGTGCTGTTTTACGGCGTACGGCACCGTGCCGTGGACATGGGTCCGCGCCCTACCGCAGGCGAACGAGTTAAGCGGCCCACCCACCTACAGTCAGCCCCAAATAGTCTATTTGTAGGATCCATCGGTAGCATTCAAAGCGCCATTTTAAGTTAATTCGACTTAGGTTATCCATATAAACATAGCGGTCATTGTTTACTTCCACGATATACATTTTTTTTAAATATGTTTTATGGGTCACTGAGAAAAAATTAAATCTCAGTTTCGTTACGATTTTCCCCTATATTTAGTTTGGGCGTAACGAAACTGAGAAATTCAAAATTTGTACGAAAAAGTTGGGACATTTTGCACTACTTTTTTTTATTTCATAAATGAAAAGTGCTCGTGATTCTGAGTAAAATGGTATAAGACACACCATGATCAGATAAAAAAGTAAAAGGTACATTTTTCCTGCAATTGACCCTTATTTTATAATACAATTTATCTGCGCGAAATGACAAGAGATAATGTCTCAAAGCCAGAATGAACGTGCAATTAGGCCTTTAAGGTTAGCGCCATCTATAACCATAATTTGGAACTAAACGATTGTTGCTAAAATTCTATATTTGTTTGGGGTTTTTGAGAGTTCTCATGTCATTTCGTGCCAATCAAGAGTATCAAGTTATACAATAAAACATATTTCAAATATAACTGATGCCGTGGAACCAAACAATGACCATCTTTACGTTTGTATGGAAAACTGACCGACTCAAATCACTTTAAGTCAATGTTTTCAACAGATTATAAATGTTCTCGTGAAAACAATGGATTTTTATCAAATAAAGAGTTTCCCGTGGCCATTTTGTGGTCTTTTAACATTTACTACAGACGACAGAATAACGTGAGATTGAACTATTAAATTGAAACTCGCTCCAATTTTGGTTCAATCATGACGAAAATATTTATAAATACATTTTTAAACTGATTTCAACTTTTATGTTATTTAAAAATCTGAATAAACGTTTAATCGTCTGCATTTTTTTATTCAATATAGTTTTTAAATTACAGTTTCAAATTTAAACGTACCATTTATACACACATTTGCTTCAAAGCAATGATTGCAACACTACCTTTATGCATTACAAAGCGCATAACCAACGACAATTCAGAAACCAAACACGCTACGCAAACTTCGTAGAATAAACAAATTAATTTAAAAACTCCTTGTTAAGTCAACTTATTCAACTTTCACGACTGTACTTTTAAATTCATTCCTCTGCTTATAATGTCGCGTTTTCAGCGGTAGACGTTTCAACTTTGTTATTAATAAAATACTGTCAACTCTCGAGCGCAGTAAGTTTTTCAATTTCGCATTTTTTAAGAAGACATGGCGTCTCGAATTCTCGA
The DNA here is from genome assembly GCA_947034925.1 of Eudemis profundana. Taxonomy (NCBI): domain Eukaryota; kingdom Metazoa; phylum Arthropoda; class Insecta; order Lepidoptera; family Tortricidae; genus Eudemis; species Eudemis profundana. Next base: position 21,854,218 of record OX344808.1, read on the forward strand.
TTCGAGTGGACGTTAAGGGGGTGCTACACGGTCAGGGTCGGTTTCGACACGTGCCGAAGTGATATCAGCGCTTATCTAACCACATCGGTCAAGTCATCATCATTTTTCAATAACTTATTATATGGAGTAGAAGCGTGGTCTTCTAGACATGTGTAACTCGTGAGTGAGTGATTTAAAAGAGCTAAGTTAATTGGGCTCACCGGCTCACTAGCTCAGTTCCGATTCAAACAACTTGGTATATCTTTCAACTCACTCGTTCACTCGCTCTGAAGTAGCTCTATCGAGCCGTGAGCTGCAATCAACACGAAATTTTCGTCCCTGTCTTGTCACCGTATACCTATAACTGCTCTGTCTTTGGTTCGGAAATATTCGGATTTGGAGCTACTGAGATGTAAGAGCTAGTGAGGTTTCATATCGAAAACTAAGAGATTTTTACTGAGGTCAAATTTACTTAATCTGGTGTCTTATGAGCTGGTCTATCAGCTCTTTTCGTATGTACGTTGGTTTTAGGGACACCCTGTATATAGACGCAAAAAATCAAAGTACACAGAAAAATTAAATGGTACTCACCTATGGTCCAGACTGGGAATCGAACCCGGTACCTCTAGATCTCCAGGGGACCCCCCGGGTCCGGGGGTGTTTCCGAGTGCCGGGAATCCAGAGGTACCGGGTTCGATTTCTCGTCGGGACCATAGGTGAGTATCATTTAATTTTTCCGTGTATCTACATATGCAAATTAATTTGATGCTATAGTTTTTTCTTCAAGACCAAGTAGGTACTAGCTCCGCCCCTTTGGCACGTATTTCGTGGGGCCGATTTTGAGCGTCCGTTTTTTTTTTTTTGTTTTTTTTTTGGAAGCTGACAAACTCGCAACCCTTATAGGCCTAGCGGTTGTCGGACCGCGTGGTCGGCCGTGGCGTTCCCTGGATCGAACCAGGTCGCTAGCCGGACCACCCCGAGGGGTCGGACTGGGTGGGTGCCGGGGGCGCCTGGGGTCGAACCAGGTCACCTTGTCCCGGTTCACCTCAAGAGAGCGTCCGTTGCGTTTCCATACTTATTATATTGGGATGCATGCAGTGGGTTTCCCTCCTTAAGCGCGCGGCAAATTTCCCGCGGGACCTCGGCAAGCGCTGGCCAGGTATGTGGACTGCGTAATGACGTTTTTCCGGGTCTTTGCTTCCACGATTTCTATTTTCGGTGTTTGGTCATGATTATTAATAGCTCCTTTCCGTCTGGTATTACAGTTTTATCTTACCTATTTGGAAAGCTGCGACCGCGGCTCAGAAGTCTTTGACACAGTGACGCGTCACGTTTTTGACGCGTGCTGTCAAAACCGGTGAATACGTATGGATAGTACTTACTGTAATGATGTATCGGAACGCAGCTACAGACGAGATGGAATGAGACATGACAGATTGTAACCGTTTTGACAGCCTGTAGCGTCGGTCCGATACAGACTCATGAAAGTGTGTTGAGTAACATGTGGGGGATCGGTACTTGTAGAAAGACAAGCAACAGTATCCGAGTGGAACTGTGTAACGATTTGTGTATTTTTAGTATTAATAAACCCAAGTGTTTCTCAGGATAAGAATCATTTATTTAAAGCTTACTACACTTACGTGAACACTAGGTACGTATTTTAAGCACCGGTGCGCGTCAAAAACGTAACGTTTTAATACGAGTAGAGGCTCTTCCATGCGTAAAACAATTTTTTTTGTTATCTATAAATAAGGTTGAAATAGGTACGCGGTTTTTTGTATGAATGTTTAATAAGCGCAGATTATTTGAATAAAATGGACTAAGGTTAAACAATCTCAAATTTGTAGGAAAGTCCCTCGTTCCGTTCTTATATTTAGGCATGTTTAAAGCGGAATAAAACTGACAAAAACTTTTGCATTAGCCAAGCAATAAATCAAACACAATTACACCAAACTGTCACGATATCGCATGATACTTTCGCATGTATTCGTCACGCACTAAAACACATAATAATATAGGTAACTTAAAAGTACTTAATTTTATTGTATTTGTTTTAAATTTTATTTTTACTTAATTTTTACACATTTTACAATTTTATCATTTATATTAATCTGTTTTTACACTGTGTTAGTCTTGTAATGTAATACTATTGTTTACCTATGTGTAATTTTGTAATTCTGTCATGTTATTGGGTTCTTTTGCCTGTCAATAAACGTATTATTATTATTATTATGTATGTCTTTCCCGTACACGAGACAATAGTGTCCCGGCCCTTTGGGAGGCGTGCGCGGAGCCGAAGCCAACGCGTAGAGGCCCTTTCGACAATTTAATGAAAGGCAACGTGTACACCCAGCGGATTCTGTCCCTGCCCGTGTCACGAGACGCACGCAGAGACAGCCCCCGCCAGATGCAAGGACTATTGTTGATTGATGGAATCTAACTTTACTGGGTTATGGTGGTGGAATTATGGACTAGCTACTGGGCTATGGATTGAGACATGACGGCGCCTGTCAGGAAAAGTGTCTCATGGCTTTCGCGGCACTGACAGACCGTGACTTGCCCTCCGCTGATGGGCCCCTGTTAAATAGCGACATTATGAGCAATGGCCCAGGGGCAACACCGCTGCCGAGGGCTGCAGGGTGTCGAGAGGTGTGCTGCACTTTCTCCGAGGGTACTCGCGGCGTTATGCCCTTTAACACTTCCACGCCTGGAGCATATAGCTCTCGCGACTCCACTCTGGACGGCCGGTTAAGGCAAGCCAGACGCGGAGGTCCTTTCACTAAATCCCATGACCCTCCCTAAGGACCCCCCGGAGCACTCGGGTACGTGGGGTCGCTACTCCCCAACAGCTCGCCACAAGCTGCCCTGCGTATTATTATTATTATTAAAAGACGAAATGTACTATAAAACAGCTTTATTTATTTATTTTATTTTATTTATCGTATGGCATCATTACAAGTCACTGGATAATCATATTCTAGAACTATAACTAAAATTTTGCCCGTTTCAAGTACAAAACCGCTTCCTCTGAGATATTTGTGATGTGGTCTATGTGACCTTTGAATCTTGTAAGAGGACACTCCAAAACTATGTGTTCAATGGTCTGAACTGAATGTCCGCAGTGTTTGCAACTGCGGACATTCTCCAACCCCATCTGTGCCAATTATAAGCGCAGTTTCCTATACCCGTTCTCAGGCGGTTCAAAGCGGTCCAGACGCGGCAGGGTTTCGTGAATCCAGCAGGGGGGCTCTGAGGAGAGAATGAGAAGTAGGGGTTTGGAGGGTCTTTGTAAAGTTCCCATTCCTTGATCCAAGCCTCATTTATGTTAAAGTCACCCCGCTGATCAGGAATCGTCATGGCAGGAGGATTCCTAGGTTTCAATCTTTTCGGCCCAAAGTTGTCAAGATCTGCATGGATGGGTAGGTTTTGATTGCAGCGAGTTTTAGTGGCTTCTTGGTGCAGGCATCTTTTTCTTCTCAGGTGGGCTGGAGCTATGTTACCGAGTACAGGGAGCCAGTGAGTGGGAGTAGGCTTGAGACATCCGGTTATTAATCGCAGAGTGTGGTTAAGCTGCGAATCAACAGTCGAAACATGGGCGCTGTTAATCCAAACCGGAGCACAATACTCAGCCGTTGAGTGGACTAGGGCCAGGGCCGTAGTTCGGAGACGCGGGGGCTCCCCATGTAGTTCCTGTGAGCTTCTGTACCAAGTTGTTTCGGGTCTTTAGTTTCGCTGCCAGTTTGTGTAGGTGAGGCTTATACGTTAAGCTCCTATCCAAGGTGATTCCTAGGTATTTTGGGCAAGTATTGTGATTTAGGATTGTGCCCTTGAACGAGACGGTCACAGGTTTTTCTGCTAATTTGTTGTTGAGGTGAAAGCAGCATACTTCCCTCTTATTTGGGTTTGGGCACAAACGCCAGCGGGTAAAGTAGTAAAACAGCTTATAGTCCATCTAAGCTAAGTCTGGAAAAGTCGAAAAAAAGTTTTATAACAAAATACATATGGCAACATTACAAGCAAAAGAATAAATACTTGGCAAATATCTTTCCGTTTAATAAGTTAATATTGTGTCTACATACCTACTGAAATAAATATTCAGGACAGTCCTGCATAAATCGATCTAGTTCCGACCAACCTTTAATCCAAGACCACTGGATATTTTTTCAGCTGGAAAATTTCGTCAGCCTACCCTGACCAAATCGGCTCCGGATTCCTTCTAGTTGGCATACGTTTAGTTTGTCCGAAAGTATTGTTAGCCCGAATTTTATTTTGCATACATTTTCTCCAGCTTAAACGTAAAATATTTTCGAAAATCATTTATGTAAGTAAGTCATTTAAATAGAATAGGTTAGGTTAACAAGATCTTTTATAATTATTCTGAAAAGTCAATAGTATCTGTAAAAAATCAATTATGCGTAATAAGTATTCGGGCAAACAGAACATTCTGACAAAAATAAAATTATGCTAGAACAAGGAATAATGCTAGGGAGACGCTCCCGCTATCGCTATCGCTGGGGAGACGTGGTCAAGGCGGGTCTGCGTAAGCTTCAAACCGAGGATTGGCAAGAAACCGCACAGGATCGGGTTAAGTGGCGTGTTCTCGTTTCGGAAGCCAAGATCCTTTTTGGGTCACTGACCTACAGAGTTAGTTTGGTTAGAACAAGGGATTCCATCGGGTCCGTCTGGACTGCCCATTATGGAGGTACCTGCGTCCTTTCAGAGCCACTAGTTTTAACTCAGTAGTTTAATTGTAAGCTAGACAAACCTGAGTAATCATAACAGCATTTAATAAAAGCACGGTTGAAGCAATTAACCCCACTATCACACGAAGGGCAGAATTTCCGCCAAACGTCCGTATTAACCCGGGAGTAAAGTCGTGAGCATATATTACGATATAATGGTCGGCTGTGCAACAGTACTAGTGGGACCGCCAGTATATTAACGACTAGGTCAAAGTGGGCCTAAGGAAGAGGTCGAGCGACTGGCACTGGTTAGTCTTAACCGCTGCGCAATTAGTAATGCTAATGCCATGGGTAAGGTTTTCCTGTAGGCTTATGATGCTACGCTTTGACGCGTGATAAATAAATGATAAAGCATCCATCACTCTCACATACATATTGTCAGAACGCGACGGATGCTTTATCATTTATTTATCGCGTGACAAAGGACGTAGAGTTCACCGCGAGCTCACTGCGACAAGTTTTGTATGAAAACACGCTCGTAACTCGCTCGCAAAGCGCTAGTGTGTGATAAGGCCCTCTATGATGCTCGATAAATAAATGATAAAGCATGTGACGACGCCTGTCACGTTCTGACAAGTATCTAAGTGTGAGAGTGACGGACGTCATAAGCCTACAGATGTCATAATGTCGCAAGTTGGTAGCACAACGATGAACACATCACACCACAGTGACCGGTTCTTATGAGCCGGTCATGGTCATAAGAACGCATAACTTATTGGTATTTAGTATTTATCAGTAATTAAATAAAAAAAGTGTTGGCTGAAAGAATTTACCTGAACAACATAGCATAGCACTTATGTAGCTAGAAAAAATCTATATGAAAGAAATCTAGTCTGTGTCTCACAAATACCTTAGATTAAGCATGATAGTTAAAGCTACTTAGAATTAAGTCAAAAACTTGGTACGCCGATGGGCAAATCTAACATTAATGTACTTGTAAGCGTTAGCTCGAAGTTAAGCAACTGGCAATAATTTCGTAACGGCCTCCCCGTTGCAATTTGGCGTAACGTCAAGTCGTCAGGATGTTTACATTGTTCCGGCCCGGCGTCCTGTCGTACGCACAATACGGAACCCCGGATTTTTAGGATTCCGTACCCAAAGGGTGCCAACGCAACTCTAATACTAAGACTCCGCTGTCAGTCTGTCATATAGACACTTGACATTTTCACAAAATGTATATTTCTATTGCCGCTAAACAAATAATAAAAATAAAATTAAATTAGAAATAAAAGATGGTCCCTATACAAGAAACAATACAATAATACTTTATTGCACACCAAGAGATAAATTACAATGCAACTTGTACAAAAACAGTGGTAAACAATAGGCGGTCTTATCGCTGAAGAGCGATCTTTTCCAGACAACCTTTAGAAACGTGCTTTTTAGCGTTTTCAGCTCGACGGGGGTACGGAACTTTTCATGTGCAAATTCGACTTGCACTTCGCCGGTTTTTTCCGAACCCCCGGATTATTACGGAACCGGTATTTAAATGTAATAGGAGTTGGGAGTCAAGATATATGAGCGCAATGGGTTTTGTCTTTCTAAAACTTTTGGAATGAATAGGACTTTTTGAAAAGTTTCTCTGTTATTTAATTTCTGGTATTTTTTCGTTTTATCCGAAACTTTTGCATAACTTGCAAGAGGGTCAGTATTAGGAAATTAGCAACTTTCATTAGGAGTGCTACTAAAACTAAGATTTTTCTCAGATAATTCTTATAAAAAAAAACTTTGACAGTTCTGGCATATCATTAAGCAAAGAAGAGCTAATTGCCACCGAGCCGATTTCGTCAACCAACCTATAAGAATGTAATTTTAGTCTGTTTCCTTATTCAAGCATCACGCCTAAATTAGCAGATCGATTTCCATAAAATTTGGTACACCGACCGATAGATAGATCATGATCACGGTTAACACATAGGATACTTTTTATCCGCCTAAGCCGAAGCAAAAAAGAGACATTTGACTTCTTTCACCTCCGCTCCCCTAGTGCAAAATAAAACGACCCGTTTAGCCTAGTGGGAGTGACGCCGCCTACGAAGCTAGAGGTCCCGGGTTCAAATCCTGGTAAGGGCAAATATTTGTTCCTGAATCTTGGGTCTTTTCTATCTATTTAAGTATATATTTATCTATATCTATATGTATATCGCCGTCTAGTACCCATAATACAAGCATTGCTTAGTTTGGGACTACATCGATTTGTGTAAGATTGTCCCCACAATATTTATTTAAAATTTAGTTCTCATTAGGTCATGTCAGGAATATTTGCGTGCTCCATTTCATACGTATATTGAAGGCGACTGCACAGTTATTATCGCTGTATACAAGTCATAATGGCACTGAAGCTTACGTGGTAGGAAGCGAAGGCGGAAAGCGGTAAGCCCGATACGGCGTAAGCTGCTTGCAGATGCGGAGCCGTAAACTGCAGGCATACGATGCCAGTCTTAGACTAGGATGCTCTAGTCAGTGTTGACAAAGCCCGCGTTTTAGTTAGAGCGCAAAATGTGTCACTAAATGAAAAGAGTGATATGAATCTTTAGTTCTCAAAAATAAGTACTCTTTTAGCTCAGTAGCTCCACGGTGTGTCAACGGCTCACTGGCTCTTTTAAGAGGAAACAGGAGGGCAGTTTTTCCATACAAACGTAGTCCCCTGTTTCCTCCCTGGATAATGCCAGTAGAGCAATATTTTTTTGTCTAAAAATCTATGGCTACTATTGATATGTTCCTATGTTTTCCTTTTTACGATAAATTGATTCTCAAAAGAGATATTAACCTTCAAAAACCTAAAAAAAATGCCAGATTTTCCGCTGTGTTCACACATCCAGAAAACAAATTTGACTAGATCATTAAAAAAAAGGAAAACATAGGAACACGGCCAAAGCCTTTCTTTAATGTTTAATGAAAAGAATAGTTAAATAGGTTAAGTTTTGGGGAAGAAATCAGGGGACTACGAAACGTTGTTTTCATTTCAAATCAATCAAATCAAATCAAACGGCGTTTTCGTCAATGTGGCCCCAGCATGAGAGGGTATATGATTTAGATTGGCGGCACCAGTTGGCAGCACCTTCGTCGTAACGACGTACGAGTAAATCAATAGTACATTGTGCACCGAGGGTAGTAAGAAGGGGATTGCTAACGAGAGTCTATTAGAAGCCCGACGCCGTAGGCGGAGGGCTTTTAATGACTCGAGTTTGTAATCTTCTTACTGCCCGTGATACACACAATGTTTTTCATCACATTTGCGAGGAAAAAAAAATAAAACATAAAAATGAAATAAACTAAACGCACCCGCTAAGAGACAACTTCAACTGTCAACTTTTTCAATATAGTCTTCCACAGATAATGCTAAGAACTGCGTTTAGTTTTTAAACTTGACAGGCAATGTCGCCAGATTGTACCGATTGTCAAAATAAAATTTTAAACTAAATTAATTTAATTGCATTAAAATAATCGCAAAAACTACGGAAATAATAGTAAAATATACCATATAAGTTTTATTTTACACTAAAATTGGTTTTGTAGCCAAGTTTTGAAGATGTGAAATAGCCTTGGCTGATTCCTAACCTCCTTAGTCTGAAATGACGTACGACTTTTAAAACTAAACTCATAACTCCCGAGGGAGTTATAGATTTTCATACAGTTTTTCCTCCCGTGGGAGTTATAGATATTTGTAACCCACGGGGGGTAAATCGGCTCGAGTTGGTCTATAAGCGCGCGTTTTATAACACCCTTTACGAGCAAGTGTGATGAAAATAATATTTGTGCGCTAGGTTTTCTTGGGTCATTTAATTACTGTCTCTCACGAACGTTCTTTCATTTGGGGTTTTCCCACGAGAGCGGTAATATATTTATTTCCCTTATCACTTGTTACGCATCTATAGCTTGCCAACTTCGTTGGTGACACTCACATGTGTGCTTTTTGTTATGTGCAGCCGTAAGTACTTACACAAGTTACCGCCAACACGAACGGCGATCGACGGAGGCAGCCTCCGGAGGCCCCCGTTACGGCTGCACATAACAAAAAGCACACATGTGATGTGAGTGTCACCAACGAAGTTGCCAAGCTATAATGACCAGTAGACTAATTTGCAATTTCAGCGTCAATCGCGTCCATAATATAATTTGCGCCACACCTGGCCATAAAGTGACTTTTTCCGCACGCTGCGCGTACGGAAAAAGCCGCTTTCTGGCCAAGTGTAAACATAAAATGCTGTACACAACACGGGAGGTAATAAAAAAAGTCCTCGATCGCATATTTACGTCCCTCGCTTACAGCTCGGGCCGTAAACATCTGCGATCTCGGCCTTTCTTTGTATTACCACCCTAGTTGTGTAATGTAAGTACTATTAACCCATGAAAGTAGTAGTAAGAGTTCGCAATTGGAGGTCACGCTGCTGAGGACCGTAAAGTCGAAGTGACGAGAGAACCGACATATTTTGCCTCTCGAACACAGAATAGGTAATAGTAATACGTAAAGAAGTTTCTCTTTGTAACAAAACCCACGTTCGGCCAACCACCGGACGGAACGTGCCGGATCCGACCGTCTCTCTCAGTCGCATAACGCGTGCTCTTTCTGGTCGCTCTGGTTTCGCCTCTCCTGAGGGGCAAAATCTGGTAGCTAAGTAACTCCGCGATTTCGCCGCGGAGATACTACTCTCCGCGGCGAAATCGCGGAGTGAGCCACTCCTGCCACAATTACGAAATGTTATTCAAATTCAAATTCAAATAATTTATTTCGGATTAGATATTCATAGTATGTGTTAGTAACAAAGGTCTTACTGGCTATATTAGTAGTTAAGAATATAAATAAATAATCCAATAATAATAATCATACTCATCAGTATCATCATCAACAAAATTTATCTAAACAATAAGCATACATACATTGGGAGGCATATTACTAGTACTAATTAGCATTCTATTTTTCATAGGCCACACGCGTATCATGCGACCTCGTCCAGTGGCAGAATATGGGACTGTCATATGCCTCCCCCACCGCAGCTAAGACACTATTACTAACTAGCATTCACCCGCAGCTTCGTCCGCGTTATTCCCGTTAATGTCCCAAGGGAAATCTTTACCGGGATATAAAGTACCCTATATTTCATTCTAGGACGTGGTCTATTTGCATGCCAAATTTCATCTCAATCCATCCAGTTGATATCCTGCTATTTAGTTACATACATCCAAACCTGCAAACATCTAAACATCCAAACATCTTCACAAACTTTCACATTTATAATATTAGGTGGATTTACGGGTACAATTATATTACGATTGAGGTTGACGCCAAAGTTGTGACTCACTGGATTTCCTTGCATTTTTTTAAATACGTGGCAGTTATTAAGAAACTTTCAGTTGATAAGCAAAAATGTGGAAGCGAAAGGAAAACTTACCTAGTTTCAACGAAGTTTCTTAAATTCAGCTCCATGTTTCTGGAGCGATCTGGAAAGAAAAATAATACTTTTAACTTTTAAGAAGATGATCACTCTAGTTAAAGAGTTCGTAGTATGCAGCTTTTTAGCTGCTATAGTTACTTCTAAGGAAAAGTAACTCTAATTAATACTTATGTCAAGTAGTTATACTATAGGTACCAAAATTCGCCTTTGTTTATAACCATTGATCTTTGTACTACGAGTATATATCATGATGATTTTATGTGCAATAAAGTCTTTACATACATACGTTTTCGCTACTGGTTTTCGCGTTTTTGGATGAATTAAATTAAATAGGTAACATTAAAGTCATCAGTCATCAAAGTAAAACATACCTATACTTTTGTTGAATAAAAATATTGAAGATTTAAACGCCATTAGCACCTACGGCGTTTACGCCTTTTGAGCCTAAAGGTATCAATATGTACAATTAGAGAGTTGAACCTATGCCTGAACTAGGATTCTATGGTTGTATGTATAGTGTAAACGAATCAAACTCACTGGATCGAATATGTTAATACGAACCAACATTGTCAGTTTGCATTTCTTTTACGTACTCGAAAAGGCCGAAAATTCGAGCGAGTTGGCTCGGTGGCGAAATTATGCAAATTGGGAAACGAGCCTTTGAGGCCGAAAATACGGCAGGAGGCGATATGTGATCGTTAACGCGTGTTTAATGAGTTTTTTAAATAAGGAAAACAGTATTTTCGAGTAACTATGTGATACGTGGTGACCTACTTTAATTTTAAGGCTGCACCTCTGAAGAGAAGCGGAAAGGAAGAATGACGGAACAATAAAAATACAACTTTTTTTATTTTAATGTCTGTTTTATCAATCAAGTATTATTGGTAGCTTTTTATGCGAATATCTGAACAAGGTGCATTCGATTTGAATTTTTGTTATTTATTAGAATCAGATTTTGCTAACGGAATTTTATTGGACAAGCTAGTAACATTGTATATTAATTACAAAGGATAATCCTATTGAATGCTGCTAAAGTTTTAATCTCTTTAATTCGTAGGTTGATTAATTGTGAATATTCTGAAGAGCGTACTTTAGTCAGTGTATATAATAGGTATCCAATTAAGTAATAGAATACTCGTCGTTATGCTGTTACTCGTTTCAATAATAGAAATACATTACTTACCGCTAACTTATTCCTTTTTCTATTTTCAAAATTATCGCATACCAATCTCCTCCTACACTTATTTTAGTGCCTTCAACTTTTGTTTTAGGGCCAAAATTCTTTTTAGTGCCTAAAATTAAGATGGAAATGTATAGACACTTTTATAAAATTGCAGATGTCTCGTAATATTTTTAAGTGCAGTTTTAAGTTAGTTCTCAACCTGGCCTCCATGCTTATTATAAATTATTCCTATATTAAGCTTAATTTTAACCCCCGACGCAAAAACGACGGGGTGTTATAAGTTTGACGTGTCTGTGTGTGTAAATGTGTAAATGTCCTTGTGGCATCGTAGCTCCCAAACGGATAATCCGATTTTAATGCGGTTTTTTTTGTTTGAAAGGTATATCAGTCGCGAGTGTTCTTAGCTATGTTTGGTGGAAGTCGGTTCAGGTCTTCAAGGTCATCAGGTCGTTTGTTATGTTTGGTCGGGAGTTTTTTAAATTTTTAATTTATTTACTCGAATAGGGAATATGCATGATTTTTTTTTAACAGCTTTCTTAACAAAATATGAAAATACCGTAAAAAAGATGACGTACAGTCAAAATAAAATTGAAATCGACCGAGAAATACGGAAGATATAAACATTTTAAAGCACTAATCAGACAGCGATTAGAGAGAGAGATCCGATATGGACTATGACGTCATAGTACACGGCCGCCATACAATCTCCATACTATATTCTGTTTTGCGATAAAGAGATAGAGATGAATCTTTGTTATGTAATATCTTGGTTATTTTTATAGTTATTCAAAAAATATTTTTTTCCTGCTGTTTTTTATATGAATGAGCTTTTATTAAAGTAAATAAAAAATATCATGCATATTCCCTATTACCGCTGCGTTACCAATCTCTGTGTTGCCTCCAGTATAGCATCCAATGCGTTACCAAAAAAAATGTTTTTTTTTTTTTATATTCATAGCCCACAGAAATATATCGAGGTAGAAGGCAAAAGTGTATGTACCTCGCGTGTTAAAAATAAGTGGCGGCCACCTACTTTCAATACCGTTAACTTCAGTTTCTGTCAATATTATTAGCAGATTTGAAGATCTGATAATAATGGTATAATTAATTGTTCAAATACCACCAAATGAAATGGAAAATATATGTTTTCCATCACTAATAGTACATTACTGCAGAGGCCGGGAATTAAGGAATTGCCGGCCGAGTACATATAGTTGGCCGAGCGAAGCGAGGCCAGATTAGTTACGAGGCCGGCAACCCCATTTCCCGCCGAGGTATGTATAGTACTTTTCTCAAACATGCAATGAAATAAATAAACTTACTATAATAACCTTACTTAATATTTTATAACACAAACAAACTGGCTGTCAGAAAGTGACATTAGTGACATTATATCCATAGACAATGCAAATTCGGCCAAAAACTGTTTCAGTTCACATTTTTACCGCGAATATTTAGATGAAATATTTTAAATGTGTATTCTTGTGGTTTAGTTTGCAATTTATAATAATTGGAAATTGTTTATAATGTGTTATTTGTTATGTTCATGTCAATTTTAAATAAATAAAACTGCAAAATATAGCAAAAATCGTTTTTTGTTTTTTTAATGGCTAAATGCCGTGATGCTGGGGCCCTAATAAATGTGGAATGGAAATTAAAAAAAAATACATTGCCGGCTTAGGCCGGCAAAGTATGAAATTCCATTCCGTGCCAAGTGTCAAGCCGCATAGGAAACGAGGTACTTTGTGGCCTATTTTTAGGCACGTAATGTCAACATTTCATGCCATGTTTGAGAAAATTGCACTTTTGGCGTCAAACGCCAAGCGAAAAACGTTACACCCTTCTTTGCCATACAAATCGACGAACTGTTTCCTTATATCGCGATATATTTCTGTGCATAGCCCACACATCGTACCCTTGGCCAAATAACGTCGCATGTGACTTTACGTCCAAAGATTTTTTATTGCTTTAAAGTCATACAAATCATACGAACTACATGATACACACAGATCCTGAAAATTTGTCATTTTGCAGATACGACGTTATTTGACCAAGGGTACGATATTTCGACTAAAGTTGTCATAGAGGGTGAGCGTGTGCTGAATTAGGGGAGACCGGGTATGGTTGTCTCACGGGTTGGTTGTCACAGCAGCCATTAAATAATACGAAACGAAGAAATAATTGCATCGCTCGGTGTTAAAAGATCGCAAGAGCTTCACCTCCTTCCCTACTTCACCAATCGATGCACTTATTCCTTCGTTTCGTATCATTTAATAGCTGCTGTAACAACCAACCCGTGAGACAACCATACCCGGTCTCCCCTACAAAATAATAGGTTTTTTGGATATTATACTAACGGGTAAGAAATTTTGCGTTAAAATGTATAAGGGACGTTTTCAAAAACTACCCCTACCTGCCTGCAGTATACGTTGTACTTTACAGGCAGGTAGGGTAGGGTAGTTTTAAAGAGTTCGCGGATTTAATGGAATCTTTAAAAGACGCATTTGCCCCCATAGACGCAATTATCCCAGTTGACCTTACGTATATACATACATAAGGTAGAACTCGACATAAAACGGGATGAGCTGAAAGCCCGACCACCCGCGGTGATCAGCTATAATTATATTCATGGCGTACTTACGTGCCCGATCTGCACAAGAGTCTTCGGTAACAAGATCGGGTACGTAAGCCACACAAAAGCGCACGAGCGCCATCAACACCGGAGTTGAAGTAGTCGCTGTAGTCGAAAACGACTAGGAGAGTAGTAGTAGTAGTAGTAGTATACATACATATATAGATACAAGAAATCAAAGTACTTAGAAAAAATAAATGGCACTCACCTGTGTACAGACTGGGAATCGAACCCAGTACCTCTGGATTTCCAGCCCAGCGACTCAACCACTCGTCCACCCTAGCACCCAGTAAACGCCCTCAATTTTGCTATCTACTTTGACTTCCGTATCATTCTATTTTAATAGGATTTAACCTAAACGCCATCTATGAGAACTTGTATTACACAGGTATCTCACCCCAATGCGAACGTTTACAAGTACGATGATCGACGATCGATCTTACGTATACATACCATCACTTCTTCGTACTTCGACTTTTCATCTCATTATAGGGTTGCCTATTCTTTATCATTCATCGACAATACTTTCTTTTCTTATACAGGGTGAATTTTAAATCGTGAATCGTAACCACGTTTACCGGTAAAGCTACTTAAGACTAATACAGAGCACTAGTGTTAATTACAATTAAACACCCGCTTAATTAATTATGAACAAAATGGTACCGTGGTGGTGGTGGTGGTAATGGTGGTTTATACCATTAATCGTAACAAAACTGAATAATTTTATGAGAAAATACGATTTAAATAGGTACTTATGTTGACAATGTCGACGATGTTGACATTATTGACAATACGTGCCAAAATTCTATCCAGCCAACTTCAATATTAGGAGGTTGGATATCTAATGTTGAAATTTTCATGACAAGTACGAAACATGAATGTAGGGTGACCACGAGATTTTAAAAATTAGGATAGATCAAAAAAAGTGGACAAAATAAATACATACTTAATTTAGGTTTAAAAGCATTGTAAGTTATTGTTAACTATGTATAGACTACAAAAAAATTATTACGATTCACGATTTAAAATTCACCCTGTATACTTATCAATCGTACTTACTTAAGGGTTGCATTACACTTTAATGAATGCAGCAAGCACAAAGCATTTTAAATGATCAGTACCTACGTAGAATGGAATTTAATTCTTTTCAAAGGCGTTTTATGGAAGATAAAATGGTTTAAGCTAGAAGGAATGCGATTTAAAGTGATATAGAATGCCGGGAATTCTTAGTGATTCTATTGAAAGAGTCGTTCTGTTCAATTTAAAATTGCAACGAGTAATGAAAATATAAATATAGATTCTTTGTAAAATATATGCTGTATTTTACATTTGAGCGTGTATAATAACAAAACGTGATTGATTGCGTAAAAAAAATATATTTATAGGTAATTTCACGAGAGTTGAGGTGAATGATTACACACACAGCTACATGAAACTCATTGCAATAAAAGTGAATGAATGAAATGAACGAGTGAGTAATAAACACAAGGCTATAGTTTAAACAAACTTTTAGGTCTATCTTGCAATTCACTGTTGAACCTGCTATCGGTACGAAAAAAGAACAGTTATTTCAAAATCTCACTGTCATTACATGACAGTATTGTTATGTGCGTGGCCTCGACTTTCGTGAAATTACCTATACCTCAAGTCATTACGTCCATGGTCGCAAAGAGACCGTAAGACACGTCCGCAACGTCGAGGTAAAATATATTAAATTCCGTTTTGTTATAATAATGAGTGAAAAGTTTTAAATCAATATAACTTGAACGTAATTCGTGTTATCTTATCACAGAGATATAATAGTACAATACATTCTTATTTACTGGCCAAGGTTTGTATTAGTACATTGTGTATCTAGGGCGGTAACGAAGGAATCTTTAATAACACTCGTTTGTAATTCCTTTACCGCCCGTGGCACGCACAATGTTTTTCATCACACTTGTGAGGAAATCTTTAATAAAATAACCTTACTAATCGACCCAGTATGACAAGAAAATATTAAAACAGAAAGTGACATTAGTGACATTATGTCCATAGACAATGCGAATGTCAAGTCACGTTCGGAAACCATAGCGATAAATACCTAAAACGGCCACTTTAGTTGATTTTATATTTGCAAAATACTGAAATACACTATTTAAACATTTAATTAATGTTACCGCAATATGTGTGTACATGTATTTGCAATAACAGTTCTCTTTAAATAAATATTTCAGTGATAAAAAGTAAGTTGACATTTCCTTTGAACATGACAAATAAGAGTAAAACTGAACCAGCGTTTCAAATTTAAAAAGAAAACCATTACGCCCTAGGGCGTAATAGGCCATTTACAGCCCGCAGAACCTACGTGTAATGACACCATTTTCGAGCATGTGTGATGAAAATTATTTTTCTGTTCGACGGAGCTGTTAGACGAGTTTGATTACATTGCGGGCTTCCTAAGTACCTACGATGAGTGCAGGCGATCGATTAATCGCCGCAATGAAATGAAAATGGCATACGAGTTCTCGCCCCATCTAAATGGAGCTTTAATCTCATTGAAATTGTTAATTTAGGTTTATTTTCTTAGGTTTAGTGCAATATGATTGTTATAATTATCAATACCATTACTTTGAAATTTATCGAGAAATTATTTCACCATTCACAATCAAGTTTCCCGCAAGCGATGGACAGGCTAAGCAGCCTGTGACTATGGGCGATAAGCCTGCACCCGACAGGCTGATCCAGATAGCGCCATTCTGCCTGTTGTGGGCAGGATTTTTATCAACTTGCGGACTGATATGCGAACTGAGGGAAAATGGCATTTTTGATAGTGTTCTGTTTTATTTAGAGACTACCTACCAAAGATTGTTGAGTTAGAACGTTAGACCACTTCTCTAAAGACGTTCACGCGCCGTAAATACAGTGTTTTGACTAGGGAATGCAACCAGGGTACACGGTTAACCGACTTTATTTGGAGTTGGGTAAAACCTAGTATTTAATAAAAATTATGCATGTATCGTTTTATTCTACAGATAATTAATAAAACCTAATGTCGGCCGCCTTAAAGCGAACGCAAAAAAACACATGCTTGCTTATCATGAGGCAAGTGCCACTAAATTCCTAAGGATAGGTAATTAAGCCTTTCTGGCATTTGTGCGAACGTCTAACACACATTCTTAAAGAGAATCGTCGAAATTTCGGAATTGGTGATGACGGCGGTTGAAACTCTCTGAATTCTACCCAAGTGGCGGGCGTCGAGCGTCGCGTCCGGCGGGGCAGGCAGCGTGGCGGGCAGCATCTATGGGTTTTGTGCAAAACAAATATATGTGAGCGATCCAAAGACTACGCGTGCAGCCTGTGGGTGAGGTACTCTCAAAGTACATACAATACGTTGAGAGTTACAACGCGCTACTGCAGTGCATTAGGTATGTTCGCGGAGGCTCACGTAGATGGCGTTCATGCTATTTTGCGGAAGCGTACTGCCTCCCTGATGCGGCGGCTGCGTGTAGTAGCCGACAGGCCGGACTGCCCGTTCCAGTACCATTGGATGCAATTGCATGTAAACAAGTAGCGGGCCGTCTGATCTTTACGGGCAAGTATTATTTGCTAATGTGTATGTCATCGTTGTGTCGTGTATTATGTTGGTTTAATTTCAATAATACATGCAAATTGTAATGCAAAGGTTGCAAACCCAAGGACTAAGCATCAAATACCTCATGTGGCGGTAATTTCACGATAATGGTGGAAAATTACACATGCAAAGAGTCCATAAAGAGATTAAGATTGTTCGTTACGTCTAATAATATGTGTACATTACGGAACTTATAACTGTGGAATAAGACTCGAAATTGTGTACATATTTTTAGAAGTGAGCGTGCTGCCTGTATTAAGATTACATATATGTATTCATATATGTATTCTATAGTAAGTGAGAATGTTTCACGCCACTACACGCTGTATAAGGAAATTAACAAATGCACTTATTTTTGCAGATTTTCATGAGAAAATAACAGTATAAATTGGTAGTACAAATAAAGTTACAAGTACTCGCGTCATGGAGTAATATACGATTTTGCTTATCATTATGACGGAAGGCCGCAAAGGGCCGCTGGCTTAGCGTGCTCCACATCAGTCATCCCACTCAAAACCCCTGAGTGTCTTAACGCATTCTCGGCAACAAACAAATATTAATACTGGAAATGCCTTAGAGACCGCACTGAGGACCAAAGACGACAGACTGTTTATGTAAGACAGTAAGACGCTCGAAAGAAAGTCTGACCAAAGAGGCCTTATTTACACGGGGCGAGAAATGCGAGTTTGTTTACATTGCCGGCTACCGAGGTACGATGAGTACAGTTGATCCATTAATCGCTGCTATGAAATGAAAATCGCATACGAGTTCTCGCACCGTCTAAATAGTGCCATAGGCCACATGGTAAGGCCGCGGAGCGTTTTGACCGCCCTTTCCTTTGTATTACGAAATATTCATGCTTTTTAGGGTTCCGTACCAAAATGGTAAAAAAGGAACCCTTATGGTGCGACTCTGTCTGTCTGTCTGTCTGTCTGTCTGTCTGTCTGTCTGTCTGTCCGTCTGTCACAGCCAGATATCTCAGGAACTACTGCTGCTATCGGTTTGAAATTTGGAATAGTGTTAAAAGTAGCTAACCCGAGCTTATTGGACATAAAAAAAATCTTGTACCTTTTATACTTTTTTTTTAAAGGGCTCCGTAATGGGATTTTCAAAATTGAAAGTAGGGCTTATATATCGAGTGGGGTATCAAATGAAAGAGCTTAATTTGTAGATTAAAATACCATTTTTATTTTTTTTCTTAAATAAATAGTTTTTGATTTATGGCGAAAAAAGTTTAAGAAAATACCATTCCCCCCCTATTATCTCCGAAGTTACTGATCAGAAAAATGTGTCATAATTACCAATTATTAATGTCGTCCTAAATATTACAGGAAAAATATAACGGTTTTCCTCACTTGCACCGTTTTTGAGAAATTTGCAAAAATCATAACACATACTTATTTGCTCCTACTAAACTAATCACCATACAGTTTTTCTTGAACTATTCATGTATCTACTTATTAGGATTATTATTATTATTAGGAAGACCGTTATATTTTCTCTTCCTAACTTGAATACTTTTTAAAAATTTACAAAAATCTTAACATATTAGTTCTACCCTCCCTACGAGAGCCATCTAGCGGAGAGTAGCAAAACTAAGCGATGATTCAGATTATATAAAAAATGTCTATTAAATACAATGATCACTCATCAGGCATCGGGAAAAAAACATAAAGTAACAATAATTATTAAAAACTCTATAATAGGAGTATATTAGGAAATTTGACACTAGTAAATACCATAAAAATGAAATACCACTAGCGCCATTTAGGGACACAAATCTAAAATAAGGTAGCTTGTGGCTAAAAATGATACATGAGAACTAAGTTAGTTGACAAACAATTATTTCAATCAGCCAATAACAAAAAGTAACGTTTAAATTTAAATTACAAGTAAAATTTACGCGCTATTTAGTATCAACAGATGTCGCTGTAGCATACGCTGCATCGCGCTGTTAAGATTTTTCCTGGTTGAATAGAGCTAAAGCGGGTTTAAGGCAGGGTTGCTGTTAGTCGTAAGGTTGGTCTACTTATTAGTTTATACGGAACCCTCGGTGCGCGAGTCCGACTCGCACTTGACCGGTTTTTTTTATATAACTAGGGTGGCAAACAAGCATAGCTAGTAGCATTGCTAGTATTTTTTATGTGAGTGGGAAGCAAACTTCGTACACACACGCGATGTTTCATCATTTATTTATAGAACGACAAAGCCTAGCATCATAAGCCTGCTGAAATAATTTTGCTCATTGGTATAAGTTTAGCAGTCAAATTTGACCACAACAACTCGGCAACGATGCTGTCTCAGTTGTACTGTCGAGTCGGAGTCGCTGAGCTGGTTTTAAACAATGGAATGAGTTTACTCTGGAAGCCAATCGCTATCGTTCTCTTCGCTGTTGTCGCTATCGAGATAGCTATCGCTGTCGCCGAAGTCCAAGTTGAACCCTGGAAACAGCTCCTGAGCATACCAGAAAACAAAATTTTCTCAAATATCTCTTTATAAATGATTTTAAAAGAGGTTTCATCACTATAGAGCCACATGAGATGTCCTTTTTGTACAAAAAAAGGATGATAAAGTGGTGTAATAGTACCTCAGGTTGTTCCAGCGACGTATGCGTAGCGAGTAAGCGCAGAGGTCGTGCGCGCGCAGAACATAGCTGGCCCACCGCAACTGTTAAGTGCACCGTCACTCGGCAGTACGATATGTCCATGAACTAGAATTGATCATCAATCAGCTCAAAGTTCAATAAATGATGCTTTGTTAGATGTTGAAGCATACTGGAGCTAGGACGTCAATGTAACTCCTGATGGAGAAGGTTTAGATATAGAATCATCTACATAAGTGGGTATTGGTGTTATTATTTGTTATTGACGTTATAACTCATGAAGGAAACCGAATTATGTTTTGCATATTGCTTTTCATTTTTTGTTATAGGATAACAAAATTGCAATTTATTTTTTTAGTGAAGCTAGGTCTTATCTGTTACCTTAAGGTTAGGGCAGGATTCAATGATGTTTAGCACGTGGCAATCACTGACTGTACTGATAGATGCCACACTGAGTGTTGTGAGTGCTGATCCCATGGCACGGCATAGCGCCACCACTGCATTGGCAGTTACTGTCAAACGATATAAATAAAATCCATAAACATTATGCAATTCGTACACTACAATTTTACTACCTAACACGCTAAGGATATCCAAGGGAGTCCTCAAAGTAAATAGCTTCCAATTTTCGACAATATCTCTCACGATCCGTGATAGAACCAAGGGTAGGCTTAAAATCTTAACCGTAAATAGCCTACCTGAGCATTCAGAAACGTTGAGCTCCTCCAGCTGCCAGCAGCCTCGTCTCACGGCCACGAGCCAATCATCCGTGACGTTTGGGTTCATGCTTAAGTCCAAGCGTTTCAAACGATTAAGCCGACTGATCGATTGCGAAATGTCTTCTTTCAACTCGATTGTTTCGTCGAAGTTCAATGACAGCTCTTCCAATTTAGGCACTAGACTCAGCACCAAATGTACATTTTGTAATATATCTGGAGCAAGCTTCGTTAGTTCAAGCTTCTTCAAGTTGGGTAGTTTGTGTAAACCGGAGAGTACGTGGTGTAATTTTAAACCTTTAGAACATATCAGACGAAGCGATTTTAAGCTGGTTGGTAGGCTAGATAAACATTGGCCTGTCACTTCCACGTTGCTAAATATTGTTAATTCTTGGAGTGTATCGTTTTCAAGGAATTTACGGATACAGTTATCGTCAACCTGTAATAAGAGATCAAAAATACAATTACATTATACATTATATTCTACTTATTACTACACACGCACATATGATGACCCAAGAAGTGAGTAGAAGTTGCTATACTTACACCCATGAAATACTTGAAAGTTATTTGTTTAAGTCTATTAATATTAAAAACCTGTTCAGTCAATGAAAGGTCGTCCTGTGCTATTCCTATTAACTGTAACATAAAATAAATTTAATATTATAACTATTGTAAGTTAATGTCGACGGGACAGGGTACTTTGGGCTCCAACCAGAGGCAGTTAAGACAGTTCGTAGGATGTGAAGTGATAGTGACGACGATTCGTTTAGCCGATTAGTTCCCGATTAGTTGGATTCTCGATTGGATCTGTTTCGTCGAATTTTGTTAGTTACAGAAAATTAAACAAAGTGTATGGAAATGTTGTAAGCATCACATAATTTTGTGATTCGTCTGAAAATGACTCTTTAATATTGAAAATATTATGCACCAACACGTCTCAACAATAACGCACCACAAGATGCTCCAAAATTGGACAGTTTTGTATGACATCCAGTAACGTACACTCGTTGTAACAGTAGGAGGCTACAATGGAAGAGCCCAGTTTTGTGGTAACATTTTCAAACCATATTGCATCTGGTTCTAGTTTCAATATTTGACAGTCTGGCCCATGCGTCTTTTCATAGTCATGCAAGGGGTGGTCTATTCGGATACGAACACCTGTAAGAACATAGGAGATTCAAGAATTAGAAGAATGTCAAAATGGCTATGCTGAAAATCTAAACTGAGGTATTTACTAACAATGCGGTTTGATTTATTTCTCTTTTTGAGAGAGTAAATGTACATTTTATTCAGTCTTGTGTGTGAGATAATACTTCAGCTGACTGACGAGGCAAATTGAACTTGGGATTAAGCAGAGCATTAACAAACATCGTAATGCTTTGAATAAGACTACTGCTCAAGTTCCTCCAAAAGCATGACACTTTGCGTGCTTTTAGTTAGTTATCTCAGAATTCCGACGTGGAGCTGGGTGGAGCAGAAAGGGACGGGCCGTAAACTAACTAATCACAGCGCTCGAAATCTCCTCTCCGCGCCAGTGGAAACTATGTGATTGGTTAACTCACGGTCCGTTCCTCTGAGTTCCGCGTTAATAGAAATACACCCTAAGAGCCTCTGCACATTGGGCCACTAGTGGTGGCCACAGCCCGGCCACTGGTGGCCACCACAAGCTGCGACCTTCATACAATTTGTATGTCCGGCGCATAGCGGGCGTTCGAGTGGTTGCGTTCAGGCCACAAGCCGCACTCGCTACTGGCTGCGTTTAGTGACCGTCACTGGTGACCCAGTGTGCGGCCGCTTAAGATAAAGAGACTACTACTGGGATACTTGTGCTCACTTCGCAGGTATTGCAGCACGGCGGTCTGCCAGCTTCGGCTGACGCGCTCGGCGCGCAAGAGGTCCTCCACTGGCACGTAGCTCAGCACTAGACGGCGGCAATCCTCATTAAGGGCATCGAACATCTCAGTTATCTAGTAAAACATCATCGTCATCAACTTGAGCCACTATGGCCAGAGGGGAGACGTTTGGAAAGGTTTGTCGTTGTTGGAAATACGGAAAGCAGGTCACGGGGCTGATTGCTAGCGCGATTGATGCAATCTCAAAAATTCTATTATATAGACCGAACGCGGTAGACCGGAGTTGATGGCAGGAACGTGCCGATACGGCTGGGCAAGCTAACTCTCATAGATGAAAGTGTAGCATAACAGTGAAGTTTCGAAGTCAAGTTGGCTTGCAGTTATGCAAGCAAACTAGACGCTTACGCATACATTATTAGCTTTAAGTTGAATTTGAAAATGTTAGTACCCAGCATTTCGATAATACAAAATGAATCAGCATGTGGGTATTCCATATCAAGAGGAACTCAATATCTTATTATCGTAAATTCCTGCGTGTTTATACAAAAGTACAAAATACCGGTGTAGTTCACACCTGACATTTTAACTACATAGTAAGCGTAACTGCCCTATGTAATTCACTAAGTACTAATTTAATTATACCCCTTGGCGTCTCTTCCGAAAAAATATAAATTAAAAATATCAGGTCAAAAGTAAAGAAAAAAAAAGGAAAACATTCAGCCTCAGTCTCAAGCACTTATATACACACTTAGCACTATAGCTATAGCACTTAGGGCCGATACAGACGGACTGCAATCCAACTGCAACTCCCTACGATTTGCATGCGACTAGCATGTACTTGAATGAAGGAATGAATGATCGTTTATTCACAAGAATATAATATGGTCAATAAGATATTACATTGTTCTGATAGTTTCCCATGATATATTCAGCCTAGACAGGCATCTGAAATAGTTGATAAAGTACTTTAGGTAGTTTTTGACTGCCGATATTAATCAATAAATCACCGCATTTACAAGAATAAAGAATGCTAGGAAATTAAACGGACCAGAAAGTATTAACTACATTACTTAAGTACTACAAATTTAAAATATTATGAGAAATGTACTAACCTGTTATGGAACTTTGATCAAGGAATTTATGTACCAACGAACTTGAACTTACCTTTTCTTATCTACGTGTTCTTTATTTAAATATTGGTACAAGTACAATTAATGGGTCAGCTTAGTGCTGCGTATCCTACTCGAATACTTAGAATACAATAATCAAACCCTTA
Source organism: Eudemis profundana (assembly GCA_947034925.1). Classification (NCBI taxonomy): domain Eukaryota; kingdom Metazoa; phylum Arthropoda; class Insecta; order Lepidoptera; family Tortricidae; genus Eudemis; species Eudemis profundana. The sequence goes on from OX344808.1 coordinate 21,878,213, forward strand.
TCGCTTGCATTATCTTTTATCAGCTCGGGACTTCTTCGTCGATAACTGTATTTGAGTGTTTACACAACAAACACGACTGTTAGGGCCTTATCATTATCACACTTGCAGCACACTTGCGATTCTTCGCGACAACAGCACACAAGGGCCGCGCCCCGATTTGCCCCAGGACCCGAATGTTCTGGATTAACTTCACTCCGACCTTGCTCGGTCTCAGCTAAGTTTCATGCCGGAGTCTTCTTAACTGGGCTAGGTTTAGCGAACCGGCAACTAAAACTTCCATTGGCCTAGTTCGACCCCAGGTGCTTCGGCCCGCACCTAGTCCGACCCTATCAAAGTGGTCCGGGCCAAGCGACCTGGTTCGATCCCAGGGAACGCCACGGCCCCCAACTGGTCCGATTTTTGCAACATTCAGTAAGGCTTGCAAGTTTGTCAGGTTTCAAAATAAAAAAACATTTGCGATTTGCGGGTAAGCTGCGGGCGAGTTTCCATACAAAATCAGTCGCCGCGAGCCACATTTGCATGGGACTTCGCTTCTAACTGGTCCGCAAATTGCAAGTGTGATAAAGCATTCGAGTTGTTTAGTTCTCTATGCAAAAAAAGGAGTTAACACATATTTTTTACTTTGTCAAATTCGTACTATAAAAATAAAAACACCGATATTTTTTGTTTTTAACGTGGGGATTTTATGCAACATTGTTTGTATATAATGTTATCAAATTCAATAGAAATTTGGTTAATTTTAGTGCATTTCTATAAAAGTTTCTAATTCAATTAACGGAACGGATTTGCTGATTATTTGTTATTGGTAGCTGTTTTGTTAATTTATTTAGATAATTAGGGAAAAATATTCTAAAAAGAATCTTAATTATGCTATCATCATTAAAAAACTGGTAAAAAAAATAGGAAAGCGAGTTTTGTGACGGTTAACGCGTCCATACAAATTTAGGTACAAACTTTTTTAGAAATACTCTTTAGAACTTGATAAATTTTTACTGCGAAAAATACTCCTCGATCACAGTCTCATACTGAATAGAGTGACTTATAATATTTTTTTATTAAAAAAAAACCGCCTTCGAAAATCCAAAAAATAGCCGCGCGGTTCTTCTCGACTGAAGGGGCTGTTCTACAGTCCAACACAAACTTTCGCAAAACATAAGAAAGCTCGAGGCACCCTCTTCAAATGATATGAATCACCCAGGAGTCCCGCTTCGTCATAATTCCTGGAGTTACCTAACGCCGGGACACCGGGACAGTCTACCACAAAAGCTTTTTTGTTGGATATTATATACTGTCCAGTACCTAAAATGAAATTGTTGACTTAGCTGACTTTTTTGGCGGGACGGAAAATAAGACCTCTTATAAGGCTTTGTGCGAAGTGTAGGGTGGAGGTACGACGTCTTGTCCCACCGCCGCCGGCGAGGTAGCGAGTAAAATTGGGCGAGCCAACACGAACGGCGTCCGACGGAGGCAGCCTGCGCGGGCAGCCGTTCGTGTTGGCGGTAACTTGTCCAAGTAGTTACGACTGCACATAACAAAAAGTACACATGTGAGTGTCACCAACGAAGTTGCCAAGCTATAATCGCAGTATTTACCGTTCGCGTAGTTTAGCTAACTGCCATTACGAAATCTAGAAATCTTGATTTTCGTGCTAAATATTGTCATCCATCAATATGCTAGACTAGACGATCAATAAATATCACAATATTTGGTACATATCAATAAATAATAGTATTTAATGTACGTCTAGCCTTCGCCTGAAACGTGGCATAGCAATTAGAAACTGGGAAGTCTCTGCTAGGTCGGTCTCGGTGTGACGAAGGGATTCAAAGCGCGCGGGATCCCGAGATATTCAATTTCCTTACTTCGGATCGTCCTTTGTCTGATCTGCGCTAGTGCGTTTTAAAACAGTAAGGGTCATTCCACGTAAGAGTAACGCGAGTCACTATTTCATTGCTCGTTTTTAGGGTTGCGCACCTCAAAAGGGAACACCATAAGGGTTCCTTTTTTACCATTTTGGCACGGAACCCTTATAACATCACTTTGTAGTCCGTCTGTCCGTCCGTCCTGTCACTTATTCTGTGTTATAGTGTAGTTCTGTAAGTATTGTATATTCAGAGAAAAGCTATGGTAAGGAAAGATAATGGATAATATTCACAGGTCATTAGTTTTTAAACCCGCTTTCAAAGCCGTTGCATTTTATATCTCTATGAAGATTTTTACGGCATTTCCGGCCAACTTGCAGCCTCCTGTCGTGTAGGTATCATATACAGGGTGAAATAAATGTATGGGCCAGGAAATGGAATTATTTAAACCCAGCGATGCGGAATTTAAAGAAAATACCTATGTACATAGTTTAAAAATAAGAATAACTGATTTAACTTATCACGTAGGGTATCACATACAAGGTGAAAAAATCTGTGGGCCATAAAGGGAAAATTAAACGAAACACTATATCAGTGAGTATACGTAAGAAAAATACAGTACATATAAGTACGTAATGTTCCAGACAATCTTAGGTATTTGGGTAGTTACTATAAACCTAAGATTGTCTGGAAGAGATCGCTTATTAGCGATTAGACCGCCTGTTGTTTACTGTTTTAAATTTAAGTTTTATGACCTTTGTTTTTGGTGCACAATAAAGAATATTGTATTGTATTGTACTAGTAAAATAGCTAACGATTGAAGCTGGAAAAGCTAGAGGTTCGGCATTTATTTTTCAGTTGTTTCATATTTCAGTGATTTTTTTTAAACAGGAAAAAGTAAGGTATGTTTTATGGTAACCAGAATTCATGTAACACAGCCATAATTAACAGTTAAGCTGAGATCGATATCGATGGTTTAAATTTCATAGGTATTACTTATATGTATAGCTATATATGCTTCTGTTAATATATAATTTCTGGGCAAACTTATCAAATTGAGGCAGCGGTGTCAAACCCCATTCATCCGCATCTAGTCATGTTTGTGCAGTGACTTCAAAGAGGTTCACTTCTATTTCAGTGATATTTCAATAATGCACCTTATTCGTGAATACTTAAGATTGAATGTAGACTAAAAGTCGCAGAAAAAGAAGTCCTTTCGCAACGAAAGTAGCGTTTATCAGTCCGCTCACGCACACAATTTTAAGAATAGGGCGCAATTTCACATTCCGTGGCTCTTCACACAAAGGGACCGGTATTACTGACCTATCTACACACACTCACTCAATTTTACGACACGTTTAGTTAGTCTAGTAGGAGTCACATCTTCATTTTTTATTGAAAGTGCTAAATAAATTTATGCCACACCTGTCCAAAAAGTTGCTTTTACCGCACGCTACGCGTATGGAAAAAGCCGCTTTCTGGCCAAGTGTAGATATAAAATTATGTACACAACACGGGAGGTAATAAAGAAAGCCCTCGGTCGCATATTTACGTCCCTCGCTTGTAGCTCGGGCCGCAAACATCTTCGATCTCGGCCTTTTTTGATTTACCACCCTAGTTGTGTAATGTACTACTCTGACATTTAATATTATTTTACGTCACACCTGGCCACTCTTCTTCAAACTGTAATGTGCTATGTTCAGATTCCCTTAGTGACATCCTTATTCATTAAACCACATGTGTTGCAAAAAGCACATTCCTAGAAATCTATTTTCTTATGCCACTTAACCACTTAACACATTCGCCGGCGGTACCCAAATTATAGAATGCACTAGATTGATAGTAAAATTTCTCTATACAATACCTATGATCTTATAAAATGACAGCGGCAAGCGCCGTACTGCGTACCGCGTTTTTTTGGATCTGTCTGACTAACTCGCAACCCCTCCTGGGCGTAGCGATAGTCGGACCGGGTGGTTGGCCGTGGCGTTCCCTGGGGTCGAACCAGGTCGCTAGCCAGACCACCCTTGGTGTGTGTATGTATTGTGACTTACATAGGTAGATAATTTGAATCTGTGTGAGTGAGGGTCAAACTCGAGTTTGAGATAACTCTGTTCCGACGGTAGTGTCATCGTTGTTGTGCCACATGACAGTAAAAATTGGCTCCATAATAAGTAATAACGGTATGGGCTTTGATCGGCAAGCACCGTACTGACTTAGAGGCAATCGCGAATAAATACTGCGTGAGCCGTACCGTCATAATAGCGTGGTTCACATTTTAACGGTGATACTCGTTACCCGGTGAATGTGTTAAAATAATGTATTTTTCTAACTTTTACGTTTGATAAATAAATAGGTATATTCTATTGCAGTGGTAAGGATCGTTGAAAAGTCGTTCCGATTCGTATTTGACCAGATTTTTCAACAACGCAACTAAAGTTGCCGGTCGAGGGCACTACGACTGCCCGTTGAAATGACTCCGCTTGTTTCAAAACTACTTCATAACTGGAAATAGCTTTGTAACAATGAAGAAGTATGTTTGAGCTGTTTGACTTTATTTTTCCTACGCTTTGCATGCACGGGTTTATAATGGAGAATTTATATTTATACGAGATATGAATGTTTAAACATAGCGATAAATTGAAGTTACGTGTCTATTTTAAAATCTTGTTCTTTATCTCAAGCTAGGTGCATACTCGTTCGCCGAAATTATAATATTTAGCACAATTCAGGTGGTACTGAATAGAGCTGCGAAGCGTATTCGGCACGTATTCTCGCTACTAAATGCATATATAATATGCTACATTAAATCTAGTTAGTGTGGTAGATCAAATATGTCCCCAAGCCGACCTAGTTCAATCTAATCTAATCCAATGTATCCTTACTAATAATAGCCAAGTACAAAGTCGTACTGAATACTTGAGCCCCATCCTCGAGTAAACATATTTTTATTTATTATCCCAAGGGAACTCCTTACTGGGGGGAGGGGGGATTTTACTGGGATTCCTTTGTTTCAATTGAAGACTTAATTTACTCTTATGCCAAATTTCATCTCAATCTGTTCAATTGTTAAATCAATTTTAGTAATATTCAAACAAACATTCATCTCCAAACGTCGTTAGAAACTTTCACATTTAAATATAATATTATAATAAGGATGGAGAGAGGATAGAATTAGTAGGATATCTCCAAGTCAAACTTTAATCTGTCAATAGTAATAATATCCCAGTACAAAGTGGTACTGAATACTTGAGCCGCGAAGCGTATTCCGCACCCAACCCCGAGTGAACATATTATATTAAATTCCATTCCGCATGCCGTCGGATTGTATTACGACGCTGCCATTGACGTATATCTAAGGATCCGACCAATGGGTCGACTAATGTTGGCGCCCTGGCCCTAAAAATCAGTTTTAGGGCCAGCGTAACGTCAGTCATCGGCGGGATGTGACTGCGTGCGGTTGTCAGAGTCGATCAGCGTAAATTACCTAATAGACTACAGTACTGCACGCAAAAGTAACCATACGGAGATCTTTTTCGTATCCTATTATAGATCAATCGCGGGTAACTTATAATAAGTGACCCGCGATGTAAAACGACTACGAGGCCGAAGGTGTAGCTCGCCGTTTCAGTAACAGTCTATTCACCCGTGTCTTGAAGAATTTTAAGTTATTCCTTTTGTTAGGTAAAAAAGAAACGTGAGTTAACTGATTTTTAAGGCCAGCGCGCTGGTACTATTAAGGTGGTTTTCCACCGGTAGGCCGAGACCAGACGCGACGCGGATTGAATTGAAATTTGTTTGGCCACTGACTTAAACGGACAGGCTATAGCACATTTTCGGAGGATTGAAAATTTGCCATACATCAATTCAATCTGCGTCGCGTCTCGTCTCGCCTTGCCGGTGGAAAACCACCTTTAGGGCTGACTGCATAGGGTCTGCAATTTATGTGGGCACTGCTTCCCAGGTGCTCGGTGACAACACAATTTCTATACAAGTTGCAACTGGGTTGCAGTTTGTCCGTGTCGGCCCTTAGTCGCGTTAGCCGAGTCCATATGTATAAGTCAACAGAAACTGCTAGCTCGAGTGCTTATTATCGTGTTGCTGCGCTATGGCGCCATTTTGCACAGTTCGGGTCTTGTCAAATTCTAATGTTACGCTAAAATAATTCCCGACACTGCACTGCCATACTAAAACGATTTTTTTATTTTTTATGTTTTTTTTAGACGGGGCGAGAACTCGTATGCGAGTTTGATTACATTGCGGGTTACCTAGGTCTAGGTACGATGACTACAGCCAGTTGATCGATTAATCGTCGTAATAAAACGAAAATCGCATACGAGTTCTTGCCCCGTCTAAATGGGGCCTACTTGATATGAATTCGAATAACTAAATATTTTTACTAAAAAAAACCCGACCGCGGTGCACTTTAAAAGTGCATAAAATCCGCCATTTTGTTTGTTTTAACGAACTTCATACACTCGCGCCATCAAGACGAATCCAATGATGTATCATTTATCAAAATCGGTTGTGCCGTTGAGTAGTTACGAGCGGACACAGGAACGGACATACATACATATAGTCTATCCGGAATTGTAAGAGTGAAAAGCCATAAAACTTGATTACAATAGCATGTTTAGTTCGAAAGGTGACAAGTCGTAATACGAAAAAGTGAATTTCGACCTAAACACTGTTCTATTAAAGTTTAAAATAACTAGTTGGAATAATTCTCGTAGTCATTCCCGATAAGTAGTTGCAACCCTACCCTCCAATGTTTTTTATTGCATTTGCAATTTTGCGCTGTCATTTGATATTGTACCTTAATACTAACTATTACGTTAGCTTTTTGTATACGTAAGAAATCACTTACGCTCTTTCTATAATAGATAACCAATTAGCTCATTTTTATGACTCTTTGCCCTTAAACCGGCGGTCTGACTATACATACAGGTCAAACACATTACCCTCCTTTGGGCTTCGCCGCAGTCGGGTAAAAATCGGAAAATCCTAAAAATCAGACATCAAATAAAAATAAATAGTTATTAGAGGACAATCTTACGCAAATCGAGCTGGTCCCAAACTAAACAATGCTTGTACAATGGGTAGACGACGATATACATACATTCTTATGTATAAACAAAGTGAAATTTTAGTGGTTGTTTTCCGTTTAAGGGCATGTTCAATGTGTTCTAATTAGGAAAAAGTGGAAGAAATTCTTTTAAACGCGAAAAAGAAATATTTTCTATGGAGCAGGTCGTTCAAATTAGCCGACCCTCCATACAAAAGACAATTTTTTTTACGTCAAAAATTTGTTTTTCTTCTTTTTTTTTTATTTGAACACGACACTGAACATGCCCTTAAACGGAAAACAACCACTAAAATTTCACCTTGTAGATAAATGCATTTATTATAGCATCAGCGTCTGATAACGAATTCTAATGTTTTACTGAAAAATAAATGGTTTGACGACCTGGTTTAACGTCGCCAGTAGGGCACGCATAATCGGGAAATTTTGGTATAGCGGTACCGGGAATTTCCGGTTCTCTCATGCTGAAATTTCCCGGTTCTGCACGCTCTAGTCGCCAGAAGTCGATGGAGGCAATATGCGTGCGACCGTTTGTTGTGGAAGTCCTTGATTAAAATGATGATAATAGCAATCACAAGGAAATAGTTCGTCGATTTGTACAGTCAAGGAATTTAATTTCCAACCCACCTAAGGTCCAATATCGTATAGCATGCTGTCATCATAAGAGATAGCTAGAGTACAACGTTAATTTGACATATCACACGCATTGTTTTGTGTCAGTAACTAGGTAACAGATTAACAACGTTGACATGGTGAACTGAAATTTGGAATTTTAAGGCACTACCAAAAAAGGACAACTGCGGAATTGAAATTCCAAGAAAGTACATCTTTCTCGCTCTTGCAATATTCGAATGAAAGAAACGCAGATAACGATTTTCTCGACTGACACTGACACCAACTGACACGTATTCGTAATTAGACGAGCAAATGACTTCGCAGAGAGTTATCTGTAATGTGCAGTGACAAATAATACGTATTGACATTACTGAAATAGAAATTTCGACCTTAATGCATATTGAATGCTTAACAACATTTCAATGAAAGGGGTAGGGAATTAAATTCCTTGACTGTACCTATGCCAAGCGAAAAACGTTACACGCTCGGTGTAACGTTTTTTGCTTGGCGTTTGACGCCAGAAGTGTAATTTAGTGATGGAAAACATAAATTTTCCATTTCATCTGGTATTATTTGAAAAATTAATTGTACCATTGTTATCTGATTCAAATCAGCTAGTAATATTGACGGCAACTGAAGTTAACGGCGTGTAAAGTAGGTCGGCTAAGTAGGTTTGCATTGTAATTTATCTTTTGGTGTGCAATAAAGTATGATTTTATTGTATTGTATTGTCGCCCACACTTCTTTTTAGCACGCGAGGTAGGTACCTACCAGTAGCGTGGCGTGCGTCCAAAGAACTCGATTCCTACCGGCTTGCCTAATATCAGGCATTTGAGCACCTTATTCTACAGCTCTTAAGGATAATGTACACCAAATGTGCACAAGCTTGCCCAAGGATATATTTTACGCCACGCTACTGGTACCTACATACTATTAACTTCTAAGTACCTCGATATATTTCTGTGATACCAATTTGGGTTTGCAGTACCGGGAATTTTTTAATGACAGAACCGGGAATTCCCGGTTCTGCCATACTAAAACTTCCCGGTTCTGCACACCCTAATAACAATCTCTTATTTCGATACCTTTAGACTCAAAGGGCGTAAACGCCATTAGAACCTACGGCGTTTACGTCCTTTGAGGCTAAAGGTATCGATTTATTCCACACCTTAACAAACCTTCTCTCGCGTCTCAGAAGCTCCAAACTTCGAACTGAATCTCCCTGCGGTTTAGCACCAATTTACTTGTTTAGAAACTAAATCCGAATTCCATTGAGTTCGTTTAAACCAATTAAATTGTTCAAACTCGATGTTTACATTTCACTAGTCAGGTTCAACTGAGCCTGGTTTATTTGGTAATTGCCTGGAATCGAATTTGACCGCAACGTAAATAAGATGGGATTACTAATTGTTAATGGAATTTCAAATGGCCATTATAATTAAAGTGGCATTTAAATTAGTGAAACATCTAAATGTACACTCACCACACGGGAATGTTTCACAAAATGCCACTTTAACAATAGGCTACTTTCCTGACAGATCAAATCAGTTACTTTTTATAAAGTGTCAAAACGCTTAGATAGTATGAAGTTTGTATGTAATAAAAGTGAAATGACGTAATTTTACTCAAACATCAAATCATCTTCTTATTTATAGGTTTTGATCTTTTAAAAATCGTTTAAAATGCTAAATAGGTGATGTTCAGTTCAATTTCGCAAATTTTTGAAAGCTGATTTGATGGCTATCGTGTAGTAATTTATATTGACTACAGGCAAATACCCTATTATATCCCGCCTTATTAAGTCAGTAGTGACGCACGTACACTAAGGATTTACTTTAACGACATCAGTGTTAATAATTTTTTTCCACGTTTCCCAGTAGCGTGAAAAGTCTCAAAAATACATAATTTTGAGTATGTGACTATTGCCCATTCTATGCACACAAAAAGTCACCATCATATTTTGGTCATTTTCAAAAAAAGACGCCCGTAATTAAGGGTTAATTGAACGAAATGATAATCTTCTTCCGTGGTGTAACGGAAGTTATCCATATAAATTGTATGTAAATTTTCGTTAAATTTTATGGTAATTGTATGGCGAGAGTTAGACTCCTTTCTAAATGAATGGGCAGAGATCGCACAAAATCGGGAAAATTGGAAAAAGCGCGTGGAGGCCTTTGCCCAGCAGTGGGACATAATGGGCTTATAATAATAATAATAAGTTTCGTTACACAAAGGAAGAAGATTAAATTAAATTAATCCCGTAATCCGTATTAAGGTATCCGCAGTAACGGATACCTTTTTCTGAAAATTACCCATTTATGTACCCATTCAAGTTGGAGCCAAAAGTACGCGAAAGCCGTTTTCCAATTTTTGAACGAAATTGCAAGTGAACAAAAAATGCGCAGCTCTCAAAGGGAAAATTCCCGCTGCTCTTATACATTCTCGGGTGGCTTAATAACTTCGTACACGGGACGACTGTGACTATTTGTGAACTATTAGGAACCTGAGTCTAAAAAACTTTGAAATGCGATTTGAAACATTTTGCCTCGTTTTTTTATTACTAATGGGCTTGGGTTTGACTTAGGTCTCTCCTGATGAAAAGTGATTTTTCCTCAAATAGGGTAGAGTCTGTGCGGAAAGAGAATAGGCGTGGCGAAAAACGGAACTAACCTAACCAGTATGGAATTTCTTTTTTTTTTGCAAATACGGTAGAAAAGCATTACAGCGCCCTCCCCCCCCATCTAAATCCTATTCTCTTTCCGCACAGACTCTACTGCCACTATTCGAAACAAATTAATTCATGCTAGCCTTTGAATCTGCTTTCGGGAATTCGTTTCTAAAACTAACTTAATACATTAGTAGCCATTTAGCGTATTCAACGATTTTTAAAAGATCAAAAACTAAAATGCTAATATGTAAGGATATAATTTGAAGAATGAGTAAAACGAAATCGTAACTAAGGACTTCTTTTCATAGAAACTTCGTACTATCCTAGTGTTTTGACGCTTCATAAAAAGTGACTGATCTGATTTATCACGCTTTTTTTGTAACGCTTTTGAAGAAGTTCATTTACTTTTAGGGTATTTAGGTATGTAATTTATTTGAATTAAATTCACTTTTCATCACACTTGCTCGAAAATGGTGTCATTACACGTAGGTTTTGCGGGCCGTAAATGACCTGTTACGTCCCGACGTGAATCGGAACGCGCCCATTTGTCAATGTCAAATAATTATAACCTGAAAACGCAACGCGTTTTTTCCGACTGTCATGTCGCTGACATTACGTTTTCGGAATTCGACCAGGACGTGCTCGGGCGATCGGTTTTCCTGTTTGTGGTCGAAATAGTGGTTTTAGTGTGAATTTCGTGTACATGAACGATTTTGTGTTGTTATAACTTGTGAGGACTGCGTTCGCAACGCGAACCCACATACTTTTGGCGTCCGGACCGGTGTTTTGTTTCGCCGCGTGGCGACCCGGGGCTGGTGCTTCAGCAACGAGTAGCTGAACCTTGACGAGACTCTGACTGTGACTGACCTGACTGTGATTTACTTGACCGAAAAAGCCCGCCTCAGCGCTCGAATAGGTAAGTACCGGTGGTCATTGTTGTTTCGTTTGCACTCCGTATCGGGGTTAAATTTCGTCCGGGACATCCGGGTTCCGTACGAAACATGACCTATTACGCCCTAGGGCGTAATGGTTTTCTTTTTAAATTTGAAACGCTGGTTCTGTTTTACTCTTATTTGTCATGTTCAAAGGAAACGCCAACGTACTTTTTTAACTGAAATATTTATTTAAAGAGAACTGTTATTGCAAATACATGTAAACACATATTTCTGTAACATTAATTAAATGTTTAAATAGTGCATTTCAGTATTTTGCAAAAATAAAATCAACCATTTTAAGTCTTTGCCGCTATGGTTTCCGAACGTGACGTGAATTCGCATTGTCTATGGATAATGTCACTAATGTCACTGTCAGTTTTACAATTTTATTTAGGTTAAGTAAGGTTATTTTAATCAGATTTCCTCACAAGTGTGATGAAAAACATTGTGTGTGCCACGGGCGGTAAAGGAATTACAAACTCGTGTTATTAAAGCCCTCGGCTTCGCCTCGGCCTTGTAACAAACACTCGTTTGTAATTCCTTACTTACCGCCCTTGATACACAATGTACTATTAGATCATTTCAAATTCGGTTTATATTAAGCCCAGCCATTTTTGACTAATCAAGAAACCAACATTCCTCCCCCTTTTTTTAACGTGGTATAAATCCCTGAGAACTTTTCCTTTTGTGTAGTCTGTTAAAAACTCCTACCTACCCACGCTATAACATAAATGTGTTAGCTACATTAAATATTAACGATTCCTTTGCTCGATAGGGAATAATAACGAATGTAGGAACATCAATTTGTCCTGAAAAGGTCAGCCGTTCATAAATGTCAAACATTCAATTAGGCAGGATATCGCGTTGTAGCAAATACAAGGTACTTATTTGTGATATCATTGTAGACCTAGAGCTAGTGTTGAGCTTTGTTAATGTCTCAAAATAAATAAGTTGTAACTTTTGCTCCTTTTGGCGTTGACTCTTGGTCCATTGGGCCCTGGCGCTCTAAGTCTCTTCAGGAGTTATCGAAAAGACTCAGAGAAACCACGAGGGATTGAAGACCTGGCAGCTTCCTCGCTCAACGCATCAGCCTCACAATCCAGCAAGGAAATGCTGCCAGCATATTCGGCACCATGCCGTAGGAGCCATTTTTAGATCTTTTTTAGTTTTCGTTTATTTAATTTTAATTTAGTTTTAGTTTTTCTCTATGTCTCTTCCTAGCTATTATCCCACATGGTGGTGGGGTCAGCTTTCCGAACTTGTCTCCGCCACTTCGGTCTGTCTCCGAAATCGCCCTCGGATACCTGACATTCAGTCAGTTTCAGTGTCAGTTTTAGTTTTTAGCATTATTTATTTATTTCATTTTAACCTCGTTTCTATTTGAAAGTCCTTTTTAATAAAAATATAAAGTTATAACTATAGCTCAATATTATATCGCAATTTATGTATACTGTATTTTTTCGTGTGTATTCTCATTTGTGTATGTCTTAATTAATTAATAAAATTATGTTAGATATAGGTAAATTATTTCAATATATTTAAGTGTTGCAAAATGAAAGCTGTGATTGCCTGTATTTAGGTGAATACTCAAATATGCTAAGTACCCATGTTGTTGTAGTTTTCATGCCTTTTAGTATTGTACCTGTTGGAAACTTTATAATTAATGAAATAATTTAAAAAATATAAACGTCGCAAAAATTTTGCCGTCGTTTGAGAGCCTTATCATACTTGCGATTTGAGAGCGAGTTGCGAGCGTGTTTTCATACAGATTTCAATCGCAGCGAAATCGCCGCGACAAATTTTGTACGAAATCACGCTCGCCGGTGTAATAAATCACTAATCCTAACTCGTTTTCACTGTTTGCACTTGGCTCTGTGTCCATTTTAGCAGAAAAGTACTAAGGATAATCTTTGACCTGTATCAAGGGCATGCAATACCATATTGGTATTGAATTGCATGCCCTACTTGTATCCGTACAATTTACCGGTTATTATTAAAGTATTATTAGTTTTTTTGCTTTTAGCATATTTTGTAAATCGGTGGGCCATCTCTTGTACTATCCTGCGCTTAATAGCTGGCATCCCCGAGAGGTCGCTTCGTTACCTGTCCCATTCAGCGAGGAACGACCTTTTCATTCCTTTGACAACTCGCGAGTAAAAGTCACTTGGAGCGTAATGCTGAAACAAAACGGTAAAAACCGGGTGTCCCAAAACTATGCCACATGAAGGGAAAGTACCTCAAATATTGGAGATAGGATATTTTGCTGAAAGGAGACTTAATTTTATTTTTTAAAAGTAATACTGCATTCAAAGGTTTTTTGAAAAATTACCTGATTTGTATGGGAAATAATTTTCTTAACATTTAAATCAAATATTTTACGCTATTCCTCTCTTTTGAGATATTAAGTTACTTAAGAGGAGTTTTTGTCCACTCTTTCGATTGTCATCATAAAATTACGGGGTGTTATTTTTTCACATTTTAGTCGGTTCGATTCCCCGACGAAGCAAGTAATTTTTAGAAAATTTTTGAATGAAGTATGTCTTACTTTGAAAAATAAAATAAAGTTCCCTTTCAGCAAAACATCCTATCTTTAATATTTAAGGTACTTTTTCTTCATGTGGCATAGTCTTGGGACACCCTGTATATCTCGACCAGGAGCTAAATGTTCGTCGCGCAATGGAAAAAAAGGTGACACAGTGGAAATTGACTTCCTGGTTAATTATTTACAAACAAAAATGAAAAACAAGTGTTGTGAACATTTCTAAATGAAAATACCATCTTCATTGGGAAGTTTTCTGCCATCTACATATATGTTCATCACTTTTGGTTTAAAAAATTGACAGAAGAAAAAATACGTGTCCGGTATTTTTAACCGAGTTCAAAAAAACGAGGATGTATTATTTGTAGGGATGTAACGATACATAGTTTTGCCGATACGATACCGATACCGATATATTGTAGTAAATATCGGCGATACCGATACCGATATCTTAGCTAAATAATGAAGTATAAACTTCAGACATTTGTACGTCCTTATTATACCTAAAACTTGGCTATATTTAACAGAGAGTCAACCTTGAAAGTGTAAAGTAAAAATATAAAAAAAATATAGATTGTCAACTCAAAATTCAAATTGATTTTTTAAAAAGAACCAAAGATTTAATTAACATAGTAATTGTCATTGCACAAGGTAATAGACCAATACTTAAAATAAGTCAGTAATTGAAATTACTTTTTGCAGATTTTTTTTCATACAGCTAATTCTTTTCGCGTGCTTCAAATATCGGTTGTATATAATCGGCGATACCGATATATCGGCGATACCGATATATCGGTATCGGTATCGTTACATCCCGAATTATTTGTATGTTTGTATGTTAGCCCGCGCATATCCCAAAATCTATAAGTTAGATTGCAAAACTTATTTTTTAGTATAGTCTGACTTAGGGAACTGGTGCAAGTTTCAACAAATTGGTTTAGTAGTTTTTGAGATAGAGTGTTATGTGTATCAGTCACTAGGAAAACGTGTACTTAACAGCGTAATTCGATTACTACTGAAATAAGAAAATTAACAAATAAAAGCGTAATTTAAGAATATTAAACCGACTTAAAAGAAGGAAGAAATAAAAGTTTTATGCCAACTAATTTTGAGTTGGTTTAATTTTTTTAATCACTATTTTTTCAATTATCTAACCGCATACTCTTTGTTTTTAGGGTAGCATAATTGTATGTTTTAGGGTTATCCTTATGTGGGAAAATATTGATTTATTGAAATACACTTCGCATAAAATGTTTAGTAGAATCTAATCAAAAAGTCAAAAGATAATTTCAAAACTATACTTTTATTTTATATTAATTTATTTGTCATAAATAGTGAACAAGTTTACTAGGCGTAGCAATGTAATAACTTGGCATAACTATCAAGCTAGTAGAAAAGAAAGTTAGGTTAAAATTTCAACAGAAACGAACCTGTGCCAGAAAAGCAACGAATGCCAGCGAATGAAGCTACGCGAAATGTTAAGTAACTGTGCCTTAAGATATTTCTGCTAAATAACGTTATGCAATACAAAATTATGAGGAAAACTTCTATGCGAAACATTGCCGAAAGCATTAATAACTGGCCGCGACTTCGTTTCTCGCGCGACAGAGCATCACCTGTCACTGTCACACTATATTGAGTGGAAAGAGATAGGTAGTATTTGTCGCGCGACAAAGAGTCGCGTGTCACAGTTGTGCTAGAGGTACAGGAGTGGCTCACTCCGCGATTTCGAAACAATAACCGAACCAGTGCCCAACGGGGTGCGGCGGCCAAAGCGGCCGAAAAAAGCCGCAAACAAATACAGCACCTCTAGCACAACTGTGACAAAAATCATCTCTTTCCACCCAATATCGTGTGACAGTGACAGGTGATGCTCTGTCGCGCGAGAAACGAAGTCGCGGCCAGTTATGCTAGACGTACAGGGGTATCGGCTCCCAATACATTTTTATGCCAGTCGGCAACGAGACTAGGTTTATTTTCATAGGTTTAGTTTAACTTTTATTTAAGTTCAGTTTACTAAATAATTAGTTATATTTTATTTGTAGATTCTGTCACTCTGTGTAGTTACTAACTTAAAAACATATCACGGTATCGAGGTACCATATTTTAAAATACCCTTTTAGTGCCGTAGAGCTCAGTAAACATGAAATAAAACATCAAAGACGAGGCATGTACTATTCCTGTCAGAATATTTCTGTAATTGAAAAGAGACCTTATCTTAAGGGAGCTAGGTCGAAAATAGCTTGGTCTATATCTAATCCAGAGCAGGGAAAGAGAAAATAAAATTAAAAATACTCCTTTCCTGATAATTAAGTTACGAGAAAGCTCTCGAAGCTTTGACTGGCCCTGTTACTTAGTGGCGTTGAAATAATTAGGTATTATCTCTCATACAGGGGGATTCTCTTAGCAGGGTCGAAGTCGAAGTTTTACCCTTCCTATGCCTTGTAGCAATAAACAGGAAAGAGTGGAAGGGGAGGGGAGGCCTTTGCTCAGCAGCGGGACACACTAGGCTAACTTTAATAATGATAATGCCTTGTTCCGTATTCGTCCCAGTTGAATTGAATTATATGTTCACAGCGTCAAAATTAGTTTAATACAGTTACAGTACAAAATTGACGGAGGTACCTACATACGAAGGGGTCTTGTAACTAACGGGGTAACAAATTTAAGAAAAAAATTGAATGCAGTTTTGTTTCTTTTTAACAATAAAAGAATGCCTCATTTAAGTAAAATTAGCTAACTTAAGGATTTAAGGCAGGATGATGATGACAAATCTCTGGTAAACTACATGTCACTGTAGGCTACAGTGACATGTAGTTACCAGAGATTTGATTGTCTACACATGCTACAAGTGAATTGCACATAGCCTGTTTTCAATGTCTGTTAAGCTAATTTGAAGTTTACATTATTTAACAGTCGTTTCACACACTAATTAATATTGCGGTACGGAATAATTAATATTACATACCATATTACTTGGAATAGATAATTAATAATATTCCCTAAGGCTACGAGATTAATTTACGGTACTAAAACCAAAACAATGCCTATGTACTAAAAGTGGCCCCATTAATTTAAACACATACTAGGGTGTTTCATATTTGTATGAGTAAAAACATGATTTATTTTGTCAGACTTTGTTTACCCCCTGGGTTTCTCTTGTTTAAAAACTGTATATTTATAATTTCAAAGTGATTGAAATATTTTTAAAGGTTGCACTAAATAATCAGTATGAGAGTAAATGTACTGAAACGCATATTTTATAACCTCTTTCTGAAATTTAATCTTCATTTTAGGTACTTAAAAGAATTTTGGCCCTCTAAATAACCATCGTTGTACCTCTAGCACAACTGTGACACGCGACTTTTTCTCGCGCGACAAATGCTACCGATCTCTTTCCAATCAATGAGCGTTTTCCAAAAAAATACCGGGGTAGCTACTTTCTCAAAATATGGACTTGTGAGGTTTTTTGGCTCAAAATCGTTTGTACTTTCGAACCTTATACGTAAAAAAAAAGTGTTTGTCGCGGCCAGTTATGCTAGACGTACTGCTCACAGAATTTCTCGAGAATCGGTTAAAACAGAGCGAAACAGCCAAATAGACATCATCATCATCATTTCAGCCATAGGACGTCCACTGCTGGACATAGGCCGCCCTCATAGATCATCGGCAAGCGCAGCGTCGGACATCCACCAACAAGATGGACAGATGATCTGGTTAAGGCTGCTGGCTCACGGTGGATGCAGGTTGCTTCCAACCGAACTAATTGAAATAGACATACGAAATCATTTTTACCCAAGCTGAAACGGCACCGCTTCGTTTAGTCAAATATTTCTTTTCCGTATTTTGCCGCTCATTCATCCTAAATTGATATTAACGTCACTCATAACCATGCAAAAATCCATTACCCATCGTGTGTTACCGTTGAAAACACAGCTCTGCAAAGTGGATGATATACGAGCGAAATTACATCCACATTTCAAAGGTTTCTTTATATTTTTTGTCGCGTTTCGGGAAGAGTTAATGTAATTTGGAGAGTGTTCCACTTGTTTCTCAATTTCCATTTTACTCGTGCGAAGTGGAAATGTCTTTACGGCGGATAATTGTACCGCAACACAGACTAACAACGGTTGGTGCAGTGACATGAAAAACTTACCCACCTAGTTATGATACGACATTCTAATTTTTAATTTATTTCTTATAATAATTTTTTAAATTGAATAATATTGTACATTGACATCTTATCATTATTTTCCCAGCGTGAAATTAATAATAATTTACTTTTTTATTGCTCATTACATTCTATTTTTCTACCATTTTATTTTAATTAATTCCGATGCAACTCAAAAATTTTCAGTGACATGCAATGAGAATACGTCACAATCAGCCATATTCTGGCTGAATTGTGACGAACTAAAATACTATTGTTAACATCTATTTATGACTACTCACTTTCTGACGGTAAATTATTCTATTCTATTCTATCTATGATGCATGTAGACGGTGCAAGTAGCTTGCGCATATTGAAGTATTTGCGTAGTTTATATGCATCGTATAAGGCTGCGTTTCCACCAAAGCTGTGCGAGGTAGCGGAGCGGTGTGCGAGGAGAGAATCCACCAATGCCATAAAAATTGGTACACCAGTTCCCGAGTTATAAATGGTGTAACTAACCCGATTTTCCTGTATGTACCTACATATATAAAGATTACTGTGATTGATTATGCTTATGCGTTTTCTTAAAACGTTTTTCAACGTAAGGGCATTAGTTACCTAAGTTTTCTACTTCTATCAAGCTATCAATTATCATTTACATTATAAAGAGCAGTGGAGTATTTATTACCATGTTTCGTACGAGTGCAACGTTTGTATGCGTAAGGTTTGGAACGCAATATAATACAGTAATTTTTCTTCCTACAATGGGTACATCGCGCGCTTGAATGTGTGCGCGCCGTGCACGAACGCATTACAAGCAAAGAAATAAGAATGCGTAAGAATGCTCCAGTATGGATCGCGCTCACACAGACGTGCTGTCGCGCGTCTGTATGAATACGTGTCGCGCTCCCTAAAAGCCGAAGTTGGATTACTTGTTCGTCTTAATACCTGGACTGGACCGTCGGTTGTCGACTGGCGGTCTCGGTTTCCTCCCGGCTGCCGCAGTAATTGCTTTTCGTTCACGTGCTCGAAATGACATTTTTACGGCCCGTCGGCTTGTTCGTCCTATATAATCCGTCTAGTTTAATGTCATATTAGGCGTAGTTTCAACATTCTTCAATAAAAAATATTTAACGCAAAGTTGAACATTTTAAAATTATCTCAATTAAAAGAAATTTCAGACTTCCCTACTATAAAGTACAGTCATTGAGTAGGCCTGTACCCAGCTATGGGACGTATATAGGCTGATGACAAAGTTTATTTTTTTGTTGAAGACTAACTCGCGACCCTTATTGGGCATAGCGATAGTTTGACCAGGTGGTCGGCCGTGGCGTTCCCTGGGGTCGAACCAAGTCGCTAGCCAGCCCACCCTGAGTGAGTCGGACTGGGTGGGGGCCGAGGGCGCCTGGGGTCGAACCAGGTCGCTTGTCCCAGTCCACCTCGATAGGGTCGGACTAGGTGATGATAAAGTATAAAGACGAACAAGTAGTCCAACTTCGGCCGTTTAGGAGCGCGCGACACGTATTTACACAGACGCGCGATACCACGTCTGTGTGAGTGCGATTAATACTGGAGCATTCTTACGCATCCTTAAAACTTTGCTTGTAGTGTGTTCGTACACGGCGCGCACACATTCAAGCACGCGACCTTTTGTAGGAAGAAACATTACTGCTATGGTGATGACTATAAAGTATTCAAATCGCTGTACATGTTCCTATAATATTCGAAGAGTTCTTTCGATTCCTCAAAGATCCCGTCATCAGATTCTGACTGGCTGACGCTATAATATTTTTGGCTTTTCAGTGTAACAATTTTTTTTTATTAAATCTCCGCCATTAATTATCTTCCTCCGCGTTACATGACAAACGACTCTGTTTATTGCCGAATTACTGAAGCGGGCGTACCTTGACTTGACTACTGAAAATTTGTATATTTGGGTCATTATTGTGGCGTTTCACGCGCGTCCCTTACGTGGAGAAATTTATGTCGAGATTCCGGCAGATTTCAAGATATTTGCCCAATATGAGACTTATTCTGAGGGAATTTCGTCAAAAATTGGTCCACGATAATGACGCGGGTGAAACGCTCAATAGTTACCCATTTACAAGGCAGCACAAATGAGGGTATTTAGAAATCAGAAATCCACCAGCTGGCAGCAGGGTGGCGAAAGGTCTATTTGGCAGTAGATGTCAAAATCAAGTGGTGTGATTGGTGGATCTTGACACCTACTATCAAAAAGACCTTTCGCCACCCTGCTGGAGGGTTTATGATTTCTAAACACCCTCATTAGGAAGGTAAGGTAGAGGTAGTTTCTCATTTCGTAGTATTACGTTTTTTACTGAGATATAAGATACTAGCATTAGAATAGAATAAAATAGAATAGAATAATTTATTCATCAATTCATATTACATAATTATTATTACAAAAAACATAACCTGCAACAGAATGACATGTCAAGTAATGGACTTAAAGCCTTAAAGCTTAAATCCTTGCATATATTTTCAATATCTAACTTAGTTTTATTCATTATCATAACCACCATTATTATTATTATTGAATTACTGACTTGACTTTGACTTTTTACTCGCGGGCCGCGGCTTACCCGTTACCCGTTAATGTCCCAAGATAACTCTTTACCGGGATATAAACTATCCTATGTTTGACTGGTCCTAGATTGAAACACAGGATAGTTTATATCCCGGTCGCTGGCTAAGCTCGAGGGCAAAATTTGACACTAGTAGCCGCGCGGTTCGTCTAGGGTCGAACCGTAGTCGAGGCCTTCAAAAACACAAGTTCATCTATCACACTTCACACGAACCTCTTCACGACTTTTCAAATAACCCCCAGCCCGTTTCGTATAAACAAAACGTTCATTGTTTTCTCCACTGAATAATACATATAGATTTCCCTTCACGTTGTCATTCAAAGCGATTTTCGCGTCAATAATATATGGAAATGCCTGCATAAAGCCCGTGCTGAGTGACGCTTCGTTACCTCCTCGGTGAGATTTCATTTGCTTTTACCTCCATGCTCTATGGATTATGGATTTGTTATAGTCTTGATTTTTAGCGTTCCGTACTGCATATCTAGCTTGTATGGTAAAAGACAACCTCAAAAATTTTCAGTAAATAGCCAGCATTTTCAGTTTTAGAGCTCGCTATACCTCGTTTTATTTTAGATTAGAAAAGTAATCATTCGATATCAAGGACCTTAAAAAAATAGCCGGACAGAGTTTCGATAGTAAAGAACTGAAGCATGATCTAATGATGTATCAGCATTTATCAAAATCGGTGGTGCCGTTAAGTAGCTACGAGCGGACATAGGAAAGGACATACACACATACAGGTCAAACACATAACCCTCCTTTGGGCTTCGCCGTAGTCGGGTAAAAACTTTATGTCCACGCAATGACAACGAAAAAGACGGTGACGACCGCCGAGCCGAGCCGAACCGATCGTCATCTTGTGCGCCCTTTTTGCTTGGATATAGAGCTTTTCACCGGCTTGAGGCTGCGGCTCCACTGAGGCGGAGACAAGCGGAACGGAGAGCAAACGTATGGATTGACCAATCACATTAGTATTCGCTGTTTCCATTGACATTGACGAGATGCGGATTTCAACTAATGTATGGTCGATCCCTATACTCCTCTCCGCTCCCTCGTCTCCGCCTCTGTGGAGTCGCAGCCTAAGACCCTCATCATCATGAATTTAAGAGCTAGGCTCTTGTCGGTGGAGCAATTTCCATGTCTCTCTTTCTTGGGCCCTCTCCTTGACAGCTTGGTATAACACGACGTTCACCTTTTCCTTAATTTGGTCCATGTAAGCTCTTTTTGGTCCTCCTCTCTTTCTCCTTCCTTCAACTTTTCCTTCTAATATAGTCTTTAAGTATTCGTCGTGTTGTGACAAATGTCCAATCATTTTTCCTCTTCGGTTTGCAATGGTTTTTAAAATACACCTCTTCGCCTTCACCATACACCTAGATACCTCCACCTCCTCATTTGACCTCTTCTCAGTCCAGCCTAAGACCCTATACCACCATTTAAATGCCTCACACTGAAATGAGTCAGACGTCCATATTGAAGCGATCTTCCCATTATTCCCATACTATGAATTAAATTACGACTGGTTTATCGCTACGAATATTCATGCACCCGTTCTAAATTATCATTCCATTAGCGCTCCCTGTTTTTCCGACATTTAAGACCTTAAACTATAAAACTGCATGACTATCCACTGATTTAATTTTCGCATCTGACTCAATGCTGATACTAAACTTTTAAGACCAGCAGGTTAACCCTTCGTATGCCGGGTCCCAGATCTTTTATACCTTCAGGCAGCGTTTACAGCAGAACTGACATTCGTTGACCCGTAACTTATATTTGCCATAAATAATCTCAGATATTGCAAAATATTTATAACATTATCCTAATAACAAATAAACCCGTGTAGCCCCACAAACAGTGACATTTGATATTTCGGAGACCTCACGCTACACTAGCGCCTCTATCGGCGTAATTCATTCGCGGTAGCCCTCATTAGACTCATTTTCATACCACCAATGATTTTAAATTCACAACATAAGCCACCATATTGTGCATGACGTCACAAGTCAGTATTTCAAACTAAACTGCATACTTTCTGAGCGTTTTGACACTTCATAAAAAGAAATTGATTTGAACTGTCATCAAAGAGCCTAGTTAAATACCTTTTTTGGCATCTCCATTGTAGAATGTCTGTATCATGTTGGCTGAATATGTAACTATGAATTCCAAACTTTACTCTCAATGGAAACATCTATTTAATTAAAGTGCCAAAAAGTTGGAGGCCGGGGACATATCAACTAGTTATATTTTCAGTAAAAAATAATTGCTAAAAGTGTTAAAAGGCCTTAGAAAAATTTAAATGTTTTCAACCGAGATTAATATATATTATTGACGTACAGTAAACCCACGTTTCTATGATCCAAACTTTGGAGCAGAGGTTTTCAAAGTGGGGGGCGCGACCACATTGTAAGGGGGGGGGGGGGGGGGGGGGGCTAGGGAAATTTGAACACGATTACCTAATAGTTCTCATTAAACCACGTACAACACAACGCATGCAAGGGGGGCGTGGGAACTTCATTTTAGGAAGCAGGGGGCGTGTCTAAAAAAAGTTTGGTAACCCCTTGGGAACTCCAAAGTTTGGAGTATCGCCATGTGTACATGCAGCGCCCATTTTAGCTTTAGTCGAAATATTCGACCTCCCATTTTGACCCGATTTGACATAAAAGTTATAAGATTTTTATTATGTCCAATAGAGTCGGGTTTGCGATTTTGATAACTATTCTGTATTTCAAATCGATAGCAGCAGCAGTTCCAGACATATCTGGCTGTGGCAGACGGACAGACAGACAGAGTCGCACCATAAGGGTTCTTTTTCACCATTTTGTTACGGAATCCTAAAAATCTAAAGACACTGTTATACATCTGTTTAACAGAGTGATATCCGGAGAATCTAAACAACAAACCGTACAAACGGGGAAGTATCCCAAACTGGGTATGCAATTAAAAGTTGGCAAATTCACGTGCGCGCGATTGCGACATTAATTCTGTAAACGGCAGTTGCGCGAGTTATTCGTCCGTAATAAACTGGGCCGTTTGTCATACGAGGACGGCTGTGGATAATTATCATCATCATCATCATCAGCATACGTGTGCAACTCGGGGCATGCATAATAAAGTGATTGTATATATGTATGTAACATTGTATCGATATTTCTATCAAGATGAAGAATAATATGAAGATGTTATTCTACTGTAATAAATATTCATTCTTTATATATTTTAAGATAAATACAATAAACAAATAAAAAATACATTTAGAGAACTTTGCTTCACGTATTTGTATATCAGGATATTCACTAATGATTAGTGATTAGTTCAGAACTAATCTATGAGTTACAATATTCACGTGTTTTAGT
This sequence comes from Eudemis profundana, assembly GCA_947034925.1. NCBI lineage: Eukaryota > Metazoa > Arthropoda > Insecta > Lepidoptera > Tortricidae > Eudemis > Eudemis profundana. Next base: position 21,902,027 of record OX344808.1, read on the forward strand.
TTTGGGCAGCATAACGTTAAGGGCATTTCTCCACAAAATGTCTGCGACTCATTCATCTGTCTCCATACATTTAGTATGAAAAAGGGCCAGATGAATGAGTTGACCGCAGACATATTTCTGGAGAAATGCCCTTAACCATAGGCTAATGCCAAAATAACGACATCGTAACTGATGTTATTTTTAATGCCCTTACCAATCTCCTTTGCCTAAAGCTAAAAATAGCATAAGCACATATCCAGTTTTTGCTCCAGTGGATTCCCTATTTACCTGACGTCAGTAAAAATATCCAGAACCATTCTAGAGAGCTGGCTACCCTCGTCCAAACAGACAGGGTAACGGCAAAATTAAATTTGATTTTGGAACGCTGGCGAAAATCACGGACGTTTGTGATTGAAACCCATTTCATTTGTTTTTGTTGATAATACAATAAGTGACGTGTTGAAATGTGTAGGTAGCTGAGAGAAATGCTAAAAATAATCCCTCCGAAGCCCGATGTACTATATAAAGAACGAAATTTGAATATTTTTCAATTGAATGTTTTGTCGTGTTTGTTTATTTTAAAATTCAAACTTTTAGAGCAATTGAGTCGCTGGTCGAGAGGTTGGGGTGCTTTATGGATGATCCAGTGGCCCTAGGTTCGATTCTCAGCGCAAACTAAAGAGTGAGTGTATTTTTTCATTGTGCTTATGGATATTATGCTTATAATAATTAGAATAGTTACCCTCGATTTTTCTAAGATCCCATCAGCATATCCTGATCTGGTGACGATGAAATTTATGAGCATTCTTTAATTATGAATAGTACCTATAACTACTTACATTACTGCAGAGGCCGGATAGTAAGGGGGTACGTCGAGGTAATAGCATGTTTTTACGCGATTAAGTCCCGTTTTGTTATAATAATGTAGTAAGGGGTTGTCGGCCGAGTACATATAGATAATTACGAGGCTGCCAACGCCTTTTCATGCCAAATTATGTACAGTGATTTTCTCAAATATGCCATGAAATAAATTAAAAACATTCCAAAAAATCAAAATTTATTTACTACAGACACTAAAAGTAAAGTAGGGGAACACCCAAATACTCCGAATTATTTTATTCCGAATTTCAAAACTCCGAATTTCATAAATCCTAAAAAATTAAATTCCGATTATTGAAAAACACGATATTTATTATACCGAATTTCAAAAATCCGATTTTTCTATATTCCGACATTTATTCCTCCGAAAAATTAAAAGCTCGATTTGCTCTTTGTCCGTAAAACGGTATTCTGATTTTCAGTTGTCCGAAATTTCATTGCTAATTCGGAATTTTGTCATTTGGTAAATTAAAACTCTTTTTTTTACCTTAGCTTATATTAAAAATGCGATCCCAAAAGAAAATAGCTGGTATGTACCAGAAAATTGGAATAGAGTTGGTATAAAGTAAAAAAGGGGGACGGGGGGCAAAGCCCGCCGGAAGGGGCATGGAAAAAATCTTTAAAAGCATATCTGGTTTAATTTAGGTAGGTTGGTTAGGTCGCTTGCGTCCCTTAGAAAGAAATAGAAGCCCCGCGCAGCGGGACTTCGTCGACTTGGTCACAGCCCTTTTAGGTTGAAACTGTGACGCTAAGGGAAATCAACCACAGCCAGTCAGCTCAAAAAAAAGTCAGGCATAGGTCAGTTTAGCTAGATCTAAGGCCTATTCTCTCACTTTTATTGAGTCGGAAATTTTATTGTTCGGTATATTGAATTTCGGAATTTTGAAAATCGGTATGTTGATTATGGGAATTCGTATTTTTGATGTATCGGGTTATCATAGATTCGGACTTTTCATTGTTCAGTGTATCGAATCTCGGCATTTTGAAAATCGGAATTCTTATAGTTAGACGTATTGTAATTTCGGAATTTTAAAAATCGGAGTTAAAAAAAAATCGCAATTTTAATAATAGGAATTTTAATCCATTCGGAATTATAAAAATCGGTATTTTGATATTCGTGATTCTGAATATCGGAATTAAGTTTTTCGTATTTATGTAGTGTAGTGTACCCGTACAGTAGACAAAAAATAGAATTACAGAATGAAAAAAAAATCAATTTCCATACCAATAACTGTTTCAGTATTTTTACTGCGAATATTCAGATGAAATATTTTAAATATGTATTTGTGTAGTTAAATTTGCAATTTAAAATTGTTTATAATGTGTTATTTGTTATGTTCGTGTTGATTTTATATAAATAAAACTGCAAAATATAGCGAACGTCGTTTATTGTTTTTTTTATGGCTGACGGTCGTGAAAAAAAAAATCTTACAAGCCTAGTCCGGCAATGTTGTACTAGCCGCACCGGAAACGAGGTACTTTGCGGCCTATTATCATGCGCATAATGTCAATATTTCATTGCATGTTTGAGAAGAATAAATAAATCACTAAGTTTTCCTATTAACATAAAACAGCAGCAGCAACTCCAAATACTTAATTCCCTTTTTAAACACCTGAACGACGAATAGGCAAAAACGAAGCACCTCGAAGTCTTTTCTTTTCTTTTCTATTCCACGGATCCTTACATACACCAGTAACAAAAGCGTTATGCATAATACACTTAGAGCAAAGATAACGCAAAATCACGATTGCGCTAAGTGTCTTCGCCTTAAGTGTTTTCCTCCTACCCAACCTTACACATTTATAACTTTATCAACCTCCTACCCTACTGATACGGTTACAGGAAATTTAAACCTTATTCGCTTGGAAAAAGCTTGGGATTGGAATAGCTGAAGTAAAGATGTCTGATAACGCCAGAGTTAAATTTCCCTTCTTTTTTGTATAATAAGGTCAAGCTTGACTTTAATTCTAAATAGGTGTAACTACGACGGAAAAACCTGCCAATTATGTTTTTTTCACTTTAAGTGTCGGGAGGACCAGTATTTATTATTTGCTGTCGCAATACCGCCGTGTTGGTATTTTTTGCAAATGTCTTTAGCTAAATTTGTTTATTATTGAGGTGCTGTAATGATTTCATTATACTTGTTTTGACAAATGCATCAGAAATTGAAATCTCATCTTGATCGTCATCATTCCATAACTCGAGTTCTTTTTCTCGTATTTTTTTCTTTACTTACATCATTTTGACTAAAGGTTGTATGATTGTAAACGTTTATCGCGCCATAGATGGAGCATTCCACGATATCATCTACTCTTTGTCCCGCACGAGACGACTATGGCAGCTACCTTAATATACAGGGTGTCCCATAAGTCACACGTCACAGTGACACCGGGGCTAGGTCAGCTCAAGAGGCACCAATCCAGCCTAATATGACCTTAATAAAAGTTGCACTGTTTTCGAGATAATGGCAAATTATAGCTTTTTAGAAATTTTCACGTTTTTAACATATGTAGTACCAGCGTGTGCTCCAGTAGCTATTAAATAATTTTATTTTTATGTGTACGCTGTCATGAATGGTTAACTGAGATGACAAAAGTGTTATATGGTCGATAACTAGTGTAATGTGCGAAAAAATACTGCATTTATCTTGAAACGTGAAAATTTCTAAAAAGCTTTAATTTGCCATTATGTCGAAAACCGTGCAACTCTTACTAAGGTCATATTAGGCTGGTTTGGTGCCTCTTGAGCTGACCTAGCCCCGGTGTCACTGTGACGTGTGACTTATGGGACACCCTGTATATAGAAAGTCTTAAATTACATTATCAATTTAGAAACCAAGTTATAAAATATTGACATGCCAAAAATGTGTCTAGTTTTGTCTGAAGTATGAAAAAATGGCGTCTTGTGCGGGACATTCTGGTGGAATGCCCCAAATAAATTATAAATTACCAGTCACTTGCACTTAGTGCCTTATCACACTTGCGATTTGCGGGCGAGCTGCGGGCGAGTTTCCATACAAAATCAGTCGCGGCGAACTCGAGCGACATTTGTATGGAACTTCGCTTCTAATTCGCCCGCAAATCGCAAGTGTGATAAGGCCCTTAGAGTATTGAGTTTCTTGATCTCGTTATTACCACTTTCCTCATTGGTCTCCTTGTTCTCATGGCGGGAGAGATAGCGCTCACTCATTGTGGTGCACCACCTCGGGATTCAAAGCTAGAACAGTCCAGAACTTAAGCTCGGGATCACTGTTCCAGAGTCCCAGATACTCAACCCGCTGAAAATATGGTGATCCCAATCAATTTCTCCATGTATCTCCACTACACTGTTTTTTTTCGAGTTATTTTTACCCCTTTATCTGCGTTTTCCTCCTCGGGTCCTCTCCTTCTCTTCCTTCTCCTTCATCCTCTTCCTCTTTGGGTCGCTGAGCCAGTGTAGTAATAATACTACAATGGCTCAGCGACCCAAAGAGGATCTTGGCCTCCGATACTAAGATTCGCCACCATTCTCTGTCCTGGGCAGCTTGTCGCCAACCCTCTGGCTGTTTGAAGCTGGCAGAGGTATATTTGAACTTCGTCTATTTAGCGACGCTTTGCTTTTTCTTAGTGCTTCAGCTTTGTTTGTAACAACTATACGCCTCACGCCAAATGATGATCGCTATGACATTTTTTTTTACGTATACCTAAATCCGAAAATAAAGGACAACACTTATTAGTTTCATATTATTATTATTCCTTTAATGCAATACTTCTACACTACAACGGAGACTCCTTACATCTCCATGAATTTTACTATCAATTTATCTTCTATTATTTTAATTGCCTTGTTTTGACGCCTAGACCTTTTACATCTTTGAAAATGTAGTTTTAAGTTTATTGTAACGTTTTAATGAAATCGAATGTAATAATGACATACCTGTTGTTATATTTAAACACTTTAAAAAAAAAAGATATACTGGTGAGTTTCTTGAGGCGCTTCTTCTCACCAGAAGGTCAGTACCCGAAGCGCCAAAAGAAATAATAATATTTAGAATCAGACTTGTAAAAGAGCCCTTGTAGTAAGCCCCTACTTGCAGAAATCAACTATTTTATTTTATTTATTTCACTACGTGCTATACTTCCAAATAATGTCAAATCAAATCAAATCAAATTTCTTTATTGCACTCATGTTAGTATAAGGCTCTTAAAGTAGGTTATTACAGTTCCACATGAACCCTGTCAGGGCATAGCAATTTTATAGGTAACATTCGTTTAAATGTTATTCTTATATTATCATTATTATTCGAGTAACATTATGTATGTCTTTCCCGTACACGAGACAATAGTGTCCCGGCCCTTTGGGAGGCGTGCGCTGAGCCGAAGCCAACGCGTAGAGGCCCTTTCGACAATTTAATGAAAGGCAACGGATACAACCCAGCGGATGCTGTCCCTGCCCGTGTCCGAGTAACATTATTATTAACATTGTTCTAGGTTAAATTATTATCACAGCATGCCTTAATAAATTATCTATAACTTTTAATGTAACATCCTATTATTTAAGTAGCAAAATATTATATTATATAAACATTTATAAAATTATAATACTTTATATATGTTTAATATTTAAAAAATTAAATGTCTACTAACATTAAAAAGTGATAGCGTAACCATTACAATAGTATGAAGAAATAACTGGCCAAGAGCATGTCGGACCATGCTCAGTTTAGGGTTCCATAGCCGTAACTATAAGGTAAAAAATACGATGTAAAAAAAGTACAACAACAAAAGAGCGTATCTTCATAGCAATTACGTCCTTTTGTTGAGAAGCGCAGTTTATCGGCAATAACTCAAAAACGGTTAATTCGATCTTGATGAAAATAATTTTCATTGAAAGTATTAATTAAGCGTTACCTTTGTGATTTTTTTCATATTTTTCGGACGCACGGTTTCGAAAATAGAGGGGGGGGGGGGGACACAATTTACACAACTTTCGGAGCGTTTATTTCCAAATACATTCACTTAATCAAAAACATTACCTAGGAACCTTATAGTGTTTTTTAAAGATCTGTCGAACTATTTACCACACGTTGATATTTGCTGAAAAAATTTTTTTTTACTGTCTTTAACATGTATGGAGTGCCCCCCCTAAAAATATTTATTTTAATTATTTATATACCAAACTAAGTAGCGGCTCATAAAACACACCTATATTCCAAATTTCATCAATATCCATCATGTAGTTTCTGAGTAAAATGCCTGTGACATACGGACAGACAGACAGACAGACAGACAGACGGACGGACATGACGAAACTATAAGGGTTCCGTTTTTGCCATTTTGGCTACGGAACCCTAAAAACTATCGTAGGGATCAACATTCGGTAAGTTTAATTCTGTTTGCCAAATTAGCGTTATTTTGTGGCTTGGCTCATAAAAACATGATTATTTCACGACCGCTCCCTTTGCCAAATCATCCTGATCTTAACTAACTTATGAACTAGATTTGGCAACGCTTACTGGGGTTTTCTAGAATAAGTAAACAAGTATTGTAAATGTGATTTACTGGTCTCATTTAAGTGTAGCTAAGTCACTTTATAAATGTCTTATTCGTTAGTGTGCTTCATAATATATGTAGTACAGGTTCCTTGGACAAATTTAAAACTATAATAACCATATTCAGAAATTACATTTTGTAAATTTATTATTTTAAACTTATTCCTCGAAATGATTTTCGAATCGATTTTGTTGATGTTATCTGAAATTGGTTTATTACCATTCCACAATTTGACAACTGGCGGGATAGTGTTGTCCCATGATAAGTCTTAGGCCGTTTACGCACCCACGGTCTGTGCGTTTCGTTAAACCGTCGGACTTAATAACGGATTTCAGCCAGATTTTGCCAAAAATTATAAATCAAGAAAACTTACGAAGCCTACGTTGCGGATTTAATCTTATGTGGTGGTCTTTTATTTTTTTCTATTAACTATGTGTTGAATAAATTAAATATGTGATCTAGAAAACTTATCAACTTACTTGACATAGCAATAAATGTTTTATTTCAGTTAATTTTTCACAATTTTTAGTAAGTAACTTTTAAATTCTTTTTTTTTGCAATCACAATAAAATATCTCTCATATCTAATGCACATAATGACTATTTTTAAATCGGCTACAGTGAATCAAAGCTTAGCGAGGTTTATTTTTCTTGGACATAAGTTTTTTTTTATTTTTCTTTCCTAATGGCGATTAAAAAACTAATTTCCAAAATGTTTATTATGTCTTTATATGGGGCAGCCGAACTGTAGCAGAAAGCGATTGAATGTTATATTAAATCTTATCTTATTAACGCTTGTTCGGACGTGGCAACTTCAGTACGTACCTGAAACAATAAAAAAATTTTTTCATTAAATCATTAAAATATTTTTTTATCTATTTTTTCTATACAGTGTGATTCAGGATTCTTGAGCAGGACTGTTTACTATTTAATTGAAACACCTACACATATTACTTTTCCCCGAATAGAAAAAAGGTGTTGGTGTTTCTCAAACTACAACGGTGATTCATTCATTAACATTAACTGAATCCGATGGGTTCTTCGTGCTCACGTCTCCGAAATCACCCTGTATATCCCCTTTTACGTACTTGATATTAGCTTAGGAAAGTAACCTAGTGAACTTAATCTTACAGTTGTATAAACCGCCTTATAAGTAATATTAGCTTAAGAAAATAACCTAGTAAACCAAAACTTTACGCATAAACCTTTCAAACTTCCAACCTGCCGCGAACAAACCAACCGACTTTGACTTTGAAGCCTCGATATTAACTGCGAGCTATATCTGAAAGCTCCGCTCCAATAAATCTATTGAAAGCTCTTTCTGAACTTAAATGTCCAATCTTGAGACCTTTTCCCATTCCCAGCCGTAAAGAGTGCGACGCACTGTCAGCGGAAATTTCGTCATTACTTTAAAAAAACACGTGTATATGACGTTTGTATGTAACTTTTGACTATTTCTCTACGACGTTTTTAGATAAGAGTTTTTTTAAAGTAGTAACTATTTACTACTTAACACGTTCGCCGGCGGTACCCAAATTATAGAATATACTAGAATGATAGTAAAATTTCGCCATACAATACTTATGATCTTATAGAACGACAGCGGCAAGCGCCGTGCTGCGTGTGTGTGTTGACTTACACAGATGCATTGCATCAGTGTGAATCAGAGTTAAACTCGAATTTGAGATTACACTCTGTTTCTACGTTGTCATCGTTGTGACATATGTCAGTAAAAATTTGCTCCGTAATAATGGTATGGGTTTTGATCGGCAAGCACGTAGACTAAGGCAATCGCGAATAAATACTGCGCTAGCCGTACCGTCATATAGCGTGGATCACACTACACAGTAATACCCGTTACTGCCGGCGAACCTGTTAAGTTTAACAAAAATGACTATAATCGATTTAATTCAGTAATAATTGATTTATGTTTTCTGTTATTATGTTATTCATCTCATGGTTCTGCACTACGAGCTGTGCAGTGTGCACATCCTTATGTCAGTATGTCAACGATTTGGTCACACGATAATTTTCAGTCGCGCTGCCATATATGTATATTTAATAGAAATTTCACTGTAACTATTAAATATCAAAGTAGTGAAAAACCGTGAGTTAGAGTATTAAAGTGAAATTCGTAACGTGTTGACACAAATTTGAGAGTTATGAGCAGAGTTTCTTTTTTCTCAGCATAATACATATGTATATGTAAACACTTTATTGCACAATAAAAGAAAAAATACAGTACAGGGTTGCAAATAAAGGTATATGTACAGATGCGAACTCATCCCTTTAAGGGATCTCTTTTTTTTTCAACATAATTTGTGACTTTTACAACATGTTTCGGACAGACCTCGATTTAGTTGAGAGGATATATTATGTAAGCTCAAAATATTTATTTGAGTGTTCATTATGGATTGACCTGACATATGCCTTATTGAATGGTTGCGAGCTTGTAAAAGCTATTTTGTGTATGTACTACAATAAAAAAAAATGTAAAAAGTAGGGCAAGTCGAGCTAGTCAGCTAATAAAATAGAATACGCAATTTTTTTGGTACGCCGTTACTGGGGACTCACCTTAAGGACATGCCTCGCCACACCTTAATGCCTATAATATTAAAATTATTATGTGGCTAATCCTTTTCAAATAATCAATTTAGAAGGGACGTTATTGCAGGGTTTCTGAATAAAATATGCGAACGACCTTCCAAATGAAACATTAAATTAATATTATACGACTCAGTAGAACAGCGCACGTTTACATTTACCTACTTCTTTTATTTTATTTTATAAAAGCACTTATCACCTTTTTGCTTAGGAACCCGTTATAGTGTTATAAATCGTGTATTACATTCTCGTTTATTCTTCTCCTTTAGTGCCGTCTCGTCTACCCAAGGTTGGCGATCATCATTGCATATCGTACTTTATCGACGGCTGCTCTGAATGGCGATCGTTTCGGTCGATTGACACACCCACATAAGCCGCTGGTCCGCTGCTCACTTTGAGCAATCAGCGTAACTTGAAGGTGGCCCTGGCCTATCATCCTGGTTCGATCCCAGGCGCTTCGGCCCTCACCTAGTCCGACCCTCTCAAGGTGGACCGGGACTATTTATTATGATGTTAAATGATTAGCGACTGATATTTATTGTCTACATTAATTATTAATTGATTAGTTGTATACTTTTATTATTAATTATCGTGTAATAATTTCAAACACAATGTATATTTTTCCTGAATAAATGACTATGACTAGCGACCGGGTTTGATCCCAGGCGCCCCCGGCCCCCATCTAGTCCGACCCGCTCAAGGTGGTCCGGCCAGCAACCTAGATCGACCCCAGGGAACGCCACGGCCTCCACCTGGTTCGATTTTTGCAACAGTTAGAAAGACTTGCAAGTTCACCAGGAATCAAATAAAAAAAGAATAGCGATTGTGTGCTCATTCCGGACCATTCTCGAAGGTTTCTGAGCCAAGATGTGGTCTTCGGCGTCCCTGTATCTACCCCTGTATAATTAATTGTAGAATGTCGTGTTTGCTTTGTCTTCCTTTGCTTTGTTTCGTTTATTATGTGAACGGAATTACAATTTCGTAGGTAGTGAAAAATAAACATCTAATGAATACGTTAGATGTTTATTTTAAATTATAATTTCCTTTCTCTTTAGCTACCTTTGAATACTTATGTAAAGAGATGTTTTCAGTTTACAAAATTATTATCAGATTGTACTTTAAAACGTACCAAATAAGAAAAAATTACATGATTTTCTTTGAATGGGATATTACTCACTTGTACATTTTTATTGGTTCAACGCTTTCCGAAGACTAGGGAAAATATTTTCATCTCGTAAATAAAAAAGGCAAACATAGTGACAAAATAATTACAGTGGGGACTCACAGACTACCTTTGATACAAAGTAAAGCGAAGCAGATTGCTCATGTAATACCCTACCAAAGTATAAAGACGATCAAGTAGTCCAACTTCGGCCGTTTAGAAGCGCGCGGCAGTCTGTGTGAGTACGACCCATACTGGAGCATTCTTACGCATTCTCATTTCTTTGCTTGTAGTGCATTCGTACACGGCGCGCACACATTCAAGCGCGCGATGTACTTTTCCTAGCATTCATTTTTTTTATCAGTTAGAAATAGTAAATAATAAGGCTCACGGTAGTGACTGTTGGCACAAAAATGAGAATGGTCTAACTAACTACGCCACTGGTGCGATGTTATTACCATGAGAATGCGTTTCAAATCCGCTCGCGGGTTCCAGCAATAAAACCCGATGACTGGGGATATTCCGGCTAATTCCCTTGAGCCGGGCGTCGAGAAAGTTCCGTTTTCTGCGAACTTAGGTACGTAGGTGAACACCTTGAGTTAGGCTTGTGCGCGCTCGTTCATTGAACGGATCGCTCCGAACTAGTACAATCGTACTAGTTCGGTCGTTTCGTTCACTATAGCTTGGCAACTTCGTTGGTGACACTCACATATGTGCTTTTCGCTGTAAAGTTACCGCCAACTCGAACGGCGACCGACGGAGACTGCCTCCGGAGGCCCTCGTTCGTGTTGGCGGTAACTTGTGTAAGTAGTTACGTCTGCACATGACAAAAAAGACACAGGTGAGTGTCACCAACGAAGTTGCCAAGCTATAGTACACTACTGTTTCTACCTAAGCGTTGCTTCCGTTTCGTTCTGTACTGTTCCGCTCTGTCCGATCAGGATCAGACCGACCGATCTATTCCAGCTCTGTGCTGTTGCGTTCCATTTTCTCTTTCAATCAGAGCTGTTACATGTCGGATGTCGGTCGGCGATTGATCGGACTTGATCGGGTAATGTACTAAACGTACTAAAGAGCGGAATCGAAACGGAATAGTTCGTTCTGTACAGTGAGCGGAATTCGTTCTTTTCAGTGCTTAGTACATGTACTATACAAGTCTACCTTGAGTACCACGGACCCGATAGACGGGTTCAAACGTTTACGCACGATTTTCGCTACATATCGAAACTTTTTATTAAAGCAGAGACGTCTGCTAACGAAATCTAGGTTGTGCCCCTCTCCTTCGGAGAAGGAATTCTGGAATTTTGACAGTGGGAATTTATGATTTTCTCAGTCTACCCGCGACCACGAACGCTGAAAAGGGTTACGAAACGTCGGGACTTAAAATGTAGTAATATACGCGATTTAATACGTTTAAGTTGTTTTATTACTATGAGTGATAATCGCGGAAACCGAAGACAATATTAACTCTAGTTTTCCCTAAGTGGGCCAAACCACCCAAAAAAAAAAACGAAATCTAGGGCCGTGGAGATTCGGGGTCGAGTCCCGCCCGAGCCAAATATTGTTTCAATTTCGCTTAAAAAAACATTTCAACCAAACGTGTGTCAACAGAAAATAGTAGACTACCGTAAAAACCGCCCACATTACACCATGACTTATTCCAGCTAACGCTATTAACCCTTCGTATGCATTGTTTCATATCCGGCCCTATTGAATAATCGACTATAGGGTTCATTTTGTATGAAAATTTGGGAGGTTTTTTTTATCATGGGAAAGGCAAACGAGCACACAGGTCACCTGATGATAAGTGACTTCTGAGGTCCATGGACATTGTCAATCTTAATATTGCAAATGCGTTGCCAACTCTGAGGACTAAGACAGAAGCCCTCTATGCTAGTAAGTTCACCGGTCTACCCCATCCTGATCTTTTCCTCGCCTTTTCCAAATTCCGTATATTCCGTTTTCCTATCTTAAATAATTCCGTTTCCCAGTCTTACTTGTTTGGCTGAATGCGCCACAAGCGCGATGCCATAAAAAAAAAGTTCACCGGCTGTGGGATCATAACAGTGCAAACACTGCTCTTTGGCGGCAGATTAGTGGTTACCCACTAACCAGCCGTCAAAGAGCAGAGCTTACGATGGTGGTAGCGATCCGGGCGGACCCTGCACAAGGTCCTACCACCTGGTAGGCACTAGTTGGCACTGCGTGAATTGAATTTTGCTTTCAAAACATGAAAGTCAAATGTATAACAGCAAAAATTTTACAGCGGCATACGAAAGGTAAAGTTATATTTTTCTTGGTCAGACCCCGTATCGAAGCCGTCGGCTAGTCGGCAATCACCGATCATTACGAGTGAACGCCCGTCAACGGCCGCCTTTACACGGCATTTGCCGTGAACACGCTAATTCTCCTGTGGAGCGGAGTGGCTTTGGCTCAAAAGGGAAAATAACCACAGTCTAAATGTTAGTTAACCTACCTCTATTACGGTGATTGGCTTTGCGGCATTTTTTATTTTGGAGATTTACAAAAAGTGGAATGTTGTGCTCTCGGTCATATTGTGTGATAAGGATAAGTACAGTTTAGGACGTTTTCTTATCAAGATTTAATGTGATGGCATGGACCGATTCAAACCAGATTCGATTGTCAAGGTATTAATGGCTCCACTATTCAGTAGCCGTCGGCTTGACGGCAATGACCGATCATTAACTACAAGCGAATGCCCCCGTCAATGGCCACTTTTACTGGGAATTTTGCCGTAAACAGGCGGCTTGTTCTGTGTAGTGGTACTCAAAAGGTAAATTAATACTAAAAATAAATAAAATAAAAATAAAATAATTTATTTCTGTAAGTAGGCCCTCAAGGGCTCTTTTACTTTTACTAACATCCTAACCAACCTTAAAGCTAGTTAACTAACCCGACTCTATTATGGTGATTGGCTTTGAGCTTTCGTTCATGGCATTTTTTCTTTTACAGACTTATAAAAAGTAGAACTGTGGTGTTATCGGACATAGTGGCTAATAAATAAAAAAAAATGTGTTTTCTTATTAATAGTTCATGTGATGTAAGATATGCTGACTGGCTTTGCTCATTTCTTAACGACATTTTTTCTTTTTGGAGACAGATAAGGAATGGAATTCGCTGCTAGTTCATGTTGTTTTATAAGTACAATTTAGGTGTCTTCTTATCGAGGTTTAATGTGACTTACTCGATCAACTAACATCAGAATTGTCAAGGTATTGACGGCTCCCTCCACTATTGAGTAGCCGGCGACTTGACGGCAATCGCCGATCATTACGAGTGAACGCCCGTCAATAGCCGCCTTTACACGGCATTTGCCGTGAACAGGCTAATTCTCCTGTGGAGTGGTTTTCTAAATCGCCGGTCGCTTTGAACGGTAACGGGGTAATTTACACCTTTACCGAGCCAATGGCAGTCAGTAGGGTTCATTCACAACTTCGTCACCTATCTTGTCGCGAATATAATTTGACCCAAGAACTTAGCAGCAGTTAAAGAAAAAGACCGGTTAAGTGCGAGTCGGATTCGCACACGAAGGTTTCCGTACCACCGTCGAGTAATAATCACCAAAAACACACGTTTCTTTTATAGAGACCCCCTTTTATTTTGTTTTTATTATTTGTTGTTTTAACTAAACTAAAAATATACATTCTGTGGAAAGACGGACAGCGGAGTCTTGGTAATAGCGTTCTGTTGGCACCACGTTGGCACCCTTTGGGTGTGGAACCCTAGAAGAACATACATCGGAAAAATAGATGCTTCATTGTATAAAGTAGTAAATACAAGCATAGTAGCATAGAATAGATTAAGTTAAAAATTAGTACACGGACAAGAGCCAAGCTCTTAAATATAACATGATGATGATGAATCGGGGGTCAAAATATGTCGGCCCGCTCGTGGTTTCGACTTTGACGAGGGTTTTTTGTGAGGGTTTGATGAAAATGCAAAAAATAGGCCTCAGAGGAAGGCAGAGTAGGTATTTTGAAGTATTTCGCAAAAGAAAAATCAAGAGAAATATGTTCTTACCTAAAATAAAGTAAAGGCGAGGTCCTGCTGTAAATAATACCTCTCCCGAAAGCTTTTGGTTATAAAAAGGCTTCTATCGGCTATTTACATTCCTAACAACACATATCCCACAATCGTGTAGTTGTGTTATCGACCTTATTTTCATGCCAATAAGCTTCAAATTAAAATAAACATGAAATTGGTTCTAAGGTTATCGAAGCGAGGCGTCCACATTTGCCGTTTGATGAACAAATGTGTTAAGAGAATATGGAATTCTTGTGTTCTTGTTCCGTTTTTGTTCTAAACAGATAATGTTGGGGTTGAAAGAGTGAGTTACGGATTACGGCTTTTTTCATAAACTTATATTTTTGGTGCGATTTTTTTCTTCATTATACCTACTTATGTAATAGAGTAATATAAGTAAATAGTGTATAAGTACACTCAGGGATTGGAATGTTTAATTAGCAGGCAAGGACTCTAAAATAAATAGCTGGACGTAGACTCGCTAACAGATAACTGCGTTACGAACTAGGAAATACATACCCGAAAACCCGTGTACCCGGGTAACCGACTTTATTTAGAGTCGGGTAAGCCCCGGGTATTTTGAATCAGCACCCGGGTTAGAAAAAACCAAGTACCGTAAAATGGGGTGGCAGTTGGGTTATGAATGGGGAGAGTAGGGATGACAGGGGCTGAGATGGTTTTTAAAGACGACTGCTACGTAAATAATATATTTTTATTACAAATGGAGCTATAGTAATATTCATAATCCAAAAGTGTCGATCCAACAATGTGCCCAACTCACCTTAGTATGAAATCCCATCTCACCCCAACTACGAGGGACTACGGGGTGAGGAGGGATTTTGTGTTTATGGTTAAAGTCATGAAGTGGTAATTTAATAAAAAAAATACAAACGACCGGAACATTAATTATATATACAATTCAGTTTGCATATGTAAAATTAAATGTTATCGAGGTTTGAATGTCAATTTTGTCCCTACTCACCTCGTTTTACGGTAATTAATAAAAAAATGCATGTATCGTTTCATTTTCAAGGTAATAAATAAAATCTAACGTCGGCCGCCTTTAAGCAAACGCGGAAAAACATCACATGCTTGCTTATCTAGACACGCGGCAGCGTGTCAAGCCAAGTTCAAGAAAAACTGGCTAGCCAGCGCCAAGTGTATATTTACACGAACCACTTGGTGCCACTTTTCACCCTTTTTTAACTCAAAACCCATTTAACGTAGGGTTGCCATAATTGTGGGGACTCAGGCCGGGACATTTAAAGAAAAAGTAGCAAAGGTAGTGCGCTCTCGCTCTGTCAACGCCGAGAGTCCGCGATCCCGAAATATGTTGACGTAAATTCGTAAAAAGTGAACGGACAAGTGCGCTTACGTCGTTTTATCCACGTAAGATTAGCCTAGCTAACTAGCTAGTCGTGTTTATTGTAGGTATATTATTATTTACCAAGTCCAGCCCCCTAGTAAATAAGTATGATTTTTAAACCGGGACAATTTCCTTACTGACCGGGACATGTCCCGGCATACCGGGACGTATGGCAACCCTACTTTAACGTAAACACATAAAACTATAACAATTGCTGTTATTTAAAAATGTGAGATCTTAAAGTAGGTTAGATTTGACTTGGCCAGTTTTTATCAGAATTAAAATATATATACATATATATATATATATATATATATGTTGAATAACTTTATAAAATGACTGATGTAATGAAAACTGGCCAAGTCAAATCTGACCTACTTTAAGATCTCACATTTTTAAATAACAGCAATTGTTATAGGTATCCAATAAAGCAAAGAAATAGAGTTTAATACTTGTTCATAATGTTATTTTGTTCCAATAAATACATGTTTGGATTTTGCATAGGACTTGGCACTCATTTAGATCTCCATTCTTTTTGCGGCGAAGCATAATTTTTGTATTGAACTTGGCTCTCCTTTTTTACATTTATCTTACTTAATACAGCCGGAAATGTCGGCAAGTTTATTGTAGGTAATGCAACTCGGGTACCCGAAAACCCGGGTAACTGACTTTATTTAGAATCGGTTAATACCCGGGTTTCATATTTGACCGGGTATTGCATTATAGTGCGATTAGGAAGCGGCGAGTTGATATCCTTTGCCTGATATCACAACTTACAACTAATTTATAATATAGTTCACCAAGCTAACATTAATTTGGTGTCATCCATTTCGTTGCTACTTTTCAACATTCTAAAGATGATCGGATTTCAAACAGACGACACGTGATATTCGTTAAAAAAATTCAAGTTTCACCCCAAAATTCAGATTGATGAATTAGGTTCTCGAACTCTTTCATCAACTAACTTAGTCTAGATTGCTTAGGTTTCCACGGACGAGGGTCGGTAATTCATTAAGCATGTTTTTGGGAGCCGGTGATTATTTAAAGGAGGCTCCGGAACGGTGGGACCCCCTAATTTGACTGAGGGGGTCCATTACGTGTTCCGTTCATAGAGTATTTTGCAGAAGCGATCCTTACTTTTTATTATGGAGAAAGCTTTTGAAGTGCGTTTGTTAATTGATACAAATACCAAATACATACATTGAAAAATTGAACACGACCTATTGTAAATGAAGGGTCAACGGAAAGAACACGTCTAGTCACTTAAATAATTTTTTTAGTTATAGCGGTTTGAAAGTTAGTCATCGGGAACAATTACTATGGTAACCAATTCTTTAAAAGTGAAAAAAATATATAATATTTTAAGATATCCACCTGTAATCAAGTGGTAAGTTATAGATTATTGCGAGCTCTTCTACATTTTGAGATTAAAATCTCATTTTTAAAAAAGTGACTATACATGTTCTTTCCGTGGACCCTTCAAATATTTAATAAGAAGAGAAAAAAAAATAAAAATTATAAATATCTCTGGCAGGATTCGAACCTGCGTCTCCTACGACTCTCCGGGCCAACACAGGCGCGCTTCCAATTGCGCCACCGAAACGATGCGAGGCGACCCAGGTATCGCTGGAAGGACGTGGCGGAGGGATTTGCGTGAGCTTCATGCTTTTAATTGTCTACTTGACAACTTTTTTGTGTGATATGTTATAGAAACACCTCTCAATAATAGAAATATTAGTGAAAAAACTACTTCAATATTATAAAAACTCATCGAGATACTACAATGTGATTTTAAACATTTTTAGACTTTCCCAAATACGTGCCCAAACGCTCCCTACTGAAGCCCGTTATACAGTGACGTCACTACTCACACGTTGTTTGGGGAAATCAATAACTTTGTTCTGCAACTATGTTATAACTTGCGATTATCGTAACGGTTTCGTAACAAAAGTTACTATAAATTGTATGAGTTACCTATTTAATGGTATTAATAGTTTTTATTAATTTTATACTTTTAAAATGGACTTTCCCACCCAACTTTGGAAGCTCATAAAAAGAGTTACACGCTGGATATCAAACTCAAAACTTGAACATATTTCCTTATTATGCTTATTTTAACAGGATTTTATGTAATTTTTTACAAATTTCAGTTACAGTCAAGTCCCCAATTGACAAGAAATAGAAGCTTGGCGTGTGACGTCAAAAGTGTAATTTAGTGATGGAAAACATCAATTTTCCATTTCATTTGGTCGTATTTGAACTATTAATTATACCATTGTTATCTTATCAGATTTGACTGCAACTGAAGTTAATGGCGTGCAAAGTAGGTGGCCGCCACTTCTTTTTAGCACGCGAGGTACATACACTTTTTCCTTCTACCTCAATATATTTCTGTGGCTGAAACGGAGACACTTCGCTCGCCTCGCTCATTCGGTCAATAAGTTTTGCTGTATAACATTCGACCTGGTAATAAGTATATTAAAGTTCATGACTGTATAATGCGATTTTGATATGGAACGTGATATTTATTGATTAATGATTATGCTAAGTATTGTAACCTCAGGACGCTCAAAGCCTGAGGCCATCTTACATTTTTCGAGTTTTCCTTGGCAACCAAAATTAATAATTCACGAGATAAACGCCTGAATAAAATATGCATTGTTTCATGTAACAGATACGCAACAATTTGTACCACAGACGGAGATTGGATTTGACGCAAAATAAGGAAAAATGGTGCATAAAGTAAGGAAAATCCTACATAAAATGATACTGAAACTGGTTTAGGAAAATTATGATAATGCGAATCATAAAACCGAAGCCACTGTTAGACCACGCATAGAATTTAACACGCTGCAATAAAGTTGACATGCGTTTACAAATGTACGGTTAACAGTGCGTTGATTGTACCAAGATCTTATGTGTCTACTGTATCGCGAAAACATTCTCCTCTCGTTCGAGCTCTTCACTACATTAATGACCTTCTCGCATCAGCACCAGATTTGGATGTTTTTGCGAGTAGTTGGAGAACGGTATGTCGTGAACGTCTAAGGTACTGTGAGACGATGGATAGAAGGCCTTCTGTGATTTATTAATTTTTGTACTGTATAAACTGATTTGTAATGCACAGTGAATTAGTATTTAACTGTAATGCTGTGTTGTTATGTTGAAAATAAAATAAATAAATAATAAATAAATGTCGGAGTTACCAACAAACGCTCCTGCTTTTTACGTCCTTTTATTTAAAGCTGCGACCAAACTGCTATTCAAAACACGTTGACGCACCATAAACGCAGTGGCGTGCCTCTCGCGTCCCGTTTTTAACGCATGCTGTGCACACCGCTACTCAAAACACGTTGACGTACCGTACACGCAATGACGTGCCTCACGCGTCACGTTTTTAAAGCATTCTGTGCACACCGCTGCTAAAAAGGCGTTGACGCACCGAAAACGCAGTGACGTGCCTCATGCGTCACGTTTTTAACGCATGCTGTGCACACCGCTGCTCAAAAGGCTCAAAAGACGTTGATGCACTGTACACGCAATGACGTGCTTCACGCGTCACGTTTTTAAAGCATGCTGTGCTCATCGCTGCTCAAAAGACGTTGATGCCCCGTAAACGTAGTGACGTGAGTTCATACGTCACGTTTTTGACGCGCCCCTTTCAAACCAGTGCTTAACGTAATGTTCATGTATTCATCATTATCAGTATACGTCCCACTGCTGGGCACAGGCCTATTATCATAAATGAGAGTGAATCCATGTATCATGTTTTATCAATGTGTATTTTGAGCACCAGTTTTGACGGCGCATAAACTTACTGTTTGGGCTCATATGATTAGTTTTGACATGCAATTTTTGACTGTAGAAGTTCAGCAATTAGAGCTTACGCGTACGGAAAAAACCACTTTCTGGCCAAGTGTAGACATAAAACGATGTACACAACACGGGAGGTAACAAAGAAAGCCCTCGATCTCATATTTACGTCCCTCGGTTGTAGCTCGGGCAAACACCGGCGATCTCGGCCTTTCTTTGTTTTGCCACCCTAGTTGTGTAATGTAATATTTTTTTTGTACTGAAACTTAATACCATTCTGTCTTTACCTATTCTTTTATTCAGAAGTGTCGCATCTGTCGCCTTTCTGCCGACCTATTAAGCTAGATTGCGTGCCGTCTGGAAAGCCTTATCAGAACACATTTTTTCTACATTTTATTCGATAAAATCGTAGAAGTGGGCTCTTTCCTCTTTATTAATATTCGTGTCCATCCATAATATTTTATTGCCAGTTCTGTTCAAGGTTAAAAGGAACATGAATACATTTATTTTCTTTATTTTTATTTGGGTAATGTGACGAATATAGAAAAGCGTTTCGATACGGAATTAAAGAATTGAGAGGAACAGGAATACTTTAATAGACTAAGAATTGAATAATGTTTCATTGGTTTTATATACACAATAAATATTCATGATTATTCATAACACGGAGAGTATTATCACAGATGTTTTCTTAGTACAAAATGAAAAAAAAACAACAGTAAATTAAATTATTAACATTACCATGCAGAACTTAAACTACAGTAAGGTAAACGTTCTAGTGCTTGACACGATAATGCCCAATAGTGGACAGCCTGCTGTCAGCTCTATTGCTGATGTGATGGCATAACATTCAAGATGGCGACAAGTGGGACAGAGTCGTGTTAGTGGGATAAGGAACGTATTTACTTACTGTGGTGTAGGTTACATTTCTAATTATAAATGGTTCGGGTTTCATATTGATTAATTATTTAGGTACCTGTTTAATTTTTTTTTAAATTTGCAAGTCTTCCTGACTGTTGCAAAAATTGGACCCGGTGGGGGCCGTGGCGTTCCCTGGCCTGGTCGCTGGCCTGGACCACCTTGAGAGGTTCGGACTAGGTGGGGGCCGAAGCGCCTGGGATCGAACCAGGTCGCTTGGTGGACCACCTTGAAGTTACCCTTGCTCAAAGTGAGCAGTGGACCAGCGGGAAGGTTGAAGCGGATCAAAATGAGGACGTATTTAATTTTTTTTGTTAGTAGCACCGCCCACAAGTTATCTGCTTTGCCCTAAGGTTAACTGGTAGAGAATGTCTTATGGCATTAAGTTCGCCTTTTGTACGATAAGTTTTCTTTTGTACAATCCGTCATACCATCTTCACAAACCACCTGGAAGTGCCCAAACATGAATATAATCAAGTTAGTGATAAACTTTGAACTACAAGGGTCAAAAGAGGGCCGAAATATTAGTGTAACCCACGGAGGGTGTCTTACCCCTTAAGAGCCCTTACCCTTTAAGAGCTTGGTTGACACATTGCCGTCATTGTCGTAATAACCAACATGATTTTAATCTTCCGAAAAAAAATGACTTTTTTCGAAATTTTCAGCGCTAGAGCAGCGGATTGTTCGCAGCTTCATCATCAGGGTTCCCTCTATGTGGCATAACATTTATTGTTCGAGACTGTTTTAGCATAACAGATGTGGCATAATCGGGTTTCGCCGAATGGTAATGTGGCAGAAACCTTATTAAGCATAATTAGTTACATCCCGAATATGTGTTTGTCTGAAATCAAGTTCGCATACTATTATTATGACCGATTATTTTTACGCATAATTCTATTGTGCAGAATTTAATATTTTCATGACAACGGATTGGTACTGAACCTTAAAAAAACGCACTTTCTCGTTTTCCATCTGGGAGGAAAAACTGCAAGGAGTCTCTCGGTTCTTGTGGACGGCACAAAAATAGAGCAGGTCAGTAGCACCACATTTCTGGGTTTCGAGCTAGACAGCGGGCTTCAATATGGGTCCCACGCCACAAAAGTGTGCAATAAATTGGGAAGTGCCTGCTTCGCGCTGCGACGTCTGGCTCGAGTGGTACCCAGAGAAGTGGTGCGGTATTATTATATAAAATTGTATTGTATGTTGTAGTTTGTAATTTTACAAGGATTGTATTATTTTTTAAGCAAGTGTATTAATTTGACATGTAATATGAATTATTATGAATAAAATGAATATGAATATGAATATGAATATTTTATTCGGCATATTATCGATTGTCCGAGATTGATAGGTTAGGTTTAGGAGAAGTAGGTTATTATAATAATCAAGTGATATAATTCCATTGAACATCATGTTCATTCAGTATAACGATGAACTAATAACATTTAACATCTAGCAATTCTAACCTAACTTAGTAGGTTAGGCTAGAACTTTGATCCCTCACAAATCTCATAATAAAGATCTGTTGCTAAAAACGTTAGGTTAGATTTAGAACTGTGTCATTACAAAATAAACAATTGATAGAAAAGGGGCTTAGATTAGGTTAAAACATTTAGGCAACTAGAGTTTTGCACGAGTTCTTAGCTATGGAAAGGCCATAAAAGGGGGGACGGGGGGGCGAAGCCCTCCACAAGGGGAGCTCGGGGGGCGAAGCCCCCCGCAAGAAAAAAAATATTAGACAGAAAAAGTAGGTTAGGTTAGGTTTGAACTGCGTCCCCCAACAAAAACGAACTGCTGGCAGAAAAAGTAGGTTAGGTTAAGTTAGGTTTAGGTTAGGTTTGAACTGCATTTGGGGGTGCTAGACAGGAAACCTCCCAGAGTGTCTGGATTCTTCTCATTCCTCTTGATCCGGTTGATCCGCAGGAAAGGGAAGCGTCTTGGCCGGTGCACCCCGGGAGCAACGGCAAGTAATTTCTTAGGGGCCCCTAATTGATCACTTGCCGATGCTGCGAATGAGCCTGTCAGGGGGGGTTGGGGGGTCCCGCACCGGGTTTCCTCTGTTAGAGGACTCTCCAGGTGCGGCACGCGAGGGCGGAGCGTCGGGCACGGGCAGCATTCCTCCGACGTCTCCTTTTGGGGGGCACTGCGGGCAGGCCCAAGACGGGTGACCTGTGCCGCTGCGTGGTGGCGGTGGACTAGTCCTCTGCGTCCCGAGAGCTCAGCCTTGCAGGCTGCCGCTACCTCATGTGCTGGGGGCGGGAGGCGGAGGACTGGCCCACCGCGGTCCGTAAGGACAGGCGGGAGTGTCTGCGGGGTAGGGACGTTTGTCCTGCCGTAGACGGCTGCGGGGCAGGAGCGTTTGTCCTCCCGTGGCGGTGAGGGAGGGACTGACACCGGATACACATGCGGACCCTGTGTGTCTGGTGTTGGTTCCTGGCTTCCCTGGGGGACGGCCCGGTTGGCCGGAGGGAAGCAGGTGGGGAAGGCACACTGGCCATGCTACATTGTGCCTTTTACGGAGAGGGTCCGCCCTAGGGCGGAGGTGCTGGTGATGTCGTGGTGGCTTGATAGCGATCCCACGGCATCACCGTGAAGGCGCAGGTTGGTAGCATCCCTGGGTTTTAGTGGGTAGGCCAATCCCTTCAGGAGCGGAGAGCCCCACATAACCAATACGTAACATCTGGCTGTCACCCCCGATGGCCTTAGGTTACGTAGTGGTATGCAGTTTTATGCATTTCCCGGGGTCAAAAAAAAAAAAAAGGTTTGAACTGCATCCCCCAACAAAAACGAACTGCTGGCAGAAAAAGTAGGTTAGGTTAGGTTTGAACTGCATTGGGGGTGCAAGTCAGGTTCCTCCACGCGTGCTCGAGCTTTACCAATCCATCTTGATCACGGTTTGATCCGCATGGAAGGGTACTGCTTGGGCCGGTGCACCCTGGAAACAACAACAAGCAATGGCCATTGCTTGTTGGTGGCTAATACCTGACAAACCGCTTGCAGTTTTCCCGAGGATCCGGGGAGTGTGGGAGAGGGGCCTCGGGGGCCTACGGGCAGGGGGGGGAGGGCATGGATCTGGAACCCACGGAAAAGGGCAAGCACTCGGCCGTCGGCAATGGGTTGGAATCGTCCTGTGTAGACTTTTCCAACCCATCGCTACTTCTCGGCCAGCGAGGGTGGGTGGTTGAGTAACCTAGGTGTTGCCGATTGCTCCCGATGTCTTGTGTAATGGGTACCCCTCTCGTCTAGACCAAGACATTGGCTGCTAATGGGCAGCATCTGGGCTGGGCAAGGGTTAGAACTGTCGACGCGTTGCGTTGACTTTGCTAGCCCTTGGCCTTACTTTCGGTTGGCCAGGGATGCGGTAGGCAGAGGGCCTATGATCCGGTCCCGGAGGCTAACCCTTCCACCCTGACGGTCCCTCGGCGTGTCCTCTGCAATAGCAGAGTTCACTGCTGACAAGGGATGGGGGTGTAGTGGTGGTTTGGTTGAAGGGACGTTTTCCCGGATACCATCCCCACTACACGTGGTCACGGGGTAGGGGCGTATTGTCCTCCCGTGGCGGCGAGGGAGGGACCGGGACACCGTGTGTCTGGTGCCGGTCCCTGCTTCCCCGGGGGACGGCCATTCGGTCGGGGGGGTGCTGGTGATGGCGTGGCGTTAGTAGATTCCCATGCCATCACCGTGAAGGCACAGGTCGGAAGCATCCCTGGGTTTTAGTGGGTAGGCCAATCCCTTCAGGAGCGGAGAGCCCCACATAACCAATACGTAACATCTGGCTGTCACCCCCGATGGCCTTAGGTTACGTAGTGGTATGCAGTTTTATGCATTTCCCGGGGTCAAAAAAAAAAAAAGGTTTGAACTGCATCACCAAACAAAAACGAACTGCTGGAAGAAAAAGTAGGTTAGGTTACAAAACCATATATCATCGTCGACAATACAGTTGAATATATTATGACAAAACATCTTTCTGCCACGATAGTATTCGGTGTTATAATTTTATAATCATTTAATTTATGCGTAAATATGATTCGGAACATGAAAAGTATGACCAAATAATATTCGGCCTAACGTAATTCTGCGTAATAAAATTATGCGAATATAGATTCTGCGATAACAGTTTATGCACAAAGCCTAATATGGCTATATACATTATGCCACAAAGAATTATTACTTACAAAATTATGCCACAACAGGGTGAACCTCATCATCATCATCATTCGCTTGCCCCCCATTCATTTGGGGTCGGCGCAGCAAATCCTCTTCTTCCATACCTCTCTATCACCCGACATCTCAGCGTTTACATCCTTCCTAGCCATATCATCTCTCACAGCTTGAAACCTCTATAAAAATCTAACCCTCCATTTTAGATTTCTATTTCCCCACGAGCAATATTTGCTGCAAACTTTTCAATCCCGCCGCACTAACTGTAACGGCAAGTAATACAGTCGGACAAGCTTTTAGTTTCAGGAGCGTGTAATGGAACGGTCCCGGTACACGTGTCGTTCCGTAAAATGTTACGTTACGACTGTACTCGTGTTTGCTGCGCGGGGTACCTAACATACCGAATGCAGACCAAAGCTTGGATTGTTCTGAGACTGTTTTGATGTGCCAAATGATTTTATATCTTGCAAGTATGTAAACCACTGCTCTGCAGGTTTTGTATAACTTTTACCTGTAAAACCGTGGGCCTCTTTCTTGGTTATATGTGAGTTAGAGCATGCTATAACTCCACGCTAGTTTAAACGCTTTAATACTCGAATGGAACCGATATACCAGCGATATACAGCTTATCTTAACGCTAACGCGCTAGTTGGGTTGTAATGTAACCAATCGCACATTTTGGTATTTTAAACGATATGCAACCTATCCGAAAATGTCTACTAAAACTTATATTGATCATAAACGACATAAGACACACATAGTAAACATTAAGTTGGTTATCAACACGACTTGATACAAAAGACGTATTAATCAGTGAGATGAGAAAAAGATGCAAGTCTCGCAACGCAGTTTTTCTACAACAAAAACGTTTTGAGATGTAATGTTAAACCAAGTTAGTACCGGGAGGTGTCCACAGAACTAGATTTCCACCGACTTGCCTATGTCTGCCGTGCCCCCAGATTCGATGGAGCGAGTCCCTCATCTAAACGTGTTTCCAATTTGAGAAAATCATATTATACTTAAGAAGGAAATCATAACGATTATTTATTACATTTTTCAAAAACAAAAACAAACTGATGAAATCTCGCAATAAACAACTCATAAATATTCCTACGTTTTCATATTTGGCAACATTAATACAAACAACTCTTGATTTAAAGAAATGTCGCTAATTGGAGAATTCGTTTGATATTCAACAGCACGTAAACCAAATTCATAATATGAATTTTCAAATCAAATTATATTGAGGAAAAGCCGAGAATAACGAATCGGGGTCTCAAATATCCAAACAAATTAATGGTAACTTGAGTATGGCAATGTTCACGTTTGAAGAAATATCGTTTCATACACACAACTAAATACATAACTAGGTGGTAATACAAAGAAAGGCCGAGATCGCAGAAGTTTGCGGCCCGAGCTGAAAGCGAGGGACGTAAATGTGCGATCGAGGGCTTTCTTTATTACCTCCCGTGTTGTGTACATCATTTTATGTCTACACTTGGCCAGAAAGCGGTTTTTTCCACCACTTTATGGCCAGGTGTGGCATAAAGGTGATTTAAGTCGGTCGGTTTTTCATACCAATATACGGTCATTGTTTACTTCCACGGCATCAATTATACTTGATATATGTTTTTCTGCCCTCCGGCCGGAAAGCGTCACCTTGCCGGCCGCTGCGCTAAACGTAAATGTCGCTTTCTGGCGCCGTTGAACTGAAATATAGCATACAAACCATGGCCAGTAAAGCAAGAAAGCCTCAAGACAACGACATTTCTTACTTTACTGGCCTCGGTATGTAATGTACTATTTTTGTAGGTTAATGCTTTTTATTTGCGCGAAATAACAAGAGATCTCTCAAAAAGACAAACAGAATATAATTTTAGCAAAATAAGTTTTATTTCTGGTGATGTTTATTAATGGCGCTGCCCTTATAGGCCCAATTTAATGTTAATTTTGTTTTTTTGAGCCTTGTCACGTCATTCCGCGCAAATAAAATGCCCACCCGGCCTCATTACCAATACAATTTTAATGGATGTAGATTTATTGTCAACAGTATCTGCTATAATTTTTTTTTTTGCCACACAAGTATACTTTATTGCACACCAGAAAAACACATTACAAGAGGTACTTAAATAATTAGAAAATAACATTATGAACAAGTATTAAACTCTATTTCTTTTTTTTCTTTTTTTTGTAATAGATATATATAATAACAATGCAATTTAAATTAAATAAAACAACTTACTAAACATTATAAAACTATTCTAGAAAATTAAAACTAAAACTTATAAAAAGAAAACCCCTTCTAAAAGGTCTGCCTGCGGCATCGACCCCATGACGCTAGCAGCGTTTCCTCGTTGGACCGCGATAGCGATCCGCTGGGACAGATAGGCGCCAGACCTGGGGTCCCCCGAGGCGCGGACCAGCCGAGATGACAGGGTCCTCATGAATAATTTCATGTCGGCTGACCAAGGTCCCAGAGTTTCCACTGCAAGCGCCGCAAATTCATAGTTCTCAAATAAACAAGAGTACTTGCGGCGCTTGAGAATTTGGGCCTGATCAGCCGCAGCGCCGGCCTGAGCGCGAGTTGCCTTAATGTGGGACTGGGCGAATGTGTCGACACAT
This sequence comes from Eudemis profundana, assembly GCA_947034925.1. Lineage (NCBI taxonomy): Eukaryota > Metazoa > Arthropoda > Insecta > Lepidoptera > Tortricidae > Eudemis > Eudemis profundana. The sequence goes on from OX344808.1 coordinate 21,929,106, forward strand.
GTCGCGTCCCACACCAGGGTCTTACCGAGTTTCCACGGTACCAACGTTACTCCATCCGGACGCTTGCCGTCATCTCTTGCCATACCCGTAGGTTCCCGAGTTGAGGGTATTGGTCTGCTATAATTGTTATTAACACCACTAGTCACTAAGACCACTAAAAAATCTCCTAATATTATGAGTTAATTGATACCTAACTTAACTATCAATTAAGTATCAATTAACGTGTTAACACCCAGTATTTGAAGGCTGATAACTCTCTTCTCCGGGGCCTTTGTAGTTTGTTCTCATATTAGAAAATTAAGCTTATGCAACTAGCTTTCACGGGATATGCAAGAGATTTGTATTGGATATGGAAGCCAAATTGCCCATCCTTCTTACACACACAAAATAAGACGAGCTTTGAATAGGTACACATCAAAACTTTTTTTTTTTCTCTTTATTAAGGAGCTTCTTCGCTAATGCGAATATGCCGCTCCGAATGTCCTCGTAACAATGTACATCATACAATTCTATGTACTAATTCACATCAAAACTTAACATAGATACATATTAAACATAAATAAAATATAATATGTAACTACCTACATAATTATATACATATTACAGTAATATATATACATATATAGTACCTATACATATAAGATATATATCATAATAAATATATATACCAAGTGTTCAATCATTTGGACAAAAAAAAAACGCTTTTCTGATTAGCAGTCTGAGATTAATTTTTCATTTTTCCTTAAATGATGCAACAGGCTGTGATTGCCTCACGGACACAGGTTGAGTTCCATAACTTACTTAAAATCCTAAAATTTCTTTAGATAAACCTTATTCACGGAATTACTCAAACTCTTTGATGGCAGACTTCTTACCTAAATATATTTAACAAAACTATTTTCTTGTCCTCATCTTTATTCCCTCTAATCTCTATTATATCATAACCCTTAAATCAAGGCCAAGATCCGATTGAATGTAAATCAACTACTTGAAGTAGAAATATCTAAAAATCATAGCTTTTCCAAGACACATACAGCCTTATTCTTCTGTAGAGTATATTCATATTCATAACTCCACCGTCAATGTCGTTTCTGATATTAATTTGACTCGTGAACTTAGCCATAACAGTTTGAAATTGGATGTCTTGCTGCTGCTACTGTCAAAGTAGAAGTGACGCTTATCGCAGTTGTATGCCGGTCTCCTCGCGGTGTTTTTCCTTCAAATCAAAAATTATTAATTTCTTGCAAGTATCTAGTCGAGGCCCTGAAAAGCGCATGTCCGAACAACTGGACTACCATAACTGTTTTGTTCACGGCTGTGTGTGCGACTCGCTTGCTTGCTAGTTTGCGTTAAACCCGATCTATTGGTATAGAAATAAGTACATTGTCAGGAAACAATTGTAACCGAAAGCAAGTGAGTGGATATGTGTATTATATTAGGGGCGAGTTTGCCACCCAAGTTGTGAATTGCCCTACTGAAGGAGGGTATAGCCATCGGAAGAGGCAATTCGTTTATTCGGTCTAGTAAATAAGAGAACAAATCACATAACCTACAAGCAATAGGGCATAAGTTTTTCTTACCTAACTTCACAAAAAGAGAATCTCTAGTCGGATGTTTTTTATGTTTGTTAGGTACCTAAGAGTGTCCGTTTATGTCCGGATTTGAATATTTTTTAATTGAAAATAAATTATTTTTGTCCGGAGGTTTGGATTACCATTTTCGGTTATTTCGTAGAATACCAGTAACTCTAGAAATAAGCTACTTTCCTGACAGATCAAATCAGTTACTTTTTATGAAGTGTCAAAACGCTCAGATAGTATGAAGTTTGTATGGAATAAAAGTGAAATGACGTCATTTTACTCAAACATCAAATTATCTTCTTAATTATAGGTTTTGATCTTTTAAAACGCTAAGTAGGTGATGTTTAGTTCATTTTTGCGAATTTTCGAAAGCTGATTTAATGGCTAGCGTGTAGTAATTTATATTGACTACAGGCAAATACCCTATTAACAGAAAATGGTAATCCGTTTAATCCGGTAATTTTAGTCTGGTTCAAACAAATATATATGAACCGGACTAAAATCACCGAACTACTGAAACTAGGCCGGCGAAATCACGGAGTGAATCACTCCTGGTACTGGTACCGTATAGGCCAGTGGTTCCTAAACTTTATTGCCACATCACCCACAGGTCCCCTCTAGATTTGTATCGTTACCCCTCCAAAAAAAATCGGTTGTCTGTAAAGTCGGTTTACTGACGATAGTCGAACGTGATAACGTTGACCTTGACTTTGACTTTGACTTTGACTTCGACTTCGACTTCGACTTTTTTCCCAATAAGCTGCTACAATGACATTGACACGCTAAAATGATGGCTAAGTGGCCAGTGTAAATATCTGCCGTTCCACGAATATAATGTCAAAGATTTGTTTTAATAATTTTTAAACTACGATTAAAGCAGGCGTAAAACGGAACTGCCAAAGCAGCATCCACTATTTAAATTTAAAGATTTTTGCCAAACTCAGCAGTGTCTCTTGTCATTCAATAGAGATTTTGACAGCCGTATCTTAGGGAATAAGGGCTAAATTATTAACAATTTGTAAGAAACTATCGTCTTAACGACTTTAGTGCTGGAATAATATAAAGTACCTATTTGACAGGTAACGGCCCCTCAAGGTAACGGCAAATGACGTCACACTTTTTCGTGCGTGCAGCCGGCTTCATCGAATTATAAGACGTTATCACGTCAAAAATAGGTAATACAGACAAGTTTATGAAAGTACTCCAAGAAAAACGACTTAATATGAGTATTACCCCTGAGAAAACTTCATTTTACCCCTAAAGGTTCGGAACCACTGGTATAGGCCTTCTATGAGACTTAAGCCCTTTTTAACCTAGTTTATAGGCGACTTACTCTGTTATTTTCTGGAGAAAATGTATTTATTATGCGTATCGATGCCAAGTGTCTTCATAGCGCTTAATCAATTTAGAAAGAGACGAGTGATAGGTCATTGAACTCATTGACTTTCATGTGGTCCATTGATTAGATCAGCGGTCGGCAACCTGCGGCCCGCGGGCCGCATGCGGTCCGTGAACCGCTCACTTGCGGCCCTATATTCCGATCTGTATTGCGGTAAGTATATTCCGAATTGTATAAAGTCACAAATTATTAACAAAGTGCAGCCCGCATCAATTTCCTTAGCTACTATGTGGCCCTTGGCTGCTAAGCGGTTGCCGACCGCTGGATTAGATGAAAGATATTTTGAATTAACAGATATAGGCTGGGCTAATAAGGCTTCTGAATCGGAAATCACGAATCATTTCATAATAGCTGAAGGATCTTTTTAAACGGTTTTATTTAGCTTACCGTGTTTGTGTCAAGTTTGTAAGTTTGTTTGGGTCAAATCTTGTTTAAATATTTAATTACAAATGTATACTTTTCAGATTTTCCCTATACTTGCTTGGTTTCCTTAAGAGTGTCCAAATATAATATACGTTGTGTTACAGACACTTTAATATCAATACACATAAGTACATACCTAATTTTTTGTCGGTAAGTACCGGTTGTATCAGATCACTATTTATGAGTTGTAAAAAACAGGCAACACATGAAATGTCATTTTAGTCTACGAAATTAAAAAACAGACTTTAGTACTGGAAAGTGTATTGAAAGAACTTCATTATTTAAACACCGACGTCCAAAGGTACAATATCTCAGCTCCATTCACTCGGTCTATTATTCACACTTTCCTCCGAGACACCCTCAAAACGATGAATCGTAATAGAAGCTTAAAGGCGCTTACGCCCTTTCTGCGCGAGCGCCGGGCTTCCCAACTAAGCTACCTCATTGATTCCGCGCCACGCTGACACATTTTTTTCTCCGTCAGTGACAGTTGGTTTAGAAGAGTTCGTTTTCGTATAAAAAATGGAAAATACTTACTTTTATGATAATAGTCTCCGGTTTCTGTAATAAATAAAACCGGTGACAGCGTTCGTCTACTCGCGACTACGAACGCTGTAAGTCTAAAGAGTAAGGGGGCCCATATTCAGCGTTTTTACGGCGTTTTATTTTCGTCATTATTGTCACAGTAAATATTATTCAAAAAAACGATGCCTAGAGTTAACTTTTTATAAAACCGAAAAACAGTCCCGAGTTAGTTTTATCACAATTGTCACGATTTGTCCTTTCGATATAGTAAATAATCGGCGGACAAACAATGATTGTCAAAACGCTTGGAAAATCGCCTTAGGACAGGTTAGGTTGTAAAATTAATATAGGTACGAGGTTTAATCTATTTAATTATTTTTAAATACATTTAATTTTCCCCTTTCTTTTAGTTATAGCGGATTTTTTTTGTGAAAATTCAAATTTCTACTTGTAACGGTTCATGGTACTAGCATAGTACTAGAGCTACATCGCTGTGACAGACGGACAAGCGGAAAATTAAGCCCCTCCCTCCCATAAAATACCTACCGTATTTTTATTGTTTTTTGCTCAACGGAACTCTTCATGTGCGATTTTGACTCGCACTTGGCCGGTTTTGAAATAATATGTAAAGTACACGTATCAGTAGCATGGCGTCCAAAGAACACGATTCCTACCGGCTTGCCCAATATCAAGCATTTAAGCATCTTATTCTACAGCTCTTTAGAAAAATGTACGCCAAATTTGCACCGGCTTGTCCAAAGATATCATTTAGGGGCAAGTGCTCAACCTGTGGACACTTTCCAGAATTTGACTTTTAATCAGTTGTTAGACAAAAACTACGCGTATTATAAATGAATTCTTTATTTTGTTTTAATCACAATTAAACAATCTTCAAAGTCCACATATGTTTTCTACGCTAGCTATCCGCACATGGCGGATAGAAGCATTTTAAAAAAAACACTCATTTTGTCCATAGGTACATCTACTGTCTGTACCTATGGACTCCAAAAACGTACCTATGGACGGTAACGTACCTACGGACATTAATCAACAACATACTTTTAAACAGAATAAACTTCTAGAATAACGTAATTAACAACATACAATTAAACAACATGTAATTATATGTTGCTCTGCATATCACAGTTACTTTTTTTCTTCTTGAAATCTAATATTCTTAGCAAAATCTCAAGTATAATTATGGGATTTTAAAATGCCTCCATTGTCAGCAGAAGAATATGCTGTGTGTAGTAATGCTGCTTTTTTAAGTAATCATATATCTGTTGCTCCTCAGTATCGCTAAATATCCTCCTGACATCATTTTTTAGGAGTTCTAAGCCTTCTTCACCAATATTTTGACAGTGATTTAATTTTATGTTTTTAAAGATTGTCGATTTTGGGATTTTAAACTTCTCTGCGGCTTTCCTTACTGAACTTCCATTTTCTACTTCCCAAACAGCTGCAGTCAGAGTGTCTAGGCATATCTTGTCTCTATTTTTCCCAGCTTTACTACGAGGCACTAAAACAAACAAAAATATTGTATATTAATTTTACTGTCCACAGGAACATTCAGTATAACTGTACCTATGGACAGTCCACAGGTACATTCACGGAGGTATCCACAGGTACAATTTCGGCGGTTTTTATTTTGAATTCATACCGGTCACTATAAATGCTACCTACGATTAACGAAATCTTGTAGAAATAACGTTTACATCATATAAATTAATATGCCATTGCAAAGACACCCGCAACATTTAGAGATTTTACATAAAACATGCTTTAAAAGAAGGTAAAAAATTACTTTTTGTCACAAAAACTTTCGGCAGCCTCAAAACACACAGTTTCTGTAATCAGTAAAGATGATAAAATGAACACTCAATATTCAAGACCAGCACGCCTTTATTGATCCTTATGAAGACTTAGTAGCTATGTATTACACTTCTTAGAGTTCACTTCACACAATCAACTATTAACTTATCCGGATCAAAACTCGTCAACCAACTGAGCTCGTCCGTCCTGACACTTGGTTTTTGTCTGCCATTCCCCACTCGAAAGAGTGAATGACAGGAACGAAATGTCAGTGTTGCCATTACAAAGCTACAAAAATTACCTTAAAACTACCTTAAAAATAAAATCATCACATTCGGCCATCAGACATCGTGCTACCTCTGGTGCACGTATTAAAATCACAACTAATCATTCATCATGTTAACTAACAACATTATACATTCAACAATAATATATAACCTTTGGTTTGCTTGCTATTTGTGACATTCATATCAAACAAAATTAGTTATTAAACATTATACATATCTAAAGTGGAGATTTTCAAAGATTCAATTTATCTAATTATTTATAAGGCCAAATAAAATCATCACATTCGGTAAAACACCTATATCTACCTTTTATTGTGTAACTGCGTAAATGCTATTAACAACAATAGAGGGTCCAATAAACTTATTTGATTGTTTTTTTTTTTTTTTTTTTGCAAACAATTTAGCTTGTTCATATGTGATGAGAGAAAGTAACCGTCTAGAAGTTGTTCCAAAATGAATTCATTCGCCTGAACAAATATTAAAGCTCATTTAGTATACTCCTTTAATTAAATAGACACTATAGAACAGATGTACATCACTAATTATTATCGCTTTGTTCACTAGAGGTACTGCTGTCGCTATCATATATTTCCAGAGCTTTAATATTTATCCACGGCCTCATTCGGTCTGCAGAGACCACAGTATCGTATGGTTTATTGCTCTCTCTATTGAACCCTGGAACATCTATAATCCTATATCGATCATTGCCTAGGACATCTTTTACTTTGTAGGGACCCACGAACTTTGACAGAAGCTTCTTGCTTTTCCCATCGTTGTTGTAATTATTACGGGCAATTTTGACCAGATCACCAACCTGGTATGTAGTAGCTGGTACTCTTTTAGAGTCATGATTTAGTTTTTGCTTCGCTTGGCTCTGATCTATGGTAGAGCGTATATCATCCCTTATTTGTTTTAAATCAGTACCAGCTGGATTAGTGTCAATACCAAGCTTGTTAATTAGGTCGTCACGCATTTTCACTCCGAACAAAGCTTCTGTCGCCGTTTTGCGAGTAGAGGCATTCACGGTGTTATTGATGCCCCATTGTACTTTTCCCAGACACTTGTCCCAGTCCCGCTCATGACCACCCGAATTTTGTGCCGCTAAAGAATGTAATATGGTTTGATTGAACCGCTCGGCTTGGCCATTGGCCCTGGGACAAGCGACTGCGTTAAGTATATGTTTTATACCATGTCGTTCGCAAAATGATTTAAAAGCTGTTGATGTGAAAGATGTACCACGGTCGGACACAATTCGAGTTGGAATACCAAAATCATGGAAAATAGCTTCAAGAGTTTTTAATGTGTTCTTTGTTTTAGTATCCTTTACAGCCCTTACAAATACGTATTTAGAGAACCCGTCTACTATTGTGAGTATATGCGAATTGCCTTTTCTGCTCTTTACGAATGGACCAAGATGATCGATGTGGATCGTGTGGAATGGAATCTCTACTTTCTCAATCGGATAAAGGTAACCAGCTTTTTGCCTGCTTGCACTATCCTTATTGTACGCACACTCTATACATGCTCCAACATACTTCTTTACAAATCTCCGTAGTTTAGGGAACCAGAACATTTCTTGTATCCTTTCTAACGTCTTGGTGTACCCTAAATGACCTATGTCATCATGATTGGCTCGACATATCTGCCATCGTGCACTACGGGGGACTACTAGACATAATCGGCCATCAATTCTTCTATACAGCGTGTGGTTTTTAACCGTGTAGTTTTTCTGTATATCCTTGTATTCTCCGTCTGTTTCAGGCTTAAGAATTTTGATAATGCGTGAAACATCAGGATCTGCTAATTGGAGGGTCAAGAGCCAATTCTCTTTTTCTAGTGCATATACTGTAACACTGGTGTCATCACCTTGGAGGTCCGCGGGCAGAGTGGTATTTCGGCTTAGTGCATCTACATGCGCCATCCGAACGCCTGGACGGTATTCGATTTCGAATGTATATTCACTTATTTGAAGCCACCATCTAGCTATTCTCGGAACCAGGTCCCGCTTGGTTAGGGTGGTTCTCAAGGCAGCGCAATCGGTGAAAACCTTGAAATAGAGACCTAAAAGATAGACTCTAAATTTTTTCAAGGAATCCACAACCGCCAGGGTCTCGAGTTCGTACGAGTGCAGATGCTTTTCTTCAGGCGTAGTTTGCCTGCTGAAATAAGCAACAGGCTTGAGGACTCTTGGATTGCTCTGCCACTGCATTAACATCCCGCCTATGCCCATAGCACTAGCATCAGTGTGCACCTCAGTTTCAAGTTTGGGATCATAAAGCGACAAAATTGGTCTACTAATTAGTCTTTCTTTCAATTCTGAAAAGGCCTTTTCTTCCTTTTCAGTCCATTGCCAAGAAATGTTCTTTTTCAGCAAATTCGTTAAAGGGTGAGCGATTTCTCCATATCCTCTAATGAATTTACGAAAATAGCCAGTAAGTCCGAGAAATTGTCGTACATCATGTATGTTCTGGGGTATAGGGAATTCCTTGACAGCCATTATTTTTGTCTCACCAGGCTGTACTCCAGCGGATGATATTTCGTAACCCAAATAGTTGATAGAGGTGTCAAAAAAACGACACTTAGAGAGTTTTAATGTCAATCCGTATTCTCTCAAGAGCTGTAATATGTTTTCTAGATGTGAAAACATCTCGTCTATGCTCTTTGAGGGAATAAGAATATCGTCCAGATAGGCTAACGCATACTCAAATCGTTTATTACCCAGCATTTTATTAATCATCCGCTGAAATACAGCCGGAGCATTTGCCAACCCAAAAGGCATTCTTTTAAACTGGTAATGGCCGTCTGGAGTCACGAAACCGGTTAAATGTCGACTTTCAGAAGCCATCGGGATCTGATAGTATCCTGAAGCGAGATCGAGCGTGGTGAAGAAAGTGTTCCCACTGAGATTGGTGATTTGATCTTCTATCAATGGCAAAGGGAAACGATCTTTTACAGTTTTATTATTAAGGGCCCTAAAATCTACACACAACCTCTGGTCACCAGTTTTCTTTTTCACCATGAGTATAGGACTGGCGTAATCAGAGCTGGATTCTTCGATAATATCATTGCGTAATAGTTCGTCAATGGTCTCGCGGACCTTTTCACGCTCTGAAAAGGACAGACGGTAAGGACGGTATACCACAGGTTTATCATCGACAAGATCTAATTTCATCTCGACGTCTACGGCACACCCAATCTCGCTCAAGTTTTCGGCAAAACAATCACGATACTCTTGAAGTAGAGTATATAACTTAGTGTTTGCTGCATTGCTTAATTCTTGGCCAACCTTAATATCAGACTTATTAAGTGGCTCTAGAGTCGATGGATCCACTTGGATACGATTAACCCGGCAGCATTCAGTTTCAACAAAAGGGATTGATCTTGCAATCATAGTATTGGCATTGATTTCCAAGGCCTGTTGGGAGAGATTTGTAACCACTACAGAGCCTTTACCTTCAGATATATGATAAGCTCCGGAAAGTAAACGATATTCTTTTCCCGGCTCCGCTTTACTATAGCCTTCAACCAGAATATCACCAGTGAAAGCCGGATCTTCGACATGAATGGGTACTGTACTACTCAGTGCAATAGAAATTGACTGGTCAACAATCAGCTTTAATGATCTGTTTTGCTCATTGGAGGAATCATTGACAGGGGTTCCGTAAAATACTAATCTTTTACTATCTTTCAAAACAGTAACGCACGGCAGTTCTGTGAAGTTTTGTCCGATAAGCAAAGCAGTTTGAAGATACATGTCACTAATAACAAGGACCTCGATAGATGCATCTACTTCGTCAATCCTTACATTAACAACTGATTTATAGACCGGGGTTATGGCAGAGTTGCCAAATCCTTTTACAACAGGAAGATTGTCATAAACCTTGGTAAGGCATAATCGTTCCGCATCACAATTTCGGATGAGGCTGCATTCGCTTCCAAAATCAATATACGCGGTCATTGTAGTTTCATTGACATTTATTGATTTGAAAAATTTCTCATTTGTATTGTTGTCTGTTTCTATTTTTAAGGTCTTCTTGTCGGAGCCAACTTTATTACGTTGGGAAATATCTGTTTTTAAGGGGTCTAATTTGCAATTATCGTTATCATGCCCGACTCTGAAACATTGTTTACATTTGATAAGCGGTTTGGGACATTTGAAGAATGGGTGGCCCTTTAATTTGCAATTAAAGCAAGTGATTGCAGCCTCATTCGAAGTAGATTGCGTACTTCCGGTATTATTGGTACTATTCCTGACTACATTGCGATCTCGGGGTCTATTATGTGCAAACGCTTGCGGCTGCGATATGGCGCGTTGAGAACAGAGGTAATTAAGTAAATCTTCTGGTTCCGTACAGTTTTGTGCCTGAGCACCACTTCTAACTGACCGATCACTTATGCCGTGTACAACACAGTCAACAGCTTTCTTTCCTGTGATTTGACACCTATTCAACAATCTTAACTTATCGTAAAAGTATTCACGAAAACCCTCATCATGACGGGATGTGCGGGCCAACATCTCCTCAAGAAGGCGTCCGTAGTTTTCCTCGCTAGGGAAAGCCTTCTTGAGTTTACACTGCCACTCCTCCCAGTTATATACAACGGTGGGAAGAGTTTCATACCATGTCTTTGCAAGCCCACTTAGCTTTTGTAATGAAAAGTGAATGGTTTGTTTCTCGTCCCACCCGTATATAACGGCGCACTCATTTACCTTCTTAATCCAGTTTTCAATATTTTGGGTTTTGGCAGAAGGGTTAAATTCAGGCACAACGTTATTCATACTGCTGCTGTTTATGAGGAAATTCTTACTTGGGTCGTTCTTCCATGTAGCTAGTAGTTTGATCACATCTTCAGTTGTCATGCGGCTAGACTTCCGGTGTGGGCTATCACCACTGGACGATCTTGACGTCCTTCGTCTCCTGCGCTTGCTTTTCCTTCGCGGCGGCGGTGTGTGCGGTGAACCGCCATCATCATTCGGCGTCATAATCTCACTGTAATTCGTAATATGTATTCTTTATGTCCTTGATCATTTATTCATCACACTTGTCATTGTCATTTCATAATGTCTAATTATTCGAGCCTTTTGCTAATGTATATGTATCTCATGTGAATGCATGACTATAGTACAACATGTATATATTTTTGGGATTTCTTTTGTATGTTTAGTGCGTGAACATGATTTAAATAAAACTTGATTAATACGCTTATGTATAATATGATCATTCACGAATTGAAATAAACAAAGCACATGTCTATTAAAGAATGTAAGTGCATTGATATTATTATTATTAAAATAAAACTTGATTATGAAACCGGAGGATGTGTATGGTCCTTTGTAAATTGGAGTAAACAAAAAGCAGATGTACATTAAGGGATTAAGCGGATTCATGCTATTAACCATGAAAATAAAACTTAATTTTAACCATTAGAACATAACAGGAGGTGTAATTAATTAAATATTATTCACGATGGAAATAAAGTTTGATGATTAAACTTTAGGAACAAAATAACCGTTCACAACTTAAAATAACTAAAAAGCACGTGTGGATTAAAGGATGGAAATGGATAGAAATCATTAATCATGGAAATAAAACTTGATTATTAAACTTTAGGAAGAAAATAACCGTTCCCAAATTAAAATAACTATAAAGCACATGTAGATTAAAGGATGGAAATGGATAGAAATTATTGTTCATGGAAATAAAACTTGATTTCTAAACTTTAGGAGAAAAATAGCCGTTCATAAATTAAAATAATTAAAAAGCACATGTAGATCAAAGGATGGAAATGGATAGAAATCATTAATCATGTAAATAAAACTTGATTTTTAAACTTTAGGAGGAAAATAACCGTTCACAAATTAAAATAATTAAAAAGCACATGTAGATTAAAGGATGGAAACGGATAGAAATCATTAATCATGGAAATACAACTCGATTATTAAACTTTAGGAGGAAAATAACCGTTCACAAATTAAAATAATTAAAAAGCACATGTAGATTAAAGGATGGAAACGGATAGAAATCATTAATCATGGAAATAAAACACGATTATTAAACTCGAGAAGGTGTATGACCGTTGTAAAATTGCAATAAATAAAAAGCACATGTAGATTACAGGATGATAATGGATTGACACTATAAATTAAGGAAATAAAACTTAAATTTTAAACTTTAGGATGTATATGACCGTTAAAAAAAATTGAAATAAATAAAAAGCACATGTAGAATAAGGTATGGAAATGGATTGATACTGTTAATGGCGGGAATATAACTTGATTATTAAACTTGACGTGGTATATAAACTTTTATTAAATGAAGTAAATAAAATCACATGTAGATTAAATGGTGAAAATGTACTGAGCCTGTCACTGTTATAAACTTTCATCTATAAGTCTTCAGGTTTAAGTTTTCAGGAACGTGAAAAATCGTAAAAAAAAAATCACATAACGTACTGTGTAAGCTCGTTAACTCTATCAAACGAGTGAATGGCATCATAGAGGCTATGTAGCAAACTGATCTGAATTACAAGGCGTACTTAGCCCATACATTATTGCACTTGGTTAATTTATAAAACGAGCCTAGTTCAAGTAGCACACCTAGTTGATATGTAAGGCATACAAAGCCTAAACAGCGCACTTGGCTGATCCTATAAGGCATACTTAGCCTTAGCAGCGCACTTGGCTGTTCCTATTAGGCATACTTAGCCATAGCAGCACACTTGGCTGTTCCTATAAGGCATACTTAGCCTTAGCAGCACACTTGGCTCTTCCTATAATAGGCATACTTAGCCGTAGCAGCACACTTGGCTGTTCCTATAAGGCATACTTAGCCTAAACAGCGCACTTGGCTATTTAAATTTAATGCACATAGTATTTACTTCATGAAACACAATGGGCGAGCCTAAACTATGTCGCACACATAGCTTCTAGTATAACGATACCCATGTTGAAATTTATGGCTCAGAGCAACTTTAAATATTTCGAATTAATTTTATTATTAAAATAAAAAAATAAAACTTTTCGTACATAATAATTTGTAATTTCCAGAGAGAAGAATATCAGGAATTTTGAGCCAATAGTTTCAGCATTTTGAAATAAAGCAAACTGTATATTGCGGTTAAAATTAATCAAATAGATTGGTACTCACGTTTCTTGGGAACTTTCGCCACTTCCGAGATAAAATGAACACTCAATATTCAAGACCAGCACGCCTTTATTGATCCTTATGAAGACTTAGTAGCTATGTATTACACTTCTTAGAGTTCACTTCACACAATCAACTATTAACTTATCCGGATCAAAACTCGTCAACCAACTGAGCTCGTCCGTCCTGACACTTGGTTTTTGTCTGCCATTCCCCACTCGAAAGAGTGAATGACAGGAACGAAATGTCAGTGTTGCCATTACAAAGCTACAAAAATTACCTTAAAACTACCTTAAAAATAAAATCATCACAATGGCGATTAGCTAGTGTTGCCATATGAAAAAAATACTTTTCAAATAAGTGATTGGTATTTGACTATGGTTATTCGTTTTCTCTGTATGAGTAGTGTCCACAGGTAAAACCGTCCACACGTACAGCACTTGCCCCTACTCACTGATAAGTACGAGGGCTATGCTCGGGGTTTCTCTGCGTGATCGAATCAGAAATGAGGAGATACGTAGAAGAACGAGGGTCACCGACATAGCCAAACGGATAAGCTTGTTGAAGTGGCAATGGGCAGGGCATATAGCACGTAGAACAGATGGCCGTTGGGGCCGAAAGGTTCTCGAATGGAGACCACGAATCGGCAAGCGCAGCGTCGGACGTCCACCAACAAGATGGACAGATGATCTGCTTAAGGCTGCTGGCTCACGGTGGATTGCTTCCAACCGAACTAATTGGAAATCTCTGAGGGAGGCCTACGATCAGCAGTGGACGTCCTATGGCTGAAATGATGATGATGATGATGACGTATGTAAATCGGTATCGGTAACAATATCCCAACGTGGCAGAAACGTTGTTTTGACGGAACTACAAGCCCTACAAATACGACCACTTATTAGGGAAAGTGCGATCATAAAAAAGATGAACATGATTGCGGGATTTTTATACTGTCGTAACTTTTATCGCGTTTTCATTGGCCGCTGGATTACGCGGCCCAAGTCCCTGGCCACGACATCGGCAAAGTATAAAAACGAAAAAGTCCTACTTCGGCCGCTTAGGACCACGTATGCGTTCGTATACGACGCGCTTATAGTCTATCCGGCGCCGTTAGAGTAAAAAGCCATAAAACTTGTTACAATAGCATTATTACTTCGAAAGGTCGTAATACGAAATAGTGAATTTAGACCTAAACACTTTCTTTTAAAGTTCAAAATGCTTTTTATGTTTTAAATACAAAAGGTACCCACCTGCACGGGGTTGTCAAAACTGTAATAAATGAGTAAAATATTAAAACACAACCATAAACCACTAAACCAGATTCAACGGAATAGGTACTAGTTGAAAATTCCCGATTGTTGCAACCCTACCCTACAATGTTTTTTATTGCATTTGCAATTTTTGCGCTGTCATTTGATATTGTACCTTAGTATTAACTATTACGTTAGCTGTTTGTATACGTCGGCCATTCTCACCAAGTATGTCTGCGGTGACCTAATTACCGCGACGCTGTTTTCATACTAAATGTATGGAGACGCGGTAATTAGACGCAGTCATACTTCGTGAGAATGGCCGACGTAAGAAATCACTTACACTCTTTCTATAATAGATAACCAATTAGCTCATTTTTAGGGTTCCGTACCAAAATGGTAAAAAAGGAACCCTTATGGAGAGACTCTGTCTGTCTGTCTGTCCGTCTGTCACAGCAAGATATCTCAGGATCTACTGATGCTTTCGACTTGAAATTTGGAATAGTGTTAAGAACTGCTAACCCGAGCTTATTGTATGTAAAAAAAACTTGTAACTTTTTTACTTTTATTTTAAAAGGGTCCGTAATGGGACTTTGAAAATTGAAAGTAGAGCTATTATATCGAATGGGGTATCAAATGAAAGGGCTTGATTTGTAGATTAAAATACCATTTTTATTTTTTTTCTTAATTAAGTAGTTTTTGATTAATGACGGAAAACGTCAAAAAAATACCATTCCCCCCCTATTATCTTCGAAGTTACTAAACTGAAAAATCTGTAATAATTACCAATTATTAATGACATCCTAAATATTATAGGAAAAATATAACGGTTTTCCTAACTTGCACCGTTTTTGAGAAATTTGCAAAAATCCTAACACATAAGTACTTATTTACTCCTACTAAATTAATTGCCATACAGTTTTTCTTGAACTATTCATGTATCTACTTATGAGTTTGTACGGAACCCTCGGTGCACGAGTCCGACTCGCACTTGACCGGTTTTATTATGACTCTTTACTCTTAAGTCGGCGGTCAGACTTTAGATTTAAGCGCACGATGTACCTCTTGTATGAAGAAAAATTCCTGCCATTATACTGTGGCGTGACATCGGCGGCGAGCGGCAGCGGCGAGCAACGTCCATAGATGTGAGCGGGAGGTCGGAGCGCGGTCTCTCGCTCGCACCTATGGCCGCCGCTCGCCGTTGCCGCTGGTCGCGCAATGTCCTGGCCGGGCGGTAAGACGCGGGGCTATTGTTACGCGTATCATATAAAAGGGATAAAAAGAAATGATTAGTTATAATTCTGAAGCCTAAGTGGAAAATGGCGGTTATGTATAACACAAAAACGGGCCTACAGAATTGTATGGCATTATTTTTGGGTTAACTTGTGCATATAACCAAGTACACAAATAAAACAAGGTCATAGAATTTCAATATTTCATTCACCTGGGCTGGGCATTTCTCCGGTGATTTCAGTGGCATTGACTTCGGTGGTATCATTAATGTCAGCATTTTAAGAGATTTGCACGATATTTTCGAGTGTTTCGTAAACAACCTCAATCGGGCAAACCTCCCAGGACTTCGACATTAGTGATGGCACAGAAACCAGTGCCACTGAAATCACCAGGGAAATGCCCAGCGGGCATTCTCACGAAGTATGTCTGCGGTCGCCTAATTACCGCGACGCTGTTTTCATACTTAATGTATGGAGACGCGGTAATTAGACGCAGTCATACTTCGTGAGAATGGCCGCCAGGGCCAGGTGAATGAAATAGTGAAATTCTATGAACGGCAAGGCGCAAGGAAACCTGCTTTCACGTAAAAAAACCGCATCGAAATCGGTCCATCCGTTCGAGAACTACGATGCCACAGACAGACATACAGACATAGGCGTCAAACCTATAACACCCCTCTTTTTGCGTCGGGGGTTAAATAAAACGATATTGCGTTTATGTTACTAAACACGGTTGAATTGCGTCTTCCACACTTTTTCATCTGGCTTAGGTACAATCAAGTGCAAAAGCATGTATCGAATAATTCCTTTCATAATCACGTTAGAGTCTGTGCGGAAAGAGAATAGGCGTGGCGAAAAACGGAACTAACCTAACCAGTATGGCAACAAAACAGAAAATACGGCACATACTGTAGAAAAGCATTACAGCGCCCCCCAATATTAATCCTATTCTCTTTCCGCACATACTCTAGTAACGAAACTGTAATATTGCCACTGCAGAAGATGTATTCGGACATATTTTTGAGCGTTTGTAGGCACCCATAGTTTTAAACTTGACTGTACGGACACGTACAGTGTCTACAGTCTATTATATACAATGTGTGGCCTGAAAAACGAAGATTGTACTCCTCAAACTGAACAACATTTAAAAATAACTTATGTTTTAATTTTTAGTACACTTTAAAGTTTATTTGAAGCCGCAATGTATTGCGATGTTTTTATGAAAAAGATAAAATCTTAATATTAAATAATTTTTAAAAGTTTTATTGTTTGATGAGTAGAATCTACGTTTTAATTATTAGCCCTGGTTACAGGCCACACATTGTAGAGTGCGATTACGATAACTTTGCAGAACGGAACATGGCAACACCTCCATTTAAAAGTCACATTTTCAAATAAATTTGACTTTTAAGGCGAGGTGAGTCCAGAATCGGGCACGGAAGCCTAGTTTCCAAATCATTTTTAGAGCACTTATTTGACTCTTAGGTCACTGTAAAACATATATAATAATATTCAGAACTGTATCTAGGGCTTCCTCTCACTTAGAACACGATAGCGAACACTTCGCTCGATAGAAAAGTAGCGCGAAAACACTATAAAATAAAGTATTTTTTTCATTTTTTTTCATTTTGTTCATCACCAGTTACCTTTTCTGACAAAATTAATACCTGACAATCATGATTTCACAGTCATGCAGGGCATCCTCTCATGTTTGGGTTGATAACGTATACTTTTATGTTAGAAATCGAAGATAATCTGCAATAATCTGCATTCCGCCCGACCCTAGTTTGTATGTAAAATGCGAGCCAGGTCCTACCGCGCCTTAAAAGTCACATTTTCAAAGAAATTTGACTTTTAAACGGAGGTGTTGCCATGTTCCGCTCCGCATAGTTATCGTAGTCACACTCTACATCGGTTTGAAAAACCCTTTTTATCTCTAAACTTTTCTTTCTTATCTACGTATAGATGTCGTCAATTTCTTATATAATAGTGCCATCTATTTTTCGGGCGCCCAAATCGAACAGCCTTACTCAGCTTTAAGGAAACACCTCCTAAACGTTTCCATTAAAGTTTTCGTGAGTTTGAGACCGCATAATTAATCACTGGAGTACTTTTCGAAATGGCTCATCCTATTGTTAGCTGCTTGGGACTTAGACTTTGTGGGTTCATTGATAAGGTCTACTTTTGAATGGATATTGTGATAGCTATAAGCCGTTTTGGAGTGGTGCTCAATCCGTTTATTTAAATTGAGAACAATAGAAAGTTCAATCTTTGAGTCTGATTCTTATTGAATTATATTTGGGGAGAAACTTGCGATTGCTGAGAAAATTGACGATGAGACCAAAATTAAGAGGCCATCTGCTTAAACGCTTGTATATATTCAAGCTATTTTTCTATGATTCAAGATGAATTTGATTTTTTTTGATGTTACCGTTGTGTTCAAAGTGCTGTGTTTTAATTGCATCTAGTCGACGTATTATAATATCTTATTATTTTTTACAGCTTTTATTTAACTTGCAATGTATGTTTGCTCGGATATGATCAGTAGTCGCTCTGTGAGCTGTAGACTTCGCGAGTCTGCCAACCCCCATGGCTCCGCCATTTTGAAAAAAATCCATAAACTGAGTTGACAAAAAAATCTATAACTATCGAACCTGATCACAAAATTTCACGAGAATCGCTTGAGAAATGCGACATACAAAAGCATTTTTGCCCAAATTGAAACGGAGACTTTCGATGGCTTCACTCACTCGGTCAATTAGTGTTGTTTTGTTTGTAATACATATTTATTGGCGACACGAGCCTAGTGCGAGTGAAACCGGCTACGAAGCTAGAGGTCCCGGGTTCAAATCCTGGTAAATATTTGTGTGATGAGCGCGAGTATTTGTTCCTGAGTCTTGAATGTTTTTTATCTATTCAAGTATATATTTATCTATATAAGTATGTCTATCGTCGTCTAGTACCCATAATACAAGCATTGCTTAGTTTGGGATTAGGTCGATTTGTGTAAGCTTGTCCCCAAAATATTTATTATATATTTTCAAAACATTTAAATTTTTGCAAGGCCCCTTAATGGGTTAACGCAATTTGTAAGAAATCCTGGTTCGTTTCGGAGCGGGATTTGGCTTATTGTTTTACTGGCTACTCCTTTAACTGGGTCATTATTCGAGCGTATGTTCCGCGTCACTTTCGTGGACACCTTTTCACCGAAATTCGTGTAGCTTTTGATGGGATAGGTGACTATTTGTCAGAAGTCCAGGGTCTCTACCAAATAGTTCAACATGCCACAAATATCTGCAGGAATTTCGTAAGAAACGTGTCCACGAAAGTGACGCGGAACAAACGCTCGAATAATGACCCAACTTCTAAACTCGAAATTCTTTCATAACATCCCTTTTGTCTTTCAGTACTGTCCTGCGGCGTGTTCTCGCACCAAAGGTCTTTTTTTGAACCACTGGTAGAATCATAACTTTAAAAGAGCCTTTGTGCTATATTTGAATGGATGGTATGTGTATAGTAAGAATTATCTAAGTTGTCCAATGTTTGTTATTTTTTTTGAATGCCTAACCAATCGCTTGGTCGTTTGTTCATTCTCTTTACGAATATTCGTCGAAGAATTACGAATAGTCGATTATACATCAAAGAAAATAACATCAGCGACGGAACGTCGCAGAAAACTCATTAATTCGTTGTTTTTTTTAAATACAGTTCATTTACAAACTTTGAAATAAAATAACTTCCAACAATGTAAAAAAATCTACGATTCACTATTTTACATTGTGTATTATGTAGTATATTTGCGCAGGCTGATTTCTCGCAACTCGCCGTCTCATATTGCGATTATTTTTCGCGATAGCAAAAAAAAATCTATATTAATGTTGGTTTTTATTGTCTATAGTTATATTTCTTCAATAATATCTATTGACAGCCAATAAACGTCAAGACAGGCTTTTCCTTATGTTATAGTTTCCTTATAAAATATATCAGACTATCACTTAATTTCTATTATGAGCAAAACAGAGGAAGATCAATTAATAAAGATTGCTTTCATTAACTAATGATATAGAACGACTTTGCAGAGTTCATTTTCATTGACCGTGTCTAACAGAAATTGATAGGTTTATCTTAATTCGACAAACGAACTGGTAACTTTCAAAAAAATTCATATCCCTTTTTTCTGCAAAATTGGACTGTATTCCAATGGCGCAAAGTTGATATGTGTTTAAGAACAAAAATTTTATAGAACCTAGATTCGTTCAATGTAAGAAAAGGTAGCTTTCAAAAAATCTCATTTGGCCGCATTTTGTTTCAATATTGGACCCTTTTCTAATAGTGCAAGATTTATTTGTATTAAAGAAACGAAAAACTATAACTAGGTATGTTAACAATTTGAGAACTATTTTATCTTTCATAGTAATAAAACAACTTAAACGGATTAAATCGCGTATATTACTACATTTTAAGTCCCGACGTTTCGTAACCCTTTTCAGCGTTCGTGGTCGCGGGTAGACTGAGAAAATCATAAATTTCCTCTGTCAAAATTACTGTTGTGCAAACCTACCCACTTTAAAAAATACAAATTCAATATTAGTGTTGCCAGATGGGCCTAATGTAATAATAAACGCGATTTAATCCGTTTAAGTTGTTTTATTACTATGAGTGATAATCGCAGAAACCGAAGACAATATTATTTTATCTTTGTTTAATGGTAAAAGATTAATTCATATTTGCAGATAGCTTCATTTCGATACTAATTGGATTTGAGATTGCTCTTGATTTTTCTGAAGTATAACAATTATTTATAACTTCTGTTAGTACTTGAGCTTATGACTTTGTTTTCACCTTAACGATCATAGAAATATGTTTGTATTAAAACTATAATGTAGTTCAGAAATACAAAAGTATTTTTCTCGAGGTGCCCTTCACATTGTCTAAAATTTAATGGGCTTATATTAATTTATTTGGTCGAAAATGTTCGGTATAATATTCAATGACATAATTTTAATTTTTAGTTTTTTTTTTGCATACATATTTTGTCTCATAAGGCATTTGAGGTCTAAAATTTTTTAGGCTAAAATTTAAATTGCTAAAAGGCTAAATGCATAATATTGTTAGGTTTAAGTACTTGTTTTCCAGCCTAATATTTAATTTCCTTAAATTAAATTAAGAAATCATCATCATCATCATTTCAGCCATAGGACGTCCACTGCTGGACATAGGCCTCCCTCATAGATTTCCACTTAAATTAAGAAATCATTTTAGTTTAATACTAGGCGTTTGTTTAGTAGTAACTCTGCTTGGTATAAATAAAAACCCAAATCAATGGTTCATTTAGGTAGAAAATTAGGTTAGGTTAGATTCGAGAAAAAAACGTTATACCTACCAGTGGCGTGGCGTCTAAAGAAAAAAAAAAACAAAAATGGTTTTGGAATCTACAAATTAAGCCATTTCATTTGATATCCCACTCGAGGAAAACCGTCTTATTTTTCCTGTAATATTTAGGATGATATGAATAATTGGTAACTATTACAGATTTTTCTGTTCAGTACCTTCGAAGATAATAGGGGGAATGGTATTTTTTTAACGTTTTTGGTCATAAATCAAAAAGTAAAAAATTAAGAAAAAAAATAACAATGGCTTTGGAATCTCCAAATAAAGCCCTTTCATTTGATATCCTACTCGATGTAATAGCTCTTCTTTGCTTTTTCCACATCCCATTTCGGACCCCTTTAAAAAAAAGTAAAAAAGGTATACGATTTTTTTTCTATCCAATAGGCTCGAGTACTTAAGCGACTTTTAACACTATTCCAAGTTTCAAGTCGATAGCATCAGTAGATCCTGGTCTTGCTGTGACAGACGGACAGACAGACAGAGTCGCACCATAAGGGTTCCCATTTTGGTACGGAACCCTAAAACCAATATTAGGGGCCCGTTTCACGAAGCTACAAGTTACAAATTACAAGCGGAAGTCTCTTTTCAATACCTTTTAAAGAGACTTCCGCTTGTAATTTGTAGCTTCGTGAAACGGGCCCTAGGTAGACGGATTAAATCGCGGATCGAGCGCGTTCCGTCCGGTGGTCGAACTCAAACATCAGTAGGCTTATGATGCTACGCTTTGTCACGCGATAAATATATGATAGCTTTATACTCTCACACACTATTTGTCAGAACGTGACGGATGCTTTATCATTTATTTATCGCGTGACAAAGCGTAGCATCATAAGCCTACAGGTGTGTTAGAAAGAGAAACATATGTAGTAGGTACTTTTAGTTGTTTTGTAATAAAATTTGAACAGTTTCAAAGAAAAGACGCATTCATTGCGCAGCGAAATGGAAACTTAGCAAAGGCGAGCGGGACTTTTAGCAAAGAGTTACACCAAACAATCCACCACAGGATAACCGTAAATCCTATCCCTTTTAAAGTAAAATCGTGAAATATTATAAAATTATCTGTCCCTCAAAGATAAAGGGGTTCGGGTACTATGTGCAAGTACGTACGGTCTCTGTGACCTTGTTTAATTAGGGTAGGCTCCGTACCTTCCGGATGTTATGGCTTTGACATCGCTTTTCCTGTGCAAGTATGTTTTATTATACATTAATGCCACACCTGGCCATAAAGTGACTTTTTCCGCACGCTGCGCGTACGGAAAAAGCCGCTTTCTGGCCAAGTGCAGACATAAAATGGTGTAGGGGAGACCGGGTATGGTTGTCTCACGGGTTGGTTGTCACAGCAGCCATTAAATAATACGAAACGAAGGAATAATTGCATCGCTCGGTGTTAAAAGATCGCAAGAGCTTCACCTCCTTCCCTACTTCACCAAGCGATGCACTTATCCTTTCGTTTCGTATTATTTAATGGCTGCTGTGACAACCAACCCGTGAGACAACCATACCCGGTCTCCCCTACACAACACGGGAGGTAATAAAGAAAGGCCTCGATCGCATATTTACGTCCCTCGCTTGCAGCTCGGGCCGCAAACTTCTGCGATCTCGGCCTTTCTTTGCATTACCACCCTAGTTGTGTAATGTACTATTGTTGTCGTGTCAGACAAATGCCCACCAATTTTAATATATAGGTACAAGGTGACCCAAGACTATGCAACATGAAGCGAAAGTATCACAAATATCGTAGATAGGATTTTTTTCTGAAAGGAAACTTTATTTTGATTTTATTAATAATTTGAACCAGCAATCGAACCCACAAAAAGAAAAAAAACTTTACCTACCGATCGAAAGGGTTTAAGAATTGGGTACTTGACTGTAATTGAAATTTGTAAAAATTACATAAAATCCTGTTAAAATAAGCATAATAAGGAAATATGTTCAAGTTTTGAGTTAGATACATAACGTGCAACTTTTTTTATAAGCCTCCAAAGTTGAGTGGGAAAGTCCATTTTAAAAGTATAAAATTATTAATATTATTAAATAACCCATCAAATTTATAGTAACTTTTGTTATCAAACCGTTACGATAAACGCAAGTTTGACATAGTTGCAGAACAAAGTTATTGATTTCCCCAAACAACGTATGAGTAGTGACGTCACTGTATAACGGGCTTCAGTAGGGAGCGTTTGGGCACGTATTTGGGAAAGTCTAAAAATGTGATTTTAACATTGTAGTATCTCGGTGAGTTTTTATGATATTGAAGTGGTTTTTTTACTAATATTAGTAATATTTCTATTATTGAGAGGTGTTTCTATAGCATATGGCAGAAAAAAGTTGTCAAGTAGCCACAGCATTTCAAAGCAAAGGATACCAGAAAAACATTTAAATTTTAATTAATATACGTATTGCGTGATATCGTATGCGAGTTTTTCAAAAATATTTCAATACAGTTCCAATTATTTTCTTTAATGAAAAACGTCTTCTTTCAGCAAAATATCTTATGACTTATGACATATTTTCCCTCCATTCCGCATTTTCTTTGGACACCTGTGTATCCCAGCATTACACAACACCGGCAAATATTTTTTTAATGGCATTTTTGTTTACCGTTACGAGGACTGTCAGTATTTGACTTGAATTGAGTAACGAGCATAGATACAAAGATCAAATATGTATATTGAAAAATTAGTCTGTGTCTTTCCGGGACTCACGGGTGCGAACCTCTATACCAGCGGTCGGTAACCCGCGGCCCGCGAACAGCTCATTTGCGACCCGCGAGCTTCCCTGGCTATTTTGTATGTAAAGGTCGTTATATATCGTATAAAATCACAAATTATTAACAAAGTGCGGCCCGCGTCAATTTCGTTAGCTACTATGTGGCCCTTGACTGCTAAAAGCTTGCCGACCGCTGTTCTATACGAGTACCATCCGGTCACTTAACAGCCACGATGAAATTATCGATGTATTTTTTCATCACACTTGCTCGAAAATGGTGTCATTACACGTAGGTTTTGCGGGCCGTAAATGACCTATTACGCCCTAGGGCGTAATGTTTTTCTTTGTAAATTTGAAACGATGGTTTTGTTTTACTCTTATTTCAAAGGAAATGCCAATTTACTTTTTTAACTTTTATCACTGAAATATTTATTTAAAGAGAACTATTACTGCAAATACATATAAACACATATTTCTGTTACATTAATTTAATGTTTAAATAGTGTATTTCAGTATTTTGCAAATATAAAATCAACCGTTTTAGGTCTTTACCGTTATGGGTTCCGAACGTGTCTTGACTTTCGCATTGTCTATGAATATGTCACTAATGTCACTGTCAGTTTTACAATTTTATTTAGGTTAAGTAAGGTTATTTTAATTAGATTTCCTCACAAGTGTGATGAAAAACATTGTGTGTGCCACGGGCGGTAAAGGAATTACAAACTTGTGTTATTAAAGCCCTCGGCTTCGCCTCGGCCTTGTAACACCTAAGGCCTCGAAAGACGTATACGGAATCAGCATGAAGCTGCTTAGGCTAGCACCGATCCCTCTGGCGTACGCAATGTCGGAGCTTTTTAACCGCTGCATAAATGAAGGTACCTACCCGACGTCACTTAAGATAAGTAAGATAGCTCCTATTTTTAAAGGTAAGGGTAGTAGAGGAGATATGGATGCTTATAGACCGGTCTCGATCATACCAGCGATGGCGAAAGTCTTCGAAAATGGCCTTTGTACTCGTCTGACTAGCTTCCTGAGATCTACCGATTGTCTATCCGACAGACAGTATGCCTATCGCGCAGGCCGATCCACAACATCCTTGACTCGGGAACTTATTCGGCGCATCATGGCCGCCAGAGAGTGTCAGCAGCAGGTGGCAGTCTTGTGCTGTGATCTTTCGAAGGCGTTCGATGTAGCTGATCATGCTGTGCTTGCGGGTAAGCTGCGTCATTACGGTATCCATGGGACATCCCTATCTCTATTTAACAGCTTACTTCAGGATAGATCACAGGTCGTTGTTGGTGATGGTGGAAGGGTGAGATCCGATCTATCTGGGGCACAGATGGGCGTTGCGCAGGGATCCTCTGTATCGAATCTACTTTTCTCTCTTCTCCTAAATGACCTACCGGACGCTATAACAGCAGGCGAAGTACTAATGTACGCTGACGACGTCGCCGCGGTTGTTACGGCCCCAACCTTGGATGGCGTAGGACAGGCATTGAACGAGACAGCAGCGCAGCTCGCTCAGTGGTTCAGAACCAATGGTCTTGCTCTAAACCTTAAAAAAACGCATTACCTCCTTTTTAATCTAGCGGGTCGCGCTACGAGACTCCTGCCCGTTGTCATTGATGGAACACTGCTTGACCAAGTCATCACTACAACGTTCCTGGGCTTTGAGCTTGACTCGGGTTTGAAATGGGATCGACACGTCAACAAACTCAGTGGCAAACTAGCTAGTGCCTGCTTTGCCCTAAGTCGAGTTGCGAGGACAGTAACTCCGGAGGTTGCCCGTACATGCTACTTTGCCACAGTACATTCGCTGATACAGTACGGAGCGGAACTCTGGGGACGCTGTGCCGAGTGGAAAAGAGTATTTCGACTCCAAAAACGCGCCATTAGAACCCTCGCGCGAGTGCCTTCGGATACGCCGGCTAAGGAACTTTTTCGGGAACTAGGCATACTTACGCTGCCTTCAATAGTAATTATGCAAGTAGCGATCTATGTGCGTGAAAACCTAGCGTCGTTTAATACTAATGCGATGATGCACAATCACAATCACAATACGCGAAATGCAGCGAAGCTTGCTAGTATCAGCCGTAGGCTCACCAAGTCGTCCAAGCTGAGTCATGTGATGGGACCCACGGTTTATAATAAACTGCCAACATGTATAACGGAGGCCCAAAGTTTAAGCAGCTTTAAGCATCGCTTAAAAAACTGGCTTGTTGAGCGCTCGTTCTATTGCTGTGATGAATTTATAACATGGAACGAATAAATTGCAATTTACGTTATAAATTATATTACTATTTTATTATTATGACTTTCTTTATTATTTTAATTGATTATTATTCTAGCTAATGTCTACAATTTAATGTATAGATTTTAAAATCTTCACCACTAATGTATGTCTAATGTACATTGTACCACCTACCTGACATGTAAAATAGTTTTACAAAATAAATGATTATGATTATGATTATGATTAACAAACACTCGTTTGTAATTCCTTACTTACCGCCCTTGATACACAATGTACTATTGAAATAGTGTTCTTCTTCTTCTCTGTCGTGTCGCTCTTGGCAGAGCGGTCGTGGTCACACTGAGGCATCCACATCGGTGGTAGAGGCGGACACAGCTTTCTGCACGATCTCCCGCCATCTCTCCCTGTTGGCAGACTGTCTGGCACAGTCAGATATGCGGTTTCCTACAGCGGCTTTCACTTGATCACTCAGTGTAATAGTGTTACTCGTCTAGAATTATCTTCGTATTGTAAATTTCGTTTGAATTTGAAAGGTAGGAAGCCCAAAGAATCTTCAGTACATCATATATTAAAAAGCAGAGGAAAGAGATACAATATTATATGCAAACAAGTTAAAATCATTCATTTAATGGCATGGTTTGGTTGGTTGGCACTACTGGTGACGCTGTCTGTCCCTAATGGACGCGTTCACTTTAAGTGGGGCGAACCGATTGAACCAGACAATATCAATTGTAATTAAATATAAATATCTCACTCTCTGGGACGGTCGAATCGCCGCTGTCTGGTTCCACCGGAAGACCAGCGCCAGCTCTGGAGTTGGTATTATGCTGAGGTGGGACCTTTTTGTGGCAGCAAGATTTTTATTTTCATTGTGTTTTCTTGTATATTTTTTCTATTTTTTGTAACTTTCTGCTGTCATAAATAAATGTATTTTCTTTCTTTTCTTTCTTTCTTTCTTGTCCAACAGTGCTTTTTATACTCGTACGCTAGAAGATTTTTTCGATAGTCAAATAAATGAGTGAGAGTTTGTGTTTTCATTTATAATTTTGGTTAAAGTTAAAATTGTTTATTGATTTTAATGAAAGATGAGACTAGTAAATAAACAACGTGTTGCAACACTGTGTATAAGGCGACAAAACGGTAATGATAGTTGGGCCGATTTTTGTTTTGTTGTCACTTTTTTATTTCTTCCAATTTTAGTGAAAATTGGTAGGTAAGGTACATAGTGTTTATTAAAGTGTTAGTGTTTATTTATTATATACTTATTCACGCCCCACATTAGCCGCGGAAAAAAAAGCAAAAACAAATCAGTAAGTGTTTTCGGAAACTGTTTCTTTCTTATGTTGCATATTGAGTATCAAAATCACCACGGCATCCTATCCTCAGAAATCAAATGACGGTTGACACATTTGACGTGTATATAATTGTTGCCATTTAAAAAGTTTTGAATACTTAAATCTCAGTCCCATCTTTCATTAGCCAGACTCGAGTATTATTAATGTTCTATTTTTGTTTTAACCTTATATGTTTACTTTCGGGTGTGGTAATATTATTGTCATAGTGGATATATTTTATGTCTAGTTTAAGTATTTAATTTTAAGATACATTTTGCTATACCCTTTCGGGGTCCATGTGATACGTCTTATTTTGTAAAACCTTTTTTTACCATTGTGCAACAATTGATATGGATATGAATATAAGTTTTTTTTTTTTTTAACTTACGCGTAGTACTCGTAGTAATCACTGATATAAAAACTAGGGATGTAACGATACACAGTTTTGCCGATACGATACCGATACCGATATATAGTAGTTAATATCGGCGATACCGATACCGATACCGATATCTTAGCTAAATAATGAAGTATGAATTTCAGATATTTTTATGTCCTTATTATAACTAATGGCAATGACTACTGGTTATATTTACCAGAGAGTCAACCTTGAAAGTGTAAAGTAAAAATAATAAATTGTCAACTCAAAATTCTTTTTTTTATTAAGAACCAAAGATTTAATTAACATAGTAATTACCATTGCACAAGGTAATAGAATAGACCAATACATAAATTAAGTCAGAAATTGAAATTACTTTTTGCAGATTTTTTTTCATACAGCAAATTCTTCAAATATCGGTTGTATAATATCGGCGATACCGATATATCGGCGATACCGATATATCGGCCGATATATCGGTATCGGTATCGGTATCGTTACATCCCTAATAAAAACATACACGTACTGACAGTAAATTTTGGTCTCAAAATGAAAATTTCAAGTAAAACTTTTTTAATACTCCGACGAAATTAGTCGCCCCAGCTCAAACTCTGTGCCGAATCAAATTTCCCTTAGGAGCCTAAATAAAAAGAAAACTTTTCACAAAACAAAACTGTGTACTAATTAATTTTTGCGAGACATGCGTAGCTTAAAGCATTTAGTAAGTGTGGGTTTATCTACACATAAATCATAAACCCTCTATAATGCATTCGAAACCTTGTGATGTTATTTAAACTCATACTCAACTTGAATGCCTTTCATTATGTAATAGTCTATAATAACATGCTTACATAAAAATAAAGCTTTTGTGTCAAATTAAGATGTCAGTGAAATTACTGCTATAGGAGGATTCATTAAAATGCACTAAGCGAAATAATTGTGTTAAATATGATATTTTTAATAGAAATGACCCTTCAGATGTTTAGAGGTCTGCATGTTTGTGACTTAATAATGCAATAACAATTAAATAAAGGGATTAAGATGAAATTTCGCATATAAACAGATCAAGTCCTTGATTGAAACGCGAATAATATAAAGCTGCGGAGAAAAACTATTAGATACCAATTTTAAAACTTGGTGTCTCGATATTAGTCGGTAAAACCTTCCTACTAGTCACTGCGCCGACGGGCGACGAGTGGGCCGGGCCTACTAGCATAGTCTAAGAATAATACAGTCGGTCTTTTTTTTTTTTTTATACTGACGAACTCGCAACCCATCCTGGGTGTAGCGATTGTCGGACCGGGTGGTTGGCCGTGGCGTTCCCTGGAGTCGAACCAGGTCGCTAGCCAGACCACCCTGAGTTGGTCGGACTGGGACAGTCGGTCGACGGAGCGGTTTTGATAGAGCAATCGTGTGGGGGCTGCGGGGTGAGACGCGGGTGTGTCGGTACCGAGCTGCATACAACGCCGCACTTAACTAATCGGTACCTAACTTTCAGGGCTACCACGCCTTTGTTTAATGAACACTGTTGTTAAGTTATACTCAAGTGTGTCTGTACGTTAATGACTAATATATTAAAATCACTATTGGAACCAAAAGTTATTTTTGGATTTTTATACACAGATTTATGCTTTCCTTATCTTATCACGTCAACTTTTTTTTAGATTTGTGTATCCGAAAGTTATTAGATATTTTTTACCCGACTATGGAAAAGCGACAGCGTTAGGCTTTTACATCTTTGAGATTATTGTGTTACATAAAATTAGTAGCTAAATTGCTTTCCGATGTGTTAAAATTTTATTCGCGTAAATGTAACAGCAGTGTGTCTTGTTTATTTGGATGAGTAAGGTTAATGTTTTCATGTAAAAGCTTAATTTATTTCACAGAGAATAATTGATTGCGATAGAAATTTATTTCGTTGAGCTGTCATGTTCATATAATCCCTCTCACAGTCGTTATTTTCATTCCATAAATCCGTTTTCATATTTATCAGTAAATTATGTGTTTAGGGTAATCATATTAATAAATATACTTATACATATTTAACCTACTTCGTTATTTTTGATGTTGCGACAGCCCTGGCATGACAGTGCAATTCCTGTCATGGGCGGCTGTGCCTGTCAAATGTATGAGCGCTGGACAACTGTTAGTCCTTAAACTGTGCCACTAGTAACTAGTGGACCTTCTCGCGAATTCGTTCGCGGAGGTGAAATAAGTCTGTTTTTGCCTCGGCTTAGGCGGATAAAAAGTATCCGATGTGTTAATTGAGGTCATAATTTACCCGTGTACTAAATTTCATGCAAATCAGTCGGGTATTGCGTGATACGCGTACAAACACGCAGATCTTCAAACCTTCAAGAAAAGAGCGTACTCCCACCTGAAAGGCCGGCAACGCACTTGTGACTCTTTTGGTGTTGCAGGTGTCTATGGGCGACGGTGATTGCTTACCATGTGGCGACCCGTCTGCTCGTTTGCCCCCTATTTCATAAGAAAAAAAACCCTTATTTGCGTTTTATTACTTATTGTTTACACTCCCTAATTAATTTTTTGTCAAAATCTTAAAAGTGCAAATACAGTCTCCACGATTTTATTATATGCATTGTAACATTATGTGAGCGCCGACATCATAGAAGTCTGCCTGGCTCGCCAATGCCTTCCATCGGGCTCCGCCAATGCCCCGCCGGGCTTCGCCAAGCTCTGCCGAAGGCCGCCGCGTTCCAGCCAGGCTTGCCAGCCTCTACTTGCCAGTCTACAACTACAACCTTCATAGTGTTTGATCCGCCTTATTTGCTATGTGGCAACACTGAGGAAAAAACGACTACTGACGCCAACGGCGCGGGAAAACTGTTTTGTGTCTTTTGTGACTTGTTGATTAGAAGTTTGGGTGTTATCCTAGGTGTCACGGCACAAACACACAGTCCACAGTTAATTATTTATTAAGTAAGTACAAATACAATACCGAGTATACATTCACACAAGTTCACATACAAACAGACGCGTGCGTTCGATACCGCGACGTGGAAGACACTGGCGGGAGGCGCGCGCCGCGCGGGCGCGGCGGGAACTTGCCTTGCCCGCGCGCAGCGAGACGCTAGACGGTGCAATTGAAGAAGTTCGATATTGATTTTATTATAATATTATTTCTCCTCCGTTTGGTGAAGGCCACAAATACTCCCCTGCCGAGACCGTTTCACGGGCGATAGTGATTTGGAAATCGAACTACCCTGCCACTTCGAGTCTGTCTTTCTACGGGTTGGTCTGGCGGTTGTGGCTGGCTGGACGTGGTGCGGAGCAGGTAAGCCGGTTTTAATCTGTCTATTGTTACAGTTGATTCTTTGCCTTGGATGTCTAATTTAAAAGTTTTCGAGCCTCTCTCTAAAACTTTGTAGGGACCTGAGTATGGAGCTTCGAGCGATCTTCGTGCTGGGCCTTGGCGGAGGTACACGAACTCTGAAGACAGCAAATCTTTAGGTATATAAAATGTTTTTGCCGTATGCCACGATGCCGGAACTGGACTAAGGGTTACCATATACCTCCGCAAGCGAGATGCGAAGTCCGTCACGTCCACTGTGAGGTTGGTAGGTGGGTTAAAGAACTCGCCTGGTAATCTGAGCGGCTCGCCATAAACCAGCTCTGCGGCCGAAGTTTTAAGGTCGTTCTTCCAAGCACTCCGGATTCCTAGGAGTACAAGTGGGAGGATCTCTGACCATTGGGGATTGTTGTGGCACATGATTGCGGTTTTCAACTGACGGTGCAGGCGTTCGATCATGCCATTACATTCAGGATGGTATGCTGTAGTAGGGCAGTGGTTAGAGCCGAGGAAACGTGTGATGCTTTGGAACAACTGCGACTCAAACTGCCTTCCTCGGTCGGTAGTTATTTTGTTTGGGCAGCCGAAGCGCGCTATCCAACCGCAGACGAAGGCTTTGGCACAGGTTTCTGCCGTCATGTCTGGTAGTGGGTACACCTCAGGCCATCGCGTGAACCGGTCGATGACGGTGAGGCAATACCTGTATCCAGCGGAGAGAGGCAGGGGCCCAATTAGGTCCATGTGGACGTGCGAAAATCGTTCTGAAGGAGTTTGAATCGGAGTGAGTGGCGCCGATGTATGGCGAAAGATTTTGCTACGCTGGCAGTCTGGGCAACTCTGCGCCCAGGTTTTGCAATCGCGACGCACACCGGGCCAAACGTATCTATCTGCAATTAATTTGGCCGATGCAGCTGCTCCTGGGTGACTCAAATTGTGCAGGCTATCGAACACTTGCTTGCGGAATGGTGGTGTTACAAAAGGTCTTGGTGTATTCAGTGACAAGTCACAGTATACGTCTGCTCCTTCGGTATTTATTTTCTCTAATCGGAGAGAACAACCTCTTTTCAACAAGTCTTGCAGTTCAGGATCTGACCCCTGATCCTCTGCAAGTGTTTTGTAGTCGATTGTTGCTGCGATGGAGGCTACACGTGAAAGTGCGTCGGCTACAGAATTGTCATTGCCGGAGATGTGACGGATATCTGTAGTGAACTGTGCAATGTAGTCCAGGTAACGATACTGTCGTGGTGAGCACTTGTCACGCTTTGTAGTGAACGCAAAGCTGATCGGCTTATGATCTGTAAATATAACAAAGTCCCGGGCTTCCAGCATGTGCCTGAAGTGACGCACGGACTCATAGATGGCTAAGAGTTCCCGGTCGTATGGTGAGTATTTCTGTTGCGCCGAGTTCAACTTGCGTGAGAAGAACGCCAAAGGTTGCCATGCGCCATTTTTGAGCTGGTGTATAGCTGCGCCAATAGATGTGTCGGATGCATCCGTAACCAAAGAGAGCTGGGCCTGACAATCTGGGTGTGCAAGGAGGGCTGCATCGCAAATGCTTTGCTTGCAATCTACAAATGCCTTCAGTGCGTCGCCGGATATATTTACAGGATGCGAACCTTTTACAGAGCCAGTCAAGAAAGCGTTGAGGGGTGCTTGGAGCTGGGCGGCGTGAGGGATGAACCGACGGTAGAAATTTACCATGCCCAAGAACCTTCGAAGCTCTTTGACTGTCTTTGGCACTGGGTATTCTATAATAGCCTGAACCTTGGACTCAAGAGGCTTTATACCGTCTGCTGAGATGCTGTAGCCAAGGAAGGTTACCTGTGCAGCTCCAAAGACACACTTGGACGTGTTGATAACCATACCGTATTGCTGGAGTCTGGAGAACAGTTGACGAAGGTGATCTTCATGCTCTTCTTGGCACGTAGAGTACACCAGAAAATCGTCAAGGTAAGCGTAGCAGAAGTCCAGTCCGCGCATCATTTCGTCAACGAACCTCTGGAAGGTTTGTGCAGCATTTCGCAAGCCGAAGGTCATGTACGGGAACTCAAACATTCCGAAGGGCGTAGTTATAGCGGTCTTAGGTATATCTTCTTGACTAACAGGGATTTGGTTGTAGGCTTTCACTAGATCGATGGTTGAGAAGATTTTGCAGCCTGTGATGTCCTGTGTGAAGTCATGGATGTGACGAATGGGGTAGCGGTCAGGTATGGTGCGAGCGTTAAGCATCCTGTAGTCCCCGCATGGTCGCCATCCATTGTCTTTCTTCGGTGCGAGATGTAAGGGTGAAGCCCAAGGGCTTTCGGAAGGTCGGGCTGTTCCGCATTGTAGCATGGACTGAAATTCCGCCTTTGCGATCTTTAGTTTGTCGGGTGCTAGGCGACGAGGCGAGCTAACGACTGGTGGACCTGGAGTCGTCCGTATATGATGCACGGTGGTGTGATTCATCTCACGATGTGTGCCAGCCGGACGCGTTATATCAGGAAAGTCGCGTAAGATATCGTGATATCTTGATTCTCCTACGAGAGTCTTGATGGACGATATCATGTCTGATGACGGAACAGGTTTAGCTGGCGACTGGAGTGACGTTAGGCTGTCTATAAGGCGTTGGTTGCGACAGTCGACCACGAGGTTGTAATGTGACAAAAAATCGACGCCAATTATTGCTTTAGTGACGTCAGCAATAATAAATCGCCATCTATAAGAACGCCGCAGTCCGAGATCAAGCTCCAGATGTGCATAGCCGTATGTAGCGATAGTCGATCCGTTTGCGGCGTATAGCTGGAAGTCGGTTTTGCTTCGTTGGCCACGAATTTCTGATCGAGGATAAACACATAGGTCACTTCCAGTATCGATCAGAAATTGTACTTTGCTGTGCTTGTCAGTTACAAATAGGCGGCCGTTGCGTGTAAGGCAGTCATTTTCGGCCACTTCAGGCTGCCTAACTAGTTTTCCGGTTTATATTCGCAGGGGTGGGTGCATTTAGTTGCCTGCGCGCCGAATCTGCGATGGTACCAACACACGCCATAACGCTCCTGAGAACGTGCAGAAGACTTAGAGCGTGAACGATTGTTGCCAAAGTACGATGGTCTGGATTTAGAACGGGAGCGTTCGCCGAAGACGTGGCTAGTGAGTGCTGCCATCTGTCGCGAGAGTTCAGAAATCTGCAAGGACATCGTCTCCATGGGTGAGTACAGCTGCGGTGCGGCGTATGGAGTAAGCGCTGTCGATGTACTAGGTGTGGCTGCAGCAATTGGTGGGTAAGCCTGCGGTGAAATGAAGGGGTTCAGCGCTGTTGATGCTGTAGCGTGCATAGGGACGGTCATAGGCGATACCTCTGCGATCCGGAAACTGGGCGACGCGATGTCATGAATGTGGTCTGCTAGTTCAGAAAGTTTTGTCAGTGGCATTTCAGGATGTGAAGCTATTATTGTCTGGAGATGTATTGGGAGTCTGCTAGTCCACACGGTACGTATAAAGCTTTCCGGTAATTTATTTGGGCCCGCGAGGTGTAGTAAGTGGCGCAGGAACTGTGATGGTTTTCGACTGCCTAACTCTTCATGCATAAGTAACTGCTTTTCCTTTTGCTCTTCCGAAGCGGACAATCTCCGTATAAGTTCAGACTTAAGGGTTACGTACTTATTTTGTGTCGGCGGGTTGATTATGATGTCTTCGACTTCGGCCGCAACTTGATGGTCGAGATTTGATATCACGTGGTAAAATTTTGTCTCATCCACGGAAATACCCGCAAGCGCGAACTGGCCTTCGATTTGTGCAAACCAAAGGGCCGGACGGTCTGCCCAAAATGGGGGCACTTTTACCCCGATTCGAAATAAATTTCCATTTTGCGGAGGATCGAAAAACTCAGCTCCGATGTTCTGCGGCTGGGGCGTAAAAGCGTTGTGCGCGGGTACTGTAGAAGGGGCGCCATGCGGGAACAAGACGGGTGCTGCGGCGGGTGGCGCTTGCGGGAGCGAGACAGGTTGTGCGCCGGCTGCGCCGTCTGCGTGCGGAAGTGAATGCCCTTCGGGCATGAGTTCGGCGCCGTTGTGCATGTTCTTGTTGTCGAGGTCACCAGTTTGGGTGTTATCCTAGGTGTCACGGCACAAACACACAGTCCACAGTTAATTATTTATTAAGTAAGTACAAATACAATACCGAGTATACATTCACACAAGTTCACATACAAACAGACGCGTGCGTTCGATACCGCGACGTGGAAGACACTGGCGGGAGGCGCGCGCCGCGCGGGCGCGGCGGGAACTTGCCTTGCCCGCGCGCAGCGAGACGCTAGACGGTGCAATTGAAGAAGTTCGATATTGATTTTATTATAATATTATTTCTCCTCCGTTTGGTGAAGGCCACAGAAGTATTAAAACCTACGATGCCAAAATACCTTTTCTTTAACTACCAGAGGGACATCTGTTTCAGTACCGATATGTAGACCTCCTAGTAACGAAGAGCCTACCAAAAACTATCCAATATATCTTGCAACACATGCTCCAAAATAGCCCTGAAAGCGAAAACGGTACCAGTTAATAGTACATTGTGTATCTAGAGCGGTAAGTAAGGAATTACAAACGAGTGTTTGTTATAAGCCCGAGGTGAAACCGAGGGCTTTAATAACACGAGTTTGTAATTCCTTTACCGCCCGTGGCACACACAATGTTTTTCATCACACTTGTGAGGAAATCTTAATAAAATAACCTTACTTTTCGACCCAGTATGACAAGAAAATATTAAAACAGACAGTGACATTTGTCACATATGTCCATAGACAATGCGAACGTCAAGTCACGTTCGGAAACCATAGCGGTAACGGCCATTTTAGTTGATTTTATATTTGCAAAATAATGAAATACATTATTTAAACATTTAATTAATGTTACCGAAATATGTGTTTATATGTATTTGCAATTACAGTTAAAAAAGTAAGTTGGCGTTTCCTTTGAACATGACAAATAAGAGTAAAACAGAACCAGCGTTTCAAATTTAAAAAGAAAACCATTACGCCCTAGGGCGTAATAGGCCATTTACGGCCCGCAGAACCTACGTGTAATGACACCATTTTCGAGCAAGTGTGATGAAAAATAATTTACGCGAAACGAAACGTTTGGTAAAGGCGCCCCGATACTGCGGTCGTGTCGTGTGTGCACGCCTTTAGGGTCTAATCGACGAATTTAAACTTAATTTACTGGGGCCGGACCATTAACCTTGCTATTTCAGTTAATTCTCAATGCCGCTGTCAACCTCTTGTCTAATATAATTTGACACGTGAACTAACTCTTCTCTTTTTCTTAGTCGATCCCTCATAGAATATGGCAGATTAGCTAAAAACCAACGGACATCGGACAGACAGACATCCGGCGGACAAATCAGTGTCTATTTCTCGCCACACATTGATGGATGTGCCCGTCAGACACATCTGTCAGGCAGGTCCGGCGGGCAAATCCGTATGTGAATGGCCAGCTATTTGAAGGGCTCCCATTAAATAGGGCCCGAAATCTAAGTTAGTTAAGTCAGTGCCAATCAATGTGGTCTGTTAAATTGTTGTATTTTGACACCCGATTACGAACAGTTATTACTAGTTCACGGATCAAATTATACTAGGCACGAGATTGACGATGAATTAATGAATTATCTACCCTACAAAGGTGGGGCATTATAAATGTCAAGGCTGCAATTGGATTGGGTAATGGTTACATTAATCACTTGCCTAATTAGAGGAGTGTAAGTCAAAGTGCGATAAAAAGCATTCTGAATTTCTGACATATTTCTAAACTGATTGTAACAAAATGCTGCTAGTCAAGTTTTACATAACACATACTGTCAAAAATAAACTATAATAAAGTAAAAGTATGGTTAAGTCTATTATTTAAAAAAAAACAAAGTTAGGAAAACCGTTATATTTTTCCTGTAGTATTTTGGATGATATTAATAATTGGTAGGATAATTGGAGGGAATGGTATTTTTTTAACGTTTTTCATCCTAATTCAAAAAATACATGATTAAGAAAAAAAAATGGTTTTGGAATCTACAAATTAAGTCCTTTCATTTGATATTCCACTTGATATCATAGCCCAACTTTAAATTTTCGGCCTCCCATTTACCCCTTTAAAAAAAGTTTTAATTTTTTTTATTGTGGTTAATAGAGTCGGGTCAGCGAGGTCATTTACGGCCCGCAAAATCTACGTGTAACAACACCATTTTCGAGCAAGTGCGATGAAATAGTACATTACACAACTAGGGTGGTAATACAAAGAAAGGCCGAGATCGCAGAAGTTTACGGCCCGAGCTGAAAGCGAGTTACGTAAATATGCGATCGAGGGTTTTCTTTATTACCTCCCGTGTTGTGTACATAATTTTATGTCGACACTTGGCCAGAAAGCGGCTTTTTCCGTACGCGTAGCGTGCGGAAAAGGTCACTATGGCCAGGTGTGGCATAAATACTATTAAACGACTGTCATATTGTCTTTGGTTCCTGCGATTAACACGCATTGTACAGTCGAGTTCAGTTACATGTACACACTTACGGGAACAAAAATATCTGAACGGCCCTATTGTCAGGAGCATAAAAGCGTGTTCAGATATTTTTGTGCTCTTAATATGTGTAGATGTAGATGGCCAGGTGTGGCATAAATAATTGAACATCGTTTGCTGGCAGTGAACGTTTTCCTAGCGCGGCCTTTGCATCAGCAGGTTTAGAAGTCCTTTGGGGTTAAAACATATTACCTAGTAGTTGGTAATAGTACATTGTGTATCTAGGGCGGTAAGTAAGGAATTACAAACGAGTGTTTGTTATAAGCCCGAGGTGAAACCGTGGGCTTTAATAACACGAGTTTGTAATTCCTTTACCGCCCGTGGCACACACAATGTTTTTCATCACACTTGTGAGGAAATCTTAATAAAATAACCTTACTAATCGCCCCAGTATGACAAGAAAATATTAAAACAGACAGTGACATTAGTGACATATGTCAAAGTCATAGACAAAGTCAAGTCACGTTCGGAAACCATAGCGGTAACGGCCATTTTAGTCGATTTTATATTTGCAAAATAAAGAAATACATTATTTAAACATTTAATTAATGTTACAGAAATATGTGTTTACATGTATTTGCAATAACAGTTATCTTTAAATAAATATTTCAGTGTAAAAGTTAAAATAGTAAGTTGGCGTTTCCTTTGAACATGACAAATAAGAGTAAAACAGAACCAGCGTTTCAAATTTAAAAAGAAAACCATTACGCCCTAGGGCGTAATAGGTCATTTACGGCCCGCAGAACCTACGTGTAACGACACCATTTTCGAGCAAGTGTGATGAAAAAATACTTGTACAGACGCTGGACAATGTAAATACGCGATATGCCAGACACTCGTCAACTTGCAAAACTAGACCTTCACTCTCTCACACAAGTAAATTTCAATGGCACACCTATTCCTTACAGCCCTAGTGTTAAGGACTTAGGTACGGTATAATAGCAGTCATTTGTCTTCTTACAAAAGGTACATCGCGCGCTTGAATGTGTGCGCGCCGTGTACGAACACACCACAAGCAAAGATTTAAGAGCGCGCAAGATTGCTCCAGTATAACGTATGTATTAACTTATTTTATTTTATTTTATTTATTGGAGAACAAACAGAAACAAGTGTTCACAGGTGGTTGATTATTCTAAACACTAAAGTTAGAAATATACACTTATTTCCTTAACAGCTCTCATTAAGACATGTTTTGATAGACATACAAAATCATCTACGCTTACACTGTAACTTAATCGCTAAGCGTTATACATAGAAGTGAATGTGCAACAATTAGTGTAGTATCTATTATTTGATTATGCTAATATTTAACAGCCAGTGTTAAGCCAACTTTACGCAAATACGAAAATTTAAAGAGGAGAACAAATCATCTAAATAAATAAAAGAAGACACTGACTGACTGACTGACATATCAATGCACAGCCCAAACCGCTGATCCTAGAAATTCCAAATTTGGCACGAAGGTTCCTTTTAAGGTCTAGGGGTGCACTAAGAAAGGATTTTTCAAAATGCACCCCTAAAGGGTTCAAATAGGGGTTCGAAATTTGTATAGAGAGTCTACGATTTTTAAAGTAAGAGGTTTGAAACTTCATGTTTAGACTCTTCATTAAAATAAATCTACAGTGGTGGAAATTGCTCATCTAAAAAAGGGGTTGAAAGTTTGTATCGGGACTCCACGATATCCCGGTAAAGAGTTCCCTTGGGAGAGTAACGGGAACAACGCGGGCGAAGCCGCGGGAAAATGCTAGTTACCTATATGTAGTAAATATCGAGGTACTAAAGACACGTACTAATTAACTTGTAGAGGAAAGTATTTTGAGTATTTGATTCCGATAATTTAGTCTACTAACATTGAAGATGTCTACGGAGGTGAATTTTTTATTATATGTGTTACATAATCGACGTAAGGGTACACGTACTCCGGCCTTGGTAGAGGACACGGGGACGGCGAATAGGGTGGCTAAGCGTGAGGTACATCGTGGGGGAACTCTAAACCGGATGAGTTCCAGGAGCTCAGCACTGTTGTAATGTCCTTTGCAGATGTTGTACAGGACAATGGCGTCAGAGCACTGGCGTCTTGCCTCCAATGTATGCAATTTATAATGGTGCAGCAGTTGCGAATAAGACATACGTAACTTACACGTAACTTGTGTTGTATACGTAACTTGGCATAAGAATTATATTATTGACAATTATTCAACTTTGCAAGCGTGACACAGTATTTAAATGTTAGAATTTATTTATTATTAGCTGTTTACGAACTAATTGTTACTTTACTAATTATGTTTCTTTGTTCAATTATAACATCGTTAAATGTTTCGTTTTTTAGTGCCATCTAGTTTTTGCCTGGATATCCCCTTGCGGTTGGGGTACGATCCAAAGTATGGAGAATGACAGTCCTCTTGTTTTAATGGTCCTTGCCTAATTGCCTATAACTAAGTATTTCTACTTGTACCTACGCGTATACCGAGTATTTCAAAAAACTCGTTTCTTTGGTCAATTCACTGAATCGTAACTGATGTGCGGTCTCCGCCGGCGCGGAAAAGGGCCCGGGTTCGATTCCCGCCCGACAGAATAATTATTTACGTTGAAAAGATTCTGAGTAACTTATTGTGGCAGATTTACAGGGGTTAAAGGTTTCAGTAATGGAACTAGTGACTTGATTTACGGAAAAATAAAAATGGTGTACGGTTCAGTCTAGTGCGAGAGACACCGCCTAAAAGCACGAGGTCCCGGGTTCTAATCCTGGTAAGACCAACTATTTGTGGGGTGAGCACGAGGTTGTTTTATATATTTATTTACCA
Source organism: Eudemis profundana (assembly GCA_947034925.1). NCBI lineage: Eukaryota > Metazoa > Arthropoda > Insecta > Lepidoptera > Tortricidae > Eudemis > Eudemis profundana. Next base: position 21,969,477 of record OX344808.1, read on the forward strand.
ATTTACGTATGTATATCGTCAGTGCTCATACAAGCATTGCTTAATTTGAGACTAAGTCGATTTGTGTATGATTTCCCGCAATATTTATTTACGTCACAATCACAACTGGCCATAAAGTGGCAATTACCGTCCGCTACGCGTGCGGAAAATCCCACTTCCTGGCCTGAAGGAGTCGTAAAATTTTGTATTTACCACGGGCGGTAATAAAGAAAGCCTCAGATCGCATATTTATCGCACTTGCCTTCAGCTCGGGCGTCAAATACCTGCGATCTGAGAGCTTATTTGTTTTACCGCCCTAGGTAAGTAATGTACTATTATTTACTTACTAGTGGACCCGCTCACGACTTCGTTCGCGAAGATGAAATAAGTAAGAAGTCGTAACATCGAATTCGATGTTATTATGAAGCAATAATAACATTTTCACAGGTAGTAAATTTGTTAAAAAAAAACAGTTAAGGTTGGATTATGAACGCATTATAGATTGTTTATGATATGTGTGTAGATAGATAATTTGAAACTGTTACAAGCGCACATACAAAATGAATACAGGGTATAAATTTGAATACTCGCTTATAAAATGCTTATTTCCCTCAAGCATCTAGGGATAGCGTTATTTTCCGCACGAGGGCCCGCAGTAGGTATCCCAGGTTTTCCAATTTCATGCACAAACAACATCCCTTTCCTAGTACACCACATTATACTCGGAAAACCAACATACTCGTATACTGATACGGATTCCTGTTATTGGGTAATGTAATATTTATGGTGTTTCTTTTTGAATATTAAGGCAGTTACACGTAGGACAAATAATTGAGAATCACGTTAGAGCTGTAATAGTATATTACGCACCTACTCCTAGGGCGGTTGCAGGTGTTTTGGCCTGAGCCGCAGGTGAGGCCCATAAATATGCGACATAGGGCTTTAATTAAGATAGATAGATGAGATAGATAGATAGATAGATTGTTGAAGAATAAACAACTCTGACTTCGAGTAGCGATCTAAAAGGCGACATTTTATAGGTCAATGAACTAGGGGACTAAGTAATTATCGTATACAATGCAGCCAACTAATACAGGGTAAGAGATTACATAGTATTTTTTTCATGAAGTTGGTACCAACAACCTTGCAAACTATCTAGATAGCAATAAACAATTTGATATTGATTTAGTCAAATCGTAACTGAAGTAGCCTTAGGTCAAAAAGGCGAGTAATAGACTCCTCCAAAACTCCAAAATAAAGGGCATACAAATTATGCCACACAATTCAGACAACTAGAGATGTGCCGTTCCCGGGAATATTCCCCATACAATCGGGGAATATTCCCGGGAATGGCACATCTCTACAGACAACACGTATCGTAATTAATTTAGGCTCAAGTTAGTTCTCGAGTGGAAAACTTGCCAAACCTGCGGCTCGATGGGTCTGGCGATAGCGCCTATCGCGGAGGTTTTAACTCGTACTTAGCTTTGTTTCATTTAGTTTGATGTTTAGTGTTAGCAAACTCATACATTAAGTTATACAGGGTGAAAGCTTAGATAGTACCTCTAGGTACACCAATTTTATTACTCAAATGATAAAGTTAGTTACAATTAGTTAGTTATAGTTTTAGTCAAATAATAAAATGTGTCCCCTTAACATTTTGTCAATCTGCAGTTTAAATTACAATTATGTAATTCTTTCAGGGTACGGGCGGCGGCAGAGGCAGCCGAATCACGCAAAAAACTCAAATACCAGGGTCTCGGCTCCCAATACCACTTCGTGCCTTTCGGCGTCAAGACCCTGGGCCCGTGGGGTCCTTGCGCTAAGCTCCTATTTAAGGACATTTCAAAACAGCTCGTCGACACCTCCGGTGATCAAAGAGCTGGCAGCTTCCTCGCTCAGCGCATTAGTATTGCCATACAGCGAGGAAATGCTGCCAGCATCTTTGGCACCATGCCACGGGGGCCCTTTTTAAATATCATTTAATAGATAGTTTAGTTTTAGATAGAGCAAATTAGATAGAGCATCAGTTTAATATGTTTTCATCAATATAGTGTTTTATTTGTTTGTTAAACAATAAAATATCTGTCTACAGTTTTAATTACAATGGCAATTCTGACTAAACGAAATATACCTAATTATATCATAATTATAGCGAATAAACAAACGAATAATTTCTAAAATTTGCGTTAATGTTGTGTGGGCGATATTAAAATGGTTTTGAAAGAGGACTATTTACATTAATTAATCTAAAAATATACGTTTTCTTGAAAGCAGTCTTTTAGTACTAAAATAATTTTGTGCGAATGTAGATGACAGCTCTACAAATTGGACAAAATGTCCTTAAGACAAATTTTATTACATTTAGGTAAAAAGATACGGTGTATAAGATTTGTAATTCGATATACAAATGCAAAGCTCGTAAGTACAAAGCAACCGGCCCACTACAAGTGCTTCAGTTATCTGTTGGTGAGGCTCCGTCCGGCATTTTAAAGTCCCGGGCTGTTGCAGTTTGTTGTTTAATATTGATTTACACGACAACGCCTGGAATAGTATATTACACAACTAGGTGGTAATATAAAGAAAGGCCGAGATCGCAGATGTTTGCGGCCCGAGCCGCAGGCGAGGGACGTAAATATGCGAAAGAGAGCTTTCTTTATTACCTCCCGTGTTGTGTACATCATTTTATGTCTGCACTTGGCCAGAAAGCGACTTTTTCCGAACGCGTAGCGTGCGGAAAAAGCTACTTTATGGCCAGGTGTGGCATAAATGTAGTTAATCCTTTTGTATGTGTATTTGTACTTTATCAACTTTGAAATTGTTAGTTAATGAATTGAAAACAACAAGCAAGAACTCAAATAAACAGCCAACTTGCTGGGAACTTTGAATTAATTTTAAATGGACTTCACAGTTTGTTAGTAACACGACAAAACAACTATGAATAAGCTTCTTACTCGTATATAGTAAAAACATATTTATTCAAGACCACAGTTTTGTCAATACATTTAACATCCAAACATGTTCACAAATTTTCACATTACACTAATATTATGTGAAAGTTTGTGAAGATGTTTGGATGTTTAGGTGTTTGAATGGGGAACACCCAAATACTCCGAATTATTTTATTCCGAATTTACTTATTCCGAATTTCAAAACTCCGAATTTCATAAATCCTAAAAAATAAAATTCCGATTATTGAAAAACACGATATTTATTATACCGAATTTCAAAAATCAGATTTTTCTATATTCCGACATTTATTTCTCCGAAAAATTAAAAGCTCGATGTACCCTTTGTCCGTAAAACGGAATTCCGATTTTCATTTGTCCGAAATTTCGTTACTAATTCGGAATTTTGTCATTCGGAGTTTTGAAATTTTGTAAACTCTTAATATTATTGAAATATGAGGCGCAGGTTTTAAAGTCTGAAGAAAGTCAGGACTTTTTTGCCAAAATTTGATAATTATTTTTATAGTTTTGCCTTAAAAAATACGCTACGTTCAAATAATAATAATGGCTGAGATAATATTGTATTTTATATGCATTGGAGAATATGTAACAAAACCCGAATCGGAGCACCCCACTATCCACGTGGTCTTGTCTGCTCTACCCCTAGAGTGTATATAGAAAGCCGGAGGCGCGGAGGGGGAGCAGCCCTCGCCCGCTGTAGCAAAGCACAGGCACAATGTGAGCCGTAGCGGCTGAGGCTGGTCGCCGAAGGCGACCAACAAGCCGAAGCTGCGAAGGCGAGCATTAGGGCCTGTTCTTTGATACGCAAGGGCGAAGGGGCTGCTCTTCCCGCAGCGGCGGAGCAGTTGCGGAGTCCGAACGACTGTTTTTAAGTCCTGTATCTACGTTTATCATTATTTAGTCAAAATTTTTATTTTTCGATATTTTGGAATTCGGAGTTTTGATAATCGGAATTCGTACTTTTGATGTATCGGATTATTATAGATTCGGACTTTTCATTGTTCGGTGTATGGAATCTCGGACTTTTGAAAATCGTAATTCTTACAGTTAGACGTTGTGTAATTTCGGAATTTTAAAAGTCGGAGTTATGAAAAATCGGGATTTTAATAATAGGAATTTTAATCCATTCGGAATTTTAAAAATCGGTATTTTGATATTCGTGATTGTGAATATCGGAATTAAGTTTTTCGTATTTATGTAGTGTACCCGTTTGAATGTTTGTTACTAAATAACGGGGTAACAACCGAATGGATTGAGCTGAAATTTGGCATGCAAGTAGACCAAGTCTTGTATACGACACTTATATCCCGGTAAAGAGTTCCCTTGGGACAGTAACGGGAACAACGCGGGCGAAGCTGCGGGTAAACGCTTGTTTATAATATCAGTGTTACGTATTTTTATACTCACCGCTATCTTGGAAAAGCGACCATCTGAAAAAATGAAATATTGAAATTAAAGCAATATTATACCTTGATGCTACGCTAGATAATGGTTTTCTGTATTTTTTTTTTTTAAATAACTAACTAAATGCGTTTAAATTACAGAAGCTTTAGAAAAATTAAAATGATTCCAATCGAGATTATGATAATAGTATATTACACAAATAGGGTGGTAATATAAAGAAAGGCCGAGATCGCAGATGTTTGCAGCGCGAGCCGCAGGCGAGGGACGTAAATATGCGATCGAGGGCGTTCTTTATTACCTTCCGTGTTGTGTACATCATTATATGTCTACACTTGGCTAGAAAGCGGCGTTTTCCGTACACGTAGCGTGCGGAAAAAGTCACTTTATGACCAGGTGTGGCATAAAATAACTAACTACAGGCGTAAAAAATTACAGAGGGTTTTGAAAAATCAAAATGGTTCCAAACGAGATTATGATAATAGTAGATCATGTCAAGTATTTACGGCGAGGGCTTACTTTGAATCCTGAATGAAAGCGAAGGATTCTACAATAGAATCCCGAACGCTACGAGGGATTTTTAAGTAGAATCCGGAGCGTAGTGAGAGATTCAAGGATTCAAGTGGTAACTCCCGTGATGTAAATAATTTCTACCTTGTGACACATACTGCTTATGTCCTTCATTTAAGTAATTATGCGTTTACGTAATTAATGAGCTATTCTTCAGAAATATGTCTGCGGTCACCTCATTCATCTGGCCCTTTTTCATATTAAATGTATGGAGACAGATGAATGAGTCGCGGACATATTTCTGAAGAATAGCCCTAAGAATGCGTTTTGGAACCCTATCGTACCTTAACTCCCTAACAGTGGTATTACATTTGTATCTATTTCTGATATTAGACTAGGAATGTAGCAATATCCAAACCAATTAAAGTTTACACACGTCGCCATAAAATAACCATAAACAACCCTTTATTCGATCCCTCCCGGACTAACGTTTACGATATCGCCGTCATTACACTCATTGTAATTGCGCAGAAATTTAACTTCATACAAGCACACACGAATAGTATGATTTACTCTTTAAAACCATACGGTTTGTAGGTAAATAAGCGGTACGATTAGTCTAAGAGAAATTCAGCAATAGAAACATGTATCGCAGGTACCTTTTAAGAAGAGTCTAACGCAATACTGTAAAGGGGCCATTCATTTATTACGTAAGGCGATTTAGGGGAGGAGGGGTCGACCATGTCTTATTTTTTCTTACAAGGGGGTGGGAGGAGTTTAGATCTTACGCGATCATAAAAATGCGCAAAGTCAAGGTTAAACTTTAAAAAAAGCGCGCGAATCCGCGCGAGAGCGTAGGCGCGTGCTCGGTTGCGTATAGGTAATATAGGTATTTTACCAAAAAATTAAAAACTTAGTATCTGTAAGTAAACGCCAAATGTTTCTTTGAAATATAAAAATTAAAACAGCTCAAACGTAAAATAATTTTTCCTTTAGATTCTTACGAAATAAATATTAAATATAGGGGTAGGGGGTCCGCCTCTTGTTATTTTTTCTTACATAAAATCGTCTTACGTAATAAATGAATGGCCCCAAAGACATTTAAAGTTTCTACATGGTCGCACGAGTCCCGATTTTGTACTTGTGTAGGGTTAAAAAGAACAAAAAGTTTAAATAGTTTAATAGAAACAAACTCATATTTGATGACAATATCTTCGTGGTGATAAAACAACTTTATCGGGTACTCTATTCACGACCACTTACTTATGTTATGCACCTAGGTTGAATTTTGAATGGCTTAATTTTAAGGTTTCAGCTCAACGCCATAGCAAGTAGTACACACGCTATTAAAGAGCTAATACAACCATTACATCTTCAGTTTAATTAAGCGCATAAACATTCGGCTATCATCAATAAACGCATGTCTGGCGAGTTCAAAGAAAACAAATGTACCTATCAAGTGTTTTTGAGTCAAATAAATTAAAAAAAAAGAAATAGGTACAGATTGGTGCTGCTAGGCTCTCAGTCTCTCGTTCAGATGTTCAACTGGTTGTCAATACAAGCTCGGCTATGTGCGATTGTGCGTACAGTATGTCTGCCTGTGCAAGAGTCGAACTTCTGTAATTCCATGCCACCTGTGCCGCCGTTAATAGTAACCTCAATTAAATCCAATTATTCCCATAAACCCTTTTACAGGCTGTTAACAAATCGGTCTAGACGTTAAATAGCATGGATTTATTGGAAAGTTTTAATCTTAAAACCAGCAATTAAAACTTTTCCTAAGCCTTCATTTAAATTAGTGGTTGTGGCCATTTTTATTTTAAGTTTCTCAGTACTTATTGCCTACTGGGTCGTTTTCAGGCCTTAATTAGACATACTGTTAATGTTATTTCTTTGTGTAAAGAAAGTTATTATAAAATATAGAAGCTAGAGGTCCCGGGTTCAAATCCTGGTAAGGGCAAATATTTGTGTGATGAGCACGAGTATTTGTTCCTGAGTCATGGATGTTTTCGATCTATTTAAGTATGTATTTATCTATATAAGTATGTATATCGTCGTCTAGTACCCATAGTACAAGCATTGCTTAGTTTGGGACTAGGTCGATTTGTGTAAGATTGTCCCTACAATATTTATTTATTTAATTTTATTTTATATGGTTAACATTCGTTACAAGAAGGAAAAAACTTGGCTTAAAAAACCTTTCGTAACTACGGACCTTTTCTTCGGATCTTTTTTTGAAAACGATTACTAAGAAAGTAGTATACCTCCTTAAATCATCATCATCAAACACGTGAAGTTGGTGACCCTGTTCTTTAATCTTCATAACAGAGATCCGAACAAACCTTGATCAGTAACTTAAGTAATAAAATGGTAGACCCGCGACCACGAACGCTGAAAAGAGTTACGAAGCGCCGGAACGTAAAAATGAAGTAATACGCGTTTCAATCCGTTTAAGTTGTTTTATTACAGTCGAGTTCATTTACATCTACAGATATAAGAATACAAAAATATCTGAACACGCTTTTATGCTCCTGACAATAGGGTCGTGTGCAGATATTTTTGTTCGCGTAAGTGTATAGATGTAAATGAACTCGACTGTACAATGCGTGTTAATCGCAGGAACCAAAGACAATATGACAGTCGTTTAATAGTGTTTACGCCACACCTGGCCATAAAGCGGCTGCGCTGCGCGTACGAAAAAAGCCGCTTTCCGGCCAAGTGTAGATATAAAATGATGTACACAACACGGGAGGTAATAAAGAAAGCCCTCGATCGCATATTTACGTAACTCGCTTGCAGCTCTAGCCGCAAACTTCTGCGATCTCGGCCTTTCTTTGTATTACCACCTTAGTTGTGTAATGTACTATTTTGTCACAGAAATATATCGAGGTAGAAGGAGTGTACCTATGTATCTCGCGTGCTAAAGAGAAGTGGCGGCGACCGACTTTGCACGCCATTAACTTTAGTTACCGTCAATATTATAGTCAGGTTTGATAATAATGAAATCTGATAATAGTGGTATAATTAATTGTTCAAATACCACAAAATGAAATGGAAAATTTATGTTTTCCATCACTATAAATTACACTTTTGGCATCAAACGCCAAACGAAAAACGTTACACGCTTGGTTCCGATACAAATCAACTAACTATTGCCTTCTATCTCTATATACATATTTGTGTGGATTTTGTATTTTATAGTACATTACACAACTAGGGTGGTAATACAAAGAAACTCCGAGATCGCAGAAGTTTGCGACCCGAACTGCAAGCGAGGGACGTAAATATGCGATCGAGGCCTTTCTTTATTACCTCCCGTGTTGTGTACATCATTTTATGTCTACACTTGGCCAGAAAGCGGCTTTTTCCGTACGCACAGCGTGCTGAAAAAGCCACTCAAACTCAAACTCAAACTCATTTATTTCTGTAAGTAGGCCTCAAGGGCTCTTTTACATGTCTGATTCTTTTCTTTTGGCGCTTCGGTAGATGACCTTCTGGTGAGAAGAAGCGCCTGAAGAAACTCACCAGTTTCTCTTTTAAAAACAACATTACAACAATTGTGACATTATTACATAAGATGACAATATTTATAAAATGCAACAAGCAAATAACTGGGCACAGTTTTTTTTACATTTTACCGAGAGACGTATATAATCTCCGGATCCATTACATTACAAAACTTAAAACTACATTTTTAGAGATGTAAAGGGTCTCTAGGCGTCTAAACACGATAAAAAATATAGAAAATAGGCAAACATAGACTAAAATTTATGGAGATGTAAGGAGTCTCCGTTGTCAAAACATTATGTTTTGGAGGTGTAAAGGAACTCCAAACGTCGAAATACAAAATGGGAAACGTATGTTTCACGTCGAGAAATAGACTATTAAGCTAACAGTCATTACAACTAGCTACAGTATACATAACAGGTATGTATTCAGTATGTCAAAATGCAAATAATGAAATAAAATTACAATAAAAATAAAAATAAATGTAACAATGGAACGATACAGCCCGTAGCAGCGACGCCATCTGTAGGCATCATGTACCTAAACCTCTCCGGGACACTGCCCTATTTCGACGACTGCTGCGACTGATGCTTTGGCCATGGTTCTTTGTCATCCAAGTAATCTTGGACTTTATAATAAGCTCTCTTCAAAAGCGCAGATTTAATGTAATTTTTAAACGAACTATAAGGCAGTTCCCATGCATCTAGGGGTACCTTATTGTAGAATCTAACACAGTTGCCCACGAAAGATTTTCTTACTTTCTGTAGACGGATTTTTGGGACAAACAGCTTATGTTTGTTTCGCGTATTTAAACTGTGGACATCAGACTGCTTTTTGAAGGAGCTGATATTCTTGTGCGTATACATTATCACGTCTAATATGTACTGTGAAGCCACTGTGAGGATTTCTATTTCCTTAAAACGTTCTTTTAGCGAATCTCTAGATCCTAAGTTATATATGGATCGAATCGCTCTTTTTTGTAGAACAAAGATGGTATCTATGTCTGCTGCTTTACCCCAGATCAGTATGCCATAAGACATAATACTATGGAAGTAACTGAAATAAACAAGGCGAGCGGTTTCCACGTTAGTGAATTGCCTTATTCGTCTTATAGCAAAAGCGGCAGAGCTCAGCCGGTTAGCCAAAGTAGATATATGAGGCGCCCATTGCAAGTTGTGATCCAGGGTAAGCCCAAGAAAGAGTGTATTGTTAACAAGATCAAGTTTCTCACCGTTTAAAGATATAGATGTGTCAACCTCTCTTACATTTGGCAAAGAGAATTTCACGCACTTTGTCTTCTTTGCATTCAGAACCAGGTTATTTGCTGTGAACCACTGTAGCACTAATTTTAAGGTCTCATTGATGTGACTATAGTCATCTAGTTGTCTATCAACTTTGAAAATCAATGAGGTGTCATCAGCAAATAAAACTATTTTACAATTTTGTTCTATGTGGTAAGGAAGGTCATTTATATACACAAGAAAGAGAAACGGACCTAAAATCGAGCCCTGCGGTACTCCGAGCTTTACAGTCGAACCGCTAGACTCAATTCGGTTAACAACCACTTTCTGAATTCTTTGGCTAAGGTAAGACATGACAAGGTTTAAGGCCTCGGTCGACAGGCCGTAATGCTTTAGTTTGTGAACCAGTGTCTCATGTTCCACACAGTCGAACGCCTTGGAAAGATCGCAAAAGATTCCTATCGCATCTTGTGACACTTCCCACGCATCATAGATGTGTTTAATAAGCACCGTCGCGGCGTCCGTCGTCGAGCGGCCTTTTGTAAAACCAAATTGCTGGTCGTGCAGTAGTTCATACTTGTTAAAATGCCGAAGCAATTGGTTTAGTATGACTTTTTCAAAGACTTTACTAAGAACTGGTAATATAGAAATCGGTCTAAAATTCCCAAGATCATCCCTGCTGCCCGATTTGAACAAAGGAATGACTTTACTATATTTCATCAGATCGGGGAAAATACACTTATCTACACAAGCATTAAACACAATGGCTAGAGATGGCGCCACAATATCGATGACAGATTGCATGACTCTGACAGAAATACCCCAAAGGTCCTCGGTGTTTTTTAGCTTCAGGGATTTAAACGTTTTTATTATTTCATAGGGATCTGTATGTTGGAAGTGAAATTCCCTATCATATCTGGTACTAATAGGATCTAGAAAAGAGCTAGCCTTCGCTACAGAAGAATTCAGGTTTACCGTAGTATTCACAGCAATGTTTGTGAAGAAGTTTTGAAAGGCGCCAGCTACGTCCAAGTCTGCGGTCAGGATTTGTTCCTCGACTTTAAGTCGGTAATGGCCTTCACGGGGTTTTGTTTTGCCAGTCTCTGTGTTTATTATGTTCCAGACTGCCTTTACTTTATTTTCCGCTGACTTAACTTTATTTCCTAAGTATAAAGACTTGGCGGCGGCACAAACTTTCTTAAACATCTTCGAATAATTTCTAACATATTCTGTGAAATTATCATCTTGTATGTAGCTCTTCATTTCGTACAGTTCATACAATCTGTTCCTACTCTTATGTATACCTGATGTGGCCCAGTCACTAAACCTTATTTTTGTGCCTCGCTTGAAAGTTTTACATTTGAATATGTCTTTGTGCACGTCATGAATCACCTCTGATAACTCTTTAAAGAGTACGTTAGGATCACTACTGTTAGTCGGGAGCGCAGGAACTCGACAAAGTATGTTGTCTTTAAATCGTTCCATGCGACTCTCCGTGATGGGCCTATATGTAATAATTTGCTGTTCGGTATGAACATTTACTTTGAAAAAGGCTTTCTGTCCGCGGTGATCAGAGTTAAAGCAATTAAGAATCGTTTTATTAGTAGCTTCACAATTACAAAATATGTTATCTAGACATGTCGCCGTGCTGGCCGTAACCCTAGTGGGTTCATTGTATAAAGGATACAAGCCAAACGATTTAAATAGGCTTAATATCCTAACCGTATGAGGGTGTGCAAGGTCTAGCATGTTGACATTAAAATCCCCACATACTATTATTAATTTACTACTAACAAAGACTTGCTTCAAAGCATCTTCCATTACGGCCTCAAACTGGCTAAAGTCAGATGACGGTGGCCTGTATAAGCAAATTATAATGTGACTTTCAATTTCTACACAAGATATTTCAATAGTTCGCTCAATAGAAAGTTTCACTATGTCTTTCATTTCCTTACATTTATGTTTGTTTTTTACTATAATCAGTGAGCCCCCGCGAATGGCCTTCTTTCTACTGAACGAACTAACTACATTAAAGTTAAAAAAATTAAGTAAGTCCAGTTCATGTTCCTTGAGCCAGTGCTCCGTTGCACAGAAAATATCAATATTCTGAGAGTCCAAGAAAAGACCCACCTCTAATTCTTTGCTGGAAAAGCCCTGCAAGTTTTGGTGGACAAAACTCACTTCTCGGTGCTTCTCCGTTGTCGCCCGCGTCAGTTTAAATGTTCCGGGCGGCCCGCGGGAGAGGGCGCGCGCGCGCCGCCGGCGGCGGCGGCGGCGGCGGCCGGGGCGGCGCTGCTACTGCCTGTCGAGTCAATGTGCCCAGGTTCAACATTGCATGCGAGAAGCGCTGCTGTTGCTCGTTTACATTTTTTAGATAAATACATTCTATACTTATACAGTCTGAAAGTTTTACAAAACTTGTTAGTATCAAAGAAATGATACTTATTATTGTAACATGTCACATTGTACAGCATGGAATTCAAACGTGACACTTTGACGTTATGTTCATCGGACACAGTCTTCGAGTAGGGAAGTGCACAGAGAATAATTTTATGAATTCCACGCTCTTCAATGTCTGTCAGGACACGGAGCAGCGATATCAATTTAGAATTCTTAAGTCCTAGACTATTACCTAATATTACAATTAGAGTGGTACCTCCATCAAAACTGTCCTTCGACAACCGATCCACGAAGCGATCAATGGAAGCACCACGCAAACAATTATTTCGGACCTTCTGCCGCAGACATTGGCTCAGTAAGGACCCGAGGCCCACGCCTACGTCATCAGAATAAATGACTGTCGACGGAGCGCGGGGCGAGCACTTTATGGCCAGGTGTGGCATAAATCATATTTTTCAATGAAAACAGTAACCGCTTCAAGCCCACGAGGCAACTTTTATGGAGCCGTATTTATTGTCGATTTACGGCCGAATGTCGAACGGGAAATTATTTCCAGACCGCAGGTGGATTCGGTATCCCGGTCAACACGCAAAATAACAATAAATATTAAAACATGAAGGCGGATCACCGCCGTCGTCGGGATTGACCGAAGCTTCCGTGTACGTATACCGAGGAGTTGGCAGCGGAGGAAATGGAACAGAGGCAATACGTCGCTTGGGTTCGTGGTGCGCTTCCGTTGACGTACGAAAGTCATCCGTAAGCCGCAGACCATCGACACGACGCTTTGCCAGAATGACAGGTTGTCAATCTTGTCCAAAAATAGCATCAAAGAGGCGCGATGCGCCGTCAAACAAATAACTATCCAAAACTTTATTTTTGAAACAAGCTTTTTATTGGCGACTGTACATTTTTTTATTATTCGCAAAATGCTTTTCAAACTAATGAAATGAGCCCAAAGCAGTGGATTTATCGCAAAGTGCATCTAAACGGGCAATTGATAATGTTTCTGAAATTCGTGGCCCCGCCCGCAACTACTTATGTGCATCTTGCTTTAGTATACGAAGTAAAAGAAAGATAGCAAAACTTGCTGGCCGATTTTTTTTCCCGCCTTTAATTAAGATGGTCATATAGCTCGTCGTTTACAATAGCTAGTTGCTCCCTTACGGCCCGACCACGACATCGGCGGCCGGCTATAATATAAGGCTCGCGGTCGTGTCCGGGTTTCGTGTACCTGTCGCCGGGTTCGTGTTACACGGCACCGGTTTTCTGGTCCGTTCGGCACGTGTAACTAGGATCCGTGTAATTAAGATCCGTATAACCTTGTTCACGGGTCCACGGATTTTAATTACGCGCGGGCACGACCCGTCCTCCACGTATAGCGGCGACCAAACCGGCACGGGCGGGTCGGCCAGATATGTAGTCAATACCCGAACGGACCCGCGATTTGTGGACCCGGACCCGAACGCTGACCTGGCAACAGATCTTGGCGGGTTCGTGTAATTTGGGACCTTAGTACCAGGGGTCTCTAAACTACGGCCCGGGGGCCGGATCCGGCCCGCGAGCTAGCCGGCTCAATCCAGCCGACGGACGAACCCATGATCCAGCCCACGAGTGCTAGCTCTTCAATGAAACTCCCCCCTCCCCCCAGGATGCCAGCGGCCGAGAAAAAAGATTACTTAACTCCATGGTCGACCATGTCGTGTGTGTGGCCCGCGCTAGATTTTCAAAGGCGCATTGTGGCTCTTTGGTAGTAATGTTTGACGACCCCTGCCCTAAACTGTCACAGGAATAAAACCCGCTTAATATACTTTCAAAGTTCTTAATAGTCCGTCATAGCACGCATCCAACCCGCGAGCACTTGGACAGTAAAACCTTTATTAAAATACACCTGCTTGGTATGAAAACGTAATGGCGGGCTGTCACGATCCCGAAACTAATAAAAGAATACCCCAATAAACGTAATAAGCATCCCTTTTATTCCCGAATGAAAGCATACGACAATGTAAACAATGGGAATTACTCCTTACCACGGAAATCGGCTTAATAGTAGGTAGGTAATTGTAGCAAGAAACGAATGTTGTGTTGTGACTATGGCACGGGAATATTGCCAGGAAAATATTGCTGGCAATATTACCCGGCGTGAAGACATTCCAGTAGGAATGTCGCTTGCAACGTGTACTATTTATTCAGTTTAAAAATATTTAGTATGATTGACAGACAGCTAGTTCTGTCAGCGTTTCAACCGTTCTCTCTGCCCTGAACGCATTTTTGACTATTTCCCTGTTAGCTCGGTTTACCATTTTCGGTTATTTTGTAGAGTACCAGTACCTCTAGAAAATAATGGAAGGTGGTAATCTGAGCCTACAGGAAAATGGTCAAAAACGCGTCCAGAAAAGTGAGAGTGGTTGAAATGCTAGGAGAATTACCCACATAGAATGATAGTGAAACTCCCTAGTAACGAATCTTTTCTTTGAAAAATATGACAAGGTACTAATTGGGCAAGCACATTTCATCACTTAGTATAATCTTAGTATAGTCAAAATGCTTACTTGTATTATGCATAGCAAAACTTGAGCCAAAACCGGCTAAAATATCTTCATAATTATGTTTTGATGTGATCCGGTAACGTATAGCAACATCATTATTTATTCCTTTAATAACATTTACCTACGGTTTTGCTTGCAGTATTCACATTTTTATCCCAACTGAACTCCTTAGGGCCTATTTTACATATGACGTATTTTAAAGGCGCCGTCGATGTGAGTTTTGTAGTGCTGTCGCTTTTTCACCCTAAAATAAATAAAGATAGCGTTACGAAACGCGTCGACGGTGCATTTAAAATAAGCCGTGTGTATAGGCGTAGTAATAAAAAAAAAATAAACTTCGGCAATATTTCCGATAAATTTATCTTGTTTAATGGCAATAATGATGATGATTATACCGGAACACAGGAATACTTTCAACGGTACATCACTAGCTTCGTTCCCGTACGTATGTCCCGATAGGGCATTTGCGAAAGTATTAAAATCCGATTATTTCTTTATTGCGGTTCCCGCACGAAACTGTTAAAAAGAGATTGCCTTTTATGCGCTGAAAATGAAAAGGATCTTAATACAATTATTGTAAGCGATATAGCGTTTAGTGCAGATGACACAACGTGGAAATTTGTAACAGTGCATACAGCTTTATAAGCTTAGTGTTATCTGTGGTAGGTATGTATTTACAAGCAGGTAGTCTGTCATAGAGAATAGTTTATTCAGTTTTAATTGTAGTTTATGCAACTGATACATACTTAATGATAAAAACGTAGTTTTTTTTTAATCAGAGACAACTAGAGCCAGCCTTTACTATAATATTAGATAGATAAAACAAATTATTACATTAAATAAACTAGCTAGCAGTAACACGAGAACAATGAATAAAATATATGGCCTCACATCTCGCAAGAATTTCAATAATTTACCAACAATGTTCCCATTAAATTTAGATCACATCAAATTCTGACGTCCCGACAGAACCTAAATTCACTGCCAGAGTGATCAAATTAACAATTCACTTCCACGAATCGGGTACTGCCAAAAAGGGAGGCCTGGCGGGTTAATTTGGGGCCTGCCTTTTGCGTAAGTAGAGAAATAAAATATTCAATACAAGCGTAGAATAAGGACGTCAGGCTGAGGTCTGGACGAGAGCGGTGCGGGACAGTATAATAGCAGTAATTTTTCTTCCGACAAAAGTGTATATCGCGCGCTTGAATGTGTGCGCGCCGTGTACGAACGCAGTACAAACAAAGTTTTAAGAATGCACCAGTATGGACCGCACTCACACAGATGTGCTATTGCGGGTCTGTGTGAATACGTGTCGCGCGCTCCTAATCGGCTGAAGTTGGACTACCTGTTCGTGTTATCGCTAGAAAAGCGATGTCTTCCACCTTTCCACCGATCTCTGCGACTTTTGGGTAGCGGTATTGACACAAAAATAAACCAGAGAAGTACATATTGCGAAGGGTAACAAAAGCAAGAGCTAATAAGTATTCACACGTTTGAAATGATAGTTATAGTAACGACACAAAACTACGAAGCTTTTAGTGTAATGTGTTAATCACTTAAGCAAGACCTAGATAGTACCCAGTACCTACGTGTATATCTTCGAGAGTACTTTTACGACATATTCCTACTTGTAGAATTTGTCGAAAGCTCCTGGGAAATGTAAAATACCGTCTACTCTACAGATTACACTGCGTACCTGAAATTCCGAAAGCTACATAGATCACATCGATACACTGGCGGATACCAAGAATATTAGAACGACTACCGTAAAATGGGGAAGTTAGGACACGCGAGGTAACATTAGACAAGGAAAATGGTGTCCAAATTCAGAAAAGCTAATGTTTACACTCTTCCGCTTATAATCTTGCAAATATGAATAGGCATGACGACTGGGTTAAAAATATATTATCATTCTATTTATTCCATCAGTTAGATTATGGAAAAATATGGAACAAGTATTTTTTGGTTTATCAAATTATTTAAAATCGACAAAGGTATAGATCATCAAACTTCCAGAGTGGGGACTTGTGATATCACTCCTCTCCTAGGTAAAAATTGTACCAAAGAGTGACGTTACTCGAAACTTATAAGCTGTATCTTCATCATTTTTTTTTGTCAAACAAAAGAAAAAATACGTGTACTATATTTTAAAAAAATCTAACTGACGGACTAAACAGTCAAATCCAAAACGCCATATATATTAATCTTTATTACTCGTATTAGAGTGCGACTACGATAATTTTACAGAGCAGAACATGGCAGCACTTCCATTTAAACGTCACATTTTCTTAGAGATTTGACTTTTAAACGGAGGTGTTGCCATGTTCAACTCTGCAAAGTTATCGTATTCGCACTCTATAGACTATTTGAGGCTGACTGTACCTAAGAACCGTAGCGAAAACCACAATACGCACATGTGCGCAGCGCATATCATGTACCCTACCCATTTCGAACTCATTATAAACCGATTCATACAACCAGGGAAATAAATCAAAACTCCAAACAGCAAGAAGCGAAGCCAAAATATTTTACCCGCCCGTAACTCTTCATCCATTATCAACCTTATTTCAAAGAATATAAAGTACATTTTCCAGTGATACGGGGATCTATTTAATTACTAAGAGGATAGCTTGCGAACAACGGCGCCACAGTAAAGTGAGGAAAGTAGGTCGTTATCATACAACCTTATTGGTAGGGCATGCTAACACCCATCTAATTAAGGCTTATTAGTCTTAATAGAGCTTTCGAGAGCAGGATCATGTATAGAAATTTAGAATGCGTGTTACGCTGTAAACAAGATGAACGCCTTTATTTTATAAAGGAATTACCGACTGTTTTCGTAAACATTTTAGTAGTTTAGGCCTTAATACACGAGTGTGTGGTTTTATGAAACGAGCTGAATGAGAGTTTCATAATAATATGAGTGTGTTTAAAAAGAAATAAAAGTTTATACGGAATTTGTCGTGTAGGCTGGCAGCTTCCTCGCTCAGCGCATAAGCGTCGCGATTCAGCGACGAAATGCTGCCAGCGATTTCGGCACAATGCCACAGGGGCCCATTTTAGAAATAGGTAGTTTTGACTGCTTTTTACTGTAAGGATTTGGTTTTATTTTAACTTTTAGTTTAGACCTAAGTCCGTGCTCATTGAAATGCCATCGTGCGTCTGTGTGAATACGTGTCGCGCGCTCGTAAATGGCCGAAGTTGGACTACTTGTTCGTCTTTATACTTTGGTATAGATTTTCATGTACCTATGTAAGATTTTATACTCGTACATTTGTTTCCATTTTTACACGATTTATATTCAGGCGAAGGAGTGAGCGAAACTGGCAGCGATTGTGTACATATTGTTTTTTTTTTACATTATGTACTCTTGACTCCTCTTGAATCATGTAATGGGAAATATTATTAAAGTTTACGATGGAACGAGCGCATTCAGTAGATGCTTATGCACCCTGGTACTAAAAGTATCTGGATAACTGTGCGGATATATGGAGTAAGGAATGGAAAAGTTTAGAAATCGGAAATTTTAACGAACTGGGGACGTCAGGAGTAGCTCACTTCGCGATTTCGCCGCGCGGCTACTGTATGTACCATATTTTGCCCCTCCAGAGGAGCTTAGCCAGCGACCAGAAAGAGCACGCGTTATGCGATAGAGAGAGACGCTTTGATGCGGGGCGTTCCGTCCGGTGGTCAGACCCGAACGTCAGCTTTGATAGAAAGAGAAACTTCTGTACCTAGTATTAATTAATTAAGCTTGTCATTTTGTCCATCTTCTTTGGTATTAGTTATTCTTTTATATTAGGAAGAGATTCCTTACAGAGATAAGTTCGCCTTTGTACATAACCATTAATTTTGGTACTGTTTCTGTACGGTTTTATGTGCAATAAAGTGTTTACATACATACATACTGCAGCATAAACTGGTTAAAATAATAAAAGGAAACAACAACCAGTTCATACACAAAATATATTGATAAAATAAGTGAAAAAATAAAAAAAAATGCTTACTTACAATCTCTGTATAAAACGAATTCACAATACGGCACGCACGCACACACACACACACACACACACAACTATGTTTGCTAGCTCTTAAGTTTTATTTTTTGTTTTTTGTTTTTGTTATGGAAAAGATCTCATTATGTTCTAGATAGATATTATGTTATTTAGCACCTAAGAAGAGCGGTGCCTCTTAACACAGGTATAAGAATACTTAAAAAGAGGCACCAACACTCTCTGTAATTGAAACATTTCTGGTTATTGAATAAATACATTTTATTATTATATTATTATTATACGGTTAAATGTCAAAAGAACGGTGTATGATAGATAACATACTATTACTTATTCTTTGGGGCCGTTCAACATTAATTACTCAAATATCAGTGAGCAAGTTAGAATGCACAGTCTCTGTCATGTTTACAATGATCGGAATCAGTCAATACGCTCGAAAAGTGGAGCTGCAATCAAATACGGTGACTGCTACGTTGTGAAAAACCCGCGTTACTCCTCACGACTAGCTTACGACACAGTATAAGTAAGTAATAGTATTACGTACAGAATAGTACATTACACAACTAGGGTGGTAAAACAAAGAAAGGCCGAGATCGCAGATGTTTGCGGCCCGAGCTGCAAGCGAGGCCCACAGTTCCGCGAGCGAGTAGAGCAACGCAGTCCTTGCAGTCTAGTAGCTCGACTGTTCGTTTGCCACTTTTAACATATTGTAGTCTATTCGTAAATCAAGATCATCAGTAGGCTTATGATGCTACGCTTTGTCACGCAATAAATAAATGATAAAGCATCCGTCACTGTCACACACTATTTGTCAGAACGTGACGGATGCTTTATCATTTGTTTATCGCGCGACAAAGCGTAGCATATAAGCCTACTGGTGTAAGCAAGTTATTTTTTTGAAAGCTGACAAATTTGCAAGTTTTACTGACTATAGCAAACATCGGACCAGAGTGGTGTAAGCAAGCCTCGGCAGGATAACTTATACGCGCATTCATCAGTCCACAGTTCCGCGAGCGAGCGCGGTGATCAAACACGATGCGCTGCACTCCGGGATTGCATTGGGAGGTTGTGGAATGTGAGTAGCACGACTGTTTGTTTGTCACTTATTACATAACTTTAAAAGTCTAATCAAATCAAATCATATATTTCTGCAAGTTGGCTTCAAAGGCTCTTTAATAAGTCTAATTCTATTGGCGCTTCGGAAAATGACCTGTCAAAGTATTAAGGCAAACAAGTAGTCTAATTTCGGCCATTTAGGTGCGCGCGACACGTATGTACGCGTATGAGTGCGATCCATACTGGAGCGTTCTTAAAATTTTGCTTGTGTGCGTTCGTACACGGCGCGCACACATTCAAGCGCGCGATGTACCTTTTGTAGGAAGAAAAATTGCTATTCAGATTCATATGTGACGTTCCGCAGGTAAAGGTACCTTATGGCGGGTAGGCGCTTAAGCTGTTATTAACGGCACTCCTATATTAATTTGATGCTACACGACGTAAGTGCCTACCCTCCATAAGGTACCTTTTCCTGCGGAACGTCACATATAATTTATTGATAAAATAATTATGGTATTTTACAAGTAATTTTACACGTTTTACGAGTTATTATACTGTGCTTCTGTTACGACGAAGCGCCGGAAAAAACTAACCAGTTTGACCAGGTCAAAGGAGGTGCATGTTGAATGTATACTTCGAAAAACGCGGTCATGTGTAGAAACAGTAAGTCTCATAAAGCCCAAAATATATATTTTGAGAAATTAAACGAAGACTTCATCGACATATTCGTTAAAATTAGGCACATATATTAATTACATCACCATTACAAGCGTACCATTATTAATTATGTTTATAATAGTTATTACATTATAACATGTCTGGCTCGTTATCGTTACTTAATTAAGTAAAGCTACTTCAACCGCGATGCCGCACTTGGAGCTTTATGCTGATCCCACACATATGCCCATATAGCATTCATATTTAAAGATGTTTTCATCACACTTGCTCAAAAATGGTGTCATTACACGTAGGTTTTGAGGGCCGTAAATGACCTATTATGCCCTAGGGCGTAATGGTTTTCTTTTTAAATTTGAAACGCTAGTTCTGTTTTACTCTTATATGTCATTTTCAAAGGAAACGCCAACTTACTTTTTTAACTTTTATTACTGAAATATTTATTTAAAGAGAACTGTTATTGCAAATACATGTAAAAACATATTTCTGTAACATTAATTAAATGTTTAAATATAGTATTTCAGTATTTTGCAAATATAAAATAAACCATTTTTAGTCTTTACCGCTATGGTTTCCGAACGTGACTTGACGTTCGCATTGTCTATGGAATATGTCACTAATGTCACTGTATTTTTTTTGCGTTTTGAGAATGCTCATGTAATTTCTCTGAAACAAAATGTATCATGCTATAAAATAAAACATACTTCAAACATAACTGACGCCGTGGAAGCAAACACTTACCCTCTTTATGTTTGAAAACCGACCGTCTCGCATCACCTTAAAACAACATGCGAGATTAATAAGTCTGTGTCAAAAAACATTGTAAAGCGACACGCGAATTTTACGGAAAGATTTTAATTTCGCGCCCTTTGTGTGGCAAAGCTAGTGTTGACAGCTGACAACTCAATGAGCTAGTTCACAAGTTCGCCGTCAACTTCGTCACTAATATAATTGGGTACTTGACTATAACCGAAATTTGTAAAAATTATATGAGATCCAGATAAAATAAGCAAAGTAAGGAAATATGTTAAGGTTTTGATACCTAACTTATTTTAAGAGCCTGCAAAGCTAGGTGGGAAAGACCATTTTAAAAGTATGAAAATATTAGAAACTACTAATATAATTGAATGACCTATTAAATTTATGGTAACTTTTTTATGAAACAGTTACGATAAACGCAAGTTTTAGTTGCAGAACAAAGTTATTGATTTCCCCAAACAAAGTATTGTATCATGACGTCACATTACAGTAGGCTTTAGTATGAAACGTTTTTGACACGTTTTTGGGAAAGTTTAAAAATGTGATTATAACAGTGTTGTATCTCAGAGAGTTTGTATGATACTGAAGTGATTTTTCCACAAATGCTATGGTCTTTCTATAACTGATCACAGAAAAAAGTTGTCAAATAGCCAAATAAACCCGTGAATCATTTTCATGTTTAACGCAACTCATCGGTCAGGGCAGATGGTCGTGTAAAATGGTTCGGCGAAGTTGGCACAATACTCAGTGAGCAGCGAACGCCGTGTTATTGAGGGAAAATGAAAACGCATGCACAGGTGATTTTATTTATTTTTCATTTATTTATAGACCAGCATGGAAAGGAAGACGTAAGGTGGTTCGGACCCCCACAAGTTGGTTCGACGAACTGGTTTATTCAATTCAATTCATTTATTTCAGAAAAGTATTTCCACAATTTCTTAGTAACAATTATACTTAAAAAATATGTTAGTAATACACACACAATAGTCCCTATCTGCGTCCATTAGAAGGCCCAGCCCTGTGCAAGCTGTCCCAGTAGTAGTGGAAGGGTCCGTCCAGGCGCGGCGCCACGGTCTGCAGGAGGCTGTTCGGTCTGCAGGAGACAAAAAGCGCGCGATCGTTCGTTTTGGAAGTCTTCGGGAGAGACCTATGACAGTGGCAGTCTCGGGGTTGAAATTATGACTTTGATTGTGCAACTGCCCACATGAATGAATAGATAGTGAGCAAAACTCATTGGTCACAGCAGATGGTCGCGTAAAATGGGTCGGCGAAGTTGGCACAATACTCAGTGGGCAGCGCGCGCCGAGTTATTGAAGAAAAACAATGGCGCGTGCAGGGTTGCCTACGGTGCATGTGGTTTGATTTTATTTATTGTTTCAATTAAGTTCAACCGGGGTAATTACGTCACTAAGGGTAGTGTCTTTTAAAAAATCCATTAAATCCGAACTGTTTAAAACTAACCGTACCCTACCTGCCTGTAAAACACAGCGTATACTATAGGCAGGTAGGGTAGGGGTAGTTTTAAGGAGTTCGGATTTAATGGAATCTTTAAAAGACGTATTTGCCCCATAAACGCAATTCGCCTGTTGACTCGATTTTTTTTCTGTCGTAAATCGATTCTACTATTTGTGAGGAACAAATATCTATATGACACCTAATACATTTGTATAAGTATAACAGCCACAAATTGTAATCAAAAGTAGCAGATCGCACTGAGCATTGAAAACGCTCTAGATACAAAACGGAACGAAACCTACGGAAACGGAACCTATGACGTCATCGCTTCTATCGCTGTGTACTAAGTTGTATGAAAAAAAAAGCATTTTGCCATTTTGAGCACGAAAAAGTGCGTTTAAAGCACATAGTTGTTATACATTTATTTTTTCAGTGTTATTTAAGCATTCCGAAATTGATTTAATTTTTTTAAGACGATATAAAAATATCGTTTTTTTTAAACTTTGTGGTCTCATAACTTTATATTTTTTGTTTATTTCTTTTGTGTTATGATAATTTAATATTTTCCAATCCATGTGACTATATTATGTTGTAAAATTCAACATTAGTCAACATCCCTATTACCCCGGTTGACCTTAGATATTTATTGACAAGGATGGAAAATTGCTAGGAGTAATACAACTGGCTTATAATGAAAAAAAAAATATTAGCAGGCATTTTTAGGGTGCGTTTCCACTGCGCGAAGGTGAGCGGTGCAGAAAGGAACAGACTGCCCAAGTAACACAAAACAGCTGTATAAGAGCTGTATATTAGAATATATCAACGTTAAAAGCTGAATAATTTGAATGCATAAGAGCTGAAACAGCGCTGTTTCTCTAATTTGTTTGTCTAATTTGGGCACAAATTTCACATGTGAAACCTTATTACTGTCTTAAACCTCCACAAGTTCACTCTTTAGCTGTATAAGCAAGAACGCACGCTAAATTTGACGTTAGAGGAACAAAAATATTTATTATGACTGTTGATCTTTCATCGAGAGTGACACATTGGGAGTGTGAAGTTTCTGATTTACTTAATGGCGGAATATATTATTTCGTTAATCGGTATGCACTTAATGGTTCGTTATGTCGGCGAAAAGTTATTGCGATTACGATTTTACTGTTATTATATACATATATTATCTAAGAAAATTTTCACGCGCTCCTAGAATAATACGTTTTTTACAAAAATAAACACTAAATATACGTATATACTAATCAGTTTAATTTTTTTTCTTCAAGTTTATACCTAAAATAATTTGATACTGATCTAATAAGAGTAAATTATTACGATGTTATTATATTTTATGGTTGAAACATGCTCAAAACTAAAAATAAAGTACGATAATCTATAGGTTATGAAAAACAAAAAGGGTGGTTGAGTTTTCAACACCGATGTGAACCACTTTTATTCTATATTTCAGCTATAGGCTGCAGAATGACTCACTTGAGTTCTTTTATTCAGCCAAAAGCTGTTTTTTGTGTCTTTGGTGGTTCTTCTGGATATGTAATCAGCCAAAAGCAGTCTTAAATATCGCACGTGAACACTTACACAGCTCTAAGCGTTCTAGTGAACTTCTAAGCAGCCGCTATACAGCTTGTATCAGTAGGCTGAATTAAAGCTGACAAACGGGGAAAAAATCAGCCCTAAGCAAGATTAACGTCCACATTTACTTCACTACAACTCTATTGACGTTATAATGGTTCACACGTGGTATCTTAAAAAGCAACGTAATTGATATTCACATGTGCTATCTTATACAGCAATTAGCATAATGTTCTCTGTTAAATTGCTCTTAAACAGCTAATAGTGTTTAAAGATGCTTAAAGCTGAATAAGGATGCAAATGTGTTTTCTATACCGTAATACAGCTTTTATTCAGACCGAGCTGTTTAATTGACACTAAATGCTATTATGCAGCTATAAGTCCACGGGTGAACTGTTATAAGAGTCTATATCAGCCTAGAGCTGTTTAAAGACCCAAAAGTGAATAGTTATATTGCTTCTGTGTTACTTGGGTGTGAGTTGTCCCACTGTTTCTACTGATGCGGATTGAAGATATTGAGCACTGTGATTGCCCAACACACGGAGGGCACTCTAAGCGATCTCTTGTAGCTACCTAATATTAAAATCTGGTATTTTAGAAATCAAGTGCTAATCTACCCTGTAAGTAAGTACACTTACTTAGACATCAGACGTAAATATAATATGGTGATTTAGTATCTCAACTCATCCCTAAACAAGATAACTATTCGATTTCGCATCTCTGCAATATGTCCCGAACACCCGAGCTATTAGCCAAATAAACCGAAGCATACACCTCTCCAACTCAAGGGCGTAGCTACCATGGTTACCGAATGACATACGTCGTTTGTTCGAGTTGAACGTGGGCGTGTATTTATCGTGGAACTAATGAATGAACCTATAATTGAACAGGCTAAGTTCATAGGGTTGACAGTAGCGTATCACTTGCGTTTCGTAAAAAGGAACTAGAGTAGGCAGGGTGACTAAAAATCGGACAAGAGTATGTCTGATTATGCTCAAATGCAATATAGATGAAAAACCGGCCAAGAGCATGTCGGGCCATGCTCAGTGTAGGGCTCCGTAGCCGTTACTATACAAAGAAATGCACACAGAAACTACAGATAAAATAAAAATACGATGTGAAAAGAGCGTATCATGGCACTTAAGTCCTTTAGTTAAGAAGCGCATTTTGGCAATTACTCAAAAACGGTATATCCGATTATGTTGTAAATAATCTTGGAAAATGGACTACGCAAAAGAAAACTTGACTTTAATTTTGAAGACAATGGGGATGGATTTTTGACAACCTTACCAACCTTGTGTACCATGTCCCATGTAGGTACTTAACATGATAATAGTACGTGAAATAATAGTTAGTGCATAATGTCAAAAAACGAAACAATACAAATCTCCAAAGTTAGAGCGGCAGGAAATAGCAACGGAAGCGCATGGAATCAATTTCCGGGCAGCAGATAGCGAAAGACGTTGTTTGCGTTCCGTTGTGCTCCGGCTTATTCCCGGCACGTGTGGTTGCCACGGCGACGCGAGGGTAGGTAATGCACACATTACTGGTTCGTACTTCGATATGAAAAAGACCAAAATAGTCCTTTATCTATAGATTACAGGAAAGCCTATACCTTAGTCTAGAAATTTAAAGTAACATATTTATTGTGTTGTATTGTTTTGAACATACGTTAGCCTAAAGGCTTCGAGCCTAAAGTCTTTTTGAGTCTCAATAAATTTACAAGGGCTTATTAAAAAGGATCCTGGCATTGGCTTTAAATAAGCCTAGCCTAAAAGCCTAAGGGTCTTGAGTCCTTTGGATAGTGATCCAAAGTATTATAGTTAGTGAACTATAATACTTTGGCAGCCTCAACAGCATTCTCAGGATGTTATTGTATTGAACGCGACATGCGTTGAAACAAACTCTCCACTCAAACCACAGACTGCACATGTAATTACTACATAAATATAAATAACCGAGCGACAGCGTACCGCCAGTTCCCGACTATCCATAACTTTGAATAAACTTGATAGTTTTAAATCCCACAATGGCATTAAACACCGATTTACTGTCCGAGTGCGATAGTATCGTAGCCTGCGTTCTAGTTCCACGATAATATTAACATTTTTAGAGCACAGGCCAATTCACAACTACGTCGCCTATCTCGCCCTTAATATAGTTTTGTCTAAAAAATGTAAAAGTTTATTATTTTGGTACAAATATAACGAATAATTTAGCAATACAATATGTAGCATTCCATCGGAAAAGGGTCCTTATGGCGTTGACGTGAGGTCCGTTTTCTGATGGATAGTCACATATAATTTATTGCACACCTAAAATTATAGAGATTCTAAAATAAATCCCATCAAAAACATTACATGTAAAAAGATGCAAGTCTCGCAACGCAGTTGGTTTGAAAGGTTTGAGATGTAATGTAATGTTAAACTAAGTCAGTACCGGGGGGGTGTCTAACTGTCCAAAGAACTTGATTTTGACCGACTTGCCTATTATTTACCCGTGGAGGATTCTTTATTTGAGAACTATAAAATGTGTTCCTCCACAGTCCCGAAACTAAGATCAAAGCCGAAATTCGGTTTCGGTTTCAGTTTCGGCCCTGAAAATTTGATTCGGTCAGACACTACCTGCCACAGCAGCGTGACCTCCGATTATCAACTATTTATAGTTCACAGTTCTAATTATACTATGGGCGACATTGACACCGTAATTGTGAATTATTCTACAGATATTATATTTAATGGTTGACTGGGAGCCTGGCCAGAGATAGTGAGTAAATGGCAGAAATAACTGAATTAATATAAAGCTTTATAACTTAATTTTATTGTGCTTAAAATGCTGAAGTTACTCTTTATGAAGGCAAAATTAATAGATTAATGGATGGTAGGAGGTTTATGCGCAATAAATTAAGCCGCTACCATGTTATTATTTTTTTTTATGATTCAGCTGCCTCTGCAGCCGCCCCTACCTTGGAAGAGGTCCGTCAGATGTGACGGCGCTAGTGTGTCGGCGCATGTTGCGTGCCACACCAGCACTCGAGCCGAGTGAGGCGAAGCTCCAACAACCTCCTGCAGGTCGTGGCCGGCAGATAGGACAGTGCTGGGCAAGTTCAACGAGCTATGCCCCGGTGCGGTGCACCGCGGTGAACCAGCTGTCAGTGTTATTAAGACACCCTAAAAGATGACGTCGATATGGAAGGGGAGCGTAGAGCACTGTCGGTAAGGTGTAACATGTTGTCCCGCAGGATTGCGCGTTGTTCTACTGAGGTTAAAATAACCCTGTTTAAATCGTACTGTCAAACCCTATACACGTGCAACCTGTGGAGCGACTACACCAAATGAGCCTACAGTGCTCTGCGCGTCCAGTATAACAACGCCTTCAGGGGGTTGTTGGGGCTGCCCTGGCACTGCAGCGCGTCGGGGATGTTTGCAGCGCGGAGAACTGACGGTTTCCAAGCCGTGATGCGCAAGCGGTTGGCGTCCCTGAGCGAGCGCGTACGGGGCATCACCAACCCGCTTCTGAGGATTGTACCTGAGAGGATGAACGGCCCTATCCTAGCTCATTGGATGTCTATGTACGTCATGTCATGTCTAATTATAATTATACTTTCCACTAACGAACTTCGAATAAGTTTTACTAACACAATATGGATCAATTTCCGAAATAAACGCTTTCATTTCCTTGCATTAAACTTTTTATGTTTATAATTTAGTTTTTAGGGTTCGGTAGCCAAAATGGCAAAAACCCCTTATAGTTTCGTCATGTCCGTCCGTCCATCTGTCCGTATGTCACAGGCATTTTACTCAAAAACTACACGGTGGATATTGATGAAATTTGGAATATAGGTGTCTTCTATGAGCCGCTACTTAGTTTTGTAGTTAAATAACTAAAATAAATATTTTTAAGGGGGGCACTCCATACATGTTACAAAAGCTAAAAATATTTTTTTTTAGAAAATATTAACGTGTGGTACATAGTTTGACACCTCTTTCAAAAACATTTTAATGTTTCTAAGTAATGTTTTTGATTAAGTGAATACCATTGGAAACAATCGCTCCGAAAGTTGTGAAAATTGTGTCCCCCCCCCTCTATCTTCTAAACCGTGTGTCCGAAAAATATAAAAAAAATATTTTATGGTGCGACTCTGTCTGTCCGTCTGTCTGTCCGTCTGTCACAGCAAGATATCTCAGGATCTACTTATGCTATCGACTTGACATTTGGAATAGTGTTAAGAACCGCTAACCCGAGCTTATGGGATATAAAACAAATCTTGTAACTTTTTTTCTAAAGGGGTCCGTAATGAGACTTTGAAAATTGAAAGTAGGGCTATTATATCGAGTGGGGTCTCAAATGAAAGGGCTTGATTTGTAGATTAAAACACTGTTTTTGTATTTTTTTAAAGAAGTAGTTTTTGATTTATGGCGAAAAACGTTAAAAAAAATACCACCCCCCCCCCCCCCTATTATCTTCGAAGTTACTGAACAGAAAAATCTGTAATAATTACCAATTAATAATGTTGTCCTATATATTACAGGAAAAATATACTGCTTCTCCTAACTTGCACCGTTTTTGAGAAATTTGCAAAAATCTTAACACATACTTATTTGCTTTTACTACTAATCGCCATATAGTTTTTCTTGAATTATTCATGTATTTACTTATGAGTTTATACGGAACCCTCGGTGCGCGAGTCCGACTCGTACTTGACCGGTTTTTTATTTAAGGATCTCAGTATTTTTTTTGTGTGCAATAAAGAGTATTGTATTGTATTGTAAAATACATCCAACATTAAAACCCACTTTTCATAAAGTCGGTTAAAAACGTCTAATTCTTCCATTTCATTTTATTATAAGATGAAATTAAATTGCCATTAAACAATCTTCAGCTTACAACTGGAATACCCTGTCTAACTGAGACATAACTCAATTAGCCCGCCAATTACTCTTTGTCTAAAGTCTAGACAAAAACCTTCAAAGGGTTTTCCTTTCATGTCGCAAATGGAGAGAAAAATACTTACAAAACATGGCAATAAAATGGTAATGTTATAGCTAGAGGGCTGTGGAGTTTGCATTGGATTTACGTGTTTTTTAGGGTTCCGCATCCAACGAAGCTGGAACCTATCACAATGACGTGGACTCTATAAAGCCAAAAAAATCCTGTTAATATTATTGTAATTATTTGATATGTACGTGCAATACAATATAATCATACTTTATTGCACACCAAAAGAAAAGGAAAGTAATTTTTCGGTCAGCCGTTATTAAAATTGATCCGCAAAAAAAAATAAGCAGTTAAATCATTTGGGCAGCATACAAAGATTTGGCTGGCAATAAATAAAAATCGGGCGGCAACTCTTGTTCAGCAAATAATTTAAAAATGGTTAACATTTTAAACAATATTAATCTGCTTTATTTATCATTTGTCTGCCTAATAAACAGTCGAGCTGCAAAATAATTACTTGGCCGGCAAGATTTTACAATTGGTTAGCAGAAAAAACATGCGTGGATTGCGTTTAGTTTGAAAATTCAGCAGTACTGTGGGCAGAGCGGAACAGACCACGTGACGCGAGCAGCCAATCGTGGGCGTGTTTGATTGTCAGCTGTCAGTGTCAAGTAGTAGTGTTTATCAATTATCAGTGATTTTTACCGTATTGCTATTTTTGAAGATACTACTTACTATAAAATGTAAAAAGCCTGCGAAAGTCCGAATCTAGGGCTCTCGCTGGTTAGGACGCGTGCCGACACTGCGCGCCCCAGAGTGTTTTTATAGAGCCGGAGGCGCGGAGGGAGAGCAGCCCTCGCCCGCCATGACGAAGCGCGGGAACGAGTGAGGCGAGCGGCTGAGGCTGGTCGCCGAAGGCGACCAACAAGCCGAAGCTGCGGAGCCGAGCGAAGTGACCGTGCGTCGTCATGCAAGGGCGGAAGGGCTGCTGTTCCCGCAGCACCGGAGATACGGAAAGTCAACTTTTTCAACTTCGAAGTCGAATATCTCGGTTATTTTCGATTTCAGAGAAAAGTTTTTTCCATAAAACATCTTATTTTGGCGAATGCTATACGATAAAACAATAATAAATAGGTGTTATAATGACACAAACATCCATCGAAATTTTTACGTCTTAAAAATTTGCCAACTTTGAAGTCGAATATCTCGGACATTTTTTATTTTAGAAATAGAAGTTTTTCTAATAAAATATGCTTATTTTATTGTAAACTCGAAAATTTTAGGTATTTAGATGTGCCCTTTTGCGTTACTGCGGCAGAATAGTAAAGTTGCGCCCATTTTGTGCATGCCAATTAGGTTTTATTGCACCTTTCATTTTGATGAACAAAATGAAATATTTTGCTTACCTACTGATTGCTTACCAAAATTTAATTAACCGTAGATCGCTTAATGCACCTCAAATATTTAATTTGCTGACCAAAATAATTTAGAGCAGTTCAGTATATCATTAATTGCAGCCTGATTTATAAATGTTTGCTTACCATAAGTTGCTTACCAACTAGCTATTTTGGCTGACCAAATACATATTTCTGCTGACCAAAATATGAATATTTTGCTGATCGATTAAATGATACCCAAAAGAAAATGACATTGTAAACTTATATAAAAACAGTGGTAAACAACAGGCGGTCTTATCCAGACAACCTTTGGGTACCGGAGTCTATGCAAAGTTAACAAAAGTAAATGAGTAGGTGGTGAGGAATGACGATGCAAAAGACAAATAATTCCCACAAATTACTAACTATAAGGGAAGTGGATATACATATATATATATAAGGTCTTAATTTATTAGTTGCAGATATTTTAACACATTATACTTTACATTAAAATGATTAACTTTAAATAGAAATTAAGAAATCTTTTCATATAACTTTTTGGATTTCATTTACCTAACAAAAAAATTAATTATAATTTCGTCTAAAAAAATCACCATGTGCATTATCACATGTCACAATAACACTATCTGTCATGTCAATTAGGACCTTATATAAATAACTACATACACCTACATATACAATACACTACTACATGGCACATGGCAGTGGCGAGGCGTAAAAGATATCCTTGGGCAAGCCGGTGCATATTTTGCGCACATTTTCCTTAAGAGCTGTAAGGGTAAGGTGCTCAAATGCCTGATATTAGGCAAGCCGGTAGGAATCGAGTTCTTTGGACGCCACGCTACTGGTACATGGTGCTTATGTACTTAATGGTACAAAATCGTTTACTTATGAAACAGCATTTACCGCTTCGCCCGCGTTTGTTCCCATTACTGTCCCAAGTGAACTATTTAACGCGATATAAAGTATCCTATGTTTCAATCCAGTATTTAGTCTAGATGCGTCAGTAGCTCAATCCATCCAGTTGTTACCCCGTTACTTAGTAACAGATATCTTCACAAACTTTTACATTAATAAGATTAGTGTGATTTATTTTATTTTATTTTATGCCACACCTGGCCATAAACTGGCTTTTACCGCACGCTACGGCTAAGTCTCGACATAATAGTACATTATGGTGGCACGGAACCCTTCACGCGTGAATCCGACTCGCACTTGGCCGGTTTTGTTAACTACTTCATTGTCTTCATTGGCCAGTATTATTGTGAGGCTAAGTTTTTGGCTGCGTTCAGCGTTGCGTTTTTTCTTATTCCGATTAAGGGTTTGATCGGCGATTTCAACTTTTATGGAGTACCCATTGCGTTCTTAATAAGCTAGACGGGCGAACCTCAAATGGAGAATAGAGATAGATTATTTCTGAATATAAAAGTTCAGTGCACAGTAGACTACCTACCTATATTGGTACTGGGAGAGTAAGTCGCATTAACTTTGATCAAACTAGACTTGGCGTCGGGACTGCCTTTCGGTTTCATAAAAAGTTTACCTTAACCATTATGTACTTACAACATCAATATTTGCCGAAATGATAATGACGTAAACAACGCTTTTAAAACGCTAAATATTCACCCAAACGTGAAAGTTTGTGAATATATTAGGATGATTGAGATACAATTTGGTATACCAGGAGACCAAGTACGGGATTTAAACATAGGATAAGTACTCTATATAGGTAA
The DNA here is from genome assembly GCA_947034925.1 of Eudemis profundana. Lineage (NCBI taxonomy): Eukaryota > Metazoa > Arthropoda > Insecta > Lepidoptera > Tortricidae > Eudemis > Eudemis profundana. The sequence continues at coordinate 22,001,640 of OX344808.1, forward strand.
AATAACGCAGACGAAGCCGCGGCTATATACTAGTACAAAGTAAATATAACGGTTGCAATAATTACACTATTTTTGCACATTTTTACAAAAAAAATACCCGACTGCGGTAAAAAATACCGCGCATTAAAGTGCATAAATTCGCCATTTTGCTTTTTTATACAATTGTTTGTACCCAGTGACTCTCGCGTCATCAACACATGATGTATTGTATCATTTATCAATTGTGGGCTTTGCCGCAGTCGGGTAAAAACAACAGCCAGACGCGAGAAGCATTATCAGAAATTGCCATTAATAGTATAAGGAATTGACAACATTTCATTTTAAGAACACTTTAAAATGTATATACGATTCGAAAGCATTTTGTCTCCTGAACACTTCACTATTTTTATAATTTTTTTATATAGCTTAATATAAAAAATACAAATAAATAAAAAATTATATGTTCTCATTTTACCAGTTCTACGGCACAATAGATGAAATGCCAGTGCCATTTGCCACAGAAAAAATAAGCTGTCATAATTTTGAATTTGACATTGTCAATGCATACTGTCAGATCGCTTACTTTTTTTCGATCACGATAAGACTAAAGTAATGGTTTATTCTACCGCAGAACTGTAGTAACGCCCTTTTAGAATAAGTGAATATTAATTATAAATTAATTACAAATCCTGGTGAAACAAATAAACTATCAGCGTATTCGTCTTTTCAAACCAAATACAGAGAACCAATAAAAATAAAGGCTCAAAAAAATGAAAGGTTGTCAATTATGGGATAAAAGGGATGTATGAAACACAGGGTCGCCCCAATCGCGTCTCGCCCCTTGCCCCCCCGCAAGATTGCTTTAGCTTAAGGCGTACAACTTAATTCAGGGCTGTGTGGTATGCGTAAGGTTACCAGATACAAATTTAAAAAACCTGACATAATTCCTTATTTGTGAATAAAATTCCTGACGTTTGGGTCGGGGTCCGGCGGGTGGGCTTAAGGCTGCATTTCCACCGGAGCTATGAGAGGTAGCTAAGCGGTCACGACCTCTCCCTGCCGGCCGTGGTAGAGGCCATGGTCGGCAACGACAGGTCGTGGAAGGCGGCGGCCTCCTTCTGCGAGGATGTGATGGCGCAGAAGGAGGAGGCGGAGCGCGGAAGGGAGGAAGATCCGGCCTCCCAGCCAATGCGCCGCAAACGCGTGGGGCGACGGCGGTTGGCCTACACCGCCGACTTCCCCCATAAGGGAACCCGTGGGCGACAGACACGGGGACGTCTGTCGCCTACACGCAGGTCCCCGAGTGGCCGGCTGCCGACCATCGGCACGCCCTAGAGAGGAAGGGGGAGAGAGTCTCCCCAGAGATGAGTCCGGAGTTCGGACAGCCGCTGGCGAGGCTATGGTGGAGTGGTTAACACCGTTCCCATGGTCTCGCCCTATAGCACGAAGGCGGCATATAGAGGGGTTTTTAGTGGGTAAACCTGGGCCTCATCAGCCAACAAGGGAGTCCCACATAACCATCAGGGTCCGTCCCCGCACCCTGGTGGTATGCGTAACGCATTTTCCCCTCTTAAAAAAAAAAAAGGTAGCTAAGCGGTGTGCGAGGAAAAATTCCACCAATGCCGGGCCGCGCTGAGTGAGGCTAGGCACGTTGATTGGTGGATTTTTTCCTCGCACACCGCTTAGCTACCTCGCACGGCTCTGGTGGAAACGCAGCCTAAAAGTAAAATCGCGATGACGACGAGTAACAGTGTGGCCGCGACTTACTATTTTTAAAACCTTTACAATCTATCCACGGCGCTTTATGGTTCATAAGTGCGCCATAAAATACACTTACGCGATTGCCCCGGCGGTTCTGAAACACATTATCGGTTATTAAGGAAAATAACCTCAAACTGCCGTAGGCACGTTACATAATTTCCAGCATTGATGTAATATAAATCTGCGACCAAACCGCTACTCAAAAGACGTCACGCTCACATCATAGTATAAAAGCAGTATTTTTTTTCCTACAAATGTACATCGCGCGCTTGAATGTGTGTGTGCCATGTACGAACGCACTAAAAGCAAAGTTTTAAAAATACCTAAGAATGCTCCAGTATGGATCGCACTCACACAGATGTGCTATCGCGCGTCTGTGTGAATACGTGTAGCGCGCTCTTAAAAGGCCGAAGTTGGATCACTTGTTCGTCCTTCCTTATACTTTGGTGACGTGACTCTTGCGTCACGTTTATGATGCGTAGGTATCTCGTAAACAGATGCTTATAATACGTAGTGTTTGTGTCCATGCGTATTTTAAGCACCGGTTTGAGAGGCACGCGTCAAAACCGGGACACCATATTTTGAGCAGCGGTGTGGTCGCAGCTTTATGCTGGATTGCTGCTCATGAAATAAATAAATAAATATCGGGGGACAATCTTACACAAATCGAGCTAGTCCCAAACTAAACAATACTTGTACTATGGGTACTAGACGACGATATACATACTTACATAGATAAATATATACTTAAATGGATAGAAAAAATCCATGACTCAGGAACTGACTCGCGGCTGACTCGTGCTCATCGCACAAATATTTGCCCTTACCAGGATTTGAACCCGGGTCCTATAGCTTCGTAGGCGGTGTCAGTCCCACTAAGATAAAAGTATGTAAAAATAAATGATGAATTGAGCTGAACGGTAATTTGAGACATTGAACCTTTCAAAATGATTTCCAGGATAACCTTTAACCTTACAAAGAATAATTTATATCCCGTAAATCATTCTTGAAAGGGGTGAAAAAAAGGGATGGAAGTTTGTATGAATCAATTCTCAAGTAAGATATATAAATAAACCTGTAATTCAAAGTAAACGAACTTGAGGACAAAAGCTAGGGTATTAAATCAGCGTTCATTAAAATTAATGTGCTGTGTTGAAAAAGTAAGATTAGTTGAATATTACCAAACCCGGTGAAAGCGCATTACTAACATAAAAAATGAATAAGAATTTTAAGCCAATTATTTATTGAAAATGTTAAACTTGGCTCTAAATCTCTAAAAATGTTTTGTTAGAAAAATATCTAAGTAATAGAGACGTGTAATAACTCGATGTTTAATATTACTCGATCTTGCGTCTACTTTTTTGTTTATGTTTTTTTCATTCTGCTTTAATATTTTTCTTAATATTAGTATGTATTAGAATTGTGAAAATATTGCATTTATATTTTCTTTCTACTGTGTATAAAATTGATAATTATGAATATGATAGGATACCGTATGTATGAGTGGGAACTTACAATCAAAATTATATTTTCAATAACCACATTTTTATTAAAAAAAACCCGACCGCGGTGCACTTTGAAACTACATAAAATCCGCCATTTTGTTTATTTTAACGAACTTCATACCCAGTGACACTCGCACCATCAAGACGAATCTAATTATGTATCATTTATCAAAATCGGATGTGCCGTTGAGTAGTTACGAGCGGACACAGGAACGGACATACATACATACATACATACAGGTCAAACACATAACCCTCCTTTGGGCTTCGCCGCAGTCGGGTAAAAATGATACAGAAACAATATACAATTTTGTTGAAATTGAAAATACTAAAAACGAAAACTAAGTTAAAATTAAATAAGCTAAAACTAAAATAGATCTAAAAACGGTCCCTGTGACATGGTGCAAGATTATTAATTATTCGTTCAGTAAATATCAACAATGTTAACTGTAATAAAGGATTTAACTAGAAATGGTTCACTCCTAGCCTACGGCACTCTACCATGAAGCCGCTGAAAATGCTATCTTTACATGTGTGTGATATTACAGTATAATATTACAATATTCTTTTCAAATCACATTTACGGGCAACTCTAAAATATAATACTGAAAATAACGAGGTATTCTCACAAATAATGCTCTTGTCATCATTAAATTTGCACATCACGGCTCATTGATAAACTGAAAGTGCGCGAATGGGCAAAGCTGACATGTTATTAACACGTTCGCTGCGATATAAGGCCTAAATACCCGATGCATGTACTCCCGCTCTGTGCGGAGGCGAGAAACGGTGAACTTACCCTGGTGCGGCGGCTGTATAATGAGTATTTCTGTATGTACAAAAGAGACAAGTATAGGTTTGAGTTTAGGACCTTAAGGGCTACTCGATAAAGCATTAAAACTGTGCTAAGGTTTTCCGGCCCGATAACGCACTGACTGATTTTTTTTTCGATTCCTTGCGGGTAATGGGCCGAAAGGCCCATCATCGATTACAAGGTCACTCCACCCCTTCCCGCACTGAATAGGTGTTTGCATTGGTTTACTTCCGACTAGTGTTGTGACGTACTTAGCGGGAACCGACGTAGATACGATAGTGCATTAGTCTAGTTCTAGAGTTTGTTTACGTTTTTAGATTGTGGCGACTCTCTTCCAGTAATATTTGATCATAAATATTACAATAATAAACACATTACGTAAGAGAAATTCTTAGAGTTCTAACTGTAAGACAGTCACACAAAATGATTGTAAGTTGTAAAGTTTAATTTCTTTGGAAATAAGTTTAAATCTGCCGTAGTAAAAGGTCGCCTTTTACTTGACCAAATGTTTAGTCTTTGTTTACTATAATACTAGGAACCTTTTAGGACCCTTTAAAAGAAACCGACTTTATTGTTTCTTAGCGCAATTGTTCTACCGCTAGTTGTAAAACAAAGAAAGGGCGAGGTCGCAGATGTTTGCGGCCCGAGCTGCAGGCGAGGGACGTAAATATGCAATCGAGGGCTTTCTTTATTATCATTTTATGTCTACACTTGGCCAGAAAGCGGCTTTTTCTATACGCGCAGCGTGCGGAAAAAGCGACTTTTTAGCCAGGTGTGGCATAATAATATTTTCTGTGTAGAATATGAGAAATATCGTAACTATTACTGTCTGTCATGTTTCTATCATAAAATTTGTCTCTTTTTTTCTTTGATATTTTTGTCGATAACTTATTTCCCATCACTAATACTTCCTCAATTAAACCTATTATTCAATGCGGTTTCGGGTCACAAGATCTTACATATATTTTTGAATATATCTCTCAAGTGAATAATAGGAACCCGAGGCGAAGCAAATACTATGACCACCAACTCGTCTACTATGGATATTGATAGATAGGTATCCAATTTCTTACATTTTTGCTTAGTTATAGTCATTTATATCTGTCAATACCTTACCGGGCCAATAAGCCCCATATCGCCGCGGCGGAAAGTTTAAGTACCAGGCCGATCGGCCAGTTAACGCACCGTATAAAAAAATGCCAGTTTTGATCCCGCAGCGAACGTGTTAAAATGCTCTTTATTCATGCTCACGGGATTAAAACTAATGAAGGGTTTATTTATTGTGAAAATATTCATTTGCGATATATTTTCAAACATTTTAATGCTTTTGTGCCCGTGTTTATTACCCAATTAGTCTAGGTTCACAAAGGGAGCGATGCAGAGAATGTTTTTGAAAATAAGAACCTTTTACAATACATATAAACCCACATCACTCGATTTACACCGATATGCCTATTATTTACGCGTGGAAGGTTCTTTATTTGAAAACTATAGAATGTAGTCTAATTGTCTGTCGAGCATAGTAGCACCCACGTTCTACTGCGAAGGAGAATTGGCGTCCATTTACTAATGGTTATTACTACTGTAATAACTATTAAAGGCACCTATGGTGAATAAAATTTGAATAACGCTTACTTAGCAAGCATTCAATCAGATTGATGATTTATATAAAAATAACGTGAATCCTGGTCAAAGCAACAATTTTGTAAATAAAGTAGTCTTGCTTTATTTATAACATTCGAATTCATTCTACTTTCACTTATTAGTATCAAATTCTTATAATATTACAACAGGTGCTTAGATTTTGGTACAATCACAACATCTGCCAACCTCTGAAATTTACGACATTAATACGTAACTAGAAACTGTACATTTGACAAACACGATTACTCGTAACGTAACCTACTCGTATGCCCCAGAGATATGGCCCCGCTGTTATCCTTGTTTGCGATGTAAATGCGATAGCCCGGTGGGTTTAGTTACTGTACAGACGTAGAATTACTAACTGATACAGTAGATTAACTTTAAACAAACTTTAAAGCTGTTGACACTGCGGTTGTACAGCTGTCATTTGTGGGTGGGACAATCGTAGGTCACTCATAGGCATCGTCCTAATAGAACGCGAATGCGCGATCATCGTAAGTTCGCGCGAATTTTACTCGTACGAACGCGCGATCAAACATAATGAACTCGAATAGGTGTCCTAACTGACAATCACGTGAACCCGAATAGGTGTCCTAACTGACAATCGCGCGAACCCGCGCGAATTCGCGTTCGTACTTACGATGATCGTGCATTCGCGTTCTATTAGGACGATGCCATAGAAAAAAATTCACGTTTCCTGTCCCGGTGCCCCCAATGTGAGGGCACGAAGGTTTTTTTCAGGAGTCTGTGCTTCCACTATGGGGTCACTTCCCCATACTGATTGCACAGTTGGGACTTGTGATGATTGTACGATAGTTTTGTATGGGGACAGTGAATATTTTAAAAATAAAACTATAGTTGCAGAAAATGCAAATAAGTTTTTTATTTACTCTACTGGTTTACCAATAGGATCTACACTGATTATCATGTTCTTCTAGAAATTTTGAGAAGTTACGCCAAAAAATAATATAATCACTCAAGGATACAAAGTGCATATAATTAATCTACAACTAAGATGGTCCGGGTCAGGCGACCTGGTTCGATCCCAGGCGCTTCGGCCCCCACCCGATCTGACCCTCTCAAGGTGGTCCGCGCCAAGCGACATGGTTTGATCCTAGGCGCTTCGGCTCCCAGCCGGTTCGACTCTCTCAAAGCGGTCCGGGCCAAGCGACCTAGTTCAATCCCAGGGAACGCCATGGCCCCCACCTAGTCCGATTTTTGCAACAGTCAGTAAGACATGCAGGTTAGCTGGAAGAAATCCCTTACAGGGATAAGCTCGCCTTTGTACATAACCTTTGATTTTTGTACTGGTTCTGTATGATTTTATGTGCAATAAAGTGTTTACATACATACATACATGCAAGTTTGTCAGTTTAAAACATAATCTACGTAAAACTAAAACCCAAATCTGAAAAGTAATGTCTCATGCCTAGCATCGCTGGAGAATGGGACGTAGTTATGCAATAACGTTCCATTCCACATGCAAAATTTATTGCATTATGGACTTTGTTTTTATAAATACAAATACAAATTGTTTATTTCAATAATAAAAATGTCAAAATTTTACATTTGCTGACCACCACACTAGGCATTGCCTGTCCTGTGGGGGAGACATAACAATTTACAATTTACGCTTACATTTAGTTACCGGCTATAGCGCCAACAGTTATAGGCTTATAGGTAAACAATTTATATGAATTAATTTATTTAAGAGTATTATAAGAATTATAACATAGGTTTAAATTTTTTAATAAAAACAAAGTATCACTTCTCGATTATGAACAGTTATATTATGAACAGTTAAAAGTGTGTGAGTGTGTGTGTGTGTGTGTGTGTGTGTGTGTGTGTGCGTTTAGTTTCTATGACGGAGTGTTCTTCAAATTTGTATTTTCTGACTAAGCTGTTAAAGACAGAAGGTTGATACTTGGTTTTGTGGATTGGAACGTTATTGCATAACTACGTCCAATTTATGGTGCTGTTTACCAAGTCAAACTACGGGCTGTGGTATCCCTACTGTGTCCAAGTTCAAGCAAGGATAGTAAACCGAAACTTAGGTAATTCTAGTGTGCCTATCGCCACTGTATTACTAAGATAACGTCACGAGCTAGCCTCAAACCTTTATATAATTGGGGTGAAATAGAATAGAAAAGTATTTATTCGGATAACACAATTACAGTTACATATATGTGGCAATCAGTGCCGTGGCGTCTATAGAACTCGATTCCCATCGGCTTGCCTATTATTAGGCAGCTTAGCACTTAATTGTAGTGCTCTTAGAGAAAATTGAAGCCAAAGCTGCTTCGGCTTGCCCAAGAATTTTTTTAACGCCACGCCACTGGTGGCAATACACCAAAAAAGTAGTAAAAGAGTAGCTTGTAATTCACTGAGTCCGTAGAGTTGGTTTCGCTTACATCTCCCTATACACGGTGGGAATGAGCAACCCGACAAACTGTAACCACGTATTCCTGATGTCATTACAAGTATAAAATGTTATATCAACATAGCGTACCCTTGGTAAAATAAAGCCGTATGTGACTTTACGTTTTAAGTGCTTTTATTACGCGAATGTTACACAAATCGTACCCTTGGTAAAATACAGCAGCATCTGCAAAATGACTTTTAGGGGAAGCGTTTAAATCTTTTTGTTTCGTATAGTTTACAGCATTTGTGTAACATTTGCGTAATAAAAGCACTTAAAACGTACAGTCACATACGGCTTTATTTTACCAAGGGTACGATAGGTCGAATTCTGTCATGTTACATTACTAGTTTTTTGAAACAAAATAAATCAGTACATTCAGACCCTCCTTGTAAACATGTCCTTACTGGAGGAAAAAATATCACAAAGGAAAAAAAAAGTTACAATGGAAACTAAAGGTAATTTTTTTTGGCCTCGCAGTCGCTTACCATCAAATGCTACGAAAGGGTAATTGCTGTTTAGCTGGCGGAATAAAAAAATAGTAAAAGTGTCTTATCACATTTATTAGGGCTTGTTACACACGTGGGAGTTTTCATTTTAGAAATGATGAATATCTTGGAAAGTAAGCGTTTTTCGACTATACATCATATAACTTTTTTTACTCCCAATAGTCGTTAGAATCTATAGTTAAATAAATAAATAAATAAATTAGTCGGGTTACTCATTTCCACCGTGTATATGCGCTTTGGATGCTACAGAGCACAGACTATTTAACGTTGACGTACAGCAATATAATAATCATTACATGTGAGCACTAAGCCGCCTCCAGAGCCAAGCCCATTGTGACCCGCCACCCGAGCGGACTGTGCGTGCACAGCTAACTCATGTACGCGTACATATTTGATTTATGTACCTCCCATATGTCCTTCGAACTGGTTGCTCAGAGATTTGAACTAATACCTATGTTCATTAAATACTACAATAGGCTACTTTCCTGACAGATCAAATCAGTTACTTTTTATGAAGTGTCAAAACGCTCAGACAGTATGAAGTTTCCATGGAATAAAAGTGAAATGAGGTCATTTTACTCAAACATAAAATCATCTTCTTATTTATAGATTTTGATCTTTTAAAAATAGTTTAAAACGCTAAATAGGTGATGTTTAGTTCATATTTACAAATTTGCGAAAGCTGATTTAATGGCTAGCGTGTAGTAATTTATATTGACTACAGGCAAATACCCTATTTTAACAGTTACTTTTGTTATCAGGGTAGTATAGTACTAAGTTCACTTTTGTCAATACCATATTACGCTTTAACACGTTCACTGTTCCCATACAAAACTATCGGACAATGTCACAAGTCCCAACTGTGCAATCAGTATGTGGAAGTGACCCCATAGTGGAAGCACGGACTCCTGATAAAACCTTCATGACCCCACAATGGGGGCACCGGGACAGGTAACGTGTTAAAGATAGCACGACTCATTCACTCACGGACAATGAATTCGGGTCATTTTCTTTGAAGAATTATATCATTACTTTATATGAAAGAAACATTTTGTCTCTTCATTGGTTTTTTAATGCGGGCAAATTACACCACATTTGTATGTTACATATATAGATACAAGAAATCAAAGTACATAGAAAAATTAAATGGCACTCACCTGTGTCCAGACCGGGAATCGAACCCAGTACCTCTGGATAGGTTAAATCCTATTAAAACAGAATGATACGGAAGTCAAAGTAGATGGCAAAATTGGGGGCGCTTACTGGGTGCTCCGGTGGCCGAGTGGTTGAGTCGCTGGGCCGGAAATCCAGAGGTACCGGGTTCGATTCCGTGATCTGCCATTTCATTTGGGTGAGTGCCATTCAATTTTTCTATGTACTTTGATTTCTTGTATCTATATTGTCCGTGAATATATAATCCGATTTCAAGATGATTTTATTCATCCGATTTCAAGGAATAAGGATTTTTAACCTATTTTTTTCGTAACTGGTTCACAGAATTTTTAATTTGTAGGTTAATTTATTCGAGGAATAACATTGTACGCATGTTCTTCTTTGCACCATGACCTATCAAGGGCGTTTCTCCAGAAATATGTCTGCGGCTCATTCATCTGTCTCCATACATTTAGTATGAAAAAGGGCCAGATGAATGAGGTCACCGCAGACATATTTCTGGAGAAATGCCCTCAAACTAAGCTCAAGTAGGTACAGGTACGGGCACATTAATAAGGGCTTCCAATCGTTATCGAGATAATTAACCTGAAGATTTCAGTTTTCTTTGACTTTGTTAAAGAAATAAACGGCGTAATGCCCTCACTCGATCTTTATCATTATTACAAGGACTGTAGACTAATTTGTTTTTGCGCCAGAGAGGATTAAAGGGTCAACGTCAACGGTGACTTGGGAGAATAAGTTTATTTTCTTACGAAATAGACTTTGTCTAATGAAAGCTGAACCTGAAAAAAGCGGCAAATTGAAAAACCTTCACATAGTTTTACTTTACCGATCAAACTAAGAATAAACGATTTTGATACTTTTCTTATTTTGGTGGCACTAAGGGAGAAAAAACGCGTAGGTACTTTTTCACACTACTAAGGCCCGTATCTAATAAAATTTGCCGCTTTTTCTCAGGTTCAGCTTTCATTAGACAAACTCTAATTGCACAGACGCGGTCATCTGACCAATCCAATTATTTACCTAAACGCAAGTCTGTCGATGTAAATCTTTGATTAAGTGTTTTGCTCTTCTTTTTATTTACATTAATGTGATCACTAAGCGTAATTTTAATTATGAATGAAGAGCGTAGATACATGATCTATTTCTATACACATAATAAAAAACGTAGAAAGACTGTGTTTGTATATTAAAGATTCTTCCAAAAAAATACTGGGGAGCGTTAGAAATAAGCAATAGAACGTAAATATATTGAATTAAGAACGTAAATAAATTATTTTTTTGTCTGTACAGTGTCTGTTTGTTTGTGCGCGCTCACGTAAAAACTACGAAACCGATCTGCACAAAATTTTGTAAACAGGTACATTATAACCCTAGTGTTAATAAGGATACTTTTTATCCGACTAAACCAGAGAAAAAAAGAGACGTTTAACTTATTTCACCTCGGCGAACGAAGTGGCAAGCGAGTGGGCTCACTATAGCTTGGCAACTTCGTTGGTGACACTCACATGTGTGCTTTTGGTTATGTGCAGCCGTTACTAATTACACAAGTTACCGCCAACACGAACGGCTGCCTGCGGAGGCTGCCTCCGTCGGGCACCGTTCGTCTTGGCGGTAACATGTGTAAGTAGTTACGGCTGCGCATAACAAAAAGCACACATGTGAGTGTCACCAACGAAGTTGCCAAGCTATAGTAAGAAATAAATGTACCTAATCTAATTGAACCACCACCACAACCAACGGCAGCCAAACAACTCAAAACCGAGACGCGGCAGACCTCGGCGGCGATGGCGAGACGACTTGGACTCATTTCTGAAGGAACGGCCGGACGAAGCTCAAAACCGAGAGCAATGGAAGAAGAGTGGCCTTTGCCTGGCTGTGGGAAATTTCACATATTTTACTAAAGAAAATGCTGTGTTTAAATTTTTACTAATCTACTGTCTTGTTAGCTGCCCTTGTTCCCCGTAGATAACCAAGTTTAATAACTAGCATTCTACAAGGAAAAATAATTCTTCCTAGCTAACCTGGTTATGAAATGGGAAGTTTTTTTCCTCGTAGAAAACGACTATTTTATTTGGTTTTCTATGAGGAAAAATTTATTCTTCCTAGCTAACCCGGTAATCAAATGGGATCATTTTTCCTCGTAGAAAACCACTTTTTTATTTGGTTTCAAAAAAATACTCCCCATTTTATAACCGGGTAAGCTAGGAAGAATTATTTTTCCTTGTAGGATGCTAGTTATCAAACTTGGTTATCTACGGGGAACAAGCGATATTGTGCTGGGCATTGGCCTCTTCCTTGAACTTTTACCCATCTCTGTCCATCGTCTCTGTCAAATACACAACGAATATTCTTCTTTCTTTCCTTGACATTAGAACACAAATCACAAAAACTGTAACTTTTTCTACAATCGTATGATTTATTTCGTTCCTTTAATTGACCTCTTTATTTCTGACCTTCCTGTCTAAACCGCTTAAAAGAGCTAGAACAAAGATTAAATCTAAGAAGGTAATTAATTAACGCACCACAAAAGAGACTGTAAAAGTCCACTAATCAACAGAAAGCTATAAATTTTCGGTTAACTCAACCTAAAACGAACCTTTTCACTCAATACTTAAGTCTCAAAGTCAACTGTTTTCTTTCCATCGTAAGAATGAACCTACTTATAATCATAATATCATAAATCTTCGTTCGCATACATTCGAAATTGGACCTTATTACTTAGAGCATAAGACTCAGAGTAGGTTTGAGTGGAGCGTGAGTGTAATAGGGTTTGAACGTAAGTAGGAATGAGCTATATTCAAGCCAGCATGTTGGTGGTTATAAACTCTACTAACACTGGTTAACCGTGATTTTGCATACTGTCTAAAGTCGTGGCATAAGTAATAAATTCGTGCATTGGGGTAAATTCAAGAATTTTCTGAAATTCAATACCTAATTTCTCGTAATCCACGCAACATAAATTTACTGTAACATGCTAACATCAACTAGACATGCCAACAGTGCTTCAAATAATTTCACACCTTAAAAATCTTGCATTGACCTCCGCCGCCGCCATTTCCCTTTTGGAACAATGTGCAAAATGTAACATCTGGTAACGTTTCAAAGGACTGGGAGAAGTGGAAAAATTCATTTCAAAATTGTGAGTTATCGAAGAAAGATGCAAAAGTACAAATAACCACATTTTTACTCAAAAAATCCCGACTGTGGTGCAAAAAATACCGCGCATAAAGTAAAGTGCATAAATTCGCTATTTTGTATTATTTACAAATTTTATGTACCCAGTCACAATTTCATTATCAAGACGAATCTAATGATCTTTCATTTATCAAAATCGGGTGTATCGTTGAGTAATTATAAGTGGACATGGGAACGAACATACATACATACAGGTCAAACACATAACCCTCCTTTTGGGCTTCGCCGCAGTCGGGTAGTTAACGTTTTATTAGCCGCGTGGCGAAATTGTGGAGTATGCCACTCCTGTCAAGATTGTCTTGGGAAAAACATCTAGTTTCTTGTACCATAGGGAACGAGCACGACGACGGTGCTGCCAACTGGTGCCGCCAAACTAAATCATGTACCTTCTCATGCTGGGGCCCCATTGAAGAAAACGCCGTTAATTTATCGCGATGAAGGACGATTAACGTCAGTGCCATTGCGCTGCGTTAAGTTTTTTTTTGTGCTAGCTCTAGGAGCTGTCACAACTACCGGACTTCGTGGCGGTAGGGTATATATACCTCAGCCAAAAAAATCAGTTAACCTTTTCGACGCTACGTCAAACATAAAAGTTGCAAGTCACACGCCATGTCATAATAGTGTCAAAACCGAAATTGAATTTTATGCTGGTGCGCAGGTCTATATCGTTCTGCGCTCTGTGACGGATTAATCCGTCGTCGGCGTTGAACCGGCGGTGCGTATATATCCGTCGTTGGCGTCGAATAGGTTAAAGTGATTCGAGTTGGTTGGTCATTATTTGCTTCTGCGGCAACAATTATGATTAAAATGTGATTTATTTTATAGCCTGAATTAATGTGGAATTGGGCCTATAAGGTCAGCGCCAGCTATCAGCATCATTTGAAACTAAACGTTTTTTTTACAAATTATATTTTGGCTTTTTGAGACTTGAATTTTTCATCTGGTAACTGGTAGCAAGGGTGGTGCAGGCAGAGCACGTGCCCTGGGCGCCAACAAAGAGGGCGCGAAAACCAAATTTACTAACTACCTATATAAAAAAATATCATCAATCCAAATTCGCAAACACGGTGAAATAAAAAATAAAAGTCTTGAATGCAACCTAACTACGACCACCCCCCCTCACCCCGCCGTAATTTAACATGGATTTTCCGCCCTAAGCACCGTGGCTAAGGGGCGCAGTTTGGATACGTGCCTTGGGCGCCGTTGTACGTCACTACGCCACTACTTGGATCTGAACTAGGGGAGACCGGGTATGGTTGTCTCACGGGTTGGTTGTCACAGCAGCCATTAAATAATACGAAACGAAGGAATAAGTGCATCGATTGGTGAAGTAGGGAAGGAGGTAAAGCTCTTGCGATCTTTTAACACCGAGCGATGCAATTATTCCTTCGTTTCGTATTATTTAATGGCTGCTGTGACAACCAACCCGTGAGACAACCATACCCGGTCTCCCCTACTTATTTGTCTTTATACTTTGCTCCAGTTCTCAGCTGAGTTGTACGTCAATACTATACTCCAGTCCAGTAGGTACAAGCCGTACGAGTATTTAAGATAACAAAAGTGTGCATCCCCACAAACCTTACGACTATCCTATTTCAATCACGGCAAATTAAGCTTAGCCAGTATGTTAACTTCATAATGCGACTATTCATAGCTTTAACCTTTTCCACGCCAACGACGTATATATTGGCATCGTAGGTTGGACGCCAACGCCGCATATATTGGTCACAGACCGTAGAGCGATATAAACCTTCATGCACCAGCATAAAGTTCAATTTCGGTTTTGACACTGTTATGTCATGGCGTATGATTTGCGACTTTTATGTTTTACGTAGCGGCGAAAAGGTTAAGATGCCTTTCCACCAGAGACGTGCTATGCTACGTAGCTATATGGATGCGCTGATATCCACCAATCATATTTTTGTCCACATAGCATAGCAGTGGTGGAAGCCACGTGGAAACGGATAGCTTTCACACCGTCGCAAAGCACCCTTAATGGCTGTGGGTAGTTATAATAACGTTTTCAAGCGATCCCACCTTTTTGGTCGAATTATGACCAATTTCCTGTAGGTTTGGATTACCATTTTCCGGTGCGTGGTCATTGTCATATTACGAGTTTACTAATTTACAGTTTATACCGTCCTATTAAATTAAGAAGTTCATCATCATCATCAATCGTAAGACGTCCACTGCTAAACATAGGCCTCCCCCAAGGAACGCTACCATGACCAGTCCTGCGGCACCTGCATTCGATTCGCTGGATACCTGGAATCCGCTCCATAAACTTTTAGGAGAAAACATTACTCGTAGAACCAGCGGTAGCTGGAGAAGTCGTTCTTAAGTTAAGTGGCGACCACGGAAGACACAACGGGGGTTAAACTCATAAGTAGGAGCGACGGACATGGCAAAATTAGAAGGTATAAAATTACTATTATTGCCTAAAAATGGCATAGCTTATTAAAACGTGATACTTTTCGTACGAATTTTTATTCGTTTCGTCATGATAAAGGGCTAAATAATGTGACTTGGAAGTCAAATATCTACATCAAAGCAAAATTTCGATGATTTCAATGTCGGTGTTCCGTATAAGTACTTTTATCACTGAACTTTTGAAACTGCAGAATTAAACAGTTATACCAAAAAATAGGCCCTAGGCAGGTTAGAGTTCAATAATAACATGTTTACAAAATAAAACGGTCAACCCTTTACTACACAGACATCGACCGTACTGTACTGCGGCCAGGTAAATACTAAATGTGCGGTCTGGCACACTTGTTGTACAGTATTTTTTCTTGTTATGGAATTAAATACATGATGCTTACTGTTTTAAAATGTGCTTGGACATGTTTTTAAGTTAACGGGCACGCCAGTGTCCGTGTAGGTATTTTTTTTAACACCACACGCGGTTAAAGTTTTTTTTTTATTGCTATAGGTGCAAACAGGCAGACGGCCCACCTGATGGAAAGCGGTCACCGCTGCCTATAGACAACTCCAAGACAACCCCCGCCTAAACACAGACAAGTCCGACCAAAACTTTCAAAAAATTGTCCGCTCCCAAGTTTGAATAAAATTATTTAAAAAATTACAACAGCTACACTTGCTACTGTAGGTACAGCTAATAGCACATTTATTCAAGATTATTTTGACATAAAATATTAATTAAAAAAAAAACTAGGCGACGGTATCTATTTTGAGGAAAATTACATAAGTCAAAATATCTCAAAAATGGTGACATTTTTATTAAAAGGTTCACATGGTACCTTGAATCAAAATGTGGGAAATCCACACACTAAGTACACAACTCCAAGTATCAACGTTTTTCCATATTAAGTTAAAATACTACCAAAATATTTTCACCGTGCCCAGCTACAAGCAATGTGCCGTTGTTCCCACGGGACCCTCAGAAATATCGGAGTATTTTCGCGCATGAAACGCAAACAATGAATCTACCAATTCAATCCTATCCCAAAATCTCATATCTCTCTCTTACATCCCTCTCAAACTGAACCTTATACCTTACATAATAAGGTCACTATTCAAACGCACGCTGCGTGAATATCTGATGTTTTCAAATTAAACATGTATTGTATACTTTGTGGCTTAATAGCCATTATTGACATTTTCCGCTTCAGGAATGGGGTTTTTTCGTTTACCGTGTATTTTTGTATCGACATATTACAACTATTGGCTTTCGAGCTAAAACTATATTTTTACATTATATACATTATAAAATTTTAGGATACATTTTAAGTCATTTATGCCACACCTGGCCGTAAAGTGGCTTTTTCCGCACGCAGCGCGTACGGAAAAAGCCGCTTTCTGGCCAAGTGTAAACATAAAATGATGTACACAACACCGAAGGTAATAAAGCCGCTCGGGCCGCAAAATTCTACGATCTCGGCCTTTCTTTGAATTACCACCCTAGTTGTGTAATGTACTATTTAAGTTTTCTATGATCTTGTTATTCTTTGTATTGCCAATTTATAAAACATTAAAAGGAAGGTAAACAAAAAACTAGTCAATCAGCCAGTTATATTGTACTACATACTTATACAAAACATTGCTTTGATTGGTTGAACCACTCGTGCCACATGTTTTTTTTTTGTTCTTTACCTTGTTTTTAAAGAACTAGAAGCACAAACTATTTATTTTGGGAGAGAAAACGTTTGAAGAAGTTTGTGTCCTGATTTTTGTTACATAGTGTATCAGTTGGATTATCAAAACATATTGAAGGTAGGTGCCTATTATATAGCCCAAGGATGTTAATAGTACATTACACAACTAGGGTGGTAAAACAAAGACAGGGACGTAAACATGCGATCGAGGGCTTTATAACCTCCCGTGTTGTGTACATCATTTTATGTTTACACTTGGCCAAAAAGCCACTTTATGGCCAGGTGTGACATAACATATACAGGGTGTCCCTAAAACCAACTTTTATACGATCAGGGCTGATAGACCAGCTCATAAGAACCTAGATTAAGCAAATTTGACCTCAGTAAAAATCTCTTAGTTTTCGAGATATTGACGTTTTTGTAAAACTCGTGCTAAGTGATACCCTGACTCGGTGTTTTGAGTGTCATTGCTAAAATATCAAGTATTTTACAAATCTGTTTTTTGCTATGTGTGGCCAAATAACTATGCTATTCAACGTATTTTCTATTTTTGCTAATTTATTCATGCTGTGGACACAGTACAATAACAAAAAAAAATTATTCGATTTTTTTCAAATTTCACCTCTGACTTCGAACTAGCGTGGTGAAAAAAAAATGTACCAACATAACCAGGCACTCAACGTAAAAAAATTGCGCATTTATTGTAGTTTCTAAAATAGTATAAAATTTAGTAAACACTGTAATAATTTTTGAAATAATGATATTTTGTTACAAAATTAACTGTCTGCCGCCTTCATCTTATACGATCCGGTTGAACTAAGTTTGCACCTGGCGTGCTTGACATCACATACAAATTAGGTGCAAACTTCACGTAATCGTCAATATCTCGAAAACTAAGAAATTTTTATGAGGTCGATTTTACTCAGTCTCGTTTTTTATGAGCTGGTTTATCAGCCCTGTTCGCCATTTTGTAAAAGTCGCGAATTTTGATAGCCTGGATCAGTCTTTCGAAAGTCATGACTTCAAATTTCAGTATTTTCTTAATCTGCTTTTTGTTTTAAACATTACTTAATAATTATGCTATCATACCTTATCAAAATAAATTAGATTTTACGTGATTCAAAATATGACCTCGGATTTGAATCGCGTAATACTTAAAACAAATTTACCATGCTAAAATAAAAAAAATAATGTAGTTTAAAATAGTAAGATTTTACACACTAGACACCGTAGTTTTTAAGATAATAGCATTTTAATTCAAAAGGAGGTTATACTACAATATTCCATTGGTTAAATTTCGTACCAGAATTTGAATTTCGAACAGAAAAGGTATGATAGCATAATTATTAAGTAATGTTTAACAAAAAGCAGATTAAGAAAATACTGAAATTTGAAGTCATGACATTCGAAAGACTGATCCAGGCTATCAAAATTCGCGACTTTTACAAAATGGCGAACAGGGCTGATAAACCAGCTCATAAAAAACGAGACTGAGTAAAATCGACCTCATAAAAATTTCTTAGTTTTCGAGATATTGACGATTACGTGAAGTTTGCACCTAATTTGTATGTGATGTCAAGCACGCCAGGTGCAAACTTAGTTCAACCGGATCGTATGAGATGAAGGCGGCAGACAGTTAATTTTGTAACAAAATATCATTATTTCAAAAATTATTACAGTGTTTAGTAAATTTTATACCATTTTAGAAACTACAATAAATGCGCAATTTTTTTACGTTGAGTGCCTGGTTATGTTGGTACATTTTTTTTTCACCACGCTAGTTCGAAGTCAGAGGTGAAATTTGAAAAAAATCGAATATTTTTTTTTGTTATTGTACTGTGTCCACAGCATGAATAAATTAGCAAAAATAGAAAATACGTTCAATAGCATAGTTATTTGGCCACACATAGCAAAATACAGATTTGTAAAATACTTGATATTTTAGCAATGACACTCAAAACACCGAGTCAGGGTATCACTTAGCACGAGTTTTACAAAAACGTCAATATCTCGAAAACTAAGAGATTTTTACTGAGATCAAATTTGCTTAATCTAGGTTCTTATGAGCTGGTCTATCAGCCCTGATCGTATAAAAGTTGGTTTTAGGGACACCCTGTATAACCTAAACAGGTCGCTAGCTGGACCACCTTGAGTGGATCGGACTAGTATTCGAAGCTATGTGTTTGCAATATGCAGTTTATGAAACTTGTGACGCCATGCTTAACATGGTGCCTTATGTTTAGTTTCTGTTGTTTTATAGTACATTGTGTATCTAGGGCGGTAAGTAAGGAATTACAAACGAGTGTTTGTTATAAGCTCGAGGTGAAACCGAGGGATTTAATAACACGAGTTTGTAATTCCTTTACCGTCCGTGGCACACACAATGTTTTACATTACACTTGTGAGGAAATCTTAATAAAATAACCTTACTAATAGACCCAGTTTGACAAGAAAATATAAAAGAGAACGTGACATTTTAGTGAAATATGTCCATAGACATTGCAAATGTCAAGTCACGTTCGGAAACCATAGCGGTAAAAACCTAAAACGGCCACTTTAGTTGATTTTATATGAGCAAAATACTGAAATACACTATTTTAATGTTACCGAAATATGTGTTTACATGTATTTGCTATAACAGTTCTCTTTAAATAAATATTTCAGTGATAAAAGTTAAAAAAGTAAGTTGGCGTTTCCTTTGAACATGACAAATAAGAGTAAAACAGAACCAGCGTTTCAAATTTAAAAAGAAAACCATTACGCCCTAGGGCGTAATAGCTCGTTTACAGCCCGCAGAACCTACGTGTAATGACACCATTATCGAGCAAGTGTGATGAAAAAATCATCGATGGCACGAAATGAGTGTAGGTAGAGTGAAACTACGATAATTTTGCAGAGCGGAACATGGCTGTGAGGTTTATAGGGCCTTCGATGTTTGTGGTGGACTGTATATTAAAAGACTTATTTAAATTCCATAGCCAAGTGCTACCTCAGCTTAAGCACTTATTAAGAGCTGATTATCGTTTGATGATAATTGTAAGACAGATTAGAAATGGCAGAGAACCGCCATTTTATAAGATTATTTTTTAAAGGTGGGAGATTTTACTGAGAATCTCCCGGCGACTCGAGCTTGTTCTGAGAACCACGCCGAGTTTGTTCTGAGAATTCGAGAATCAGCTATTCATTTTAGCGCTTAGGCGGGGATAGCGGACGTTTGTTTATTTTATTAATGTATGACTATTTACAGTTATGCGTAATGATGAGTATGACGAATCCTCGTATGCGTATCAAAAATATGACCTTAAACTTTATGCAACCCGACCCCTACCCATACCTAACTACTAAATATATGTACAAAGGCTATTTCCGACAATGGCAACACCTCCATTTAAAAGTCACATTTTCATATAAATTTGACTTTAAAACGGAGGTGTTGCCATGTTCCGCTCTGCAAAGTTATCGTAGTCGCACTCTAATTGATTTTATACGGGCAGTTTTGGAAACATTAATTTAAGGGTCCCCGCCGCGTCTGGGCCGCTTTGAACCGCCTGAGAACGGGTATAGGAAACTGCCCTTATAAATGGCACAGATGGGGTTGGAGCATGTCACCCGCTTGCAACTGCGGACATCCACTTCAGTTCAGACCATTGAACACATAGTCTTGGAGTGTCCTCTCACAAGATCCAAAGGTCACATAGACCACATCACAAATATCTCAGATGAAGCGGTTACGTACTTAAGACGGGCAACATTTTAGTTATAGTTCTTCAATATGATTATCCAGTGACTTGTAATGATGCCATACGATAAATAAATTTAAGGTTTAGCGTTAATTAATTTATTATGATTGTTGTCAATACCCTATTATGTTTTTTTTACCCAGGAAACAAGACTATTATTGAGAACTAGTATTTTCCCGCGGCTTCGCCCGCGTTGTTCCCGTTATTGTCCCAAAGGAACTCTTTACCGGGAAATAAAGTATCCTATGTTTCAATCCAGGACTTGGTCTACTTACATGCCAAATTGCAGCTTGATCCATCCAGTCGTTACCCCGTTATTAG
The DNA here is from genome assembly GCA_947034925.1 of Eudemis profundana. Taxonomy (NCBI): domain Eukaryota; kingdom Metazoa; phylum Arthropoda; class Insecta; order Lepidoptera; family Tortricidae; genus Eudemis; species Eudemis profundana. Next base: position 22,022,818 of record OX344808.1, read on the forward strand.
GTAACAAACATCCAAAATTCTTCATAAACTTTCACATTTATAATATTAGTGGGATAGAGGGATTAGCTTTTGCCCGCCACTGCGTAGTTGAGAGTACAATTAGAATTTATACTTCAGAAATGATTGATTTGCAAAACGACTTATTTCAATAGGAAACCATTGCCAGTTATGGTCTTCTGTACCTGAAGCTTAGGATCGCCTCAGAATTTCGTGTTTCATAAACGTTCACTAACTAAAATTAAATGGGCAAAGTAATCCCAGAATGGAAGACGGTAATTTCTCTCACCTAAGTAATGAAAACAGTAATCCAGAGTAATTGCCAAGAATAATTTCTTCAGCGCCATCTAGCAAAATGGTAACTGCAAAGGGCCAGTGCCGGCGGCTACACAATTTAACCCTTAGATGTATACGATACCGTGCATTTTATTTCTGAAATGTCTCAAGTGAAAATAAAATTTATATCAATTTGAGATTTGGTGAAGAGTTTGACAAAGTCTGAAGTTGACGTTAATTTGTGTCATTTTAGTAGTATCATTTATGATACTGTATGCACCTAGGGATTAAATGGCTGGGGCTACACAAATTGTAGGGCCAGAAACCATACAACCCGTTCACTTTCATCTATTAGAGTAAGCCTGTGCCCAGCAGTGACAAAGTATAAAGACAGCCAAGTAGTCCCTCTTGGGCCGGTTAGGAGCACACGATACGTCATGCGTCATAATTTATGCTAAAAGAGGAAAATCTACATTCCCCAGAGATGACATGTATTACCCCACAACGCTCAAAAATTGGGTGGTCATTTTTGCTTTATAATTTTGATTCTGCCCTATAAAGGGTTAAAAGTAAAACGAATCAATTTTTTATAAGGGGTCGAAACTCCAAACCTATAAAACATGAAAGAATAGAAAACTTTGTGTGGCTACCGCTAACAAGCAGGTCCCCAACAGTAGCTACTATCATTAGGCTCAAGTAGCTCTGCTTTGCCTTAAGAGGGGAGGCTACCAGTGGTTTTAATCCAGTTTTATCTAGCTTGACCTTGTATATTTGTTTTGAAGCAAAGCGAGAATCTACAACCTACCCCCACCTACCCCAACATGGTCTGACAACCTGGTTAGGATCGAGGGAAGTCAATGGAGGCAGAATGCGGTCGCACCGTTTGTTCAACATGTCTAAAATCTAGCAAATATTGGTGGTATTTTTTATTTTGATAGTCAGACTTAAAATAACCTTCATAAGACATAAAAGTTTTTGAGACATTGGGAATTCATTAATTTTGTGACCACCTAAATTGCAAGTTGTCACCTGAATTACATTTTAACACCACCAAAATTAGAGTTCTGTATAGCTTTCTAGAGGAGATTCCTCTATTTGACTGTTTTCATGACCAAACTAGAAGCAAAGCATCCTTAGCAAGGCCTATATTGACTACATAGGTATAAATATGATAAGTATTAAAATTTAAAAACCTTTGGGGGAGACTAATGTATGTTAGGTACGAACTACGTTGTTGTAGAAATTTGAAGTGATAAAAAGGATTTAAAGAATAATTATTATTCTTGGATAATTATTATCCATAAAAAACGTTTTACAACATACCTAATTACCCATTTTTAATATATGTTTCGCTGATAAAAGTGTATGCCAAGTAAAACCGGTATAGCTATATAGTAAGCATCGTATTTTAAGCCAAAGAACTAAACGCAAGAGTTATCGAACTATAACATATTTTTTTTTAATCAAAAATGTTTACATTTCATTGTTTAGCATTGATATTCCCAGAGCTCGGTTACGAAAAATTCCACCTTTTTTTATGGAACTGCGTTTGACCTTGGTCTCACCTGATGAAACTGAAGACAAGGTCTAAGATGGAAAATGTCTATTCACCCGATGCCTTAAATACATCCAGGTCCTAAGTCACAGGAAACACAGATACCGGAAGCGAATTACAATCGCTAGTGGCGCGAACCAGAAAATATCTCTTAACTTGCGCAGTCCCACACGTGGCGAACTCAACCACATGTGGATGGAATCCCTCGCGGCGTGGCCTGGCTAGCGACCTGGTTCGACCCCAGGGAACGCCACGGCCGCCCACCCGGTCATATAATCGCTCAGGGCCGCGCCGCCCCTGTGTGCGAAGTGTGCAACGCACACAGGCGCCAAGGCAATAGGGGCGCCGGAATTCGAAACACGACGACAATAAAGAGGTGGCTTCATAGGTTTGCACACAGGCGCGCGCTGTCGGAGGCGCGGGCCTGTAATCGCTACGCCCACTAGGGTTGCGAGTTAGTCAGGCTTCAAAAAAAAATCGCGGCGTGTAGTAGTCGGATTAGAAAACGAGGAAGGAATCCCCCTTAAATGGAGCGAGGTGTAACTAGTCCCCTCTTAATTCCAGCAGAACACCTCGGCTCAGCCAGTCGTCTCTAATTACCCCTTAACAGGTTGTTAAAAGTTCCACACGTTGTAATGGGGCCCTTAACGATAATTCACGGCCTTTATGAGGTGTTGGAATAAAAATGGCGGTGAGTGGATGAAATTGAAAGTGCCGTAAAAACACTTTAAAATAAGTAACCTGGTTTGTAGCAGTGCTTTTGGTAATACGAACGGTGGAAATGGCATAATTTTGTGAAGTTTGGGAGCAAGCATTGCACAGGCGTAAAGTGAGATTGACCATTAAAAACATAATTAGGGTTTTTTTTTATGTTTGCACTACTATTACAGGTACATTCTGCAAGTTTTATCATTTGAGGGCACGGGAGTGCCTACGCCAAGTCGAGAAAACAACGGGCACAGAATTCAGAAGTACCTACCCGTGAAACAACTCAAGGCTTTGTATTCACTGAGTCTTTGTTATTTTGTGGATAAAGGCTTGACGATTTAATTACTATTGTGACCTACTATCGATTGCGAGTTATACACAGTCAAAGTTTGTTAATTTTGTCACACTTACTCACCAATCAACAAAATTCTTAGGTACTTCAAGGAAACCAACCAGCTCGAAATTTTGTAAGTGGTTAGCGTAAACTGTAAATTGTAGTAGAAAACTGTAAAAACGTTAGTTATAGTTAGTATTTTGATTTTTTTATAACAGCTTCACATCATATAGCACACATGGCACATTGCTTTACAAATAGTGTGTTCAGTTCACCTACCTTATTTAATTTTTCTATGAATAATTTTTAGTGTTGCGTGATTGCTAAGTCCCGAAACATTATTAAGCAAGTAAATATTGAGGAATTGAAGGGCCTGACCTGGCGCCACTTGATCACACTTAACTTTTTTTAAGAGAATCATCTCGAGACTTGGCCCATTTTTTACATGTAATATTTTATGAGATATTACCTTCTGGAATACCTTAATAAGTTTTTTATTACGACGTTGAGTAGTTTTAATTAAGTACCACCTAGAGGTACATTAATATTAGGAAATTTATGAAAGTTTGTATGAGAAAAGGTACTCTAGGGACATTTTGAGATATCATTTACCCTTGGTCACATTGTAAACTGAACCTCTGGCATGATTGTGACACTTTTTTCCGTCGCGTGACAAATACTACCTAATTTGAAAACACCACATTTTTTAGGGTTCCGTACCTCAAACGGAAAAAACGGAGCCCTTATAGCATCGCTTTGTTGTCCTTTCGTCCGTATGTCTGCCTGTCCTTATGTTAAGATCTTTTATCTCGGAAACACGTAGAGGTATCGAGTTGAAAATAAAACCATATAAGGATACGGTTTTATTTTCAAGGTTCTCACTCAGGTTTACAGTTCCTTAATGCTATGAAAAAATCAAACTTCTAAGTTAACATAAAAAAAAAGATATGGCCGTTTATGCCCCAAAAAACATACATTTCGACACTCTCAAGGTAGGTAACCAAAACTAAGGTACTTTCCATTGACCTAGGACTATGAAATTTAGGAATTAGTACTACAAGTATAGGAAAAAATCTGGAAACTATACATTTCCACAAAGTACTTCAACGATTTTTCAGATTTTTAGACCCCCCCCCCCCATGTCACACTTGTACCCAGTGCCCTACCCTTGTACTTGTGTCTTCGATTGTACCCAGGTAATACACACATACGCATTTTATGCACCAACTTACCTGAAACAAAAAAAAATACGTTTTATTGAATTTTATTCAAAATAAAATTAAGAATAAAGATTATTTAAATAAATTGATACTTTGCGGAACTACAACCAAACAAACCATCCGTTAAAAACGATCATTGTGGAGATCTTTTTCAAAGTAGTTCACGAGTAAATCTCCGAAATAAATTTAAATAACATCTTCTCGGAAGTGATTTTAATATCCAAAGTATACCAATTAAGAAGAATAGATGTTTCAAGTTGTTGGAAATTAATTTGAAGATTTGCCGGCGATTTTAACAAATCCGCCTGTTCGGCGGGCCCGCGGTTAATATTGTTCGGACCCTAGACTATAATTACTGGAAACGGCTTAGGATTATTGATGGGTTAATTGCAGAAAAAATGTACCTTTTAGTTTTTTTGTCTGATCATGGTGTGTCTTATACCGTTTTACTCAGAATCACGAGCACTTTTCATTTATGAAATAAAAAAAGTAGGGCAAAATTTCCCAACTTTTCCCTACAAATTTTGAATTTCTCAGTTTCGTTACGCCCAAACTAAATATAGTCAAATCGTAACGAAACTGAGTGTTTTTTTTGTCTTATATTTTATTTATTATTAATTTTTTTCTGCAATGAGGGTATTTAGAAATCAGAAGTCCACCAGCTGGCAGCAGGGTGGCGAAAGGTCTTTTTGACAGAAGGCGTCAAGATCCACCAATCACACCACCTGATTTTGACATCTAGTGCCAAATAGACCTTTCGTCACCCTGCTGCCAGCTGGTGGGTTTATGATTTCTAAACACCCTCATTGACCCCGATACAAATACCAAGAAAGGATTTCAACTAGGTGGCCGGGTGACGGAGTGGTTAGCACGTAGCAAGATGGTTCAAATCCGGCCTTGACTACGTCACAGTTAGGCTGCGTTTCCACCAGAGCCGTGCGAGGTAGCTAAGCGGTGTGCGAGGAGAAAATCCACCGATCAACGTGCCTAGCCTTACTCAGTGCGGCCCGGCATTGGTGGTGTTCCATACGGGACCCGGGTGTCTCGAATAGAATAGGACCCCGAATGCGGAGTTCGAAGGAAACTCTGACACGGCTAAGAACAATTCTCACTTACCTAGTTGACCGCTGACCGCAAGCTTAATTCCGTCAAGTGAAAGTCAACGTCTGGTAAGTGTCAGTCAAGTCGAGAGTCAAGTTTCTTCAGCTGGTCGGGCGCCGCGGGATGGCGAGATCAATTCTGCCGAGCGGAGCTGAAGAGTGCGGTTCGCGTCGCGAAAACAATGCACGCACTTCAAAATTCGCACCAAATCGTTCGTGAACACAAACAATCACAAATAACGTATAAGTCGCCTTCTGGTACACAAACTCACAAAAAAACAACACCGCGTTGTCGAGCTGTCCAAGTACATACGAGAAGTGAATCTGTCAAAATTCCACGTTTCTTTTGAGGTTACAATATTTTTTGACATTGACAAATGGGCGCGTTCCGATTAACGTCGGGACGTAACAGGTGGATTTTTTCCTCGCACACCGCTTAGCTACCTCGCACAGCTCCGGTGGAGACGCTGCCTCAGATTCGTACTGTGGGGGTTCTGCTCAGAGTTGGTATTGAAGTAAACATTCACTGGGTAATTTAGTCTTTATATTTTCCAAAATAATACATGGTGTTGGTTTGGTGGCGCTCAGATGAGAACTCGATCATATTTTATATTAAAACATTACGTTAAGCTGACAGATAGGTATTTGAATATTTAAATTATTCATAGTTCTTGTGTAGAGACCGCCAGGTCTCTACAATACACGCTCACGTTTAATTAGGGTTCCTTACCTCAAAAAAAAAACATAACTCTTATAGGATCGTACTTCAACATACTGCCAAGAACCCAACTATCAGGTTCATTTTTCATGATAATTTGGGAGCTCGGCATTCAATGTGTTAATGGCTGGCCTTTTTGGTTACAACTGGGATGTGTAGAAATCAAGGAGGTAAGGGCCTTTACACATACACACGATACGATTTCGCGTCGTGCTACGACACGGCATCGTTTCACGATGCGACCGTTTCGTGGAAAACATTCAATCAAAAAACAACTTTATATCAGTGTTGTAAGATTGAAAATTAAAATATAATTTTCCACGACACGACGTCGCATCGTGACACGATGCCGTGTCGTACGTAGCACGACGCGATATCATATCGTGTTAGTGTGTGGTTTTTGATTTATCGTATCGACATACGATATCGTAAGAGCTCTAACATTTACCCAGCAGTGGAAATGCATAAAAACTTACTAAACACTTCCATATAAACTGAATCTGTGTTCCGGATCCTTTCTGGTATAGGCGCTTTTGGAAAAACACTTATACTTATTGGAAAGGGACACTTCGACGGGTTAAATACAAGAGAATGGCTCTTTAGAATAACAAGTCGATATAAATTCTTATGCCAACCCGGTTGTTATTGGGTCCGATTTTGTTTTCTTGTAACTCTGTAAGTTTTTGAAATCTGCGCCTTAAAAATTCGATTTATAAAAGCGTTTTAGCGGTTACTTGTAAAAAATGTACTTTGGTGTCATGGAAAATTTTAATTTTAAAACAAATAAGTAATAATTATACTTATGTAACGTCACGATATTTTTAATTTGTGACCCGTTACCCAGAAAATTTCTTTACGTCACACCTGGCCATAAAGCGGCAATAGATTTATACTATTTAATATGACTTGTACAATATCTGGTACAAACCAGATTCGCATAAGCATTAATGCTTAAACGATTCGGAGGAGACCCAACGTTTGAATATTGTAGATATATAATTTGGCTTTATATATTTTGAACCATATACATAATATATTTATAGATTATAAACGTTAACGTAAGAATGCTCCAGTATGGATCGCATTCACACAGACGTGCTATCGCACTTCTGTTTGAATACGTGTCGCGTGTCTTTGCCTAAGGAGTAAAGTAAGAGAATATTAAAATCGCCAAAATGAATCAAAAGAGCCAAAGACGAGGGGAATAAACAAACCAGCGGCTTGTAAACAATTTAACGTCTTCAGATGCAAAAATACCTTACGTACACTTCATGCAAAATGAACCGGAACGATCCGCTTAAACGCATTTCCACGTGTACGACTGAACGAATAAAGTGAATGGAATGAATGTATTCAATAACGTATCGTTTCCTGTTGCCGACGTTTTCCGTATCCGGCGCGCTTAGTCTTGAGGCCCGGTTGCGTCTGGGCTGAATCCTGTAGGGTTCATAATTGTACTAAAATTTCTCGAAAATTAATAAAAAACCGACCAAGTGCGAGTCGGATTCGTACACGAAGGGTTCCGCCGCCGTCGAGCTAGTACACGCCAAAAAACACGTTTATTGTATGGGGATCCCTTTTATTTTTAACTAGCATTTTCCCGTGGCTTCGCCCGCGTTGTTCCCGTTATTGTCCCAAAGGAACTCTTTGCCGGGATATAATGTATCCTATGTTTCAATCCAGGACTTGGTCTACTTGCATGCCAAATTTCAGCTTGATCCATCCAGTTGTTACCCCGTTATAAGGTAACAAACATCCAAACATGCAAACATCTTCACAAACTTACGCATTTATAATACTAGCATTTTCCCGCGGCTTCGCCCGCGTTGTTCCCGTTATTGTCCCAAAAGAACTCTTTACCGGGATATAATGTATCCTATGTTTCAATCCAGGACTTGGTCTACTTGCATGCCAAATTTCAGCTTGATCCATCCAGTTGTTACCCCGTTATAAGGTAACAAACATCCAAACATCTTCACAAACTTACGCATTTATAATACTAGCATTTTCCCGCGGCTTCGCCCGCGTTGTTCCCGTTATTGTCCCAAAGGAACTCTTTACCGGGATATAATGTATCCTATGTTTCAATCCAGGACTTGGTCTACTTGCATGCCAAATTTCAGCTTGATCCATCCAGTTGTTACCCCGTTATAAGGTAACAAACATCCAAACATCTTCACAAACTTACGCATTTATAATACTAGCATTTTCCCGCGGCTTCGCCCGCGTTGTTCCCGTTATTGTCCCAAAGGAACTCTTTACCGGGATATAATGTATCCTATGTTTCAATCCAGGACTTGGTCTACTTGCATGCCAAATTTCAGCTTGATCCATCCAGTTGTTACCCCGTTATAAGGTAACAAACATCCAAATATCCAAACATCCAAACATCTTCACAAACTTACGCATTTATAATATTAGTAGGATAGTAGGATGTTTAATGTTATAGCGGCAGTAAAAATTCACACTCTGTGAAAATTTCAAGGCTCTACCTATTAAAGTTCAATAGCTAGAGCCCTGTAAAGGACGGACAGACAGCGGAGGCTACTAGCTAGCGGAGTACTAGGGTTCCGTGGGCACCTTTTGCGTTCGGAACCCTAAAAACCAGAACATAGGCGCAAATAGGCCACAGGGATATTTTTTTAAGTCTGATTATACCAAGTGCTCTAGAAAATGACGTATAAAAATATGAAACGCTACAAGAGACTATTCCTGTCTGTTAGCTTTATTTTTTTTAAGTACATTTACAACATTTTAAATACAACTATTAGCAGAAATGAAGAAATTCCATTAATTTTAAATATTTTGTATCTAAGATGTTTAAAAGAATTATTGTTTCTAAAACAGTAAAAATACTGTTTAAAATTACATAGGTAGTTTGGGTTTAAGATTTAAAATTGTGTATCTACAGGGATTTTTCAATGTGCCTACAAATCTAGACGTAGTACGACCCTGTATAAACCTTGGTTCTTTTACGTTCTTAAGTTGGGAAAATAAAGTCGGGCGCTGAACGTACATATTTCTTTAACCAATGACAGCTCCATTTCACAGCAAAAGAACAAAGCAAGTTTCCAATGGGTAGACGATTTATTTTGTTTTTTAACGTTTCTTTGTTCTAAATTTTTACCAAGGTAGTATAAAACAGAACTCCTATGTTTTACAAAAACGTTTTCACGCCACTGCTTGGAAAGAATGCAATAGATGGATGGATGGCTGTCAAGACCAAAGTAGTCCACCCTTATCATCATGAACTGTCCAGTGTAAAAATATGGGTGTATACTGAAAATGCGAATGCCCGTTCGGATGTCCGGCTGTTCTCCTTTAAAGGTCACATTTCTCAACCGAGTCCCCTAACATTTTGTGAGCATGTTCGATAAATAAATAGTTTTTGTATTACTTAGTTTTATTTATCTCTTCTTCTCCATGTTGTTTATTTTTAATATATTCTTTTGTATTGGTGCTGTTCTCTCTTACCGTAATAAATTTCATTCTTTCTTCATTCCTTTCTTTGAATATTTTTTTTTGGAAATTTATCAAAATGCCAGAGTCGTGGGATTGACTGAAAATGATCAAGCAATAAAATAAATCACATTTCAAACATAATTGATGCCGTAGACTAACGATGACCTTCTTTATGATTGTATAGAAACGGTCGGTTCACCACCTTAACTTGGAATACTTTACTGCTCCAATTTCCAACGACATGTCGCCTGGATTGTTTGAGTGCTAAAAGTACACTTTTCTTTCTAAAATCTAAGCGCCTAAAATTCGTTTCATTTATTTCATTTATATCCATTAAGTCAACAAAATTTAAATACAGAACACCCTTTAAACGGTACACAGCATGCAAATAGAACCAAACAAGGGCTTAAAATAGCAACATGGCGGGTCCAAAGATATTAGATACATTTCGTGAGCAACAGGTGGTCAGTTCGGTGAAATGAATCTCTGAAAACTCGGGGCTTCTTTATTATGTTTGATTAAAATCCGCTAGTATCTTAAATTTAGGTCCTAAATCATCATCATCATATAAGCCAAAAGACGTCCACTGCTGGACATAGGCCTTCCCCAAGGATCTCCACCACTGTCGGCACAGAATAAGTTTTTTCTTTTTTTTTCTTGGAAGCTGACAAACTCGCAACCCTTATGGGCATAGCGATTGTCCGACCAGGTGGTCGGCCGTGGCGTTTCCTGGGGTTGAACCAGGTCGCTAGCTGGACCACCCCGAGGGGTCGGACTGGGTGGGTGCCGGGGGCGCCTGGGGTCGAACCAGGTCACTTTGTCCCGGCCCACCTCGATAGGGTCTGACTAGGTGGGGCCTGAACGCCTGGAGTCGAACCAGGTCGTTTGGCCAGGACCACCTTGACTATTCGCTGATTGCTCAGAGTGAGCAGCGGACCAGCACAGAATAAGTATTAGTACCTACCAGTAGAGTGGCGTTGAAGAAATCCTTGGGCAAGCCGGAGCAGCTTTGGCTTAAATTCAATTTTGAATTAAGTGCTGATCTGCCTAATACTAGGCAAGCCGATGGGAATCGAATTCTATGGACGCCACGCCACTGGTACCTACTACGTACAGTAACTGAGCGACTACGATAACTTTGGCAACACCTCCATTTAAATGTCAATTAAAATTTGACTTTTTAAACGTAGGTGTTGCCATGTTCCGCTGCAAAGTTATCGTGCCTACACTGCTGGCTACTGAATATTTTTACCCGACTTCGATGAAATAAAAAAGGGTTATGACATTATTCACCATCGCTGACGCTGCAGGTCTAGTTTAAATATAAATAGGCAGATGCAAAATATTTATCAAGTGTTTAAATATTGATTCCTGTCATAACTGTCCGTATTGAATATTAACGAGCCCTCGGCGATTGTGAATGTAATTAAGGCGCCACCATGCATAATGAATACGCTATGAACCATGTCCCTGTAACGACCCATTACGGTTCTAGAGTAATGAATCCAGCATCTATCCCTTTCTGATGAATATGCGAACGAGCGAGAGGTAAATATCTTCTTCCATAACGCTGACTGAAGTCCCACAGTTTCATAAAATTTTTCTTCTCATCAGATATCACACGCCTTGTTTGACTTCTGAACAGAGCGCCCTCTATACCAAGGGAAATTAAACACTGAGACAAGGTATTTATGAATAAAATCTCACACTATTTACAATTTCTTTGTCGTCACTTTACAATTGCGATCTAGAATTTGGCTCAAATGTAACAACCCCATCTAGCCAACGATTAAATAAGTAAGTAACTAAAACTCTATACAGAATGACCTCAAAACTAAAGATAATCCTTTGTATGCTGATAGAGCATCTCAAGACTGCCCAAAATATCTAATTTTAGGTTTTGTAAAAAAAGCCTTAGTTTTCGAGATACCTATTCACATTTTTGTCAAAATCGAGATTTTTACAATCCTAAAATTAAATACTTTTGGCAGTCTTGAGACGCTTTATCAGCTGTTAAAGAATTGCCCATGGTTTTTGGGACAACCTGTATAATGCCCAAGCGCTGCTAGAGTCAGACCTGTCAAAGACCCTTTAACTCTTACTTACAACACAAATATTTGATTTCGTATAAAATCACACACAAACAAAATATTCAGCAGTTAGTAATACAATCAAATGATACATTTCCACCGCAATTTACATAGATTTGGCATTTCGACTTTCCCTACATAACTTCTTCCACTTTGTTACATAACTTTCCAAACCCTTTCCCTTGACCGATACCCCCCCTCCCTGTCCCCCACTTTCCCTCCCTAGAGCAGCGAGGATGTCGTGAACATTACTGGCGGAGAAATGTGCGATAAATGTATCGAATTTGGAATATTCGCACTTCGTCGGTCTAGATTTTCGCCGAATCCATGTTTGCAGAGTTTGATGTATTGTAAATAGTTGGCATCTTATATTGACATTTTACTAAGTCGGTAGCAAACTCCTTATAGTTACATCAGGGAATAAAAAGAAATTTCTTGAGAAATGGCTTCATCATAAATCATAAATTTTAGCTTTTACAGCATCAAATAAGTCTGTAACATCCGAGGCGCCTTATACAAGGTGCTCGCGAGGAAACCGCATAATTTTGCCAGCGTATTCCTGATAATGTTTAGCAAAGAAAATGTCGTATAAAGTAAGATGAACCCAGATTAGTTTCGAGTTTTTAATTATTTTAGATTTGTAACATCTCCAGTGTTCATCAGCTTTATAATTGCGATGTTGCGAGACCGACACACTACGGAAATTGTTGTTTAATGTGTAATGTCAAGTGTCCAATTTTTCACTTTGACATTTGAGAAATGTCTTTGTGACTCTGACTTGCCGTTTCTAATGGAAAGATATATCAATAACAAATAATGTTGCCAGCTCATCCTAAGGCATTGTGTTACTGTTGAACCAATAATAATTTATTTAATTTGTATGAAAAGTAAAAAAAAGTTATAAATCATATTTCGATTTGTGTTCACATATAATGTTATTTAACCATTACGACCTCAGCTATATGCTGGTAAGGACCCCGCAGCAAACTTAGGGAAAAAGTGGTTTCAGTCAAATCTCACTAAATTTTACTATGATGTAGATTCAACTCTCCTGATTATTTTTTTATAAGATCACAACTCTCTCAGATGTAAACTTTCTGAAATAATCAAGCATATATTATTTGATTCTGACACACACTGACATACACTGACAGTTACTGACGTTGTAAGTTTTTTTCTTATTTTTATTCATGTGCTTGCATGTAATAACGCAGTTATCGAACATAAAATATGACCTTTGTAATATTTCTCTTACGTTGACATTGCATTTTATCAATTATCTATGTTACGAACGATATGCATAACAGAGCAAAAAGGACGTAAAACATATTTTGTATAAAACAATTAAATTGATTATTTCAGAAAGTATACATCTGAGAGAATTGTGCCCTCATAAAAAAAATCAGGAGAGTTGAATGTACATCATAGTAAAATTTAGTGAGATTTGACTGAAACCGCTTTTTCCCTAGCTTTGCTGCGGGTTCCTTTATGCGGGTTCCTCGCGAACACCCTGTATATGGCAACTAGTGTCCGAGCGAAACTAGTCCCCACGGCCGAAATCGAACTCGAAATTCGGCTTTAATCTCAGTTCCGGCTGAAACTGAAACCGAAACTTCCATATAACGTCATGTTGTCGTGGGAAGAAAAAACAATGTCATTCATAATCAGTCAGTCTTAATTTTTAAATAACAAACTAATCACTTATATTGATTAATTTGTTACTGACTTGTAAGCGAGATGTACATTTACCAATAAATGATCTGAATTTGAATTTAGACTCGGATATTTGAAGTAATCATTAATATAGCATATTATAATTGCTTATGTTAAATGATTAGTGCTTTTTGGAATAAGGACTGTCGGATCGCACCGCGAAACCCCTCAAGTTCATTTTCGATTTCGGCGGTAGTTTCAACCGAATGGCAGCCAAATCGAAACCAAGCCGAAACCTGTTTTTTAGCCGAAACTAGGCCGAAACCGAAAGTTCGGTCGAATGAATTACACACACAGCTACATGAAGTACTCATTGCAAAAAAGTCAATGAGTGAGTAAATAAACACAAGGCTACATATGAAAGAAACACGATGTTTCTTTATTTGTTTTTAATGCGGGTAAATTACACCACATTTTAAGTTACATATATATATAATGTTTCTATATTGTTCCAATAAAGAAAAGACGTAATTGCGTTTCTCTGAAATAACGAAAGTTTTATTTATTACTTTTGTACTTGAAATGTTTGACAATTTATATTCCCTGCGAGTAAACAATACACTTACTTCAGGCCTAGGTTAATTCTTTACGAAAAGATTATCACTCACAATTCACAACAGTTACTTAACAGTCTCATGTTTTAAAAACATAACCTATTACATCAAATGTCACTTATTGACATTTGAGCTGTCAGCTGTCAGCGGTAGCGCGGTAAATTTAAATTGAAGGAAAACTACATTTTTTTCTTTACATATATAAATAAAAATTAAATGGTACTCACCTGTGGTCCAGATCGGGAATTGAACCCGGTACCGACACCTCTGGATTTCCGGTGGTTAAGGCGCTGGGCCGGAACTCCAGAGGTACCGGGTTTGATTCCCGGTCTGGACTACAGGTGAGTACCATTTAATTTTTCCATGCACTTTGATTTCTTGTATCTATATACACAAGGCTATAGTTTAAAGAAACTTTTGGATCTATCTTCCAATTCACTGTTGAACTTGCTACGGGTACGAAAAAGAACCATAAATTCAAAATTCCGCTGTCATTACATGACATGTTGTTGTGTGTTAGACTTCAACTCTGCTGGAACGATCTATACGCCAAAATTGAAATATAGAACGTCACGTCAGATATTTATGCATGCCGCGTGTCTCATATATTATTCCCGACGCGTGCACATATTTTAGACTAAGGATGAGAATACAAGATAAACTACAGGAAGTGTGCCGTTAAAGTCAGTCCTTGGCTGAGCACTGCTAATAGAGCTGATTTACGACCGGTTTAAGTGTGGCACACTGGTTTAAGTGTGATACACTGGTTTAAGTGTGACACACTTACAGGATTATGGGAAGATATAGCATCTTGTAGTCGCGAAATGAAAAGGTCGCTTTTCGGCTCCATGACAGGCTAGACGACTAAAAAAAACTGTTTAGTCCGTCAGTTAGATTATAAAAAAATACTGTAAACATATTTTTTATTTTGTTTGACAAACAAAAAATGACGAGGATAGAGTGCTTAGAGTGACTCCTTGGTACAATTTTTACGTAGGAGTGACGTCACAAGCCCCCACTCTAGAAGTTTGATGGTCTATAACTTTGTCGATTTTTAATATTTTGATAAACCAACAAATTTGTGCCCTATATTTTTCCATAATCTAACTGACGGACTAAATAGGATTATATATTTTTAACCCAGTAGTCATCCCTATTGGCAATGAGTGAGGGTTTAAAAGTGACGAAGTTTTTCATTCCCCGACTATACCTACTTTGATTCAGTATTCAACCCAAAATGGGGTCGAATATGTTAAGTGCCTACTTGGCCTCTAATTCATATAACTAAATTGATTTTCACTAAGACATCGAGGAAAATGGTCTTTGAGAGATTGATTTTGGTTAAGAATTTAACAGAAGGTTGAATTTCATCCTAATTGCTGTGATACCTAGCTTCGTTGTCAATATAAAAATTCTTTATTTATGTTTCACCAGTAGTTTCAAAATCTACTTCGGGGTTCTTACTAGCCGTTCTTATTGTCGTTTGCTTTTGAAATAAACGTCATATCAAAAGTTCGATAAGTTGAGTCAATGAGTTGATTTTCATACATTGAGGTTTATTTACCAGTTAACTAAATCAATATATGTACAGGTACTTGACTATTCAATATGGCATTCGTATCAACACAACAAATAGGTCCTACACTAAATAGGTGAGTACAATGAATAGGTCCTACACTTCTCATATGGCATTCGTCCCTACAATAAAACTTCTACGTGCATTTCCAAGGAAAAATATCCACACAGGTATCGCAAATATTTATACGTATATCCAACGCAATAAAATCCCCTCGCATACCTAGTTGTGAGTCTATTTGAATACGAACCGCATCCCACGAATGAAAGGTCTTATGTACAGTCAGCCAAGAAAGTGGTCAAGCACTTTATAACTCTAATACGGTAATAAAGTCAAAAAGTGTTGTTGATATTCGCACACGCATCCGCGGAAATTTCGTATTTATGTGGGAATCCGCATCCGCTATAAAACAATGCAGATGCGGATTTGCGCAATTTGCTGTAATAACAAGACCCAGGGAGAGCGTTTGCATGTTAGTTAAGTATTTTCATTGATCAGCCTATTAAATATCTTTCCTTCGTTTATGTTACTCGAGGCACGTGTGACAAAAAAACCTTAATATAATATTTTTCATATATTTGGGTGTGTTTTCGCTGGCGTAATTTCTCTGCCCACCAATATTTAAAAGATTCCTCCTCACTAGACTGGCATTCGTTGGTTACTTGTTAGAACTTGACTGATTCTACATTGTAACCAAAAGTTCAATTCTAATAAGGCAGAATCTTCTCAGTATTCGCCAATATGTCATGACAGCGAAATTACGTTTTTGAAAATACACCCATTTGCGTAATTTCCCTAAATTACGGGCTAGTTTTCCACAACTCGGCGTCTGATAATGTGCATATTTTCCCTAAATAAACTCTTTTATGAGATTTTTAACACTATTCCAAAATTCAAATCTTCTGAGATATCTGGCTGTGACAGACGAACAGACAGACAGAGTCGCGCCATAAGGGTTCCTTTTTTACCATTTTGGTACCCAAAAAAACACAAATAATTTGTAACATTGACAAAATCCTCCCGGACTGTACAAAATCCTTGTGCGCTTATGCCGTCTATCGTCTAACACACGGGGTTCTATCTATTGTTCCTAGTTTTATGCTTTCGCAAAACAAGGAGTTACGAAAATGGCAGGTAATCAGAGAAGGCACCTGCACCTCTTGCTCAGGTGCTTTGATTATGCCTATCGTAAGCTGGTTTGTCTAAGTTTCCCACTTTTGTATACTCCTTAATCATCAGGCGCAAACTTAGAGTTCAAGCAAAAATGTACTTCTTAGATTAAGTATTACAAACATAGTTTTACGACTTTTTTATTATATTACCTTTTTCATACGTTCGATATGTAAAATTAGAAAGCTGAATATCGGTACAGTAATATCATAACGTGGCTTTAAGATTGGTAGTGTTTCTTAGCAGCTAATAAGTTTTGTTAGGGTAGCTACAATAGCATTCCGTAAGCGACCAAAAGTAGATGGTTTCATGGAATGCTCCATATACGCAGTAGGAAACGAGTACCTAACCCCACCAACTTTAACCACGTCTTCCTAATATCATTACAAGTAAAAAATGTTATATCAACATAGGTCGAATTCTGTCATTTTACATTACTAGTTTTTTGGAACAAAATAAACCCACCAAAAACATTCTGTAAAAAACTAGCCAAGTCTCAATGGAGCTGCTTGTATATCTCTAAAAAGTAATGAAATCTAGACAAAGTCGTGCCAAGACTAAGGTTCCTTACTGCGATTTCTTTATTATTATATTTAATGTTGTGTGACTTGGCCGTTGAAGGGTACACAAGGGTACAAAACAAAATTGACTTGTACCCACTAACGTATAAAGAGTGTTCAACGGCCAATTCACACAACATTAACTATAATAATAAAGAAATCGCAGCTGCGCAGTAAGGAACCTTAGTCTTGGCACGACTTTGTCTTTTTAGAGATAAACAAGCAGCTCCATCGAGACTTGGCTAGTTTTTTATAGAATGTTTTTGGTGGGATTTCACTTCTTTTTGTAGAAACGTGGGCATATTGATTTATTTTATTAGACTTTCTTATTTGACACAGATTTTTTCTTTATATTTTTGGTTGGGCTCTTGTGTTTTCTAATCAGGGTCACCAGGTACTCCAGATCTTCGATTATCCTAGTTTTTATAGTTTTCCCTTTATGTGGCCATTAAACCCTAACTCTGTACCAAATTTCAGCTCTCTGAGTTTATGGGAAGTACTAGTTCTATTCTGATGATCATGAGTGAGTGAGTGAGTGTCATAAATGCGAAACTTTGCTTGCTTTCGCTTAACTTCGGAACTAAATGACCTATAGGCTTGAAATTTTGGATTTTTAGTATGTGATTATAGCTTACTGGATGACGAAAATTTCTGCGTTCTGGTCTTATCCAGAGGTTCTCAAATAGGGGCCTGAAAATGCGGCGAAATGACTCCAGTAAAGGATGGTACGGCAGTGCTTCGCGCTCGACTTGGCGGGGGCATTGCCGTGCCCCCAGATCAGTAAATTCAGCCCCTCCTTGATATCAAGATATCAAGAAGGAAAAAAAAGTTAAAATGGAAACAAAAGGTCAATTTTCTGGCCTCGTATTCGCTTACCATCAAAAGCTACGAAAAGTTAATTGCTGTTTAGCTAGCGGAATAAAAAATACATGTAAAAAGATGCAAGTCTCGCATCTCAGTTCCTCTACAACATAAAAGTTTGAAATGTAATGATAAAACAAGTCAGTACTGGGGCGGGGGGGTGTCCACAGAACTCGATTTCTCCGAAAAGATTGCTCCAATCTCATCATACGGCGGTTGTATTAGGTCAAACGTATCCGTCGTCCGCTGTTTACGCTCGTCCGGCAATCTGTAGAAAACGTCACAACCCCACCGTCAAATTCGTCCTAATCTTAATTTGTCCCAACTATTGTCCAACCGAAACTAGTTTTTACGGCCGAAACTGAAACCGAAACCATATAAGGTCACGTTTTCGTGGGAAGAAACGAAATCATAACAGTCTGTCTTCATTTCTAAAGAACATATTAATCACAGTAATAAAACAACTCGATATAATCCGTTTAAGTTGTTTTATTACTATGAGTGATAATCGCGGAAACCGAAGACAATATTAACATATTAATCATTCAGTCTCTGATATTTGAAATAATAAATTATATCAGTGGATATAACATATGATCACTTCACCACATAAATTATGTGCGATTGCAGTGCGATACCTCTCGAATAGGGTAGGTATTTGACAACAATCAAAATAAATTCATTAACTCTAACCAGCAAAGTACGCATCCAAAACAGCCCGGATAAAATCATTCAAACTTATTTTCGTGCCATCAACGATTTCACAATGACGAAAACTAAAAATAAGGCACCATGTTGAGCATGACGTCACAAGATAGTATTTCATACTAAACTGCATACTTTCGGAGCGTTTTGACACTTCATAAAAAGAAGCTGATTTGAACTGTCATCACATCAAGTAGCCTGTTCAGTTTCGGTTACGGGCGATACGGCTGTAGCACTATGGCAGCCGAAACCAAAACCAAGCCGAAACTAGAAAAACTCCGAATTCGAGTTCGGTTGAAGTCTAGATCCGTGACTTCGAGTAACAAGCAATGCTGTTGTAGTCAGTCGAAGTCGAAACAACGAACGACATAAACCGTGGGCCCTCTGTAACAAGATCCAAAAATTAAAACGTAGATTCTATTCCTCTAACAATGTAACTTTTGTTCAAACACTTTTAAAAATTATGTAGAATTAAGATTTTTCTCATTTTCATACTTACTTACTTACTACTTACTACGTTGGCTCAGTGACCCAAAAAGGATCTTGGCCTCAGACACAAGAACTCGCCACTCTTTGTGCCACCTACGCCAGTCGGGTACTTTGAGGGCACTTAGGTCTTTCTGGACTTCATCACTCCAGCGGTATCTAGGCCGACCAACTCATTTTCATAATTCATACTTATTAATAATTAAATAGTATTTTCAATGTATGTTAACATCAGTGTAACTGACGTCGCTTGTCACGCTACAAACACAAAAAAAATCGCAATACATTGCGCCTTCAAATAAATTTCAAAGTGTAGGTACTAAAAATGAAGACATAAGTTATTTTTAAATGTCGTTGATCAAATGTTGTTTAGTTTGAGGAGTAGAATCTACGCTTTAATTTTTGGATCTTGTTACAGGGTCCACGGTGTATTTTGACCTCTGATTATGAACCATTAACTAGTTCACACGTCAAATTCTACTAGGGTCGGGGTTGATGACGTGGTTGTAAATAACCCTATTGTTGACTATTGTCTTCTGATTGTGCAGTTAATCAACATTATATGCCTGCTGCCTGTATATACAACCGTTCCTACTAGTATTACGCAATCAGATACGACCACTGTATCAGAGCAATCTTTAAAATAATGTTGATTTTATTATAATATTGTCAATTGTAAATATGAAATATATTTCAATACAGTTGAGGTCGCTGAATCGAAATAGTACCTTATAAATACAGAATTTATGACGTCATGAACGCGTTTTTAGGGTTCCGTACCCAAAGGGTGCCAACGGAATGCTATTACTAAGCCTCCGCTGTCCGTCTGTCCGTCCGTCACAGGGGTCATCTTTCGAACCATAATAGGTTATTGAAATTTTCTCATAATGTGTATTTCTATTGCCATTATCTATTAAATATATCGTCGTCTAGTATCCATAACACAAGCCTTATTGAACTTACTATGGGGCTGTTCGATTTGTGTAAGATTGTCCCCTAATATTTATTTATTTATTATTTATTTATTATAACAAAAAATAATATAAACAAAATAAAGCTAAAAATAAAAGGGGATCACCATACATGAAACGTGTTTGTATCGATTAGCCACAGGACTGTACCTTTTGAACCACTATCGGATATGATTGAGATCCGAATGCATAATCTATGGAAGATAATGCATTATTTCATGAAACTTGATTTGAGGCTATCTAAATCAGTTTGCGGCAAGTGAAAAAGTTAAATAGGACCATTTACGGGCACTCCTTAGTATTCGAGCGGTCACCCTTGGGCAATTCTCCAGAAATATGTCTGCGACTCATTCATCTGTCTCCATACATTTAGTATGAAAAAGGGCCAGATGAATGAGGTGACATTAAAATAAATAAACCGAGCGATTGGGTTCTGCTACGTGGGCGGTATGGGTCCGCGACACACTAGCGGCTGAAATTGGACTTTAAAATAAAATAAATAAAATAATTTATTTCTGCAAGTAGCCCTCAAGGGCTCTTTTACATGTCTTATATTCTTTTCTCTTCTTTTCTTTTCGCGCTTCAGGTAATGACCTTCTGGTGAGAAGAAGCGCCGGAAGAAACTCACCAGTTTCTCTTTTTTACCATTTTACAAGTGTTCCAACAATATGACGTTAATACAAGAGATGTCATTGTAATGTGATAAATTGACAGCAACTCTTCGTTACTGTTTACGACATGTGACGCACGGATTTGGGTTATAGCAAGTAAGCATTATTATATTATAAATAGATGTAAATAGCTTTAAGACACATGTTATCTGGTCTTAGTCTTTGTCTTGAACTTGCTCTTACTATACTTGTAATTTACACAATATAACGAATATCAATATGAAGGAGTATTACTTTAAACCCCCATAGTCCCCGTCTGCAACCTGTATATTACATCATTTATACATTACATTCACTTAAAACTACATTTATAGAGATGTAAAGGGTCTCTCTATGCGTCCAAACGAGACAAATAAAACTTTACCACCGATAACAATGATCGACACATCTTACTTAAGGTGATTCGAGGTCGATTTTCAATACGAACTTAAAGAGATTAATTGTGTGCTTCCACGGCATCAATAGGCTTGTGTCCTAAATTTTGATTCTAATGTACATCAATTCTACTATTTATGAGGAACAAATATATACCTATAACTACTACACTTGGATTACTATAACATCCACAAATTGCAATTAAAAGTAGCCGACCGCACCGAGCGTTGAAAACGGCCCATACAAAACGGACGCATCCTGTGACGTCATCTTGTGTCCTCGCTGTACTAAGTCTGTATTGAAAAAATAGCATTTTGCCATTGCCATTAAAAAATCTGAGCCAACGAAGACAGATTTTCTCTTTGTCGGCGTTAACTTAAGTAAAACAAACAAACACGATATTAAACATGTCAACGAAAGCTGATTAATTAAAATAGCAAGTTCATTATCTAGAATCTTGATAATGTTAACAAATATATTCCTTGTTTCTATCATTATTTTCTTCTTTGTATGATTCGATCATGTTTAATTAGTAACCTTAAACATCTATGTTTGTTGAATCAAATTAGAACATGGTTAATTGAACTATGATAAACAATCAATATCATCTTAGTTAGTGCATCTAACGTCTTGTTAGGCTCGTATGGAATCAAGATGCTTGAATACCTATCACGATCTTGTTAGGAGCAATAAATTTTTTTTAGAGTGCATTTATTAGAAATATTAGTACCTTTAATAGGTAGTTTCAGAAGATTAGATTTTTGGGTAGGTTGCATATCATTTAAAAGACAAAAATCTGTGATTTCGCTCTCGCATTGTGATGCCGCTATAGTTTTTTCTTCAAAAGCCTAGCTCCGCCCCGTTAGTACGTATTCCGTGGGGCCTACCTTTAGCGCTAGTTACGTTTCCATACTTATTACATTTCGATGCATTTAAGCCGGAACGCACATTTTCTAGTCCATTATAAACAGAGCTCGGAATAGGTAGTGCCTATTTTGATAAATGATACATCATTGGATTCGTCTTGATGGCGCGAGTGTCACTGGGTATGAAGTTCGTTAAAATAAACAAAATGGCGGATTTTATGCACTTTTAAAGAGCACCGCGGTCGGGTTTTTTTTTAGTAAAAATATTTAGTTATTTATATTTGCATCTACTCACCTAGTTATTAAGGGCTTTTTTATTTAAAGTGCGTTCTTAACTGACAGTTAGCAGGTCGTCACAGAACTGACGATTAGTGTCAAACTTCATACATTTCGTCACGGACTGACAGGTTGGACGGTATTTGAACATAGTTTAAGTTTCGCCTAACCGTAGATTTTAAAATAATGCCCTTAAGTGCTATTATGTTACTAGCAAATTATGAATTATGGACAAAATGTCTAAAATAAACAATTTCAATGAGACAATTTCAAAGGACGGCCATGACTAGGCCATGTATTACCCAAAGCCCGTGGATGGAGAACACTCGCTCGTAAATAAAGGCTAGACTCTCAGCGTACTATAGACGCGAAACATTTCCGGGGTTTAGGGATACGTGAAAATGGGAGAAAACCTCTCTGAAAGCGCTTTAGAGCCTTCAAGACCTGCACTAAAAATATGAATAAGAATTGCCAAAATGTAAGTTGTTGTTTTGGTTGTGGCTTTACTAAGAATACTATTTGACGCCACGCCATCTGGCCAAACGACCTGGTTCGACTCCAGGCGATTCTATCGAGGTGGCCCAGGACAAGGTGACCTGGTTCGACCCCAGGCACCCCCGGCACCCACCCAGTCCGACCCAACTCAGAGTGGTCCGGCTAGCGATCTGGTTCGACCCCAGGGAACGCCACGCCCGACCACCCAGTCCGACAATCGCTACGCCCTTATGGGTTGCGAGTTTGTCAGCGTCAAAAAAAAATCGCCACGCCACTTATGTACCGTAAGGTCGGGGTACTTTCGCCCTGGGGGGTAACTTTGGCCATAGGGATTATCTCGATTCAGGTTTCATTATTGCAAATAAATTACGGCAAATTGCTATGGGTTGGTTTTAGGTGACCGTTCATGTTTTTATGTTTATTATCAGACCTTACAGATTTGAGATATGTGATTTACAAAGTGGGCAAAGTTACCCTACATTTGGCCAAAGTACCCCGACCTTACGGTACAGAAGTCTCTCTCTCTCTCTCTAACAATACTAACGTTTCGGGTCTGACCACCGGACGGAATACACCGGATCCGACCATCTCTTTTTATCGCACAACGCGTGCTCCTTCTGGTCGTTGGATAAGGGCTTATTAGAGGGGCCTCTATGGGGGCAAACTTTGTTTCTTACTAGTAACCATGTAAATTTAATGATAT
This sequence comes from Eudemis profundana, assembly GCA_947034925.1. NCBI lineage: Eukaryota > Metazoa > Arthropoda > Insecta > Lepidoptera > Tortricidae > Eudemis > Eudemis profundana. The sequence continues at coordinate 22,046,260 of OX344808.1, forward strand.
TTCTATAGTCTATTTCTCGTTTCCCATTTTGTATTTTGACGTTTGGAGATCATTTACACCTCCAAAACATGTTTTGACAACGTAGGCCCCTTACATCTCCATTAATTTTAGTATATGCCTTTTTATTTTCTAGTTTTCTTAGTAATTTATCTTGTTTTGACGCCTAGAGACCCTTTACATACCTAAAATTGTAGTTTTATGTTTATTGAAATGTATTTAGTTAAGTAGTTGTTTGTGATATGTAATGTAATATTGTCACAATTATTGTAATGTTTTTAAAAGAGAAACTGGTGACTTTCTTCCGGCGCTTCTTCTCACCAGAATGTAATCTGCCGAAGCGCCAAAAGAACCAAAAGAATCAGACATGTGAAAGAGCCATTGAGGCCTACTTGCAGAAATAAATTATTTCATTTCATTTCATTTCAGTAGTTAGTACATAGTTTTATTTTAATCTTTTCTATGTAAAATTCTTGACATGTAAAATTGAAATAGTACATTACATAACTAGGGTGGTAATACAAAGAAAGGCCGAGATCGCAGAAGTTTGCGGCCCGAGCTGAAAGCGAGGGACGTAATGTGCAATCGAGGGTTTTCTTTATTACCTCCCGTGTTGTGTACATCATTTTACGTCTACACTTGGCCAGAAAGCGGTTTTTCCGTACGTGCAGCGTGCGGAAAAAGCCATTTTATGGCCAGGTGTGGCATAAATATTTTTAATACCTACTAACTACTCAATTACCAGATAAACATTATACATTTATTTCATTTCACATAAATATAAACGACGTAAGATTGGTCATTCCCTGTGGCAGTCTCTTTATAAAGTTAAAACCGCTGATGAAGCTGTATCCGAGTTTAATAACACGATGTACAGTTTCTTCGACCGTTGCGTTCCCAAGAAAATACGGAAGCAGAAGTGTAGTCGGACGTATCCTGTCCATTATACTAAGGCCATAATCCGTGACATTGACCTGAAAGCTCGCCTGCATCGTCAGTGGAAGCAAACCAACAGTGAGGAGATCCTTCAGGAATTTAAAATATTGCGCTCTAAAATAAAAAATAACATTAAATCAGCTTATAATACCTATGTTAATAATGTCTCGCGTAACATCTGTAGCAACCCGTCTGAGTTCTGGCAGTTTGTGAATACCTTACGTAGTCGGGGAGGAATCGAGCCTGTTGTCACCCGCGAAGGCACTAAGTACTCTGGAGCCGACGCCGCCGCTGCGTTTGCAGCACACTTCGAGTCCGTTTTCCTGCCAGACTTACCTACTCTCGATCCCGAAGCTACCCTTTCGGACGCTGTAGCCGGGGCACAGGTTATTGATATTCGTATGATCGCTAAAGATGTCGTGCGCTACGCGGTGCGACGGCTTAAAGCCAGCAACGCTGCCGGCCCTGATGCTATTCCGGCATTTATTATTAAAGGATGCATTGATTATCTGATTGCTCCCTTGGTCTTCATTTTTAATTTAATATTAACTACCGGTGAGTACCCAGGCATATGGAAACTCTCTCGTGTAACTCCTATACCAAAAAAAGGCTCCAAGCTCGAAATCGAAAACTACCGACCCATCGCGATACTCTCAGCATTGGCCAAGGTTTTCGAAATGGTCCTCCACGAGTACCTTCTTCCTCAGTGCATGCCATTTTTCACCAGCTCCCAGCATGCCTTTCTTCCTAAGAGATCGGTAGCTACTAATCTGGTCGAGCTGGTGGATATTCTTGCAAAAGAGGTCGATGCTGGAAACCAGGTCGATATTGTCTATCTTGACTTTCAGAAAGCGTTCGACAGGGTTGACAATGACGTCCTGCTCCAGAAATTATATAAAATTGGATTCGTCCCCCGGCTTTTACGGTTATTCGCTAGCTACCTGGGAAATAGACAGCAGTTCGTCAAATACGGATCATACCTTTCGCAACCCTACCATACACGTTCTGGGATTAGTCAAGGATCAAATCTGGGCCCATTTCTCTTCCTGACCCTGATTAATGACCTTCCTGAGGTAGTGATGAACTCTACTGTCCTACTGTTTGCTGACGACGTTAAACTTATCATGCCTATTAGGACCCGCCTTAACTGTGAAGCACTACAAAACGACATCGATGCTGTAGTCAAATGGAGCGTGGAGAATAAACTTTTGTTTAACAGCAGCAAGTGCGAGGTTATGACCTTCTCGCGCTCCACATCGCCTATCTGCTACGACTACCGCATAGCCAATGGGTCACTGGTCCGCGTGGCTGAGGTTCGTGACCTCGGGGTCACTTTTGACGCTGGTCTCACATTCCGCAGCCATGTAAAAAACATCACGAAGTGTGCCTACCAAAGGCTAGGGTTTGTACTGCGTAATGCTGCCCCCCTCACTCCTGCGGCTACGCGTACGCTGTATGCGACACTGGTCAGGAGTGTTCTTGAAACCAATGCAGTGGTCTGGAGCCCGCATGAGAGTAAATATATCCTCATGCTGGAGCGTGTTCAAAAAAAGTTCCTACGGCATATGTACAGGAAATTGTTCTTCTTTTATCCCTTTCTTTACCCTACTCGTTTCCTGCAAGGCGTCTTGGGTTATGACTCACTGGAGTTACGAAGAAACCTAAGTCTGATCAGTTTTACATTAAAAATCCTACGGGGCAAGACTGATAGTGTGAACCTGGTTGCGAGGATTCTGAGGCTCTCGGCTCCTAATGAGTACTGTGGTAAGCGGCGTAGTGTTCCGCTCCTCGCCTCGGCGCCCCGCCGCACGCACCTGTACCGGCACTCGACCGTCCCTCGTATTACAGCACTCCTCAACTCTTTGCTCGCAGCTTCACCGCACTGTGATCTGTTTGCGACAGGGCTAGTGGCTTTGGTAAATGAATGGAAGAGAGTGTTAGAGAGATGGCAGGATGCGTGAGTGTGTATATATAGCTTTAATTATATTTAGTAGTTAAGATCCTGTAACGCTTTGGTTTTCAACTGTCATGTTACTTGATTTTTGTTAAATAAATAAAATAAAATAAAAAATAAAAATAAAATTCCCAGAGGTAATAAACATATTTCATCCCTTTTATTTTATATTTCTCAACGCAAGTAACCATGCGCCCAGAATATAAATGTACACTTAAAACAACTTTCTGTCATAAAGGTGAATATACTCTAACGAAAACTGATAAAAATATAGTAAACTATAACACACAAAATAAAATAAAGGTGGTTACATCCAGTCATATCCAATTTTCTGTGAAATTACAGACTCAATGTTCTATACGGTAATTCACAACTCCACCGCCAAACTCGTCCCAAATATAATTTGTGAACTAGTAACAGTTTGTATACGGAGGCCACGCCTCTTGAAAATAATCATTCCCTTATCGTATCATTCTACTTCATATTAGCAAATCCTGGACGCCTCTTATTTGGGACGCCACCTGCGTGGACACGCTAGCACCATCGCACGTAGCCACCACGTCCCTGAAGGCAGGCGAGGCGGCATCGGCGGCTGAGGCGATGAAACGCCGCAAGTATGATGGGCTGGCTAACAACCATATATTCGCGGCGTTTGCGGTTGAGACCCTCAGGCCATGGAGCTCAGACGCCCATACTCTATATAAAGAAATAAAAAAAAGATTAGCTGACTGCTCCACAGATCATAGGGCTGGCTCGTTCCTGGGCCAGAGAATTGTAATTGCAATTCAACGAGGGAACGTAGCCAGCCTTATGGGCACCCTCCCGCAGGGCGTCGACCTAGGCGAGCCCATATATTATAATTAGGTTAGGTTAATATTAGGTTAGTACTTAGGATTTTATACTGTTGTTGTTATTTATTATTGTCAATAAAAATGTTATACTACATATTATCTGCAATTGGCTTATGTTGTAAGGCACTCTTGGTTTCAGTTTACTTTGTATGGAAATCGATTGAATAGAATAAAAAGAAATTTTTGTGTAAGAAACACGTTAATAATCGAAGTAATTAATAATAATAGTAATATCCTTCTTAGGCGCATGTATGAGGCAGTGGACCACAGTCCTTCGTCAACCAGGCGGTAGAGATGGCCCCCCTGGTCCGCATGACTTTATAAGGATTGAGAGGGGTATTTTCCAGGGTGACAGTCTGAGTCCCCTGTGGTTCTGCCTGGCCCTGAACCCACTCAGCACTCTGCTGAAGGAGTCAGGACTGGGCTGTCGGCTTCGGAGAGGGGGTGAGGTCATTTCTCATCTGCTGTACATGGACGACCTCAAGCTATTTGCACCCAAACGCGCAGACTTGCTGGAGCTACTGAAGGTCACAGAAACCTTCAGTAGCGCCATCAAAATGGAGTTTGGTGTAGATAAGTGTGCGGTCATGCATGTACAACGAGGGAAAGTCGTAAATTCCCCGAATTTGCAACTTTCCGAGACAATGTCTCTCAGGTCTATCTCCGAGGCTGAAACCTACAAGTACCTTGGTATGTCACAGGCCTTGAGTATTGCGGACAGGGACACTATACAGGCGGTGAAGGAGCGCTTCTTCTGTCGCTTGACAAAAGTACTTAACAGTCTTTTGTCTGGCGGCAACAAGGTGCGGGCCTTCAACGCTTGGGTGATGCCCCTGCTCACTTACTCCTTTGGCATACTAAGGTGGACTCAGACTGAGCTGGACGCCCTGGATAGGCGGGTCCGTGTGCTGCTCACTACACACCGCATGCTACACCCACGCTCGTTAGTTATGAGACTGTACATCCCGCGTAAGTGTGGCGGCCGTGGCTTTTTAAACGCCAAGGACCTCCATAACCGCGAGGTGTGCAGCCTCAGGGAGTACTTCCTAAACAACGAATGTGGGATACATCGCGATGTAGTAGCAGTAGACAGAAGCCTTACTCCTCTTTCCTTGGCAAACGAGAACTGGCGTAGACCTAAGGTGCTTAGCACCGACGACCGCAAGGACATATGGAAGAGTAAGGAGCTACACGGGCGGTTCTACAAGGCCCTCACGGGGCCCGATGTAGACCTGCTCGCGTCGGTGAACTGGCTACGCTTCGGTGATCTCTTCGGGGAAACTGAAGGTTTTGTCTGTGCAATTGCGGACGAAGTTATGATGACGAACAACTACCGGAGATATATCCTGAAGGACGGTACGGTCGACATCTGTCGGGCATGCCGCCGTCCCGGAGAGTCTATCAGGCATATTATCTCCGGTTGTTCCCATCTAGCTAACGGCGAGTACTTGCACAGACATAATCAAGTAGCCAGGATCATTCACCAGCAACTTGCTGTTCGATATGGTCTTGTGGGGTCTGAGGTGCCGTACTATAAGTACGCACCAACGCCGGTTCTCGAAAATGGTCGCGCCACGCTCTATTGGGATCGATCTATCATCACGGACAGGACTATTGTAGCCAATAAGCCTGATATCGTGCTGATAGATCGATCCAAGCGCCGTGCAGTGCTCGTCGACATCACCATCCCCCATGACGAGAACCTCGTGAAGGCCGAGAAGGACAAGCTCAGCAAGTACCTTGACTTGGCTCACGAGATTACCGCCATGTGGGATGTTGATTCGACGATCATTGTTCCGATAGTCGTTTCGGCGAACGGACTTATAGCGAAGAGTCTCGATCACCATCTCAAGAGACTCTCGCTAGATGGCTGGATCAAGGGTCAGATACAGAAAGCGGTTCTTCTGGACACGGCGCGCATCGTCAGGAGGTTCCTCTCTCTGCGGCCCTAACCACCGGTAGCCTGGGCCCCGCCCCGCTGCCGGCGGCACCCTAGGTTAGGTTTTTTATAATATGTTTATATTTTGTAATTTCAGTTTGTATTTTACTTTTTATATATATATTGTAAAAAACCTAATCTAAGAAAATAAAGATATACCGAAAATAGTAATATTAATTATTGTAACTTATATATCCCTGAAAATTCAGGGTTCTAGCTTTAGGCAGTACAAAATTGGAGGCTGAAAATGACCTGAATGGCTTCGAGAAAAGGATGGTACGGCCGTGCCTTTTTTTTGCTCGACTTGGCGGGGGCAATGCCGTGCCCCCAGATTATAGTAATGCTAAATGTTTTTGAAAAGAGAAACTGGTGAGTTTCTTCCGGCGGGCGCTTCTTCTCACCAGAAGGTCATTTGCCGGAGCGCCAAAAGAATCAGACATGTAAAAGAGCCCTTGAGGCTTACTTGCAGAAATGAATAATTTGAATTTTGAATTCGACCCAACCGGACCTTACATTGCGAACGAGTTTGGCGATAAAATTCTGACCAATAACTCAGTACAGAGTAGAATCTGTACGAGTAGTTATTGTTTATTTTCAAAGCAAATGGAATCGAATGGATAGCAAAGGTTTGTAAAAATATATCGTAATATAATTCTTCTGTTCATATTTTGAAAAAGGTTTGTACAATATATATTGTACCTAATAGACATTTGATAATGTTGTCATAATATAGTTGAACTCTCTATTATAGTTGAATAAAATATATTTTATATCCCTATCAATCGTGTTTTCAAAAGTTGTGTGATTTGATTTCGTTACTTGAGATGCTATATTCGCCGTTTCTCTGTCAGCGGGAGAGACATATCTCATGAACCGTAATACGTAGGCTGTTCAAATGTTTACAGAGTGTGTATTTATTACTGCTACTACAGTAACGAACAATAAAAAATACTTTAAAGGACAGGGTAGTTTGCGTTACAAAGTACATTCACGTAAAAAAATAAAAGCACATTGCAGAACCCAGGATTGTATACTTTTTAGTCTCGATAGTACATCGTTTGTAGTCTCATACGATGACAGTTGAAGAAAGTTAATTTTTTTAACAGAATTTTTTATACCGAATAATACAAATTCAATAAAAAATTAAAGGCGATCTCCGTACGAAGTAAATAAAATTAAGTCTTATACGATGCTACGGAACACTGTGTGGGCGAGTCCGATTCGCACTTGACCGCTTTTCGGGACTTCTCGTGACCCCGTTCCTCCGGTAAACAGCGGTGACGGATGGGGGCAGTGTCCCCATTGATAGCTCGGAGACGATACAACAAGCCTCTGCCACAGAATAAGTGATACCATTAAAACAAGAGGACTGTCATTCTCCATACTTTGGATCGTACCCCGACCGCAAGGGGATATCCAGGCAAAAACTAGATGGCGCTAAAAAACTAAACATTTAACGATGTTATCATTGAACAAAGAAACATAGTAGGTACAGTAACAATTAGTTCGTAAACAGCTAATACCTAATAAATAAATTCTAACATTTAAATACTGTGTCACGCTTGCAAAGTTGAATAATTGTAAATAATATAATTCTTATACCAAGCTTATACATAGATGGCGTTGTAAATATCGGGGAACAGCTTTTTGTATAGAGAATGACAGTCTGCATGTTTTAATGGTCCTTGGTACTACGTACAGAAGTTTATCTTTGTAACAAAACTGACGCTCGGGTCTGACCACCGGGGGAACGCACCGGATCCCTCTATCGCAGCGGTCGGCAACCTGCGGCCCGCGTGCCTCCCTGGCTATTTCGTATGTAAAGGTCGTTATATGCAGAATCGTATTAAGTCACAAATTATTCACAAAGTCCGGCCCGCGTCAATTTCGTTAGCTACGTGATCCTTGGCTGCTAAAAGGTTGCCGACAGCTGCTCTATCGCATAACGCGTGCTCTTCTGCCGTTGCTTGGTTGGGACGTTGCAGAATTGGTGCTAGTAGCCTCGCGGCGAAATCGCGAAGTGAGCCACTCCTGTACGTCTGTCTATTGTCCGCTTGCCTGTATTTCATGAACTGTGTATGTGAGACTCGCGCTTGTCGACGTATTAATAAAGTTATTTTTTAAATTGCAATGTTTTTATGTGCGTATGTTTAAAACTGAGTTAGGACCACATCCTAGCGTTCGATTAGGCTCAACCCACGTACTTCAAAATCCATTTAATCTACACACTTATAATTTTTTAATGTTATAGTAAGATCGTATCATAATTACTAAATCCCAATTTTTTAAAGACTGACTGACTACTAACTTCATCATATGAAAGTTTGGGTTCTTGCAGGAGGTTTATGAAGATAGTCACACTATGGTAGGTCATGGGATGCGAAAATGAAAATCAAAAACCATTTCTTCGTTAAAATTGTTCAAAACCCGGCCCGTGCCAAAAAAAATTGCAACTGAAATATTCATCGTTTTTTCCATAAAAATCCGAAAAATTGAGTACTTTGGGGAAAAAATCGGATACTTTTCGGGGTTTTCAATCGCTATTCAGGACGTCTCATGACCCTCTCCCTCCAGTAAACAGCAGTGATGGATGGGAGCATTGTTCGCCATTGACAGCTCGGAGACGATACAACGGGTTATTAATTAACATTTTGTCTAGCCTCTCTATAGGCTATAGAGGAAAATCGTCTACAATGTTTTTTTACTGCCTTTCCGTCATTCTTACGAGGTGCCTCAGCCTTTTTGTTTTGATGTTTATTTAATTTTTGTTCTTATTTCTAACACCGTAATATCGGGGTACTTTGGCCAAATTTAGGATAAGTTTGCCCACCTTGTAAATCACATATCTCAAATCTATAAGGCCTGATAATAAAGATAAAAAAATGAACGGGCTGCTAAAACCAACCACATGGCAATGTACCGTAATTTGAATGCAATAACTAAACCTGAATCGAGTTAATCCCTATCGCCAAAGTTACCCCCCAGGGCGAAAGTACCCCGACCTTGCGGTAATTGTAGTAAAATGTGAAACAATCACATTTTTACAAAAAAAAAACGCGACTGTGGTGCACTTTAAAATTGCATAAAATCCGTCATTTTGTTTATTTTAACGAACTTCTTACCCAGTGAGACTCGTGCTAACAAATCGAATCTAATGATGTATCATTTATCAAAATCGGTTGTGCCGTTGAGTAGTTACGAGCGGACATAGGAACGGACATACATACATGCATACATACTTACATCCATTCAGGTCAAACACATAACCCTCCTTCCGGGCTTCGCCGCAGTCGGGTAAAAAACAATAATCTAGAAACAATTTCATCAAAAACCGCCTTATATTCCTTTGAATTTCTTCGCGGACGTACGAGCCAGGATTCGAACCCACGATCTTTGCTTGAAAGGGGTCATCCACAAAGTACGTCACACGATTTTTTATACTTTTAGATTCCCCCCCATGTCACATTTTTTCCTAACATATTTGACCTTGTTAGTAAAGGCTGTCACATTTGGCTAGACCTCCCCCCCATGGGTGTGACGTACTATGTGGATGATCCCAAAGGCGCACGTCCGAGCCACTCGGCTACCATAGCTTCACTTCCATCTATGAAAGTAGGCCTGTGCCCAGCAGTGGGACGTATAGGCTGATGATGAAGTTATTGTACAACATTCGGCTTCCCCGGGATAGGAATAGTGTTCGGCAACTGCCGGACACTGTATTAGTATCCTTGTACGGGAAGTCTTATAAACTTATGTCTAAAAATAATAAAACTAAAATTCAATAGAAATCAATATGCAACACTTACAGACTCGCTGGTTTGTTCTTGACATCAACACAGTCAGTCTGGGGTCTATAGCACAGAATATAAATAAAGGAGTATGGAAGCTACGCTTACTTTTTGAAATAAATACCTACGCTCCATTAGAGCGTTAGGGTTGTTTAAAATGAAAAGATCGCGGGCTGTCTGGGCGCGCGCACGTCACAAACGCAAAGCGCGACCACTCGCCTGCATGAGGCACTCGCGACTGACGGCACCGCGAGATTCCCTTAGGGGCCTTGTAAAAGCGCGCGTCTATGTGTGCGTGCGTTTCGATCGTTTTGTTTGTAGCTTCCTTACTGCTTTAGCTTATATATATTCTGTGTCTATAGTCCGCAGTGGCGTGGCGTCAAATATATTCTTAGTAAAGCCGCAGCAGATTTGGAATACTTTTTCTTCTGGGGTAGTAGATACTCCGATCATATCCTATAAAATAGGCAAGCCGGTGGGAATCGGGTTCTAGGGACGCCACGCTACTGACAGTCGGTCAACAGTCTCAGTTATCGTCAGAAGACCAGCTCCAAGTTGGTCGGCTCTAAAGCTGCAGACGTCGCACACGCGAAACAATTCGTCAGGATTCCAACACTTCGCCACGGTATACGGTAGTTTTTCTTCCTACATCGGGAGCGCGCATGTGTGCGCGCCGTGTACGGACGCACCACAGGCAAGGATTTGAGCATGCGCGAGCATGCCTCAGTATGGCGTTCACTCACACAGACGCGCGTCGTGTGTCGGTGTAAATACGTGTCGCGCGCTCCTAAACGGCCGGAGTCGTACTACTTGGTTGTCTTTATACTTTGACTTCGCGTATTATCTCAGTTTTATCAGTGTAAGCAATTGTTGGTAGACCTAATAAATAAAATAAAAAATAAAAAAAAAATTAGCACGTACAAAAAGGGGATTATATCAGTCAGAATTCCAAGGGTAAATCAATTATTCTATTCGAATTGAACAATGAGAACAAATCCCGTCCGCACGCGGCTTCAACCCGTTGCAAAAGGGTTATGAGACAGAATATCAAATTGACAGCTAGCAGGTGCTGTCATATGAAAACTTTTAACGTTCCGTCCCGAAACGCGTCGGACTTAACACCTATCACAAGAAAGTTGTACTCCTAAACCATGTTAGGTAACTAGTTTTATTTAAATCCGACAACGGTAAACGGTATCTGTAGTTGTAATTGCAATGCCCTAACAGGGCGTACGTACTCGTAAGTCAAATTGTACAATGCAAATGTATAACTGAATGAAAGATTTTTTTCCCCTTTCAGACAAAATCACGGGAGAAACGTAGCTTATTATAACAATAGCCTCTGTTATATGACACAGCGCTATTTTTAGTTCAGAATCCGACTTCCGCGGTAAACAAGGCGTGACGGATGGGGGCATTGTTGCGGCCTCCGAATTGATGGCGGCCTCAGGGGTGACAGCGGTTATCAATTAACGGTTAACAGGTCACTAGGCAAGGCCCTGGTGTGTTGCTTAGGGCCAGAACACAGTTACATTATACGACGTTACATCGTAGCACGATGCGTATCGATATCCTGGAAATTAATGACGTACATAATAGTATTTTATGCAACAGTTGTATAAGTAGGCTAGGTAGGCTCATGGTGTCTCTATTTGCGATACTCGCCGCCGCGGCATATGGCTGACAGTATGTGTTTATGGTAAACTATTTTTTTAATTTGACGTATACTCGCTAGTGACACGCAGTGACGATTTTAAAAATACTTTTTTTTATGTTGGCATCAATGAATTTAGTTCGGAAAGTTTCGTTTTTCTTAAAAACCGTAGGAATTTAATTGTTTGTTAAGTTGGTAGTTGTGCATTTTTATCGTAAAGTTAGAATTGAGCGCTTAATCCTTGACCTAAGTTTAACCTAGATTTAGAAGTCAGTGGCTGCTAGCATTATCGTTTTGCGACTAAAACGACACTAGCTAGTGCTGTTATGCGGAATAAAGTATAGACTTCTCTGAACTCATATTATGTATGTTCTTATATTAGTGTTCGTGACCAGGTAAAAGACAGATAAAAGTACAGGAGTAGAAAAATAGTATTAATTCACGATACGACGCTGTACAGGTCGATTCATAAGAGCTGGCGCGGATTTATTATGAAATAAGCACTGGCTGCATACAAAATCCACGCCAGCTCTTGTGAATCGATCTGTACCATGATGATGAGCGATGTGCGTCTATATCTGTGTATATTATTCTTTATTCTTATGGAATGGCATTATATTACACAACTTGGGTGGTAATACAAAGAAAGGCCGAAATCGCAGAAGTTTGCGCCCCGAGCTGCAAGCGAGGCATATAAATATGCGATGGAGGGCTTTCTTTATTACCCCCAGTGTTGTGTACATCATTTTTATGTCTACACTTGGCCGAAAAAGCCACTTTATGGCCAGGTGTGGCATAAACTTTGTTAAATATTTTCTTTACATTTTTGACGATCTTTTTGTGAATTTATTTGTCGTAGCGCGATGCAACGTCGTGTCATTATACCAAGGCTGAGACTAAGTTGCTATTCTAAAATAAAAAATGACATTATAAAGAGACGGGATCTTCTTAATATTATGCCGATATGCTTTTATCTGGTCAGTCCACCTCATAGGCGATCTTCCTCGTGGCCTAGTACCCTCGACCTTTCCCTGGACCAGAAGTCGCTCAATAGCCACCTCCCCTCGGCGGCATACGTGACCAAAAAAAAGCTGGGCACACAATTTGTGTACCTATGAGGTGGACTGACTAGATAAAAGCGGCAGTAAATGGCTCATCATCACTACATGAATGCACGAGGACGGCGACCATCAGAGAAGAGTGGCGGCGTGTTGTGAAGCTTGCCACCAACGTCTGAAGTGATGACCACGACCACTCTGTCAAGATTGATACCGACAAGGAAGAAGGAAGAAGTGCCAGCAGAATGATAATTTTCAAGAATTACCCTTCCACGACACGACATCGCATTATGGTAGGTACGACATACGTCGTATCGTGTAATTGTGTTTAGACCTTTAGTCGGAACAATGTGTCCGTGTTTAATTACACAAGCACTTCATAGGCCTTGGGGATACAACACATCCCCTATTCTATGGTATGAAGTTTTGGGTAGAATTTTAATTTATTTATTTTGTTCGGTAAATGAAAATCAAAAAAAATATGAAAAGTTTTCTTAATTTCTAGTAAATGTTAATTATCATAACGTAAAGTAAGTATCTTCTCTTAAAATATCTACACCTAACTAATTTATTTGCACCTTATATGCTTATGTGCGCTTTGGATGCTACACACTACCTATTTGACGCTGACTTTACATTAAGTATGTATCTTTTAAGTCTCAATGTTTAGGCTGTTTTACTGGCTTTATATAGGAAAAGGTTCTTAATGAAATATATTTTTTGTTGTAAATATTTCGTTAAGTACATGATTGGTTTCATTCTCTAATTGAAGAAAGTGTTTGATGATTCTTCTTTTTATTAAAAACTCTGAGTATATTAATATCCATAACCTGGTTTTATTTAAACTCATTGTAATACATTTTTATGCCACACTTGGCCATAAAGTGACTTTTTCCGCACGCTGCGCGTACGGAAAAAGTCGCTTTCTGGCCATGTGTAGGCATAAAATGATGTACACAACACGGGAGGTAATAAAGAAAGCCCTCGATCGCATATTTACGTCCCTCGCTTTCAGCTCGGGTCGCAAACTTATGCGATCTCGGCCTTTCTTTGTATTACCACCCTAGTTATGTAATATACTATTAATTTAACGCTTATGAAATATAAGACAAGTGTAAGCTTACATTTCCAAATTAGCTGTACTTCAAAAGTTCCCGGCAAAGCTTAGTGAACTAATGCACACGTGTGCTAGAGAGCTTAAACAAGCTCAAAGCTAGAGCTTAAAGCTGGAAGCTTCCAAGTATAACTTTACATACTCCGATATCGATATCAAAATAAACCAGTTTGCTCCGCTCATAGGCCACGGGGCGTTTTTACAGATTCAATCTACGAGTGCATTAAAATTTCCATCTGTCATAAAAATGCCATTTTTTTTCACAGAAATATCGAGGTAGAAAAAAGTCTATGTACCTCGCGTGCTAAAAAGAAGTGGCGGCGACCTACTTTGAATGCCGTTAACTTCAGTTTCTGTCAATATTATTAGCAGATTTGAAGATCTGATAATAATGGTATAATTAATTGTTCTTCTTCTTCTTCTTCGTCGTATCCTCATGGCTGAGGGATGTGACGGCTGCGGGAACTCTTCGGGAATTAATTGTTCAAATACTACCAAATGAAATGGAAAATTTATGTTTTCCATCACTAAATAGCACTTTTGGCGTCAAACGCCAAGCGAAAAACGTTACACGCTTCTTTGCTATACAAATTGACGAACTATTTCCTTCTAGTTATCTCGATATATTTCTGTGATTTCTTTATTGTGAGAATAAGTAAGCAGTAGTCGCCAGGCAGCGTCCGGCGTGAGTAGTAACTCATGATTAAGGGAATGCCGCATGCTCCCGAACCATGTCGAGTGGATGTCTCGTCTTTTGTGTAACGTGAGTGATCCGTTTTTAATTCAATATGTTATGTTATTTTACTTAGAACAAGTACCATTAAAACAAGAGGACTGTCATTCTCCATACTTTGGATCGTGCCCCGACCGCAAGGTGATATCCAGGCAAAAACTAGATGGCAATAAAAAAATAAACATTTAACGATGTTATAATTGAAGAAAGAATCATAGTACAATAACAATTATTTCGTAAACAGCTAACATTAAATACATTCTAACACTTAAATACTGTGTCACGCTTGCAAAGTTGAATAATTGTAAATAATATACAGCGTGGGAGGGACTATACCGACAAACTTTAACTATAGATTCTAACAACTATTAGGAGTAAAAAATGTTATGCGATGTATAGTCAAAAAACGCTTACTTTCCGAGATATTCATTATTTTGTAAATGAAAAATCCCAAGTGTGTAACAAGCCCTAATAAATATGACTAAGATACCTTTACTATTTTTTAAAATCCTTTAACTAAACAGGAATTAACCTTCGCAGTATTTGATGGTAAGCGACTACGAGGCCAAAAAATTGACCTTTCGTATCCATTTTAGCTTTTTTTTTCTTTTTGATAACTTTTCAGCCAGTAAGGACATGTTTATAACGAGGGGCTTAATTTACTGATTTATTTTGTTCCATAAGACTACTAATGTAAAATGACAATATTCGACCCATGTTGATATAACATTTTTTACTCGTCACACCACCAGGAATTTATGGCTAAAGTATGTCGGTATAGTCCCTCCCACCCTGTATAATTCTTATACCAAGCTTATACATAGATGGCGTTGTAAATATCGGGGAACAGTTTTTTGTATGGGGAATGACAGTCCTCTTGTTTTAATGGTCCTTGCTTAGAATTAGGTTTTACAATCCAGTTGGGACAAAAAAATAATCCTAACATTTTTTCTCGATCGTGTTACCATTTTCCTATATATTTTGTATAATGGTAACACAAAGGAAAGTTTCATTAATTTATCATAAAATTTGGAGCACTTTTTCCCTTCTATTGGGATGGAAAGAGCTCATAATTACCGCTCTCAGCTTGGGTGGCTCCCTATTCGAGAACGACGTAACGTCCGTACGCTCTGCACTCTTTTCTCGATTCTCAACGATCCTCAGTCCCCCGAATATCTCAAAACTTCTTTTCACTATGTCAATGAGACTCAAACTCGGTACTTTCGCTCTTCTGAAAAGTTAATCCTCTCTGTCCCTCTTCATCGTACCGGATTTATGACTTACTCCTTCTCGGTCCAAGCAGCGCGCCTCTGGAACGGTCTTCCTCTTAACACGTTCGCTGCGGGATCAAAACTGGCATTTTTTTATACGGTGCGTTAACTGGCCGATCGGCCTGGTACTTAAACTTTCCGCCGCGGCGATATGGGGCTTATTGGCCCGGTAAAGTATCGACAGATATAAATGACTATAACTATGCGAAAACGTAAAAAATTGGATACCTACCTATCAATATCGATAGAAGACGAGTTGGTGGTCATAGTATTTGCTTCGCCTTGGGTTCCTATTATTTACTTGAGAGATATATGCAAAAATATATGTAAGGTCTTGTGACCCGAAACCGCACTGAATAATAGGTTTAATTGAGGAAGTATTAGTGATGGGAAATAAGTTATCGACATATTATTTTGAATTTAGTTTATTAAAGAAACAAAGAGACAATTTTTATAATAGAAACATGACAGACAGTAAGTATTATTTCTCACATTCTACACGGAAAATATTATTTTACTGCAATTTCTTATGAATTACATGTGATTTTTATAGAAACATGATAGGCAGTATCCATTCTACGCAGAAAGATTTAATTTTCTTTACTTTTTTATTTGCTTCTCGGCTGTTGAGTGTACCACGTAGCTTTTGGTAGCACCCAGCACAAATTCTCCTTTTGTCGCCTTTTTTTCGAAGGTGTGTTTTTTCTTCAGGACAACATTATTTTGACAATCTAAAAGAATATTGTAATTTTAATCTGTTTATTATTGTAATATTTATGATTAAATATTACTGGAAGACAGTCGCCACAATCTAAAAACGTAAACAAACACTAGACCAATGCACTATCGTATCTACGTCGGTTCCCGCTAATTACGTCACAACACTAGTCGGAAGTAAACCAATGCAATCATCTATTCAGTGCGGGTAGGGTGGAATGACCTTGTAATCTATGACAGGCCTTTCTGCCCATTACCCGCAAGGAATCGAAAAAAAAATCAGTCAGTGCGTTATCGGGCCGGAAAACCTTAGCACAATTTTAATGCTTTATCTAATAGCCCTTAAGGTCCTAAACTCAAACCTATACTTGTCTCTTTTGTACATACAGAAATACTCATTATACAGCCACCGCACCAGGGTAAGTTCACCGTTTCTCGCCTCCGCACAGAGCGGGAGTACATGCATCGGGTATTTAGGCCTTATATCGCAGCGAACGTGTTAAAATCAAACAAGCTCCAAATAAGTTCGCGTTTAAAAAATCTGTGCGTGATTTCTATGCTGGTAGAACTGAAATCTCTTAGTGTATCTGCTTAGACGTGTCATCTGTATTTATATATGTGTATTTATTTATATATTATATGGTTATCCCTATCTATGTAATTATTATTACTATTATCTTTAGTATATGTATTATATCATGTATTTTTCTTTTTGTTAGTAGCACCGCCCACAAGTTATCTGCTTTGCCCTAAGGTTAACTGGTAGAGAATGCCTTATGGCATTAAGTTCGCCTTTTGTACGATAAGTTTTCTTTTCTGCAATAAAGTTTAAATAAATAAATAAATAATTCAAATAAAAGAATAGAAATAACATAAAGCTGTAAGATAAAGTTATCTTACAGCTTTGAAGAAAATGCAATTTTTTTTAAATGCCCTTATAGAACTTCTCCATGAAAAATAATAACACTCTATTAAACCACGACAGTCCTGTACTCAACATTTAAGTAAAAAACTACCGCATCTTTCCGCCATCGTCCTACGCGACAATATTTCCATCCTCACCACTTAGATGATTGGCAGTCCACAACTGTGCGCAACGCACTTGTGACTCTTTTAGTGTTGCAGGTGTCTATGGGCGACGGTGATTGCTTACCATCAGGCGACCCGTCTGCTCGTTTGCCCCCTATTTCATAAAAAAAAACAGAGAAAATAGCCTAAACCCTAAAAGCGTTTCAAACTTCACTGAAATCTATGTACAGAAAAAAAATCAGACAAATATTACATTACATATACAGATACAGCTGATCTTTTATTGGTAAAAGCAAATGCATTTTTGAAGATATAAAATAGTGTCAAATTGAGGGAGTAGTTTAGCTTAGCTCTTCTGTGTCGTATAAAATAACAATTTATCACCTTTCACGAAGAAAATAAGACCAATAGTGCAACGTAGCATATCGGCGAAATATTGTCACGAAATGATATCGTGCCAAGCAAATACTGAACGATATATCTCTTCCAATTTTTTTAACTACCGATTTTCTGGAAATTTCCAGGAAACTTTAGCTGTTTGAGTTTGATTTATGTCGTACAAGAAAATTGCATCGTTGGAACACGCTAGGTAATCTATGTATAAAATTTAGGGCAAAGAATATAGGGTATCGTAAAAGCCTCAAGTATACTTATATGCATACCTATAGTCTTAACTATTGAGTATGATTGTGTACAGCACTTGTCATTCTTGTTAATGCTACTAATTTTAGAGGTGTGAAAGTTTGAGAAGATGTTTGGATATTTGTTATAAAATAACACTGTAAAAGCCTCCTATAACCTCCGATTGTCCAAAGTGGCCATTTAGATGTCCAAACGGGACATAGAAAAATAAAAAAAGGGAAAATATGCCGTAATTACTACGATTGGTTACAAAGGTACATACTCCTATTCATGTAAGGGGTCATATAGGGTAAAACGGAGACGTAATCAGAAACCACTTTTTCAGAGTCGGTAATTGACAGCAATTTAGAGTAACAGTACTTATTTTACACAAAATCTGCAGTGCATAAATCCCCGATTCAGGAAATAATGGTTACCCTATTTCTAGAATGTTAACCTCTTTGGATTCATATTCGTTCCGACTATTTCATTTTATGACTCATAATTTATAATGTTAACGTAACTTTCGGTCATTGTCAATGTTGAACACTTGAAAGATATACGTGTGATAAATGTGATACTTAATGCACTTTTTAAGGAATGAACATATTTAATTTACTGGAAATATTTTGAATCCTCATAGCTTAATGTGGAAACACCACAATTTAATTATAATTATAGATACATTGAGCAAATGCATTGAAAAATCGAATACGATCGACTACAGAAGAAGAGAAGATCTTCTATATTAAAGCTAAAAGTAAACAAAATAAAACTATAAAAGAAAAACCCTTCTTAAAGGTCCTTTTATCTTTTTCTTTACTAACATAATATCACGAGTATAGATAAATAAATAATAAATAAATAAATAAATAAATATTAGGGGACAATCTTACACAAATCGAACTAGTCCCATAGTAAGCTCAATAAGGCTTGTGTTATGGATACTAGACGACGATATATTTAATAGATACATACATACAAATACTTAAATACATAGAAAACATCCATGACTCAGGAACAAATATTCGTGCTCATCACACAAATAAATGCCCTTACCGGGATTCGAACCCAGGACCTCTTGCTTGGTAGGCAGGGTCACTACCAACTAAGCTAAAGCGGTCGTCAAACATAGATAAAGTTACCATGATGGCACAAAGAAAAAGAAATAATTCACTTATTATCATGTGAGACGGGTTTGAACAACAATTGGATGATTTATGATATCTGGAACCGAGACCGAAATAATGAAAGAAATCATTCATTTATGAAACTGCGCATTACGAGTCAATAAATCATCTGTTGATTTGTTTCGGAATCAATCTGTCCCTGTCGGCCACAATAATCTCCCTTGAATACAAAATTGGATAATATGGAATACGCTTATTTCTTTTACATTTATTGGTAACCTACTGATTAAAAAGATACAAGAATACTACATATGAAAGAGACATGATGTTTCCTTACTTGTTTTTAATGCGGGTAAATTACACCACATTTTTAAGTTACATATACACCGTGGGTACGAGTAACCCGACAAACTTTAACTATAGATTCTAACAATTATTAGGAGTAAAAAAAGTCATGTGATGTATAGTCGAAAAACGCTTACTTTCAGAGATATTCATTATTTTTTAAATGAAAACTCCCAAGTGTGTAACAAGCCCTAATAAATGTGACTAAGATTGTTTTACTAATTTTTTAAAATCCTTTAACTAAACAACAATTAACCTTTGCAGTATTTGATGGTAAGCGACTACGAGGCCAAAAAATTGACCTTTCGTTTCCATTTTAGCTTTTTTTTTCTTTTTGATAACTTTTCCTCCAGTAAGGACATGTTTATAACGAGGGGCTGAATTTACAGATTTATTTTGTTCCATAAGACTATTAATGTAAAATGACAATATTCGACCCATGTTGATATAACATTATTTACTAGTCACACCACCAGGAATTCATGGCTGGAGTATGTCGGTATAGTCCCTCCCACCCCGTATATAGATGCAAGAAATCAAAGTACATAGAAAAATTAAATGGTACTCATCTGTGGTCAAGACCGGGAATCGAACCCGGTACCTCTGGATTTCCGGCCCAGCGGAAAAAAGTGTAAGTTCGATTCCCGGTCTGGACCACAGGTGAGTAACATTTAATTTTTCTATGTACTTTGATTTCTTGTATCTTTATATGTAAGATACAAGAATCTTCAAGGTAAGTTGGTATATCGCACAACACAAGGACTAATTTTGTTTTACAAATGTAAAATGAGTCTGTTTTTTTTACTTTTTGTGATTGATGTTAAAAAAATTAATAGACTATTATAAGCCATTATTCCTAAGTATATTTATCTAAAATCGGTCTATCGTCATCTACGTGATTGTTTATTCTTTAAAAAAATACACATTTTAGTAACTTTAATGGACATTACGGTTCGAAATAATTCTTAACCAAAGTCTTGTTAAATACTGTATGAATACTATTTAGGTACATTACTACATACAAAACTTATGGTTATTTTTTTTGCATTTAAAACGTCTTCTTCATTAGAATTATTTTTTATCCACCCAAAACACTATAAAAAACATACCTGCTGTTCAGCAAATTTTTTTCACTAAACACACTATCTCACTTTTATTTTGTTTTCACGATGATCTGTATACAACTGACGCAAGAAATTACCACAAATAAATATTTAATCACATTCAACTTCAATAAAATCAACTTCGACCAAATTCAACTCCACTTGGATTCAATGCAACTTCGATTTAATTCAACTTCAATTAAATTCAACTTCGCTTATACTTTACTTGACACTCGTCGCTAAGTTACGCACGGTTCGTGGGGCGGGCGGCGCGGCTACCGCTCGTGGGGCGGGCTCGAGACCGACTGAGGCACCGTAGGGCGAGGGCGGTGATTACCTACGTTCTACGTGGAGATTTATTCTTTAATTTTATAATTATTATTTATTTTAAATAAAGTAAAAGAATTCGTATCTGATAATTTATTCAAACTTAAATCACTACATAGTATAAAACAAAGTCGCTTTCTCTGTCCCTATGTCCATATGTATGCTTAAATCTTTAAAACTACGCAACGGATTTTGATGCGGTTTCTTTTAATAGATAGAGTGATTGAATAGAAAGGTTTATATGTATAATACATGCATAATATAATAGAGAAACACCGTGCGAAGCCGGGGCGGGTCGCTAGTAAACAAATAAAACAATACAAGGGGATAAAATAATGATGAAATTTAAAATATTTAAAACTAAATAGACCTAAAAAAGATATTAAACTAAAATAAAATATTATAAAAAGATTACCCCCTTAAGTAGATTCGCCTGTAGCATGGTAGGTACCCATTACCTCTCTGAATCGCCAGGGCGATTCTTTACGAGAGGTGTGTGCCAGCAGAATAAGAATACGGGTACGCCTCATGTTGCATAATCTTTTTTGGTCGAATCATCATTTGGCAGAATTCATCATTTGGCATAATGCATTTTTTTCTGAAACTGTAGAATTTTCAGGACTCTTTAAGGCATTATCCTGTTAAATAGGTTAGGTTAGGTTAGGTTTGTAACATAACAATCCCGAAAAGTTTAAAGTTTCAGAATAAAATGCATTATGCCAAATGATGATTCGACCAAAAAAGATTATGCAACATAATAGTAACCCGTTGTCCAACTCTCTAATATCTGAACTCTATGCCTGAACTAGGATTCCCTGTGTCTCAAAATAGTACATTACACAACTAGGGTGATAAAACAAAGAAAAGCCGAGATCGCAGAAGTTTGCGGCCCGAGCTGCAAGCGAGTGACGTAATTATGCGATCGAGGACTTTCTTTATTATCTCCCGTGTTGTGTACATCATTTTATGTCTACACTTGGCCAGAAAGCAGTTTTTCCGTACACGTGGCGTGCGGAAAAAGCCACTTTATGGCCAGGTGCGTCATAAAAGAAATTGTACTCTTGACATACCATGTAATGACCATGTTCCTTTATGGTGAAATAAATGAAATCTGAAATCATCAAAATTTATTATCAATACTATAATTAATATACTAAATACAGGTACCAGGCCACGAGTAAGATCACCTATGAGATGAACAGACCAGGTTGAAGCTGCAGTTGAGGCTCCTTTGCACCAATGCACCCGGAAAGCAGCTTTTAAGGCCGAGCCACACCGGCTGCGTACACGTCTGCGTGCGCGTGGCGTACGCGTTGTATAGTATGAATGTTTTTCAAAATGGCGGCTAGTCACGCTCAAAGGCAAGGAGCTGCAGCGTACAGTGCGTGCACACGCCGCCGGTGTGGCTCGGCCTTTAGAGAGGAGTGGCGGGTGACGCGTCGTAAAGCGTGCCACTAACACCTGAAATGACGACCACGACCACTCTGTCAATAGTGATTCCGACGAAGAATATAAATACAGTTTAATACAATTCACGGGTCCATATAGTATATTTAATTTTAATTTAGTTTTATCTTTAGGTAGTTACTGTTTTTATATTTTATCTTTCTGTACGATAAATGAATTATATCAGTTAAAAAAAATGTCTTATTAACTAGTATCTAGTTATCTGGATACGATTTTGCCTTTAAAATTATTTTAGCCCTGTGTCCCATACAGCGAATAAGCAGATCCAAGGCTTTATGTGGCTTTATATTAAGAAATAATTAATTGTAATGACGATCCTTACTGGGAGACATGATTTGATTATTATTTGCTAAATCCTGTTTTTTACATTTTGAAATCGTGACAGTTGATACGTTTATTATTCTCACTTTTCACGATCACAACGATCACTTGTAACTTTGTACAGCAAATTTGATACGGTAATTTATCATATTATACATGATCTATCTATCTATTACGGGGAAAATAGGGAACGTGCACGACGAAAGTGCTGCCAACTGGTGCCGCCAATGTAAATCATATACCCTCTCATGCTGGGGCCACATTGACGAAAACGCCTTTAATAAGTTATTAACGTGCAATGACTGCGGTCGCGTATGTGGGAGCCAGTCGGCGCTGCTCATTCATTAATAACGTTAATTTATCGCGTTGAAGGACGATTAACGTCAGTGTAGCTACGACTTACTATATTTGACATTGATACTTACATATTATCATTGACACTTACATATTATCATTGACATTGACAGCTTGATTTGACAGGGGTGATAGTTTCCTTTATTGTCCGCCCGTGTCTCTTTTGTCGTTTAGTGCTGCCACCTATATAGTTCGTGCACGTTCCCTATATGGTCCCAGCGTTAGTATTTCCTGACAAATATAACTTTGGACTGTGCCTTAATAGATAACAAAAGTGCTCATAAACTACATGAACATCATCGTAAATATCAAATAGATTTTCATTTTAGGCCCGCGGGATAGCTAATTAACATTAAAAATCAGAGATACCAATTGGCCACTTACTATTGGTCCAATTTGCATTTGCAATTTTTATTGGTCAATTTGCATATTTAAATTCCATCAAAAACATCACGCGTAGAAAGATGCAAGTCTCGCAACGCAGTTCTACTACAACAAAAGAATTTTGAGAAGTTATGATAAACCAAGTCAGTACCACCGGGGGGGGGGGGGGGTGTTCACAGAACTCTATTTCCACCGCCTTGCCTATTATTTAACCTTGAAGGATATTTAGGTGTATTTGAGTACTATAAAATGAGTTCATCCAGTAATTGAGACTGAAACTGCAATATTTTTAGGTTTTGTATGACTTGATAATCTAAAAACTAATTATGTTTAAAATTTGGAGCTTGTGGTTCTACTAGAAGTACCTTAGAATTATGATGATCAGTGAGTGAGTGAGTCAGTGACAAAACTAAGGAACTTTGACGTGCAATAGTTTTTTAAACTACAAGTTCAAATTGAATGTAATTGAGAATATCTAAGTCATATTATGCCCTATACAGGGTGATTACGGGGTCGTGGAGCAAGAAAGAAGCATTGAACTTACTTTCTCCTAAGGATCACGATAGGTTAGGACTAACAGTACACCAGCGACTTATTTTAGTCAGCGAAAAAAACTGCGATAATTCGAGATCATGGTCACCCTACAATTTCCCAAGAAAACTTATGTCAAGTGCAGAGCGCTTCTATCAGAGAGTTTGTTTTCTAAAAAGGTGTAATATTAAAAGTAGGGTGACCACGCATTTTGAGTCAATAATAATTTTTAAATAAAAATACGTAAATAACGAATCATCTTTGTTTCAATTAAAATAAATACAGGTAGCATCGCAATCATTTACTGAGTCAGAAAAAAATGGTTGGGATCACGACCCCGAAATCACCCTATATATCCCTGAAAATTCAGGATTCTAGCTTTAGCCAGCACAAAATTACAAGATGTTGAAAATGATCTGAATGGCTTCGAGAAGAAGATGGCCCGTGCCTTTGTTTTGCTCGACTTGACGGGGGCACTGTCATGCCCCCAGATCAGATTTATTACTTTGAAATGAAAGTGGAGTGGTCATTAGGACTGTTGCCTTGTCGGCGAGAGGAACACTTGGCTTATAAATTCAGATGGGATTATTTTAATTGTAAATTCAAGGGGATGATTTGGGATGAATAAATTTGGTCTAGAAGCTTTTTGGGCAAGGAATGCAAAAGTTACTCGAAAACAATTCATGAGTAGGTAATAAAAACATTAAAAGGAGCATTCCATGAAAATATCTACTTTTTGTCCCTTACGAAACTATGCTATGGTAGCTACCTTAATAAAACTTATTAGCTGCTAAGAAACACTACCCATTTTAAATCTAAGTAATAGTAAGTATTACTATACCGACATTCAGCTTCCTAATTTGACGTGTCAAAAGTATTAAAAAAGTGTCCCTTACGAAACAGAATGCTCCAAAAATACATCAGCAGAAGTTATTGCTATAGTAAACATGTTATATGTTTAGCAGGGGTTTAGGGCCTCAACCCCCAGACCCCAGTGTCCAATGGACAATATTGTGAATCAAAAAAGTGTACCGCGTGCGTTGTAATAAAATACGAAAAGTTAGGGCCTGGCCACATGTCCACGACGCATCCTCTTAGAAAAACACCGTACCGGGCATGGATGTATAAAATAGAAGGATACCGCCGGTACCGGGCGTCTGCTCAATACAGTACGGCGCCGCGTCGTGGTTTTTCTCCGTCGTGCTGTGTTTTTTCCGGTTCCGCGTCGTTTTTCGGTGACGGGGCCATGCCATGGACATGTGGCCAAGCACAGGGTCTGTCTCTGATGTCTAGGTGTAATACAGTGTCGATTTCTCAATACAACTTGGGACGAAAGTACCCTATATTAAGTTAGACTACTTAACTGTACACGGCGTTACAAGCTTCTCTTACGGAGTCAAAAAGATGAAGGGGACGGTTTGAAAAACTTTTTTAAATAAAATAAGTAGGTTAAAAATTAAAGTGAGCGGTCAACTGCTATAGCATGAATTCGATTCCACGGTTACCTTAAGCTGCAGTCACACCGCTGCGCAGTGACGTACTTCATGCGTACCGTTTTTAACGACAAAAGGTACATCGCGCCGCTTGCATGTGTGCGCAAGCAAACTTTTAGGAATGCGTAGCAATGCGCCAGTCGGGGCCGGGCCAAAGCTGTGGTACCTCGCTCCCACGAAATGTATCGTAAACGTGTATCATGCAGTGCGTTCGGATGCGGAGAAAACAGAGGGCTGCAGTGTGGCTACTTTTCTTTCCTTATACTTTGGCAGCGGTGTGATCGCAGCTTTACATGAAATAAGTAGCGTTAAAGTTCAGTACCCCGTGATCAGTTCCCGAGAGATTACGCGATTAAGCCGTGTAAATAACATCCAGCGAATCGCAATTTACTGGCCGTGGCCTGTAATTATGTTAAATCCAATTATTTGCGCGCAGAGCAAAGTTAGTCTTGCTAGCGCCTTGTTAAATCTTCGGTTTACGTTTGAAGTTAGTACGATACTTAGTCTGTACCTCTAGCACAACTGTGACACGCGACTCTTTGTCGCGCGACAAATGTTACCTATCTCATTCCACTCAATATAGTGTGACAGTGACTGGTGATGCTCTGTCGCGCGAGAAACGAAGTCGCGGCCAGTTATGAAAGAAAGAAAGAAAGAAGAAAGAAAATACATTTATTCATGACAGCATAAAAACATTATAGAAAAACAATATTGTTTATTTTATTTCATTCATTATTATTATATATATTTCGCCTTGGGGTGGGATTGGCATATACGGTCTCTTTGCGGTCTCTGTGCGCTATGGATGAGAGTACGGAAAAAAGAAGAGATCTGTCACTTGGGATTTGTCATCGGGAAAAGTTCGCGTGCGGGCGAATAATATTTTCAATATAAAAGGAAAACGAAAAGAAGACCACGACCAAAGGCCTAAGGGGGTAAGTTTAGGGCGATCATTTATTTATTATTATTTCCACAAGACCATCATCAAGACGGATCACAGTCCGTGAAGTTGAAAACTCAAAAGAAAACCAGTGCGCTTTGTTCGAGGAACATTTGGTCGTCTTCGAATCGGATTTACTTTCGGACTCATACGTTTTCAACTCCACGGTACTCTGATCCTATCGTTCCAACACTTTTCGAGCGGTCGAAATTTAGTGTTTGTTCAAAATTTTACTTTGGGGAAAATATCGATTTTTTAGTTTCAAAATTACGCTAATATAATTTTATTAATCGCGGTTGCTATTTGTTGGCATAATATCCGGGTCATTCAAGTCAATTGATTTATCGGTAAATGTTATTTCAATTCGGCAATTTGCATATTTTATTGACATTTTGAATGAAACTGTTTGTTGCTAGGTAACCAGATTGCGGGTTAGTACATAGCGGTATTTCGTCATGCTTGTTACCTGTATACGTGGCGTAGTTGTACAGTACCTACACTACTGAGTTTGAGGTCGTGGGTTCGTGACCGGTCACGAGTGGTCTTTTTGTATTTTTATAGGCGTTTTATTTCTTGTGTAAGCGGTGCGGAATATTAATTACTGGAAATTTATGGTTTATTTAGATATTTAACATTTTTTTTTTTTTTTTTTTTTTTAAATAAATTTTGCGGAAAATTTACAAATATACAATAGTATAGCGGGAAATACTTTCTTTATTTAAAGAATAGTGCGGTTTATTGTTATTTATGCGGCGCAGTGAACTACGAGCAATGCGTATTAGGAATCTATAATTTTCATGTTGTGGTGTTTATTGCTAGGGTTTTGTTTGATATTTTTGATTTGGATTCTGCAATTTTTGCAGTCAAACAAAACAATGACGGCAGCTAGGCGGTTACAGTTGTCTCAAATGAAATATTTCACGGCTATCCAAAATATTGATTTTTTGGAAGGTTTAGCTCGTAATGCGGATCTGTCTTCAGAACAGGAATGCGATTTTATGGTGCGGTTCCAAGATTTGGAAAAGGTGTTTGAGGCATTTACGGAAATGCATTACGAACTTCAACTTTCGGCCAAGGAGATCGAGAACTTCGATCTAGACGATCACAAACGGATGTACGAGACGTACAATAAAAAATATTATTTTATAAAGCAACGTCATGTGGGACTGGCGAGTTCAAATTCGGAAACTGGTAGTGTTTGCGGTAAAAACAATGCCAGAAGCGCGGGTAATCGAGCGGTCTTGCCACGCTTGCAAATTCCTACCTTTTCAGGAAGGATGGAAGAGTTTGCTTCCTTCATGGAATTGTTTCGGTCTCTGGTGCTAAATGACACATCTTTATCGGATACTGAAAAGATGTATTACTTAGCGGGGTCATTGTTAGGTGAACCGAAAACCTTAATCCAGCATCTGTCAGTCACTGGAGATAATTATTCGGTAGCAATGGACTTGTTAAATGCGCGGTATAACAATAAAAGGTTATTGGCGGACCGGTTGTTATACAACCTGCTAAATACACCTCATGTGCACAGTAGAGGGTTAAATAGTTTGAAAACGTTTTTAAATACCCTACTGGAAAACACAAAGGCACTGGAAAAGATGAATTTCCCTGTAGAATCGTGGTGTTATTTGTTGTTTTATATTAACTTCCAAAAGTTAGACAGTAACTTAAAGAAGCACTTTGAAGACAAGCATGCTGACAAGGAGTTGCCTACATTCTCAGATCTATTAAAGTTTTTGGAAACTGAAATACGGATTTTGGAATCTAGCGCGGAGCCACAGCCCGGTGCGTCATCCGCGGCTAGACGTAGTGGAGGTGGACAGAGTGTAGCGGTAAAGACTCACGCGGTCTTCCAGAATGCGGGATCAACTTCATGCAGATTATGCGGGAAAAGCGGACACTTCATCGCCAAGTGTGAGAAGTTCTTGGCAATGAAACCTACAGCTAGGAAACGTCAGGTGGTATCGCTGAGATTGTGTTTCAGATGTTTAAATGGTCACAATATTGACCAATGTAACTACAATGTGAATTGCTATAAATGCAATTCGCCTAAGCATCATTACTTATTGCATTGCTTTGATCTTCCAACTGCAGTGCCGGAACAACGTTTGATGTCAAACAATGTATCAACGAATGGGCGGTTGTACAACCTCACAACGCCCTCGGCAAATGCTCCAAACGTGAGCGCGCCTTTAGGTAGCGAACTCCCGGGAAGTGCGGCCCCTGGAATCACTGGACTGTTGGCGTCACACGTCAACGAGCCGAGTATGTACCAGCGGACGGTGCTACTTGCAACGGCAGTCGTACGGGTACTCGACAGTAGCGGCTGTTACCAGGAGGCAAGGGCTTTGCTTGACGGTGGTAGTCAGAGCACCTTTGTGTCAGAAGCATGCGTGCAGAGGTCGGGTTTGAAGCGGTTTAAATCCAACATGGTCTCAGTCACGGGTCTGAGTGGTGCCCCTGTGAGCGGTTGCAGAGGGGCTGTTAATTTGACTCTCACACCAAGGCTATCGGAGAGGCCTACGCTTGTGACAACAACCTGGATTTTCACTTCCGGCTCAGTTAGCGGATAATTATCGAGGACTGTATCTCGCGGACGAACAGTTCTACATTAGTCGGGAGATCGACATTTTAATCGGTGCGGATTTACTTTGTGACATTGTGCTCGGCGGCGGATGCCTGAAGCTTAATGATCACTTACCTCGGGCTATGAATACTGTGTTCGGTCACGTGTTGACAGGTCCGGTCACCTTTGCGGCATACAACCCATATCCTCAGGCGACTTATTTCTCTCAAACCTTCTTCTGTGACACGACTACAGACCAGATTTTGGAGCGATTCTGGGAAGTGGAGGATATTCCGGAAAAAATTGAGAGCCCGAAGGATTTGGAATGCGAAATGATTTTTAAAAATAATCATCAAAGGGTTGAAGGCGGCAGATACCAGGCGCGGTTACCTTTTTTATCGGACGCCCCTGATCTCGGAAACTCGGTGCCAATTGCCATGAAGCGGTTCTTGGCAATGGAAAGGAAGCTATCCACGAACGAAATATTTCGTGCGAAATATGTAGGGTTTATGCGGGAATATTTAGAGACAGGGCACATGTCTCTCTGTGATGGAGACCCACAAGATTATACAAGCGGAAGTTATCTGATACCACATCACGGTATATTTAAATCGGGTTCCGACAAAATTCGTGTGGTTTTTTGATGCTAGCTGTGCTTCAAGCAATGGAGTGGCTCTGAATGACTGTCTGCACGCCGGCCCGAAGTTACAGCGGGACATTGCGGAAATAATATGCAGATTTCGGTTAAACCCTTATGTTTTTACAACAGACATCAGAATGATGTTCAGGCAGATTTTGATTGCGGAAGAAGACCGGCGGTTCCAGCGCATCTTCTGGAGGGAATCTCCAGACTTACCCTTGCAGATCTTCCAGCTCAATACGGTAACGTATGGCATGAAGCCCCATACCTCGCGATTCGGGCGCTGAGGCAGTTGGCAGATGACGAAGAAGAAAAATTTCCTGCGGCGGCGCGGCTTCTTCGTTCGTCTGTATACATGGACGACATTTTGGGTGGAGCAGACACCATAGAAAACGTGTCTAGATTGAAGCAGGAGTTGACGGACCTACTACGCTCTGGCGGTTTCGAGCTAAGTAAGTGGACTTCTAACAGCAAGGAGGTTTTACGGGACGTAGCGGAAGAGCACTTGGAAAAGCCTAAGAAAATATTTGATGATGCGGACGGGCCTAGCTTCTTTAAAATCCTAGGCATTCAATGGGACTCCAACAGCGATTGCTTCTCATATCGAACAAAGCTGGATGATACTAGTGGATGTACTAAGCGGTTAATATTGTCGATATTGGCTAGGACTTTTGATCCTTTAGGGTGGATCTGTCCAATAGTCTTTCAAGGCAAAGTGCTTATGCAGCAGCTCTGGTTAAGAAATTTATCTTGGGATGCGGAAGCTTCTGCAGACGTGATTTCAGAATGGCAAGGCATCCTAAAGGATCTGCCTTTAATATCCCGTCTTCGATTGGAGCGCTTTGTGTTGTCGGGCGTTAAGTCTTGTTCGCTACACGGGTTCTCAGATGCGTCAGAGCTCGGATACGGCGCAGCGGTTTATCTGAGGACAGTAGGACAAGACGGGAAGGTCAAGGTTAGTTTGATGATGGCCAAGTCTCGGGTGGCGCCAATAAAGTCGAAACTAACCATACCCAAATTGGAGCTCAGCGGTGCTACATTGTTGGTTCGCCTTCTTAAGTACGTCGTCGCTGCTATCAGTGATGATACGACGATAGAGAGTATCGTTGGATGGTCCGACAGCACCATAATTCTTTCATGGTTGCGGGTTTCGCCCCATTTGTTGCAGACATTTGAGGGTAATCGGGTTTCCCAGATTATCAATTGTGGTCTAGATATAACTTGGAGACATTTACCTTCTGAAATGAATCCTGCCGATGTTGCAAGTCGCGGTTGTCGCGCATCGGTATTACTTGAACACCCTCTATGGTGGGGACCTGATTGGTTGACAGGTGATGCGGACACCTGGCCCAAGAATATAATGGATAAAGCGGAAGATCCATTGCCTGGATTGCGGAAAGGGAAAGTAAATGCTCTGGTGGGGATTGTTGACAAGGATAATATATTTACTCAGTTTAGCAGTTTGAATATGTTACTGGCGGTCGTAGCATATTCTTTTCGGTTTGTCAACAATGCAAAATCTTCCTCTCAGAAACTTGTAGGGGCGTTAACAGTAGCAGAGCGACAGTTTGCTTTGCAGCGGTTGATTAAATTGGTGCAGGAAGCGGAGTTCGCTGATGACATTCATTGTCTTATGCAAAATAAGCAGTGTTCCACACGGTTACGCCGGCTTAGGCCTCTTATTGGGGATGATGGCCTACTGCGCGTTGGAGGCCGTTTGGAACATTCCAGCTTCGTTTTTGAGCGGAAACATCCAGTGATATTGCCGAAGTCACATGCGCTCACAGTTTTGATCGTCGATCACTTCCATGTACTGCATTGCCACGCGGGCGCTACAGTTTTGATGGCAGTATTACAGCGGCAATTTTGGATTCT
Source organism: Eudemis profundana (assembly GCA_947034925.1). Lineage (NCBI taxonomy): Eukaryota > Metazoa > Arthropoda > Insecta > Lepidoptera > Tortricidae > Eudemis > Eudemis profundana. Next base: position 22,077,398 of record OX344808.1, read on the forward strand.
TTCTGCTGCGCAAGTGATTCGTACCCGTATCTTTAAGTGTATGAAATGTTTTAGGACGAAGGCTAGGCCTACGGCGCCATTGATGGCAGCGTTGCCCTGGGATCGGGTTAACGCGACTGGTGTGTTCCACACCGTGCAAACTGATTTTGCGGGTCCTTTTATGATAAAACATTCTCGTTTGCGGAATGCAAAGATATTGAAGGCATACCTTTGTGTTTTCATTTGCTCTGCCTCTAAAGGGGTTCATTTGGAGTGCGTCACAGACCTTTCGACTGAAGGTTTTCTTGCGGCACTGACGCGCTTCACATCTCGACGCGGTATTCCGAGTGTGATACGTTCAGATTGCGGAACTAATTATGTGGGCGCAAATAGATATTTGGATGAGGTGTATAAATACTTAGCTTCTCAGGAAGCCCAGCAGAGACTTAGTGATGGCGCAGCCAAACAGTCTATTACATGGCGGTTTAATTCCCCGGCAGCTCCACATTTTGGTGGTCTGTTTGAGGCAACAGTAAAATCTGCTAAGACCTTATTGCGGCGGGTAATAGGTGATCAGGTTTTGACATTCGATGAATTGGTAACGGTTTTTACCAAAGTAGAAGCGGTGCTTAACTGTCGTCCATTATGTCCTTTGACGCAGGACCCTCAAGAAATAGAGGTACTTACGCCTGCTCATCTGCTCATAGGTAGACCTTTACTTTCCGTTCCGGAATATAATTATGAGGATGTTCCAAGTTCACGGTTAAAGCGGTTTAACTTAGTTCAGGCTATATCTCATCATTTTTGGAGAAAATGGAGTGACCAGTATCTCCACTTTCTCCAAATGCGTAGGAAATGGACATCTCCAACGGATCCACCAAAGTTGGGTGATCTTGTCCTAATAAAAGAGGAAAATTTACCTCCCTTGAAGTGGAGATTAGGCAGAATAGCGGGATTGTTACCTGGCAAAGACGGTATTGTTCGGGTTGTGCAACTTACAACCACGTCGGGCACTCTCATGCGGCCTGTTGTTAAAATATGTAGACTCCCCCTGGATGATTAAGTTGGTAACAAACAGTTTCTTACTTTAGTTGTAAATTTGCGGAATCAGTGTTTTAATATTGCGGTTTATTTATTGATAAAGGCTACGGCCTTTCTCGGGCGGGGGAATGTTTATTTTATTTCATTCATTATTATTATATTTATTTCGCCTTGGGGTGGGATTGGCATATACGGTCTCTTTGCGGTCTCTGTGCGCTATGGATGAGAGTACGGAAAAAAGAAGAGATCTGTCACTTGGGATTTGTCATCGGGAAAAGTTCGCGTGCGGGCGAATAATATTTTCAATATAAAAGGAAAACGAAAAGAAGACCACGACCAAAGGCCTAAGGGGGTAAGTTTAGGGCGATCATTTATTTATTATATTTCCACAAGACCATCATCAAGACGGATCACAGTCCGTGAAGTTGAAAACTCAAAAGAAAACCAGTGCGCTTTGTTCGAGGAACAAATATACATATTTTAAAGTAAAGATTGCCAGAAAACGCTGCCACAAAACGGTCCCACCTCAGCATAATGCCGACCTAAAAGACCAGCGCTGGTCTTCCGGTGGAACCAAGCGGGGGCGACGTAATGCCGAGAAAGTCGTATGACCGGTCCAGGACAGACAGACAGAATGATAAATTATGAAATTTATAAATTGCATGTGTATATTGACTTGGTCGGCTAGGTCCACTTATAGTGAACGCGGCCAAAGCGCGCGCCAACCAATGGTGCCAACCGACGCTAGACGTGCTGATTCAAACATCGAAATGTAATAAATAAGTATGGAAGCTTAACTGACGCTTAAAATAGGCCCCTGTGCTAACGAGGGCGGAGCTAGTACTTAGTGCTGAAGAAACTGTAGCAACAAATGAACTTCTCACGCTATTATACAATTAATGATTTTTTAGATGACATTTCAATATATATATATATGTATGTATGTAAACACTTTATTGCACATAAAATCATACAGAAACAGTAAAAAGAACAATGGTTTTGTACAAAGGCGAACTTATCCCTGTAAGGGATCTCTTCCAGCTAACCTTTGAGCAAATGAGAAAGAATAACTAATATCAAAGAAGATAGACAAACTCACAAAATTAAGTCATTTACTTACACGAAGAAAATAGGGCAACTTTTGAATACACATAAAAACCAAATATAATATATTGCCAATTACATATACATATTAAATATTATTCGAGAAGGAGGTCAATCGCCGAATCCAACTCGGATGGGCAGCGCTCGGGAAACTCCGCAACGTCTTTTCGTCCAAAATACCTCAGTGCCTTAAGACGAAAGTCTACAATCAGTGTGTGTTGCCAGTGATTACATATGGATCCGAGACGTGGTGCTTCACTATAGGCCTTATGAATAGGCTCAGAGTCGCTCAACGGGCTATGGAAAGGGCTATGCTCGGGGTTTCTCTGCGGGATCGAATCAGAAATGAGGAGATACGTAGAAGAACGAGGGTCACCGACATAGCTAAACGGATAAGCTTGTTGAAGTGGCAATGGGCAGGGCATATAGCACGTAGAACAGATGGCCGATGGGGCCGAAAGGTTCTCGAATGGAGACCACGAATCGGCAAGCGCAGCGTCGGACGTCCACCAACAAGATGGACAGATGATCTGGTTAAGGCTGCTGGCCCACGGTGGATGCAGGTTGCTTCCAACCGAATTAAGTGGAAATCTATGAGGGAGGCCTATGTCCAGCAGTGGACGTCCTAGGGCTGAAATGATGATGATGATGATGATGATTAAATATTATTATAATCCAACTACATACATACATATCGTAATAAATAAATAAATAAATGCGTATATATACATATAATCAGTACTCAACCATATCTAGAAATAAAAATAAAAAAAAATAATAATAATAATATCTTCTTTCCCATCAAGAGTCTGAAAGCCATACCTTTTTTAACTTCTCCTTAAATGATGCAACAGATTGATAATAGATATAAATTTGCTTACTTTCATGAATCAATAATGCCATATATGGCCTTAGAATTATAAATTGTTGCATGATAGTGTTAAGGATATAAACATTTGTATGCCATACTCATGGCAAAACATAGTGATTAGCAATGCCATTTATTATTTTAAGACCTTTAATGTACCTATGTTTGACAAATAAATGATCTCTCTCTCTCTATCTCTCACGTCAGTAGGTTTGTAAACAATCACAGAGTTTTGTCTTTTAAATAATTATGCAACCTGCAATATGAAAGAAACATGATGTTTCTTTATTAGTTTTTAAAGCATGATATCTCATAGATGGCGTTTAGGTTAAAACCTTGTTAAACCAGAATGATACAAAAGTCAAAGTAGACGACAAAATTTAAGGCACTTGCTAGATGCTCCGGTGGTCGAGTGGTTGAGACGCTGGGCCGGAAATCCAGAGGTACCGGGTTCGATTCCCGGTCTGGACCATAGGTGAGTGCCATTTAATTTTTCTATGTACTTTGATTTCTTCTTTAAATGTAATATGCAACCTATCCAAAAATGTCGTCCACCCAAACTTTATATGAATACTTATTTGTCATAAATAACTTAAGACTCAAACAAAGTAAACATTAAGTTGGTTATTAACACCACTGTAAGGGATCTATTTCAGCCAACCCTTGAACAAATGAGAAAGAATAGTAATTTCCAAACATTATATTTCGATGGATTCAAATGGGAGAAAAATATTCACAACTTGCTCTTGTTTGGTTGCCTCGGCGCTTGTCAAAAATAGTTATTATACAGGATGGGCCATTTCAATCGGTCAGTATGGGAAAGTCTGAAACTATAAGGCATACGAACATCTGTTCTTAGGAACCATGTAATCGATTTTAAGAACGAGAGTTCCTAAGAACAGATCTTCGTATGTCTTATAGTTTCAGACTTTCCCATACTGACCGATCGAAATGGGCCACCCTGTATACTGAATTTATAGATAATTTTAATCCGCAATACTCATTTATATTGACTTTGTCAAATCTCTCTCTCGCCGAGATTAATCTCGATCTCAACCGCCTGAAGGTCGAGATCTCGAAACACCCAATCGGATCAGATTTTTCGCACGAGATTTCGAATTGCCAATCCCACGACAAAGTGGTAGAAATTTGAAAATGCCATGTGGGTCATACTCCCGAGGGCTGCAACTCACGGAGCCACTTATGTAACTTCGGTAGATGAATTATGTATAAAACACCTAATAGTTTGGAGTAGCCAATGGGTAGTTCTCTGCGACTAAACAGTCGCACCAATCACATCATTGCCATCGCCACATTATGGATGAGCTCCCTATAAACTATGGAGTCGTTTTCGGTTATCTTGTAGAAGTCGCGTACTTCTGCTATTTTAATCAATAAAAATGATCCTGATTGCTCTTATAAAACGGCCAATAATAGTGGCGATGGTAATGAAGCAAGCAAAACGGTAAAAAATCGCAGAGAACTACCCTAATCGTCTATCCCTAATGCTCCAACGCGTTAAACTTGCGTGACGGGTTTCTTAAGCTTCCGTCACGCCATCGCATACCCTACGGCATAATCACCATTATCAAATAATCTAGACTAAAAGTCGGAGTGCTGTCGAGGTTATTTATTAAAAAAATGATTTTTTATTCGCCAGATGGTTACTGAAGATAAAATGGCAGGCACATTATAAGACATAACGAAAACATTAAAAAGGGTTTGTAAGTAAAGGAGGATGACATCTATTCCCAGCAACAGTGTCACAATAAAACATTGTGTATCAAGGGCGGTAAGTAAGGAATTACAAACGAGTGTTTGTTACAAGGCCGAGGCGAAGCCGAGGGCTTTAATAACACGAGTTTGTAATTCCTTTACCGCCCGTGGCACACACAATGTTTTTCATCACACTTGTGAGGAAATCGAATTAAAATAACCTTACTTAACCTAAATAAAATTGTAAAACTGACAGTGACATTAGTGACATCCATAGACAATGCGAATACTTATCAAGTCACGTTCGGAAACCATAACGGTAAAGACCTAAAACGGTTGGTTTTTATATTTGCAAAATACTGAAATACACTATTTAAACATTAAATTAATGCAACAGAAATATGTGTTTATATGTATTTGCAATAACAGTTCTCTTTAAATAAATATTTCAGTGATAAAAGTTAAAAAAGTAAATTGGCATTTCCTTTGAACACGACAAATAAGAGTAAAACAAAACCATAGTTTCAAATTTAAAAAGAAAACCATTACGCCCTAGGGCGTAATAGGTAATTTACGGCCCGCAGAACTTACATGTAATGACACCATTTTCGAGCAAGTGTGATGAAAAAGATATTTTACAGGAGTCAATATAATCGATGTCAATACTTTTATTTATACGGTTGTGACTATTTGAACAACATGCATAAATACAGCACTTTAACGAAGCTACATAATAGGCTAGATGACTAAAAAAAACTGTTAAGTCCGTCTGTTACATTATGAAAAAATATTGTACACGTATTTTTTGTTTTGTTTGACAAACAAAAACTGACGAGGATAGAGTGCTTTGATGTTTCGAGTGACGTCACTCCAGAAGTTTGATGATCTATAACTTTGTCGATTTTTAATATTTTGATAAACCAAAAAATACGTGTCCCATATTTTTCAATAATCTATCTGACGGACTAAATAGAACTATATATTTTTAACCCAGTCGTCATCCCCATTATCCTACTCATATGTATAATAGAAGGGTGACTAATAAAATACAGTGGTCTCGGCGGCGGCGCCGAATATATTTTTGCAAAAAATCAAGCTGTGTCGAAGAGTCTCAGAGAAACCACGAGGAAGAGCTGGCAGCTTCCTTGCTCAACGCATCAGCCTCACAATCCAGCAAGAAAATGCTGCCACTGCCAGTATCTTCGCTTCGGTACCATGCCGCAAGGGCCATTTTTAGATTTATTTTAGTTTTAGTTTATAGATAGTAATTATTTAATTTTAATCGCGAGCGTGATGGGCACCTTTGCGCCTGGAATGGCGCGGGGCGGGCTATTTGAGTAGGATTAGTTGTATTATTTTTTGTCTCTTTTTGTTTGTTTTTACTTTGTTACGTATTTAGTCTTAATTGTACATAATTTAATTTTAAGGTTGAATTTAATAAAATGAGTACCATTTCATTTTATCCTAGTTTTAGTTACTTTGTATTGTTTTTATTTTTGTCATTCCTGTTAAATTTTAAATAAATGCATTATGTATAAGTATACAATATATGAGAAAGTATGCGAAGATGTTTGGATGTATGACAATAAATAACGCTGTAGCAACTGAATGGATTGAGATGAAATTTGGCATGCAGGTAGACTGAGTCCTGGATTGAAACATACAATACTTTATACCGGTGTCGTAGTAAACTCGCGGTCAAAAATATCGGGGTCACCGTAATTTAAATAATAGAAATAGTTGTTCATTTACATAATATAGTATTTTTCATAATAATTGGCTATATTAGCAATATCCGCTAACCCATCATAAAAATATTATTAGGTATCCAAAAATGGTGATTTTTGCGATATGTCACTCCGGTAACGTCATTATTTTTCATGGGTTTTTACGAGTTCGATCTAAACCTGAAAGTGCTAATATTTTTAGTGTTATTTTTGCAGATACCTAATATCCAAAATTAATTAAATGTCAGAACGGGATCCAATAATTTCACAACCCTGGAATATTCCAAGAAATATGGCGGTATTTCACTGACCCGAAATTTTTGACCGCGAGTGTATTATTTTTATTAGTCAAAACTTCCTTATAAAAGGAGATGCTCAAATATACATACAAAAAATAGTTTTTAAATACTTTTCCCCTATTTCAATTGGTTAAAAAGCCCCATAGCTAGCATAGAACAAGGGATACTTGTGCCCGCTCAAGCGGAGCGTGCAGCGGGGCGGGCAGCGATAGCGGTGCCACAGTCTAAGCACCATACAGTCGCCCAACGGCGCAGAATAACTACGTACGTACGCACAGCAACCATGTACAGAAGTTACTACTTCATATACACTTACTGCTTTATAGATACGAGTTTTTTTTAAAGTACCGTAAGGTCAGGGTACTTTGGCCAAATGTAGGGTAACTTTGCCCACTTTGTAAACAATGATATTTTATAAGTAGATAGGTTACAAGCACTCCAAAAGTGAAGCACTGAAACCACGATAATTGTATTGGTGCCCTTTTTGTAGTGGGTAGTCACTCGCGGGTCGGTCAACGAAACGCACGACGATGTCAAGGGTGAATATTTACAAGATTCACAAAAAAAATGCCGTCGTGTGTGATCAGAAAGTGCACCAATCATAGCAAAAAGTGCAACAAAGCGCAAGGGATCACATATCACCTGTAAGTACGCTGAAATAATTTAATTTTATCATTTTTATTATTTTATTTTTCAAATACGACGCCATCTTACTACCATAGAGGTCATTTGAATGAAAGAGACAAACTTACGTCTTTGACAATGAGAGTGACAAGGATAACCAACCTTCTGCGTGCTTAATCTGCGAGCGCCGAGCAGGCTCCGAGTCAATCCGAAACTAGCCGAAGGGTTCACTCGGTTACGTTTAAAAATTAATCGCGCAAGTAACAAAAAGCTAGCTGTCTCTTTTTTTTGCATTATTGTAACTATGCCATCTCTTTTATGCAATCTGTTAATATGTGTGAGTATGTACACCGTACAGTGAGGTACCAATGTGTGCTGCTGCTTTCTTGGAAGCATATTTCTCAGCTGGCGAGTATGCGTATAACGTATCTTCTTATAAAATATCATTGTTTGTAAATCACATATCTCAAATCTATAAGGACTGATAATAAATATAAAAACATGAACGGTCAGCTAAAACCAACCTCATGGCAATGTGCCGTAATTTAAATGCAATAATAAAACCTGAATCGAGTTAATCCCTATGGCCGAAATTACCCCCCAGGGCGAAAGTACCCCGACCTTACGGTAGTGATGAAATGTCCCTTATGTCAACTCCTGTGGGTAGGGTAGTTTTGAGAGTAGAAATGTCAAAAGACTAAGCAAGACTGTTCCGTAGGTTAATTCAAATTTTCGTTGTCAATCTCGCAACTAATGTAATTTGACCCGCGAACGAGTTATAACCTGACATAGAAGTTTTTGTGGCACGAATAAAATTGTCCTAGGGACTTCCCAACGATATTAATTTATCGATAAACTCTACTTTCTAATGACATTTTAATTACAATGAAATGAAAGAATATATTATAGTACAAAAAAAAATAAAAGGCATGACTTAACATATTATAAGAAACAAATAAATAATTTACTTATAAATATTTAGGCTGGAACAAACATGTACGTCAAGCTCATTTGGAGGCTCGCCTTAGTTTTCAAAACTGGGTAATGTGCGGGAGACCACAGGCAGGGGCTACTTATAACACTATGGTAGAAACCCGAAAAAAATTTAAACAAAAATTGAAATGGTGCCAGGACAATGCTGAGCAGATTAAAATGGACATTTTAGCCACACACCACACAAATAAAAATTTTAAGAAGTTTTGGAAGCAGACCAACAAATTAAGCCCTAGGGCGAGCCTGCCAGTGAGCGTTGAGGGTGTCAGCGAGCCTGAACGGATTGCTCAAATGTTTAAAAGACATTTCAAAGTCGAATCTCTCCTGGGGCCCTGCGGAGAACCATCTACTACTAGAGGGTTGCCTGCAGGGCCTCCGGTGAGAATTACAGCTAAGACAGTGGCATTGGTGGTGAAGGGCATGACGCGAGGAAAATCACCAGGGCACGACTCCCTTAGTATTGAGCATTTGCAGCATGCTGGAGTACATTTGCCTCGAGTACTCTCCTTGCGCTTCACTTTCTGTGTCAGTCATACCTATATACCCAGCGATATGATGAAAACTGTGGTCGTGCCAATAGTAAAAAATCGTACAGGAGACTCCTCAGATATTAAAAACTATAGGCCCATTTCGTTGGCTACGATAATAGCAAAAGTGTTGGACGGTGTGCTTGACAAACATCTGGAAAGTCATATGGTGCTCAATGACGCACAATTTGGCTTTCGACCTGGCCTTTCCACTGAAACAGCTGTTCTTTGTCTTAAGCACACAGTCCAATACTATACGGATAGAAAAACACCGATCTTCGCATGTTTTCTTGATTTATCAAAAGCCTTCGATCTGGTCTCCTATAGTAAACTATGGCAGAAACTGTACGATGAGACGTCTCTACCCAGTGACTTAGTCGAACTGTTCAGATATTGGTATGGCCACCAGACAAATGTTGTAAGGTGGGCCGACTCGCTATCCGATGCATACAGGCTGGAGTGTGGGGTAAGGCAGGGGGGGCTTACGTCGCCCAGACTCTTTAGCCTGTATGTCAATCGGCTGATCGAGGAGCTCAGTAACACCATGGTTGGATGTTCGATAGATGGGACCTTCGTTAATAACATCAGTTACGCCGATGACATGGTGTTACTGAGCCCGTCGATCAGCGCCCTCAGGACGCTGGTGAATGTATGTGAGCGGTATGCGGAGGCCCATGGCCTCAGGTACAATGCCTCTAAGAGTGAGTTACTGGTATTCAAGGGAAAAGGCGTGAAATTTGACGAAACGTTGCCGCCAGTTAAACTTAATGGTACTCCTCTTAAGCATGTCAGTGAGTTCAAATACCTGGGGCACTGGGTCACCGCCTCACTGAGCGACAACATGGACCTGGAAAGGGAACGTAGAGCGCTGGCAGTCAGAAGTAATATGTTGATCCGTAGGTTTGCAAGGTGTACTGATATGGTAAAGATCACCCTTTTCAAGGCGTACTGTCAGTCTTTCTACACCTGCAGCCTATGGATCAACTATACTCAAAAAGCTTACAGCGCCCTACGCGTCCAATATAATAATGCATTTAGGATGCTGTTGGGGCTGCCGCGACATTGCAGTGCTTCAGGAATGTTCGCGGAGGCGCGCGCCGACGGCTTCCACGCCATCATGCGCAAGCGCGTAGCGTCGCTGCTGCGGCGCGTGCGCGGCAGCGCCAACAGCCTCCTAGCCAGAGTTGGGCAAAAATTTAGTTGACTAAGAATAAGAATAAAATTCCAAATTTTATTCTCAATCAAAATATTTGAGTAAGATTGAAAATCATGAGCAAGTTATTCTGATTTGATTTAAAATGATTAAATCATTTCATTTTTATTCTGATTTGATTTAAAATGATTAAATCATTTCATTTTTATTCTAAATGACAAATCAAATTTTGATTAATTTATTCCGACAGACTATTAGTTAAACTAACGTTTTAGTTGACTTATTAATATTTTGAATAAGATTGATTTTATTCTTCTTATACATTTAGTTCACTGATTGCACTTGTAATTTGAACTATTTCTCATACTTTTAATGTTCAGTTTTTTTTAACCATGAATAAATATGACACACAACCTATGGCATAGTAATTAGGTAGCTTCGAGATTATCTGATGATGAATGGAACCAGGAGGTAGGTAGTGGAACTCTTCAATGGCTATTGGTAAGACCTTCAATTCAAGTCTGGATTCATTTCGCTTGTGGTAAAGGGTTCTATACATAGTATAGTATACATTACACACGGTAGTGGAACCCTTCGTAGAGTCTTAGTAAACCCCTCGAGTTTGGGCTTATTTGATTTGTTTCAAATGATTTAAACATTTTTGCGAAATAAGGATTCTCAATGCAATTCAGAGGCGTCATTGAGCTAATAAAATAATTCACAACATCACTGTTGAAAATTTCTTGTAAAAAAGTGTTCACATTTTCGCAACGCTTTTCTTTTTTTCTCTGCAGTGTATATTGTCGGTACTCTTCAATAACCGCTGAGCCATGTTTTCTTCTGAGATTACTGAGGTAGTTTGATGATGAAGAATTGTATCCTTTAATTGTGGTTCTATTTGGGGGACATCTTTTACATGTGGCAACTATATGTTTGCCATCTGCACTTTTTGATTTCAACTCGAAAAAAATTCCATCGAGTAAGATCTCTAATACGACACTGTTTTTAGAGTTTGTAGCAGTTCTGGTAACTACTGTACCTGGTGGCACAATATTAACTTCATCACCATTGTCTACTGAAATAACAGATTCGTCACTTTGTTCGTCCATTGTAAACACATAAACTTTCTTAGAAATAAATTAGGGGTACGTCATTATTAAAACGATTTAATAAAACTTATTTATTTTAAATTACCGAGTCTAAACTTAACTAGTTACCGACGTTGTTAGTAAAATACTGATTTGCTACTGAACTCGCTAAAATATTTGTCAACTTACCCTTGGCAGTCCTGGATCTGCTATCTCTTTCAGATCATTGGCTAATGAAAGAGAAAATCAATCGCAGCAGGTAAAAACCAACCCTTTCTTATTACCTGCGTTAGACTGGCAGGCCGTAGCGTATGACCTTCGGTCAGCTTTCTCTTTGGTTAGCTCTATAATTATTACTAAGAGTGAATCAAACTAGACTTGCAATATTTCACGTCATAGCTATATATATATTTTATTAATATAACCATAATGTACCCACACTCGTGGTGTCTGCTTGTAAGTTGTAGCCACTGAGAAATCTGTTACCCACCGTTTGGTTCCACCATCAGATCTCTATTATTAAGAAAAATAAAGTAAATTTTTAAATCAAAAAAATAAAAACCGACTTCCAAAAACTTAAACTAAAAAGCAGAAAATAATATGTTAATCACCCCAAAGAAATGTATAATCAACGATTCATATATACATACACAGATATTTATAGTTTTTAACCTGTTATTTTTGAAGTTAGAAATTAACGTATTATTTTCTGCTTTTTAGTTTAAGTTTCTGGAAGTCGGTTTTTATTTTTTTGTTTTAAAAATTTACTTTATTTTTAAATTTTTAGTGGCGCTGTAAAATATTGTTTTAACCAAATAGACTTAAGTCTATTTAGTTAAAAGAACATTTTTCCAAATCGGTCTAGCTGTTTTAAATTAATCGGGGAACAAACCTACATAAAAGTTGCTCTTTGTTTTGAAGTCGGTTAAGACTGGAAACTTATTTCTAATAAGAAATGCACGAGAAACTAAGAAAAATACCAAGATCGCTATATGTGTGCCTCTAATATTTTAAGAGTTCCCTCGGTTTCTCCAAGATCTCATCATCAGATCTTGATTTGGTTGCAATGGGACCACCTCGGAAGTATACCCTTTCAAACAAAAAAAGAATTTTCCACATCGGTCCAGCCGTCTTCGAGTAATCGCGTAACAAATATAAAAAATAAAATAAAAATAAAAACATATAGACGAATAGAGAACTGTCCTTCATTTGAAAGTCGGTTAAAAATGCATAGAACTCATTAAAACGAGCCCACTTCCATGTTCCATCATCAGTTCAGTTCAGCTTGCTTATGTGATGCCTGTGTGCAGGAGTGAGTGAATAGTGGAACACGAAATACAAGATATTGCTATTGCTACTACATTACTTACTAAGCCTATAGACGGGATAACAATTTCAATTTCGATAAATAAATCAATCAGAGGAATTCATTTTAACTAAAAAAATCATGATTGAATTTATTTGATTGGTGATTAAATTAGTTTTACTCAAATTTTTGAGTGAGAATAAATCTTAAGTGATTTAATCATTTCAAATTTAATCTGATTGAAACTGAAGTGATTTAATCATTTCAAATTTATTCTGATTGAAACTGAAATGATTTATTCTCACGATTTTTTATTCTGATTGACGATATTAGTCATGAGTGCCCAACACTGCTCCTAGCCACAGTCGCAGGCAGGGTGGACGGCCCGTTCTATAAAGCCTGGAATAGTAGCATGTGTCGCCTAGGTTAAGTTAAATGTTGTTTGTTCACTTGTTACTAACATAGATTATAAGGATTATTGTTACTAATATGATATGGATGTACTTCCGAAATAAATGATTTATTATTATGTCTTTCCCGTACACGAGACAATGGTGTCTCGGCCCTTTGGGAGGCGTGCGCGGAGCCGAAGCCAACGCGTAGAGGCCCTTTCGACAATTTAATGAGAGGCAAAGTGTACACCCAGCGGATGCTGTCCCTGCCCGTGTCATGGGACGCACGCAGAGACAGCCCCCGCCAAATGCAAGGACTATTGTTGATTGATGGAATCTAACTCTACTGGGCTATGGCGGTGGAAATATGGACTAAATTACTGGGTTATGGATTGAGACATGACGGCGCCAGACGGTGTCAGGAAAAGTGTCTCATGGCTTTCGTGGCACTGACAGACTGTGACTTGCCCTCCGCTGATGGGCCCCTGTTAAATAAATAGCGACATTATGAGCAATGGCCTAGCTAGGGGCAACACCAGTGCCGAGGGCTGCAGGGTGTCGAGAGGTGTGCTGCGCTTTCTCCGAGGGTACTCGCGGCGTTATGCCTTTTATCACTTCCACGCCTGGAGCATATAGCTCTCGCGACTCCACTCTGGACGGCCGGTTAAGGCAAGCCAGAGGCGGAGGTCCTTACACTTACCCATGAACCCTCCCTAAGGACCCCCAGGAGCACTCGGGTACGTGGGGTCGCTACTCCCCAACAGCTCGCCACAATTATTATTATAAAAAGTGTATCGATATTTCTTTAATGGATAATTACACAATTAACATATTATAAACGCGTTTATTAAATAATTAAACATCTACTTATTTATAAATACACGGTGAAATTTTAGTGGTTGTTTTCCGTTTAAAGTCCGAAAAAGAAGAAAAAAAATTTTTTTGACGAAAAAAAAATTGTCTTTTTTATGGAGGGTCGGCTAATTTGAACGCAGATCGTTCAAATTAGCCAACGTCTCCATAGAAAATATTTTTATTTCCGCGTTAAAAAAAAAAATCCACTTTTTCCTAATCAGAACACGATACTGAACATGCCCTTAAACGGAAAACATCCACTAAAATTTCACCTTGTATATATAACACTGAATGCATTTTTTTAACAAATACATGTCCATATTAAAATTTCCCGCGGTGTTGCACCGTCCGTGCCGATCGCTGATTCTTATACATCACACACACACATCACATGGGTAGCGATCAGCATTTTAGTTCATTTATATTTTATCCGGTGAACTTAATATCTACTTGAAAATGTCACTTCGAAATATGTATTGAAACAGTTACCTACATTGACGTAAATAAGGACAGGGCTAACGGGCGCGCAGACGGTTCCAACGCGTTGGTCCTAAAAATCAGTTTTAGGACCAACGCGGCAGTGGGACGCGCAGCGCACAGCGCAGCTGGACGTTATAAAAATGCCTAATTGCGTGGTAAAAGGCTCCATTTACTGTTTCGGGGAATAAAGACCCGGGTGGATTTTCGTCCGCGACATTTGTATGCCATACATTTAGTTTGGCATACAAATGTCGCAGCCGAAAATCGACCCACTCGAACTGTTCGGATGGGCCTATCCTTACCTTTGAAATCATTGGTTACCTATCGATAGATTTGATATCGGAAGGAAGTCCCTAGTTAATTAACGTTTTTGCCACAAAAACTTCTATGTCTGGTTATAACAGATTGCCATCGGAAACCAAAATATGTCGGTACGCTCACTTCGACTTTGACGGATTACAGCAGCATGACCTCCGGTCATGAGCTGTTATTAATAGATAACTGGTCAAATTATATTAGGCGCGAGGTTATCGGTGAAATTGTGAATTAGATTGTAGAACATTGAGTTTGTAATTTCATAGAAAATTGGATATGACTAGGTCTAATTTGCTTTATTTATTTTGTTTATAATAAAATAATAGTCGACTATTATTTTATCAGTTTTCATTATTATAGTTAACTTTTGTGACAGAAAAGTTATTTTATGTGTGCATTTATATTCTGGTCGCACGGTTTGCGATGAGAAATATAATATTAGGGATGAAATATATTTATTATCTCTGGGAATGACCAATTTTACGTCGTATATAGGTATTTATGTGAAACTAAATGAGACTATATGTTTATTCAGTTAATATAAAAAATGGACAACTGCGAGTCGGACTCGCTCACCGAGGGTTCCGTACAAATACTCAAAATAAAGACAACTTTTTTTTATGAAATAATAAAATCATCTATACTTGTGGTATTAAACGGTATTACTTGCCAAGTTTCATAGTTCAAGGTGAACGAAAAGTACCCTATATATTTTGATTTCCTTGAGAGTGCCGAAATATACGTTTTTTGCGGCATAAACGGCCATATCTTTTTTTTACGTTAACTCAGAAGTTTGATTTTTTCACAGCTTCAAGCGACTGTAGACCTGAGTATAATTTATGGTTAATTGAACTTACCTTAAGTGAACTTCAACCAAAATTATACGAGTTACTGCATCCGTAGAGATTTAATAAACGATGTAGTACGTTCCCTAATGTACTGCACCATCACACGATTTTTAGATATTATACTTTAAAAATTTACTTAAAAATTAAGGATTGTCTATTGTCTTACACCGTAGTTCTCGTCCCGGCCACCGAGGGCGCTAGCGCTGCTGTCATTCTTTTTAGAGTAAATAATAGTAATAAGTAATAGTCATTCTGCAACTGTTTGGGTTTTACTGGGTAAATGGGAGGGTTGGGATCTTAAATCTCTACGGATGCAGTAACTCGTATAATTTTGGTTGAAGTTCACTTAAGGTAAGTTCAATTAACCATAAATTATACTTCGTTACTGCATCCTATGAGATTTAATAAACGATGTAGATGTTTAGCGCCTCATTGCAGAATGATCTGCAGGACTGCCGAGAAAAAACAACATGTACAAACCTTTAAATCGACTTTTATTGACTAGGTAATTTATGCTAATCAGTCTAGAGAACAGATCTACCTAAGTATTAATTATTATTAATATTAAATACTGCGCTAGCAAAAGCTCTGTCTTGATCCGGTTCATTTAAGGGTAGGTTATAAAACCTGGCAAAACAGAGGGAAGAGCCGGTCCAGCCCGCTGCTCGTTTTATGACGTCCACAGAGACGCCGGCGCGCCGTGCCGCCGACGTCGCCGAGTGTCTCGAGCTATGCGAAGAGTACACACTGACGTCAATGCCGCTGTCCTTGAGGACCTGCTTGATCCAACGGCTTATCGACTGAGCTGTGGTCGGCTTTTTAACTGTTAATATGAGCCTGTCCGTAAGTGGATCATTTAGTTTTGTCTAAGTAAGAAGAGAGAGCTCTCGCTGGGCAAATATTTGGCTTTTCATTAAAGTATGGAACCACTAACTTAGTATTCGCCTTATTAGGTATCGAAGTCTTAATTAAATCGTCTATAACAATAGTTATGGCATACTCGCCTATAAAAATATTATTAACTTTAATAAGTGCTAACATGTGAACTCGTTGTCCAGTTGACAACGCCTACAAAGTTACAACTTTCTTAGTAATAATTTCCAACGCTAATGATTCATTGGGAAATTGGTTCGAAAGATAATCAAGAACTCCACAAGGATTCCAACAATTTTGATATTTAGGTAAATTGGGTCTTAATTTGAAAACACCCTTTAAGAACCTATTGACACAATCATTAGTACATTTTTCTTTGCCTAAAACTAATGATAAGGCGGATCTCAATGAATTTAATGTACTATAACTAGCTCCATTACTAAATTGTTTCGACAGAAATTTTAACAATATTGGTGTTGAGGCATTAGAAAAGTTAATATTACTATCTTAACAATAGTTAAACCAAGATTTGTAAGCTGTGTTATATTGTTGCCATGTACTATTGGATAAAGATTTAATCATTATATTTATAAATGAATATATCATTATCTAGTGATTGTTGGGTGAAGGCTTCCCGGATAACTTCGCGCACACCAGGGTAAGGTTGCGCCATAAAGGATGTGGTTCCCTGGAAGGGGATAACAGCATGTTTTCATCTGGCCCAAAATAGAGAACCTTCGACACGGTCAGAGACTTGAAGAGCGGAAACCAAGGCTGACCCGGCCAATAGGGTGCAACCAATATGCCAATAGCACCATCATTAATAATTTTCCTAATGCATTTTAAAATTACAGAGAAGGGGGGAAATGCATAAAACTCTAAATCATCCCATCTGAGGGTAAAAGCATCGATTTCGAATGCATCGGGATCTCGTTTCCAAGAGACAAATTTCAAACATTTTTTATTAATTCGAGAAGCAAACAGATCCACCTCTGGTTGTCCCAACTCATGTACTATATCGTGAAAATAAGATTCGCCCAATTCCCACTCTGTGTCAACATAAGTAAATCGCGAAGCTCGGTCAGCCTCGGTGTTGTCGCGTGATCTTATGTATGACGCAAATATAAAAATTCCTCTCCGTTCACACCACTGCCATACCTGCCGAGTTATATTATTTAGGTGCGGGAACTGTACCCCACCCATCCTATTGATATAAGATATGGCCGTGGTGTTATCAATGCGTAACAAAATATCCGAATTAATAACGTTTTTACAAAAGCATTTCAATCCCATAAAGGAAGCTAATAACTCTAAATAGTTAATATGATTTTGTTTTTCTTCTTGCGACCAATAACCACCAACAGTTTCCCCATCGCAGAAAGCCCCCCAACCTGAAAGTGACGAGTCTGAAAATAGCTCTAATTGATAACGGTCTAACCTAATAGGGTTATAACTTTTTCCCACCATAAAAAAAAAATCTCATAAAGCAAAGGGTGGAGCTTCATCTTTGCGTCATAACTTCCATATTTGAGAAGAGCAAGATGTTTTTCTCTCTCAAAGCGTTTTGTGTATAACCAGCCGTAAGCTACGGCTGGGCAAACAGCTGTTAAAGTCCCTACAAACTGAGCGAATTCTCTTATTTTAACAAATTGTTTTGACGACATGCTTTTAGTAATATCAAAGATCTTTTGTCGCTTTTCAGTAGGTAATTCTAAAGTCATGTTTTGAGAATTGAGTTGGATACCCAGAAAATTGCAAATTTGACTTGGTATAAAACTACTTTTTTCAGTATTCAGCACAAAGCCTAGACGTTCTAATGTATTAGCAACAGTCTCAACTGTATTTAAACACTGGGGGTAATTTTCCCCCATGCACCAAATATCGTCTAGATAACCTACTGATTTGTGGCCTTGACTACGAAGGTAAGTAAGTACTGGCTTCATAAGCTTAATATAAACGAAGAGCGCAGAACACAGACCAAAAGGTAACAAGTAAACTCATACAATGAGTCCTCAAAGCGGAATCGTAGGTATTTTCTATACGATCCATGAATAGGCACTAAAAAGTAAGCGTCTTTAAGGTCGATCCTCGTCATGTATGAATTATGAGACAATAATTTAGATGCTGTGCGGAGGTCTTCCATTTTAAAATGATTTTGAACAATAAATTTATTAAATGCCTTTAAATTAAGGATAAACCTAAATTTTCCGTTATTTTTAGGGACTTGAAACACAGGAGAAATAAACTGATTTTCACAGTCAGTACATGGGACGATCGACCCTAAAGGCAACAATTGCTTTATGGATTACAGCATATTTGGTTGGTCTGGAATAAGGTGGATTTGCCAGTTCAAATAACTGCACTGGCATTGTATTAAACTTTAACTTATAACCTGTAACTATTTCCAGAATCTGAGGATCTCTAGATAACAATAGCCAGTTATGTAAAAAATGCTGAATACGGCCAGCGTGGGGTACCTCTAGCGACGGTTGTGACGGTTGCTCTGGAAGCGGTTGGACGCATGCTGGGGCGGCGGGCGGCGCTGCTGGGCCGGCGGCGATGGCAGTCGGCGCGCAGTTTGCTGCGGCGCGTGGTAGGGGCGCGCCTGCGCTAGTGGGGCGCGCGCTGTCCCTGCCCCAGGCGCTTGACGGGGTGGCGCTCGCCCGTTTCCCTGCTGATAGCCTGTTACTCTTTTAGACGAGCTTGCTTGAGCGGGCAGAGGTTTCTTAATTTGAAGCCCAGACTTCTCCAGGGACTTGGTTGACTTAATACTGTCCCCTAAATGGTCACCGAAGAGAAATTAGTCTCTTTTAACACCTTCAATTATTTTAATAAAACTTTTGTCCAGCATGGGTATGATGAGCCTCCTACGGTTCATCGTTTCTTCATAGTGAAGGTCTAAGAGAATCTGGTTGGCTTCCGAAATTCTTTTAATCATCTCCATTTTGGTTAGGTCTCTGTTAATTAAATCTGCTGTTAACTCTGCAAGTCAGGCTATACCACGGCCTAATTGGTTTTGCATTCCTTCCAACCTCTTGTCTGTTTTTAGCCGTGTCCACCAGAATAGATGCCACTTCAGCGTTTAATTTTGGTGCTTACGCCAACTGAAAATTTTCTGGAATAAGCATCTTTGTGACTAAGTTCTCCTTCTGCTCTTTGGCCAGCCCTTCCACTAAGATTTTCCCCAAACGTTCAGAGATTTCATTGGGTATTTTCTTTCCGCAAGATTCCTCGGACCGCTTTGCTACACCCAAAACTTCAAGAATTTCTGCAGGAATCACTTCATGTTCCGTTGCGCTGGATGGGGCTTCCGCACTCACCAATTCAACCTGTCTGTCTTGTTCTTCATGAGCTTGAGTTTTAGGCGGAGTGGTAGCATCTTGCATACGTTCTGGCTCAAGCGAGTGCCCACGGTTTCGTGGTAGCTCAGGCGAGTGCTCGCGACTTCGCGGCAGCTCAGAAAGAGGCTCGCGGCCCGCCGATGGCGCGTACCGGGGCTCACGATGGAGCGATGGGGTGAATGGGGGCTCATTCTCTGCGCCGGTGTACCCGTCAAGTTCTAGTTCATCTCGATACTCGTCGTAGGTATCAAGCCAGCGATCTAAGTGAACAACAATTAACTTAATTAATCACAGTTCGATGTTTACTTTCAGGATGACATCTCGTGCCACCACATTAAGAAAGTAATAAAGCTATTTTCGGATAACATCACGTGTTATCACTTAGAAAATAGGAAACAACGGGGGCATAAAATATATACCTCGATAGGTAGATAATTTTTTCACTTTCCGGATGACATCTCGTGCCACCACAATAGGAAAATATGTAAGAAAGTTTATTTCCGGATGACATCTCGTGCCACCACTGAGGAAATAAGAAATAAAACACAACACTATCACTTTTGATCACTAAGCAGAACAAAATTATCCACAAACCTTCATTACCGGCATTGTTTGGCGGCGACTTTTGTCGGTAATGTATCTCTCTTTCTAATCGTCTAATCTTCTTTTTTATTTCTTCATCCGATTTCTCGCAGGTTCTTTTGCCCATTTTAAACCAAAACTGAGCAATATCCTTCGAATATTCACAAAAATAACAATTTTTAACACGCCGACAAGTGGATGATGCAACACACGCGAAAACGAATGACAGCAGCGCTAGCGCCCTCGGTGGCCGGGACGAGAACTACGGTGTAAGACAATAGACAATCCTTAATTTTTAAGTAAATTTTTAAAGTATAATATCTAAAAATCGTGTGATGGTGCAGTACATTAGGGAACGTACTACATCGTTTATTAAATCTCATAGGATGCAGTAACGAAGTATAATTATGGTTTTAATTTCAACCCGATACCTTTATGCTTTCCCGAGATTAAGGGTCTTGACAGACGGACAGATAGATGGACGGACGGACACGCGGACAACAAAGTGAAAGATCAATTATAAGTATAAGGGTTCCGTTTTTATTCTTTTGAGATACGGAACCCTAAAAAATACATTAAGTACATCGAGGACCTTAAAATAATAATTAAAATAGCTATTTATTTTAAGGTCCTTAAGGTACATCTTGTGTATATTTTCTTCATTTAATATTTTAATGTCGCCTTTGTACATAACCATTGATCTTTGTACTGTTTCTGTATGATATTATATGCAGTAAAGTGTTTAGTACATACATACATTATTCTGTGACGTCATACTTTTACTTATTCTATGCTTTAATGAGACTTATAAACATTCTGGCGACTCTCTATCAACGCACAATACTCTGTGCATCGAAAATGATTAATATCACATTATAAATGATTCCGCGAGCAAATGAATAAAACGCCGCTTTCCTCCTATTCCAAGATTTTTCCAAAGAAATGACAAATGACGATGCATTACGGTATGTATTTTTCAACGTTATGCCTTTTACGGCCATTCTGACGAAGTATGTCTGCGGTCACCTAAAAGGCTACTTGACAGGTTTCTGAAAAGTCAATCCGATGTTTGATGATGTCTATTGAGCACTCAGAAAGTGGTAATTTTTAATTCTTTTGTGTATTTTTTCCGAAAAAAGCAAATAAAAATGCACTTTTAAAATTAGCCGCCAAAACGGTTTCTCGGACAATATGGCGTCTATGACGACACATGATAGTAAACCGACAAATGTCAACGAGGATCACATAACGTTCTACCTTTAAAAATAGGATTGACAGATGCTGTCGATGCTGTTTACTATGGTGTGACGTCATCGGCCAATCCAAACCGTTTTCGATAAAATGGCGACAGATAAAAAATAATCAATTTTCATCCGAGTTTTATAAATAAACCATCCATTTATTTTTAGTAATATTGACGTAAATTGGTTTTAATACTTATAATTTATACATATATCCATAATTCTTCCATTATTTTTCACACTGTCAAGTAGCCTATTACCGCGACGCTGTTTTCATATTAAATGTACGGAGACGCGGTAATTAGACGCAGTCATACTTCGTGAGAATGGCCGTTTAATACGGTGGCAATAAATTTGTTTTAACTTATTACCCTTGAGGACCTGAAATTTTGCTTTACCTTATACCTAACTCATTTACTATGGTATTATCTGGAGTGCGAAAAATGTTATAAATTATTGTTACTGGAGCAATATTTCACGTTAATTATTATTTAAACTACACATTTATTCTGATTAAGTACTAAGATAGATGAGAAAGATAACTCAAACTTACAAGTTAGCTCGGTTAGAAGATTATCTTTCTACAGTGTGCCGCTAAAAACAACGTCAATACACGAAAAGTATATCAGCCGATATAGCTACTCATAATACACCAGATAAAGTAAATTTGACTTGTAAAAATATCTTAGTTTCTGAGATATTGACGTTTTCGCAAAACCCTGACTCGGTTTTGTTGAATGTCATGACTGTAAATTCAAGTATTTTCAAATCTGTCTTTTGCTCTATGCTGCCAAATATAGGTTGTACAAACGTCAATATCTCGAAAACTAAGACATTTTTGGGTCAATTGCAGAAAAATGTTCCTTTTACTTTTTTGTCTGATCATGTGATCATGGTGTGTCTTATACCATTTTACTCAGAATCATGAGCACTGTTCATTCATGAAATAACATAAAAAAAGGGAAAATCGTAACGAAACTGATAAAAAAAATCTCAGTTTCGCTATATTTAGTTTGGGCGTAACGAAACTGAGATTCAAAATTTGTACGGAAAAGTTGGGACAACTTTTTACGTAAAAGGTACCTACATTTTTTCTGCAATTGACCATTTTATCGGTTTTAGGGGCATCCTGTACATTAAATACATACAAAAAAGCTTCATGAATATGGTATTGACAGATAATATACCACTACCTACAGATATCGAAATCACTTTTGAATGTTTCGAACGTAGAGCCATACAAAGAAAGATTTTTTAAAGTTCAACCCCATCAAATTTGTGTATGAAAGAAAAGGTCGAAAATTCGCGTGGACAAAGTCGCGGGGTAGCATATTGTAATGGATGAAAAATGTGACTTTAAGAAATAAAAAAAAATACAAATATATATTTTTTGTCATTAACGCTATCGTCGTCATCTTGATTCCTCCAAGATCCCATCATCAGATACTCACACTCATACCCATTTATTCATAAAAAACATTTCAAGTGGCATTTACCCGCGGCTTCGCCCGCTTTGTTCCCGTTACTGTCCCAAGGGAACTATTTACCGGAATATAAAGTATCCTATGTTTCAATCCAGGGCTTGGTCTACTTGCATGCCAAATTTCAGCTCAATCCATCCAGTCGTTGCCCCGTTATGTAGTAACAAACATCCCAACATCCAAATATCCAAACGTCTTCACAAACTTTCGCATTTATAATATTACTCGTAGTGGGATGGAATGGGATGGGATGGGATTTCATTTCTAGTGTCAAGAAAAAAGTTAAAAAGAACAGTTAAAAGTGTTGAATTGCTGTACACTGGTAAACCTGCGATTTAAATCAAAAATACTAGCACCAGTATTCTCGGAGGCTGCTGTCTCGTTTGTCTCAAAGTCAAAGCCGAGACACCGGATTCGCAGGAATCACATTCTTACACGCTCGCCCGGGCTCGCCTTTTGCAATACCGGAAAATTATGTTTAATAGTAGTGTGTTTATACCGGCGGCACAGTTCACAAACATACAGATACGTTAAGATTACAATGCACTCAAAGGTCGGCAACGAAAAGACATTTTTAATTATTTTGACATTTTGTAGTTTTACGCCGTTTTGCGCCAAACAGGCCTCTATTTGGTAGATAAAAGTTCAGACCAAAGAGAATTTAGCTTGGCCACAGTATAATACCAGTAATTTTTCTTCCTACAAACAAAAGGTACATCGCGCGCTTGAATGTGTGCGCGCCGTGTACGAGCGCACTACAAGCAAAGATTTAAGAATGCGCAGGAATGCTCCAGTATGGATGCACTCACACAGACGCGCGAACGTGAGCCTGTGAGAATACGTATCGCGCGCTCCTAAATGGCCGAAGACTACGTGTTTGTCTTTATACTCTGGCTTGGCGGTGTAACCAACGTCGATGTAAGCAATGTAAATACACATTTTTGAGAGGTCAAGAAACTTGACCGTCAACAGACTACCTACCTACCTATAAATCGAAGTAATATCCCAAGCACTAAAGAAACTTTTTTAAACGCCGTAAAACTGCATCGTTTAAAGTTATCGACGTGGGAGTTTTGATTAATTTATTACAGGTATAGGTAGTTCCACGAGAGTTGAGGTGAATGATTACACAGCTACATGAAGTACTCATTGCTAAAAAGTGACTGAATGAAATGAATGAGTGAGTAAATAAACACAAGGCTACAGTTTAAAGAAACTTTTTGGTATATCTTGCAATTCACTTTTTAACTTGCTATCGGTACGAAAAAAGAACAGTAATTTCGAAACCTCGCTATGATTACAGGACAGTGTTTTGTGTGCGTGGCCTCAACTCTCGTGAAACTACCTATATAAAAATTAACGTAGAGACTGATGTTTTTGCCGACAACAGATATTACCATCATCATCATCATCATCATCAGCCTGTATCAGTCCCATGGCACGCCACTGAGCTCGATCTTCAGCTCTCCTCCTCCAGTCACCACCTACTGCCCTTCGTATGTCGTCACTCCACCTTGTTACAGGGCGCCCTACACTACGTGTTCCGATTCGCGGCCTCCACTCCAGAGCTCGTCTACCCCAGTGGTCGTCGGCTCTACGACAGATATGCCCAGCCCACTGCCACTTTAGGTTGCTGATTCGCTGAGCTATGTCGGTAACTTTAGTTCTCTGTCGAATTACTTCGTTTCGGATTGATATTACCATACAACTCTATTATATTTGGGATCCGTACGCAAAGGCTGCTAAGCCAGGAGTGGCTCAATCCGCGATTTCGCCGCGCGGCAACTAGTACCAAATTGGTTAAGCCAGCGACCAGAAAGAGCACGCGGACGGACGGACGGACAACAAAGTGATCTTATAAGGGTTCCCTTTTGGTACGGAACCCTAAAAAAGTACAGTAAGTGTGGCGAAACTCGTTGGAAGAAGAAGACAGTTACAGCAATTCCACGACAGATGGCGCTTACATCAACGGCCATACAAACGGCACAATTCCCATACAGTTTTGCATCACACTATCGAAGTGTTTATAACGCCAACACTACATATATACCACTTCGTCTGGCTAGCGACCTGGTTCGACCCCAGGGAACGCCATGGCCAACCACCCGGTCCGACAATCGCTACGCCCGGGTATGGATTGCGAGTTAAAAAAAAAAATAAAAAAAAAAAAATAAAAAAAAAAAAATATATATATATATATATATATATATATACCACTTCCAACCAACTTGGTATTACAGTCAGCTGGCTGTACAGTCAGCAAAAAAACCTGAAACTTGTTTAATTTACAGTGGCTCGGAACCCTGAGGGCGAGTCCGCCTCGCACTTGGCCTGTTTTTGTTTTTTACCAACGGTCAGTAACCCCTCTTTAATTCGCCTCCAAACAAAGAATCTAAAAAATCCATTAAGCGCGACATGACAAATATTATTTTGCGTTAAATTGAAATATCTCAAAGTCTGTATAAAAACTGCATTAATCATTTGAGTAAACTGTCAGAGTCCTATAGAGCGATTCACAGTTTCACAGACACATCCGTCCTTAATATAGTTTGAACTATAATGGACTAGTACTAGTCAATTTAATCCCACCAAAAACATAAATGTAAAAAAGGAGAGCCAAGTTCAATACAAACATTATGCTAGGCTGTGGGCTTCGCCGCAAAAAGAATGCAGATCTAAATGAGTGCCAAGTCCTATGCAAAATCCAAATATGTATTTATAGGAACAAAATAACATTATGAACAATTATTAAACTCTATTTCTTTGCTTTATTGGATACCTATAACAATTGCTGTTTTTAAAAATGTGAGATCTTATAGTAGGTCAGATTTGGCTTGACACTCATTTAGATCTCCATTCTTTTTGCGGCGAAGCCCACAGCTTAGCATAATTTTTGTATTGAACTTGGCTCTCCTTTTTTACATTTATGTTTTTGGTGGGATATCAGTACTTTTTGTAAAGAAAACTAGGCAGGTATTGAGATTTAATGTTTGTAGCGGTTCCAACGATACAATAAAAAAAAAATGTATGGGGACCCCCTATTTTTTAACTTTTTTTTATTTTTAGATTTTTTCCTACGCTCACATACAATTATCGAGCTGCATTCCAAATTTCATCCTTCTAGATCATCTGGAAGTAGGTTAGGTTTAGGTACCCAACAATACAATTAAAAAAAAACAAAATTTTGTATGAGGATCCGCCCTATTTTTTAACTTTTTTTTATTTTTAGATTTTTTAGTACGCTTACACACAATTACCGAGCTGGATTCCAAATTTTATTCTTCTAGGTCATCTGGAAGTAGGTAGCTTAGGTTTAGGTACTATATATGAATCAGTCAGTCAGTCAGTCAGTGCTAACATTTACGACTTTTTGACCTTCATAGCTTTGTAACCGTTTGAGCTAGCTTCATGAAATTTGGGCTTCTAGATGTCCTTATAGATATAATTAAACACACGTAGTTTTATGTGTTTACGTTAAAGAGGTTTTGAGTTATAGAAGGATGAAAAGTGGCACCAAGTGGTTCGTGTAATATTACACTTGGCGCTGGCTAGCCAGTTTTGCTTTGAACTTGGCTTGACACGCTGCCGCTAGATATCAGTTCGTCATTTGAGGTCAGCCTGTTGCGGTCAAAGTCGAAGCAACAAGCGTACCAACATAGGCATAGAATAAGTAATAGTACCCTTTGGGCACGGTACCCTAACAAGGTCGTGACTCCTTCATCGCAGCGTGAGGTGTGTGTATTGACTGATTCCGATCATTGTAAGCATGCCGGAGACTGTGTGTTGACTTGCTCACTGCAATTTGAGTAATTAATGTCGAACATCCCCACACCACACCGAACGTAACACATCGAATCCGACCATCTCTTTCTATCGCACCACGCGTGCTCTTTCTGGTCGCGAGCTAAGCCGGGCATTTCTCCAGAAATATGTCTGCGACTCATTCATCTGTCTCCATACATTTAGTATGAAAAAGGGCCAGATGAATGAGGTGACCGCAGACATATTTCTAGAGAAATGCCCAGCCCCTCCGAAGGGGCAAAATTTGGTACTATCGCCCGTGTAGTCGCGCGGTAAAATCGCGGAGTGACATTAGGCTGTGTCCACGATGCGGAGAGCCCCACATAACCAATGCGTAACATCTGGCTGTCACCCCCGATGGCCTTAGGTTACGTAGTGGTATGCAGTTTCATGCATTTCTCCGGGTTAAAAAAAAAAAGGCTGTGTCCACGATAGACGTTAAAATGCATCATGTCAATATCGATACCTTTAGACTCAAAGGGCGTAAACGCCATTAGAACCTGCGGCGTTTACGCCCTTTGAGTCTGTAGGGTTCGTTGTGTAGTCTTCGGGTGAAGTAATATAAACGTCCACTTTACTCCAATGTATATAATGTCTATAATCGTACAACACAGAAGGATAGCCAAAGTCTGAAGATAGTCACAATGAATAGAACAGCACGGAAAGAAGATAGAAGTTAGAAATACAATATAACGATAGAAATAAGCGAAAGCGATGCGAAATCGTAATTAGCGATGCGGTCAAGAGCGACATGCATTTAGCGTCAGAATCACAGTTCGACTGGCGGGCGCGGCGCGGCGCGGGCGCAGTCAGGCCGCGCGCATGCGCGGTCGACGCCGCGCTAACGGAACGGGTTTGCATTGCGCGGCTTCACTGCACTCGACCAGTTGGCACGTCAATATTTATTGACGGATGAAATGTAAACAATGTGTACATGTGTGAAATTATGTTTTGTTTTTATTATTGTATATGTGTAATTAGTTTATAATAAATATGTGACGTTCCGCAGGAAAAGGTACCTTATGGAGGGTCGGCACTTACGTCGTGTAGCATCAAATTAATATAGGAGTGCCGTTAATAACAGCGTAAGCGCCTACCCGCCATAAGGTACCTTTACCTGCGGAACGTCACATATGTGTAAATATAAATAACTGTGTAAATATAATAATTGTATATAAATAAATATAAGTGTAAATATTTAGTGTTAGGTATTTATTATAAGTGTAAATATTATTATATATTATATTTAAGTGTGAGTAGCCCACATCACTCCCCCCCAGAGACCTGGTTAGGGGCGATAATAATCCGGGAAACGTACATGCCTTCCAGATCGAGTAATTCGAGGTACGTTTGAAGGAGCGGGATCAGGATGCGATTTTGCGTTTTGCGATGCACGCGCCGTATCTGTTGGTTTGACAGGTGAAGTAGTATCCTGATCTGTGGGTGGAACTAACTCTTCGGCCAAATAGTATGCCGGCTTAAGACGGTCTATGGTCACGGAAACTGGTTTACCCTTAAAGAGAAGCCTGAAAACTTTATCGTTTCTCTCCAAAACCTTGTGTGGACCTGAATAGGCAGATGTTAGAGGAGCACGTGAGGCGTCTTCGCGAAGGAAGACATATTCAGCCGTCGCTAGCTCTTTGAACACAAAGATCTTGTCCCGATTATGGCGTGAAGCTGGAACCGGCTTCAACTTCGAGGCGAATGAGCGTAACCGCGCGGTAAAATCGGTAATGTCCGTGGTACCGGGTACACTGGGATCAAAAAATTCGCCAGGGAGTCGGAGCGGCTCGCCGTAAAGTAATTCAGCAGAGGAAGATTGTAAATCCTCTTTGAATGCGCTTCGTATACCGAGAAGGACTTGGGGCAATATCTCGCACCAGTTGGCGTCAGCTTGGCATGTAATGGCTGCTTTGAGCTGTCTGTGAAAACGCTCCACCATCCCATTACATGCCGGATGATACGCCGTTGTCCGCTTGTGTTGGAATCCGATGGCCTTAGCTAGGTACTGAAACAGTGTGGACTCAAATTGTCGACCACGATCTGTCACAATATCCACAGGACAGCCAAATCTGGATATCCAGCCGGCGAGTAAGGCTTTGGCCACTGTTTCTGCAGTGATGTCTGCTATTGGTATGACTTCCGGCCACCGAGTAAAGCGGTCTATGGCAGTCAGGCAATAGCGGTTACCTTGCGAAACAGGTAAAGGGCCAATCAGGTCAATATGCACCTGCTGGAAACGAGCGCGAGGTAGCTCGAATGTGCCTAAAGGGGCAGACACGTGACGGGTTACCTTTGCTCGCTGGCATGGCACGCAACTTCGTGCCCAGTCTCTGCAATCCTTCCTGATGCCTGGCCACACAAAACGCTGGGCTACGATCTTAGCAGTTGCGTTGGGGCCTGGGTGACTTAGGGAGTGGAGACTGTTGAAGACAGTTCTGCGATGTGGTTTGGTAACGTATGGCCGGGGCGTCGATGTACTGACGTCGCAGTACAGGGGTTGACGACTTCCCGGGACTGACATTCTTACCAAGCGTAAAGAAGACGATGCCAGGTACTCGGCGAGTTCAGGATCGGACTCTTGGGACTTAGCTAGGTCGGCGAGATCGAGAGATATCTCCAGTTCCTCAACTCGGGATAAGGTGTCGGCTACTACATTATCTTTGCCAGAAATATGCCTTATGTCGGTTGTGAACTGGGATATGTAATCCAAGTGCCTATACTGCCTAGGTGAACAGTTATGCTTTCTCTCGTGGAAAGCAAAACTGATGGGCTTATGGTCAGTATAGACAATGAAGTGTCTCGCCTCCAGCATATGTCGGAAATACTTGATCGCTTCATAGATCGCAAGTAGTTCGCGATCATATGGCGAGTACTTGGTCTGGGATGGACTTAGCTTCCGGGAAAAGAAAGCTAACGGCTGCCATAAGTTACCTTCCAGCTGCTGCTGAAGGACCGCGCCGAGTGCCACGTCTGATGCGTCTGTCACCAACGCCAGCTTTGCTCGAGAATCTGGATGAGCAAGCAACGCTGCGTTGGATAAGCTTTCCTTTGTTGCCTGGAAAGCCTTCAGAGCATCGCCAGTGAGGTTAATGGGCGTGGAACCCTTCGCTGCTCCACCCAGGAGTGCATTTAAAGGCGCTTGAATTTGGGCGGCCTGCGGCAGGAATCGCCTGTAAAAGTTGGCCATGCCCAAAAATCTCCTCAGCTGCCTAACGTCCTTGGGCGGTGGAAAGTCACGTATGGCTTCGATCTTGGTGTCTAGTGGCTTGGTACCGCTCTCCGAGATCAGGTAACCTAGAAAAGTTACCTGGGGAGCACCGAAGACGCACTTCGACACGTTTATCACCATGCCGTAGTCCCGGAGTCTGGTAAAAACTTCACGCAGATGTTGTTTGTGCTGGTTTTCATCTGCGGAAAAGATTAAAAAGTCGTCGAGGTAACAGTAGACGAAGTCCAGGCCTCGCGTAAGCTCGTCCACGAACCGCTGGAAACTCTGTCCAGCGTTACGTAAGCCAAACGTCATAAATGGGAACTCGAACATTCCGAAAGGGGTCGTTATGGCCGTTTTCGGAATGTCCTCTGGACACACAGGTATCTGGTTGTAAGCCTTTACGAGATCAATAGTACTAAAGATCTTACAACCAGATATGCTATGAGTGAAATCGTGCAAGTGCCGTATTGGGTATTTGTCCGGTATGGTACGAGCGTTGAGTTGGCGATAATCGCCGCAGGGGCGCCATCCGTTATCTTTTTTCGGCGCTAGGTGCAGCGGTGAAGACCAGGGACTATCAGATGGTCTAGCCGTACCGTTAGCCAACATACCTTCAAATTCTTGCCTCGCCACCTTCAGCTTGTCCGGAGCAAGACGTCTCGGAGCGCAGGATACTGGAGGACCTGGAGTGGTGCGAATGTGGTGTTGTGTGTTGTGCGGTATTGTGCGTTGCGTGCCAGCTGGTCGCGTGATTTCAGGAAATTCCTGTGATAATATGCGGTGATAGCAAGACTCGCCAGTTAGAACCTTCACAGAAAATATATTATCGCAAATAGCAGAGATAGCAGAAGAAGATAAGCTAGTTGTGTTATCTACTAGTTTTTGGTTCCTACAGTCTACTATCAAATTATAGTACGATAAAAAATCTATACCTATAATGGGTTTAGTAACATTAGCTACGACAAAACGCCATGGATATTCGCGTCGAAGTCCAAAGTCCAGGTTAAGGTGCGCGTAACCGAAGGTGTCAATGGTCGTCCCGTTGGCTGCGGTTAGCTTGTAGTCCGTTGGTGCTCGACGTTCGCGCAGCAATGCCTTGGGGAAGACGCAGAGATCGCTACCAGTGTCGACCAAGAACTGCGCCTTCGACTTTCTGTCGGTAACAAACAGGCGACCGGAAGAAACGGGGCTATCAGCTGTCGCCATTACCGACTGCCCGCGGCGTTTCCCGACTTCCCGTAGTCACAGGGCTGTACACACTTCTTGGCGTTGTGGCCGTGCTTAGAGTGGTACCAGCAAATGGGATACTTCCGGTAACTGGACTGCGATCTGGTGTTGGATCGGCTCTGATTGCCGGACTTGCCGCGACCCCTAGATCGGGATCTCCCCCTGCGATGCTCCTGGGTCCTCAAGGCCTGCACCTGCTTCCTCAGCTCAGCAATCTCCCTCGCCATGGCGTCTGTGTTGGAGCCAGGCTGACCACATCCGGGATTGTAGCTCATGGAAGCAACGTGTGACGAGCATACACAACGTGGGCCGATGTCATGGACTCTGTCCGCCAGGTCGGCGAGGATGTCCAAAGATGCTGTAGGGTGCCCTGCGAGTACTGTCTGGATGCTCCGGGGTAACCTGTCGGTCCACATCATACGTAGAACGTCGTCTGTGATGCGGTTGGCTGCTAGATCCTGCAAGTGCCGCAGGAACTGGGAAGGCTTGCGTTCTCCAAGTTCCTCATGATGAAGAAGCTGCTGGATCTGCCGTTCCTTGGTATCGCTGAGTCGTCTGATTAGCTCGCTTTTCAGCTTGGGATACTTGTCAACGGCCGGCGGGTTGGTAATAATATCTTTGACCTCCTTAGAAAACTGACGGTCCAATTGACTGATGACGTAGTGAAATTTGGTCAAATCGTTAGTTATGCCGGCGATGGCAAATTGACCCTCAATCTGCGAGAACCATATCTCCGGTTCCTCTGGCCAAAAAGGTGGTACGCGTACTCCCACTTTAAAAATGTCGGATGACGGTGCAGTGGAAACGCGCAATCCGCTCGACGGGTTTGCGCCCGATGCGGTGTGACCGCCATTGTCTTGACCGTTATCGTTAGGCATATTTCTGGACACTGCTACGTACGGTTTGTGCATAAATCCTCAGCTTGGTAATATGTTCTTCAGGGGTCACCACTGTAGGGTTCGTTGTGTAGTCTTCGGGTGAAGTAATATAAACGTCCACTTTACTCCAATGTATATAATGTCTATAATCGTACAACACAGAAGGATAGCCAAAGTCTGAAGATAGTCACAATGAATAGAACAGCACGGAAAGAAGATAGAAGTTAGAAATACAATATAACGATAGAAATAAGCGAAAGCGATGCGAAATCGTAATTAGCGATGCGGTCAAGAGCGACATGCATTTAGCGTCAGAATCACAGTTCGACTGGCGGGCGCGGCGCGGCGCGGGCGCAGTCAGGCCGCGCGCATGCGCGGTCGACGCCGCGCTAACGGAACGGGTTTGCATTTGCATTGCGCGGCTTCACTGCACTCGACCAGTTGGCACGTCAATATTTATTGACGGATGAAATGTAAACAATGTGTACATGTGTGAAATTATGTTTTGTTTTTATTATTGTATATGTGTAATTAGTTTATAATAAATATGTGTAAATATAAATAACTGTGTAAATATAATAATTGTATATAAATAAATATAAGTGTAAATATTTAGTGTTAGGTATTTATTATAAGTGTAAATATTATTATATATTATATTTAAGTGTGAGTAGCCCACAAGTCTAAAGGTATCGATATAGCACGTTCAGTGCAAAGTATAAAGACGAACAAGTAATCCAACTTCGGCCGTTTGGGAGCGCGCGACACGTATTCACACAGACGCGCGATAGTACGTCTATGTGAGTGCGATCCATACTGGAGCATTCTTACGCATTCTTATTTCTTTGCTTGTAGTGCGTTCGCACATGGCGCGCACACATTCAAGCGTGCGATGTAACTTTTGCAGGAAGAGAAATTACTGCTATTATACTGTGTTCACAGTGCGACGCTAAATGGGCTATTCTTCAGAAATATGTCTGCGGTCACCTCATTCATCTGGCCCTTTTTCGTACCTACTAAATGTATGGAGACAGATGAATGAGTCGCAGACATATTACTGAAGAATAGCCCAAATGTGGAATCTATTGTCCGCTCGTCCGCACGCGGACACTGCGCCGCACTGAATCTGACAATAATTTGACCCCCGATTACGGACAATTATTACTAGTTTACGAGTGATATTAGGGACTAGATTGTTGACGAAATTGTGAATCAGCCTAGTGAAATATTGGGAAACATTTAAATATTTACGCGCTGAATTGTAGGGACGCTAGATAAATGCGTCCATCATCGAAGAGGACAATGACACGTACAAAAATGGCTAAAAAAATGTCTACCTGTGTAATAATTTGCGACTAAAAATCTGGGAAGTATAGAGTGAACAAAAGTGTCCGTGGGCGAGTAAAGAGCGTTTGTTTGATGAGAAAGTCTCATTTCAACCTACTCATTTATTTTTGTTAATATTACATCAACTCCGCTACCTAAAAGTTGTCTGTAAGAGATCGCTCTTTAGCGATAAGAATTGTTTCCCACTGTTTTTATATAAGTTTACATTGTAATTTATCTTTTGGTGTGCAATAAAGTATCATCATCATCATCATCATTTCAGCCATAGGACGTCCACTGCTGGACATAGGCCTCCCTCATAGATTTCCACTTAATTCGGTTGGAAGCAACCTGCATCCACCGTGAGCCAGCAATAAAGTATGATTGTATTGTATTGTATTGTATTTAAAATATTACCCTGATTATTTCTACCTATCAGCCACGGACGTCCACTGCTAGACACAGGCCTCCCCCATGGATCGCCGCAGAGCGCGGTCCTGTGCAGACCGCATCCACCGACACCCCGCTTCTACAGTATAATAGCAGTCATTTTTCTTCTTACAAAAGGTACATCGCGCGCTTGAATGTGTGCGCGCCGTGTACAGACACACTACAAGCAAAGATTTAAGAATGCATAAAAAAGCTCCAGTATAGTCCAGTACGCATTATCTTCGAGAACAGAAAGGTTATGGTTATCGGCCTGTAATTGGATGGGTTTGAGCGGTCACCTTTTTTACCCGACTGCGGCGAAGCCCAAAGGAGGGTAATGTGTTTGACCTGTATGTATGTATGTCCGTTCCTGTGTCCGCTCGTAGCTACTCAACGGCACAACCGATTTTGAAGCCCAAAGGAGGGTAATGTGTTTGACCTGTATGTATGTATGTCCGTTCCTGTGTCCGCTCGTAACTACTCAACGGCACAACCGATTTTGATAAATGATACATCATTGGATTCGTCTTGATGGCGCGAGTGTCACTGGGTATGAAGTTTGTTAAAATAAACAAAATGGCGGATTTTATGCACTTTTAAAGTGCACCGCGGTCGGGTTTTTTTTAGTAAAAATATTTATTAGGGATCTGTTGCACCAAAGCTGACTTCCATGAGATCGGGACTACGCCAGATGAGTAAGAGAGCCCAAAAAGACGCGTTAAAAACGGTGCCAACCCTGGAGCGCACATCTTCAACACAATAGGAGGGATTCCATCGGGCCCACTCGACTTATGAATGTCGAGGGAAAGAAGTGCTTTACGCACTGAACTTTGGTGGGACCGGACCTCCGGCGTATAGTTTTCGCGCCGCGGTATGGTTGGCACGTGTCTCCCGTCATCCAGAGACGAGTTGGACGCAAAGAGTTTGCCCAAAAGATCGGCTTTCTCCTTAGCGTCATGGGCTAACAAATCATTTCCCATTTGTAGAGGTGGAAAAGACGGCTTGCAGAAATTTCCCTAGATAGCTTTGGCAAGAGACCAGAACGCAGTTCCCGTAGGAAGGCGCTCTAATTTCTCGCCAATTTTACCCATGTGCAATAATTTCGCCCTGGCAATATCCAAAGGCAAAGTTAAACTCATTTTGTCTGTTTGTCTTTATACTTCGGTCGTACGATGTAAAATGAATTTCATTCTCATGGTAGATGATTTATTTAAACTTTATTGCACAAAGGAAAACTTCTGCCAATTTCCATAGGGCATTCTCTACCAGTTTACCTTAGGGCAAAGCAAATAGCTTTCGTGTTACGTCCCTATATAAATCGGACTGCAATCGTGTGATGTCACCTCACTATTTGACAGCTGGACAACGCGGTTTTCATGACGTCTGTCATTGCATTACTCTTACGGATTTGCGACAACGGTTTCCCTATTGTATGTCGAATTAGTGGATTTCGTGATTGTTTTGTGTGCACGAAGGATTTGTGTGAACAATTAAGTGCTAGCCTTGTTTTCGCGACGCGAACGGCACATATTTTGGCGTCTGGACCGGAGATTGGATTCGCCTGGGCGGCGACCTGGTCTGCTGAAGACCCATTGAAGAACCTTGACTTGACTCCTGACTGATATAGACTTGACTGCCCGACTTTGACTTGACGGAATTCGTCCACATCAACGGTCGCAGAGGTACGTACAGTCAGAGAATCGAAATTAGTATAAGTTTTTTTGCACCCTGAAACGGGGTTAATTCTAGTCGGAGACACCCGGGTCCCGTCTAGAACATTGGGGATGATTCAAATTAAAAAAAAAACTAAAGCATTAAAATTCTCTAAAATACGGAAGAAAAACGAAAAAGTACATCGCGAGCCGGCATCGGCAGGAAGAATAATAATAAAAAGGTAGGTTGAATGTGTCTTACTGCTCGACAAAGGCCCTCCATTTTAGGATTCGACCCTAAAATATTAAAAAACTCAAAATATTAAGTATATTTATGTTAGGTCAGCTGGGGTAAATGCGTCTATGGGGGCAAATCAGAAAAATGCGTCTTTGAAAAGTCCCATTAAGGCTGCGTATCCACCGGCGCTGTGCGAGGATGCGTTGCGAGGGATGTGTTTGTCATGAACCAATAGTAACACCTCATTTAGCTATCCTCGCTTAGCTCAGCTCTGGTGGAAACAGCTCAGCGGAGCGAGGATTTTGGACATACAAAAGAAGGGAAAGATGTGTGCGAGGAATATGTTGCGAGGGATGTATTGCGAGGCGGCGTCTGGCTGGCGGACGCGTGCTCAGTCACTTGGAAGTTAGTTACTCAGTTATGTGAAGAGAGCTCGCTACACATCCTCGCTACGCATCCTCGTACCGCTTAGCTACCTCGCACATCTTTGGTGGAAACATTCACACCGTTACACATCCTCGTCACACAGCCTCGCACCGCTTAGCTACCTCGCACAGCTCCGGTGGACGCGCGGCCTAAATATGAACTCTTTAAAATGACCCCTCCCCTAACTACCTCTAAGTACAGCCTATACGGCAAATCCTTAAGGTGGTTGCGTTCCCATACAAAAGTTGGTGCACCTTCACGGGCTAACGGCAGGGTATATTAAGAAACTAATTTGACAAATATCAATTAATTTACGTTTTATTTTGGGCAAATGCATAAAAAATGGTATATTTTCACGCTAAATACCATATTTCACCGATGAAAAACTTGGATATTCTATCACTGTGTGCGAATCACCTACAGGTGGGTAACACAACTCACGCAAACACAGGCAAATGGTGTATGGATGTGTGTGTGACTTATCTATTGACACTTCAAAAGCGATCTTAATTTACGCACCGTTTGAGTGTGCATCCGTAGCCTTGTGTTCTCAAGCTTTTACTTATGGTTACGTTTGGTTGTGGGTTCTATTCCCGAAATAATTTTATTTTTTCTTTTTTTTTCGTCTTTATCGAATACTACACGCTCTAATTAATTTTGTAATTTAGCCTGTTTATGCCAAATTACTAATTAAATATTTTGACTAAATTTATATTGTGAAATATATATGTACCTACTAAATATTGTTTTGTTTTACTTTTTAAATCAGGATACTTAAATAAAGAGAAATAATAATAATACGGAGGTAAATTTTACAAAAACAATCTAAGCAATGCTTATTAGGGTAAAAAATTACCAGGATTTGAACCCGGGACCTCTAGCTTAGTAGGCGGTGTCACTCCCGCTAAGCCAAAAGTGTCGTCGATCGTTAGGCATTCATAGATGTCTGACAAACGGTGACAGATGGCAACGTCGCATGTCACGGTGACAACGCAACGTTGCAACTCTGGGCAATTTTTTAATTCACGCAAACTAAAATACGAGAGTCTAGTAGTCAGGGACGTTCAAATACTTTTCGAGAAAATTTATATTGTACCATCACCTTATAACTTTACCCATCTTATTGTTTTCTAATAAATACAAGTGATGTGAAAACACAAATGTACTATACGAGTACAAAATTAATATTTGACATTCCATATTTAGGATTCCACAAAATAAAGAAGGTTTCAGAACATTGCGCTGTCATCCATTTTGTTTGCAGTAGGTGGTAAGTACGTTCTCTTTGAACTACCCTCTTTGTACACTTATGCAACCTCAAGAAGTGTCGTTATTTTAGTACTCTGTCGAACTAACCTATAACAATAGTGTGACAGTTTTATTGAGTCACAGTTTTTACAGCGACATGGCAGCAAAATTGTCAACTATAATATTTATGCATACGTTACGTTGATTTCATTTGATAAGTTCTGTATTGAATTGGTGTTCATATAAAAATCGCTACCCGTTCTTCGCGAGCCAGCTATCAAAACCACCAATATTGTGGTCCCAAAAAGAGTCGCAAGAGAGTTGATTCGCAAATCAGGATTTTTTACGACGGAGAGACATCGTAAGTGACCATCCTGATGCGAATGGTTGAACAAAATGCTTAGATCTGGACTTCACACTCATAAAGGGTATTCATATAATTTTCTGTTTATTTAATATTAGATAAATTACTACTGTTTTTCAATTGACGTATAGTAACATGAACTTTATTTATTACAGAACAAATTTGACTGTGGATTTGAAAACTTTCGCGTCCCATTGATAAAAAGTTTTTCAAG
This sequence comes from Eudemis profundana, assembly GCA_947034925.1. Lineage (NCBI taxonomy): Eukaryota > Metazoa > Arthropoda > Insecta > Lepidoptera > Tortricidae > Eudemis > Eudemis profundana. The sequence goes on from OX344808.1 coordinate 22,115,248, forward strand.
CAATGTACTCAGCCAATGCGACATTTTTACTCTGGGAACTTATGTCTAACTATGTAAAAGAGGAACTATGTCGGTTAACTTGCCTGGAAAAAAATAAGAACGCCCTCCATTACACACATAAACACACATTGAGTAAATCATACAATACGTCGCAAGTTCGTAAACTTACGGCCCCAGGAATTTGGAGATCGGCTTCGTCACGGGCAGTGCTCGTCGACATCACCACCCCCCACGACGAGAACCTCGTGAAGGCCGAGAAGGCTATATTCAGCAAGTACCTTGACTTCGCTAACAGGGTTAGCGCCATGTGGGATGTTGATTCGACGGTCATTGTTCCGATAGTCGTTTCAGCGAACGTCGGTCGGGCTTATAGCAAAGGGTCTTGATCTCAAGAGACGCTCGTTAGATGTCTGGATCAAGGGTCAGTTACAGAAGGCGGTACTTTTGGACACGGCGCGCATAATCAGGCGGTTCCTCTCTCTGCAGCCCTAACCACCGGTAGCTTGGGCCCAGCCCAGCGGCATTCTAGGTTAATTTTTTTCTGTGTTATATTTTGTATTTGCATCATTGGGTCAGAGTATAGCAAAAGGGGCCCGATTTTAGGACTTAGAAAATTTTTCATCAAAAAAGTTTTAGGCGTTTTTAGGCTTAAATTATTGATTGATTAGATTGATTCGTGTAGATAAGGCTAAAATAAGCATGTTTTGTTATATGAACTTTTTTTCTCCGACCAATATTTACCGAGATATTGGGGTTCAAATGTCAGTCATTTTCAAGGGCTCTGGAAATTAGAAAAATTTCGGAGTCGTGAAATTGATGTCAATATAACACCTCATTTTTGTTAATGAATCCTATAAAACATGCTAAAATAAGCATGTTTAGTTTTATAAACTTTTTTTCTTTAACCAATATTTACCGAGATATTGAGGTTCAAAGTTTCAAGGACTCTGGGACTTCGAATTTGGAAGAAATTTACAATGTCTGACATGGCCAAAACATGCCAATTTTTTTTTGGGAGTAGATTAAGGTATCCCAAGTGTATTTTTGAAATCGAGAAGTTGCGGAAAATCATAGGAAAAAAGTTAAAAATTTGAAAAAAAAAAATCCGAAAATGAGCATTTTTGAGGTTATTTTGGAGTCTGACCGACGCGAGGGACTGAAAATGGGCTCTGATTAGGGATTTCTATTTCTGCTCTGAGGGACGTAAGCTGACTAACGAACCTAACCGAAAAAAGGGGTTAGTTTTGTCTATCTTTTTCCATGCATTCCCCTTGTTGGGGGCTCCGCCCCCCCCGTCCCCCCTTGTGAGGTCTAAGATAGATAATAACAACTGACAATATCTATTTTTTACTAGCCCTGGTTTCATATCATTTGTATGACCAAACTTACAATTTCGAATTGCTCTAGTTTCTAAGTGGTCAAGTTTATAAAAAAACTTCTATCAATAAAAGATGCTTATTTTAGCATGTTTTATAGGAATCATTAACAAAAATGAGGTGTTATATTAAAATCAATCATAAAGTCCCAGAGCCCTTGAAAATGACTGACATTTGAACCACAATATCTCGGTAAATATTGGTCGGAGAAAAAAGTTTATTTGACAAAACATGCTTATTTTAGCGTAATCTACACGAATCAATCTAAGCCTAAAAACGGCGAAAAAAAAATTTTGGTCGTAAATTTTCTAAGTCCTAAAATCGGGCCCCTTTTGCTATACCCCTACCCATCATTGTATTTTAAATACCTATATAATGTAAAAACCTACAAACAAAAGAAAAAAGATATACAGTTTATTAATAAAACTATTATATTTTACTTTCTTATTGATTTTTTCTACTCCTGTACTGTTATCTGTCTTTTACTTGGTCACGAACACTAATATAAGAACATACATAATATGAGTTCAGAGAAGTCTATACTCTATTCCCCATAACAGCACTAGTGTCGTTATAGTCACTTTACGTTATTGCTAGCATCCACAGACTTCTAAATCTAGTTTAAACTTAGGTCAAGGATTAAGCGCTCAATTCTAACTTCACGATAAAAATTCACAACTACCAACTTAACAAACAATTAAATTCCTACGATTCATAAGAAAAACAAAACTTTCCGAATTAAATTAATTGATGCCAACATAAAAAAAAAGTATTTTAATTATCGTCACATCGTGTCACCAGCCATATCAAAAAAAAGTTTACCATAGACACTACTGTCATGCCGGCTGTACACACTCGGAGAGACCGGACGAGACACGCGTGACGTCCATGTATTTTAACCTAGTCGTAGAAAAAGTATTGTATGCAACGTTGTATAATTAAGTCAAAAAACGCTCATTGCGTCTCTATTTGCGATACTCGCCGCATTCGCGGCTCGTATCGCAACTCACGCAATTCGCATTTTTTGAACCTTCTTATACAACTGTTGCATAAAATACTATTATTCTTTCCAATATTCCCATACACAAAAAGCGCTGTTCATTTATCGTGAATGGACCGTTGTTTTACTACACACTGTTATCCACGCGGGGTAAAAACTAGGTAGAGGTAGGAGGGATCGGCGAATTTTATATGTTTGTTCGATGGCAACTAGAATACTGTTGCCGAACACACTTTTTTCAAATTTAGGTCATCAGATCAGAAACGCAGAAAGTGCGATGTCTCAGTTCGGGCCAAACTATGTTTTTTATCAGATTCACAATCATAATTTCAATTTATTTATAAAGTTGTTGGACATTTCTGCAACAGCTACCTAAATGCCCGCCTATACCTGCTGATCTAGTACTTAGGGTACTCAATAAATGGGTTATTTTTTTAAATAATTTATCTGCTAAAAACATAACTTAGGATATAACTGATCTCATCAATGTACGGGATCACGCATTAGCTGGTGCTTTTGGTGAGTGTTTTTTTTTTACTTGAACAATCTAAGCTATTTTAGCTGTAAGCTAGCTGTAGTTGTGAAATACATTTTAATATGTGCAATATATATATATGTCTCGTATACTGTAAATAGTCCGATTACTTTGTGAATGACGAAAGGTGCTCGTAGTGAGGCAATCTTACTTGAAAGTTTGAAGCTTTGTCAATAGATGCCACTTATATCAATAATTTATGTGTGCATGTGTGTGTAAGTTGATCTGCCAAAGTGTCGCTAGAATTCGATGCACATTCATGCGGTTGGTAAGCACGCACATCAATTATTATGAATTAGAAATCATTGGCAGGGACTCAAAATATTCGGCAAATTGATTGTCATGTTGGTAGAATATGCAGGTATCATACTATAGTCTTGAACATTTGGTCACGTGACCAAGACAGCGCCATCTCTGAGCAATTCTGCCCCGGGTCACCGTGCGATACGCCCTTAAGGCGAGGCTAGACCAGAATCGGGCACGGAAGCCTAGTTTCCAAATCATTTTTAGAGCACTTATTTGACTCGTAGGTCACTGTAAAACATATATAATAATATTCAGAACTGTATCTAGGGCTTCCTCTCACTTAGAACACGATAGCGAACACTTCGCTCGATAGAAAAGTAGCGCGAAAACACTATAAAATAAAGTATTTTTTTCATTTTGTTCATTACCAGTTACTTTTTCTGACAAAATTAATGATAATGATAATGATAATGATAAAATGATTTATTGCCACAAGAAACAAAAAAAAAAAAAACTCAAACAATTACATTGTATTCAATATTATAGCTAGCTTAAACTTAATACCTGACAATCATGATTTCAGAGTCATGCAGGGCATCCTCTCATGTTTGGGTTGATAACGTAAACTTTTATTTTAGAAATCGAAGATAATCTGCAATAATCTGCATTCCGCCCGACCCTAGTTGTATGTGAAATGCGAGCCAGGTCCTACCGGGCCTTAAAAAACTCATTTGCTCCCATAGACGAAATTACCCTGGTTGACCTGAACACTATTTTATTTTATAAACATTAAACCTTTACTTGTATGATATTTTATAATATCAGCATGCCAAACGCATTGCTATTTGAAATTCAAAACTGTATCCCTATTTCACTGTACAAAGGTAAGTCACGTGACAGTCCCCGAATACATATGTGAACTGTATTAGGCGAAGAACACACTGAAATCGCCCGTCGCCGCGACGGGCGAGTCGCGACGTGACGCGAGTCGCCGGCGACATCGCAGGCGCGACTCGCTTTAACGAGCGATTCTCGCCGCGATTTTTTCCGTGTAGCTGCGATTCGCGGCGACTCGCAGCGAGTCGCGGCGATTCGCAGCGAGTTGCTGGGAGACGCCGCGATTTACACGCCAGTGTACCATGCCCCGCGATTTTTCAATACAAATCGATGATTCTACATACTAAGTTGAAAATCGCTGAGTCGCGTGTCGCCGCGATTCGCGCTGCAGTGTGAGATCCGCCTAATGCAAGAATATTCAGCTCACATCTACATCTGAATATCAAAATAGTGCTTATTCAAAGACACGGCATAGACAAGAAGTGCATAATCGTTTGATTCTGCTCACGTGGTTATAAAGTTGGTACGCATAAATCTAGCAAGCCAAGACAAATACGCCGTAGGCACAGTATAGCGGCATTTTTAGGGTTCCGTACCAAAATGGTAAAAAGGAACCCTTATGGTGCGACTCTGTCTGTCTGTCCGTCTGTCACAGCAAGATATCTCAGGATCTACTGATGCTATCAACGTGAAATTTGGAATAGTGTTAAAAACCGCTAATCCGAGTCTATAAGACAGAAAAAAAATCTTATACCTGTTTTACTTTTTTTTTAAAGGGGACCGAAATGGGATGTCGAAAATCAAAAGTTGAGCTAATATATCGAGTGGGATATCAAACGAAAGGGCTTAATATGTAGATCCCAAAACCATTTTTATTTTTTTTCTTTGCCATGTTGTTTTTGATTTAAGATAAAAAACGTTGAAAAAAATACCATTCCCCCCCCTATTATCTCCGAAGTTACTGAACCGAAAAATTTGTGATAATTACCAATTAATAATGTTATTCTAAATATTACAGGAAAAATAAAACGGTTTTCCTAACTTGCAGCGTTTTTTAGAAATTCGCAAAAATCGTAAAACAACCTTATTTGCTCCTAGTAAACTAACCGCGGCATATGTCGATGTATGGGGACAACAGTTTTACAAGAGCAAAGTTAAGTTTGTGCCACCATACAGTTTTTCTTGAATTATTTACGTATCTACTGACGAGTTTGTACGGAACCCTCGGTGCGCGAGTCCGACTCGCACTTGACCGGTTTTTTCTTCCTACAAAAGGTACATCGCGCGCTTGAATGTGTGCGCGCCGTGTACGAACGCACTACAAGCAAAGATTTAAGAATGCTTCAGTTCGCACTCACACAGACGCGCGATCGTGCGTCATCGGACTTTACCTACATAAGTATATGATATTGATACATCATCCTCCCAGAAGTATTTTAATTTGGTTTGTAAAAAACTACTACTAACAATAATCTTTTTTATTATTCCTTTAAAAGATAAACCGCGCAAAACTTCTCGCAAGATCAGACTCATACCAAACTTTTCATCGCCCGAGCCAATAAAAAAAGAGAAAAACGAAATCTCTTTTTACACCTGTAAGCCAAATTTCAAACTTGGAACTATCTTTTACATAAGAACTAGCAATAAATCTCGGGAGCTGGGAAACTTCGGGATCAATGCTGTGGGTCTAGTGAGAAGTACAAGTCACATTTATACCAGGAACAAAAGGTCCCAACTCTATTGTATGACTTAAGCTCTTTTGCTCCTAGGTTATATGTCGCTCCTTGAAAATCATAACGTCACTATCCAAAAAATGACGTTTTTGAGTTAACAACGCCATCTAACTCACGTGATTGTAAGGAACGCCATACAAAGACACCTATTGCTCTAGCTCTATTTAAAACGGCAGGGGGCGCTAGTGTCATTACGGCGAATAGTGGAAATTGACGCGCGCCTTTTTGGAACAGTGTCACTATCATTAGAAATACAGTGAAATTCAGTGGATTTTGTGAAGAACGTTGTCATTTTCTGCTTAATGACGGTATTCTATGATATTAAAGAATACAAGAATACAAGAATACAACATTTATTGGTAAAAAAACATTTTACAAGTCAAGGCATTTCCATTATACATTATACATAGGCAGTACTATATATATATATATATTGTAATTTAGTTTAATAATTTTTTTTTATAAATTATTTAGATTATATACCAAATTTTATTTTAAACATATTAATGTATTATCTAGGTAGGTCGTACCTTTTCAAAGAATTCTTTCGGACGGAAAACGGAAAGTACTAACATTTTTCAATGTAATACAGTATTTATTCGTAATACGTCAGTTCGAACTTTTAATGTAGTATCAATATCAAGACTCAATTTAAAGCAATAGTGTAATTTTCGCTTTAATGACACTTGTCCTCTTGCAATTTTTAATGTTATACTTTGTGTTAAGACTGTTAAAATGACAGTATATCAATAATGACCGTTTTATTTTGAATTTCGATTCTTGATGCAGGCTAATAATAAAGATGTACTGAATTTTTAGTACGTTAAATGACATTGTGGTTTTAATAACTAAAATGATTTTTAGCATTATTAATCGTCATTTTCGATGTAGTGTCAATTTTGCCAGCTCAAATTACTATAAATTCACTCGTTTTGTCAATTGAAAAATGCTGTTTTATGTTTAAAGCCGTTATAACTGCTAGAAGCTGCTTCCAACATTACTGCTGTTTGATTATTTTGTGACTTCTTGTTTAATGTCACGGTGAGTAATGAATAAAATTATTAACTGTTTTTGAGACTGATAGTCATTTGCGTTAGTAAATGTCATTTAACAAGTTTTCTTTAAGAGTTTTTATACAAAAACATGGATTTTTCTTCCAAATAACCAGATATAGTGTCATTGTTCCTTAAACTAAATTAAAATTTAGGAAATCACATGCTTGAAAAGTGACATTAAGCAAAAATTAATGGAAAAGTGACATTATTATTTTCTTTAAATTCAATTATCAGATAAATAAAACATAAAAGACAGAATCTACTCTTATCGGTAAAAAGCATAGTCACGTATTTAACAAAACACAGTATAAAAATTAGACTTTTATAACAAATAAAGTAGTTTTAGACGTTTTAATATTTCGGAAACTTTCAAGCCCCGTACCCAAAAATCGTGTTTTTCGTTTAATGACGTTATGATTTTCAAGGAGCGATGTGACTTGTATCCTTTTTCACTAGACCCACGGAATGCTTCACTCGACGGGAAACGCCTATTGGCTGTGCGCGACTGCAGCGCCACCTAGCGTTTGGCACGGGATCCCCTTGATTCATAAAGTTATAAGTCATAGTCATACTATATTTTTAGTCATAATATCGAAAGTCATATAGTACATTACACAACTAGGGTGGTAAAACAAAGAAAGGCTGAGATCGCAGATGTGTGCGGCCCGAGCTGCCGGCGAGGGACGTAAATATGCGATCGAGGGCTTTCTTTATTACCTCCCGTGTTGTGTACATCATTTTATGTCAACTCTTGGCCAGAAAGCGGCTTTTACCAAAAATCCACTTTGTGTATTATATTATCTCGAAAAAAGGTGTTGTGTATTATCTCGAAAAAAGGTTTAGCTATTTTTAACCGGCTTCAAAAAACGAGTACATGAAAAATAACTGCAAATAGTTCATTTAAATACTTAAACAGGTAGTATGTGTTTCTGTTAGCAGAATAAGTTAATTTAGAAATCCAGGGAAATTTAATAATAAAATTAAATTGTGTCCGCCTCCATACAACTCAACATCGACGCTGATAGCCAAGTTTAGGTATATAAGCATCCGAATTTCTGATGCCTGATCATTATATTGCGAATCTGTAAAGGTTGATCGATCACACTGTACCTCGTCAGCCCGCAATGAACTGTTTCCAGGAGTGGCTCACTCCTGGAAACAGTACATTGCGTTTTGCAAAGTTTCTTTTTCTAACAAAACTGACGTTCGGGTCCAACCACCAGACGGAACGCACCGCATCCGATTGTCTCTCTGTACCGCATAACGCGTGCTCTTTCTGGTCGCTGGCTAAGCCCCTCCGCGGGGGCAAAATTTGGTACTAGTAGTCTCGCGGCGAAATCGCGGAGTGGGCCACTCCTGCCTTGATGCTCTCCTCGAACACTGCTCTGTACAGCAAATAGGCTAGATGACTAAAAAAAACTGTTTAGTCCGTCTGTTACATTATGAAAAAATATTGTACACGTATTTTTTGTTTTGTTTGACAAACAAAAACTGACGAGGATAGAGTGCTTAGAAGTTTCGAGTGACGTCACTCTTGAGTACAAATTGTACTCAAGAGTGACGTCACAAGCCCCCACTCCAGAAGTTTGATGATCTATAACTTTGTCGATTTTTAATATTTTGATAAACCAAAAAATACGTGTCCCATATTTTTCCATAATCTAACTGACGGACTAAATAGAATTACATATTTTTAACCCAGTCATCATCCCTATTGTTGGTCAATAAGTTATCAATATCAAATACAATGTTTAAAGAACGACACACAAAATTACTACCTACTGGAGAACTGGTTGACTCTAATTACCTGACAAGATTTATTTATAGCTTGGCAACTTCGTTGGTGACACTCACATGTGTGCTTTTTGTTATGTGCAGCCGTAACTACATACACAAGTTACCGCCAACACGAACGGCGACCGACGGAGACAGCGTCCGCAGGCAGCCGTTCGTGTTGGCGGTAACTTGTGTAAGTAGTTACGGCTGCACATAACAAAAAGCACATATTATATGAGTGCCACCAACGAAGTTGCAAAGCTATAGTCAGTAAGTTGTAAATAATGTGTTTTTTTAAACAATATAGATTCTGAAAAGGTCAATTATTACTTAGATTATAAAAAGGCACAACGAACTTAATTCAGTTCTTAAAACTTTTTGACGCAAACTAATGCTCCCATTAAGTACAGAATAACTTCTAATATGATAATGTTCTTATTGTTAAGACATTAAAACTTTTTAGTAAAAGTTTGCAAAGGAATATGATTGATTACTTTTTGATTCTAATTCTTGACGAACTGTGTGAAGTTCGCAACTTAAATGGTATGTGTGAAATTGTATGATATTTCATTAAAGACACACGCGCAGAATATTGATTATATGATCATAGCACGACTCGGAACCGGTATTTTGCAAAAACCCCGAAATAGCCCAATATTTTGAATTATTTCATGCTTTTTATGTAGAGCTCAGTAATGTATTTAGGTCATGATTTCGTATTATTAGATTGTCTGGTTAAAAAACGAAATAATAAACCAAAGAACGATAAGAACGGAAAGAATACCGGTATTTTTGTATGGAGCAAATACCGGTTTCGGAGCCCTGGATTACAGTTTAATAATCTTCAGTTATTCAACCATGCAATGGTTACAGCCAGAAGTCAGTACTCCATAAATACACTGACTGTCCTCTTATTTCTAGAGTCTGTAATGATTATCTACCGTATTTGCAAAAAAAAATGCCTACTGGTTAGGTTAGTAGTTCCGTTTTTCGCCACGCCTATTCTCTTTCCGCTCAGACTCTACCCTATGAAGGATAGTAGGGTAAAAATTAGTAGAGCAGGTAGTGTGCTAAGATAGCGCCTACCAGAAACGTGGCGTCCAAAGAACGCGATTCCTACCGGCTTGCCTAATATCAGGCATTTGAACACCTTATTCTATGCTCTCAAGGAAAATGTACACCAAATCTGCAGCGGCTTGCCCAATATCTTTTACGCCACGCCACTGGCACCTACCCTGCTAACTTCTACCCTTGGTTGGGAAAATATATATATAGGTAGGAAGCGTGTCTTTTTGTTTTTATGGAGTGCACTTACACCACATCATAATCATCATATCAGCCGAAAGACGTCCACTGCTGGGCATAGGCCTTCCCAAAGATCTCCACCACTGTCGGCATTGCGCTGCTCGCATCCAGCGGTTTCCCGCGATTTTCACCAGATCGTCGGTCCACCTTGTGGGAGGCCTGCCAACGCGTCGTCTTCCAGTACGTGGTCGCCACTCCAGAACTTTAACGCGCCAACGGCCATCAGTTCTGCGAGCACTGTGCCCCGACCATTGCCACTTAAGGTTTCCAATCCGTTGATCTATATCGGTAACCCTAGTTTTTTTACGGATCTCTTCGTTTTTGAGTCGATCTCGGAGAGAAACGCGGTGCATGGCTTTTGACCGCCACATGACCACAGTATACACAATATATGACACGACTATTGTAAGGTGAACCCTAAATGGCTCAACAATTAAAGTCCGTGAGTGTACTTACTTGTACGGAACCCTCGGTGGGCAAGTCCGACCCGCACTTGTCCAGTTCTTTCCTCAGTGAGCCGCCGCTCCGCTACCTCGCACATAGGGTTGCTAGATGGTGGGGATTTGGCGGGATTCTCCCGATTTTTTGTATGTCCTCCCGACTCCCGACAAAGAAGAAAATCTCCTGACAAACGACTTCATTTTAAAACTTACTTAGTCCTATCCACTCAAGGTGGTCCGGCCAGCGAAAATTTCTGCTCTTTCAGCCTAAAAATAAAGCTCGCGTCGAGCGCGCGGGGCATCTCCCGATCAAAGTCTCAAAACCCCGACATATTGTTTTTTTCTCCCTATAATAGGGTCATTCAATCTGGCAATCCTACTCCCACAGCTCTGGTGGAAACTCAGCCTTCCTCGGCTGTGTGTATGTTCCTTAGTCTGTAATGGTATAGTAAGCTAAAGTTACTTTGAATTACTAATATGGAGTTCAATACTCCGGCAACCGCAGAACTTCCTACATGCCGAATATTTCGACAGCGCGCTTCTGAGTTTGTCACGTGAAATTAAATTACTACTACTACTTGGCAACAATTACTCAGAAGATACCTCCTCACATGAAATGCATCCGGCGGTCTGTCGTTTCCCCTTTACAGGTCGCATTTCTCAACCGAATTTCGTAAAATTTTGTTAGCAGGTTCAATAACTGTAAGGCAATTTTTTCTCGACTCAATTTTAAACATTTTTCAAAATGGCGGTGCCAGGCTGGACAGACTAGCGAGTATATAACTCACAGAGTGACTAGTAATTTAATAGCCAATACCTTCCACCCCCTTGGAAGGTATTGGCTATTTGACAACTTTTTTCTGTGATATGGTATAAAAAGTCCATAATATCGTATGTCTTAAAGTCAAATGCCATACCAACTTTGCTCTAAACACTTTTGACATATCAATTCATTTGCCATAATCTTCTTACGTCCTTATGCTTATAAGCCATAATATTACATTACCTAACGCTCTAAATACCTAATATATTTTGTACCAATATAGTAAGACATAAAACTTACGAGTCATAATATACAAAGTCATAAATCTTATGTCCTACAGTCAAATGCCATACTACTCTTACTACACTTAGGAGCAGCAATAAAAACGTCCCTTTTTGTATAGAATCGTTCATAAAAAATGCCCGTTTTTATTGCTCTTGAGTGTATTAGGATGATGGGTTAAAAGTAAATGGCCACAACTGTCATTGAAATTGATTTAATTTTATTTTATTTTAAAATAGTACCTATACATAATATTTATAAATGTTATGTTATGTGTACGATATATTAGGCTGCGAAAGTCCGGCTCTCGCTGTTTAGGACGCGTGCTGACACAGAGTACTCTAGAGTGTTTTTGCAAAGCCGGAGGCGCGGAGCCCTCGCCCGCCGTGACTAAGCTCAGGAGCCGTACGAAGCGGAGCGGCTGCGGCAGGTCGCCGAAGGCGACTAACAAGCTGAAGCTGCGGAGCAGAGTACGAGCGACCGTGCTTTCTCACGCAAGGACGGAAGGGCTGCTCTCCCCGCAGCGCCGGAGCTAAGGCGGAGTCTCACACCATACCTATCCAGGATATGCAATATTATGGCATTTACATTAGGGCAATCGCTATTATGGCAAAAGATCATTATTACCAAAGTTATTATGGACTCATAGGACAAATGGTCATTAAAAAATAGTGCAAATAAGCATTAGGATAAACAATATTATAGTTATTGTGAAAATCATCGTCCCCGTTACATTTTCCTTTCCACGAAAATCAACTGATTGCTTAATCCATTACAATAATTGTAGGTATTGGAAATTGCCCTGATTCGATTTAAATCGAATGTAGGCCCATTTATCAGACATCACGTAATGTAACCCTCAATCGATTGTGTACGGAAGGGACCTATTAAGCAAACTAACAATTAAAAATTGAAGCCGTAGGATCGAAGAAATCACGCGACGCGACCTGATTGCAAGCTTTCTTTGTACACTGTTACAGCACGCCATTTTATTTACAGTAAGCCTTTGCCAAACATTCATACCTAATCAAATAGTTGCTATAGCTATGAAGACGGCAAATGACTCTTAAATCGATACCATTAGATTCAAAGGGCGTAAACACCGTAGGCTCTAATGGCGTTTACGCCCTTTGAGTCTAACAGTATCGATATAGGGAATAGAATAGACTATAGAGAAAGAAAAGTAGTCGCACTCCGGCCAAAGTATAAAGACGGACAAGTAGTAACTTCGGTCGTTTAGGAGCGCGCGTAGGGGAGACCGGGTATGGTTGTCTCACGGGTTGGTTGTCACAGCAGCCATTAAATAATACGAAACGAAGGAATAAGTGCATCTATTGGTGATGTAGGGAAGGAGCTGAAGCTCTTGCGATCTTTTAACACCGAGCGATGCAATTATTCCTTCGTTTCGTATTATTTAATGGCTTTTGTGACAACCAACCCGTGAGACAACCATACCCGGTCTCCCCTATTCAGTGCGAGTGCGATCCATACTGGAGCATACGCATTCGTAAATCTTTGCTTGTAGTGCGTTCGGTCACGGCGCGCACACATAAAAGCGCGGGACCTTTGTATGAAGAAAAATTACTGCTAACTGTGCTCCGGTCGTTTAGAATCGCGCGATCGCGATACCTAATGATTTCTAAAATTCAAGCTTTGTTTTTATAGTGATTTTAACATAAACAAAGTGTCAGGGTGGGTCATTGAGCTATTATAATATAACTACGTATAGAGAAGACGGTGCGAAAAAAATCTGTGCAACAAGCGCTGCAGTGCGGGGCGGCCGGCCGCAGTTGAACGGAGCACTTAGTGCATGATGGGGCGACGTCTTCTCTATACGTATAGCTTGGCAACTTCGTTGGTGACACTCACCTGTGTGCTTTTTGTTATGTGCAGCCGTAACTACTTACACAATTTACCGCCAACACGAACGGCGACCGACGGATGCAGCCTACGGAGGCCCCCGTTCGTGTTGGCGGTAACTTGTTGTTGTCACTTTATGGCCAGGTGTGGCATAAAGGGTATTTTTGCTTCACGGAGACATCATTTAAATCGATTTGTTTAACAAATTGCGTGATCTGGACCCATATCACGCAATTTATCCAATATGTATCCAAATGATACGTACATAATCCATATGAAAGGCGTGTGATGTTTATGTTAAAAGCCATAAGTGGAGAGTCAATATTTACGTTTGGAACTACAATTAGGGAAGTGAAGAAGGTCGTGGTTATGCATAATCATGTGGGATGAACGTCATTACTCTTGTTTTTTACGTAGGGCGGGGGAGATTTGGCATTGTGCGAAAGTTGGAAAATTTCGCTCATGACATGTATAATAAAAACATTTCCACGCTATCTGCATGATAGCGCTTTAAAGCTTATACCTTTTATTGCTTAAAGTGCTAAAACGGCTATGTAAATAACAGACAGAATTTAATTTTGGATAAAACGTTTTTTTTTTTTCATTTTTGTCGGATGACTAGAGAGCTTGCCAGTATTTCGCTCAGTGAATCAGCATTTCCATTCAGCGTGGCGATGGCAAGGCCGCCAGCCTTCTGGGCACAATCCCCAAAGGCAGCGATTTGAAGCAATTTTTTAAATCTTTGATCTTAGTTATCGTTTTATTTAAATTTATCATATAAATAAAAGTTTTTTCATTCACACTTTTGTCACACAAAGATCGGTGTGCGCACCAGATATCGACGAGCTCGAGCAACGTCTCAACGATGTCTCAGCGCAAGTGTCACAATATTTTCAGGTCAACGGGTTGGTACTAAATCTGCGAAAAACTCACTTTCTACATTTCTATCTGGGGGGCAGAGCTCCAAGGAATCTTACGGTTTTTGTAGGTGGCACTAAATTAGACCAACTTCAGAACACCACATTTTTGGGGATCGAGCTAGACAGGGGTCTCCAATGGGGCGCTCATATTATCAAATTGTGCAATAAGCTTGGAGGCGCCTGCTTCGCATTGCGACGCCTTGCTAGAGTGGTGCCCAGGAATGTGGTGCGCTCGTGCTATTTTGCGACCGTTCACTCGCTCATTCAGTATGGTGCAGACCTGTGGGGACGTGCCGCAGATTGGGACCGCGTTTTCCGCATGCAAAAGAGAGCCGTTCGAGCGATTGCACAGGTGAGTCAGAGTACCTCTGCAAGACCGTATTTTAATTCTCTTGGGATACTCACACTACCAGCTGTGGTGATACTCCAAGTGGCAATGTACGTTCGGCGCCACCTCGATGAGTACGTGCGGGGGTCAGACGTCCACGGACGTAACTTGCGTAACGCCAACAAACTCGTGGGAGTTAGCCATCGACTGGTAAAGTCGGGCAAACTCACCCACGTGATGGGGCCGACGGTTTACAACCGACTGCCTGTGCACATCACGGATGCGCCGTCGCTGTCCAGCTTCAAGTCTCGCCTTAAACGCTGGCTTATCGAGCACACTTTTTATACCTTTAATGAATTTACGGAGTACCAAAGAGGTACTTAATCTATTATTATTATTATTTCGTTTTGCTCACGGGTTATTATTTATATCAAGCAAATATATTATATTATTGTATAAAATTGTATTGTAAATTGCAGTTTGTAATTTTACAAGCATTGTACCTATTATTTTATAAGCAAGTGTATTTGACATGTAATATGAATTATTATGAATAAAATGAATATGAATATGAATATGATCTATTTTTGTACGAATAGACTATAGCTTGGAAACTCCGTTGGTGACACAACGACCCAGCCGACCCAGCCGGACCGGAGGCAGCCTCCGTCGGTCGCCGTTCGTGTTGGCGGTAACTTGTGTAAATAGTTACGGCTGCACATAACAAAAAGCACACATGGGAGTGTCACCAACGAAGTTGCCAAGCTATAGTAAGTAAATGAGCAACATAAATTGCATCTAGCACAGGTTCGACTGCGACTCACAAAGGGGTTGACAGAGTTATTCTTATTTTATTCATACTCTCTCGTTTCCCGTATGCAAAAGGCAAATTTGCGACCACGGGCTTCGGGACCTTATACAGGGGGTTTTATTGAGAATGTCACAGAGGAAATATTCCGTGACAGATATATGTGAGTGACGGAGGTACGAATCAAATTAAGCTTGGAACTTTGATATGGAAACGGTCGTATTTTCGAAATTGCCTGTGTATCTTTTGTCCAGACCGCTGAGCACTGCTAGTTTTATTGTTTACTTGTATTTAACCACGGCCTTGTCTGCGTTATTCCCGTTATTATTCAAACGGAATGAACCGGGATAAAAAGTACCTATTCTATGTTTCAATCCAGGACTTGGTCTGCTTGTATGAAAAATTTCATCTCAATCCATTCAGTTATTACCGCGTTATTCATTAACACATATCAAAACATCCATAAATATTCACAAACTTTCAAATTTGTAATATTAGTAGGAATATATAGGACGCGCGCAATATGAATGTAATTTGTCGTCCATAATAACTGACAGGCCTAAAATTTTCTAGAGATTAATCAGGTCAAATTTATGCAAGATATTATATGTCAGATATGTTACAAAAGTAATTAATACAGTAACTTCACAAGTAGTAGGTAATACAAATTAAATTAACATAACAATAGTAAAATACAATACTGACTAAGAATGCCTAAGCCTAAACATGACTAAAAACTAATTAAACTATATACGAAAAGAAAGAAGATTACAAAAAGAATACCGATTATATTGAACTAGCATTTTCCCGCGGCTTCGCCCGCGTTGTTCCCGTTATTGTCCTAAAGGAACTCTTTACCGGGATATAAAGTATCCTATGTTTCAATCCAGGCCTTGGTCTACTTGCATGCCAAATTTCAGCTTGATCCATCCAGTTGTTACCCCGTTATAAGGTAACAAACATCCAAACATCTTCACAAACTTTCGCATTTATAATATTAGTGGGAAATGGGATGGGATAGCAATTCAATCTGCGGCATGGTCCCCATTACGCTGGCGGCATTCACTCTCTGGACTGCGAGTGCAATTCTCTGAGAGAGGTAAGGGCCAGCTCTGGGATCTCCCGAGGCATGGACCAGCCGCGGCGACAGAGTCCTCATGAAGGCTTAATACAGCGACCATAAATATTGGTAATAAATTTAATAAACATTTGTTACAATACTGCCACAACTGTTGAGCGTAATTATGATTTAATTAATCTGGGAGCACGGCAGTGCCCCCGCCAAGTCGAGCGAAACAAAGGCACAGCCGTACCATCCTTTTCTGGATCTCTTTTATATCAACTGGCTTTAAATAATGCTGGTTTCGTTTATACCAGGCTGCTCTTGAGGTCTGGGACTCAGTACTTTAATAAAATATTAGATTCCACAAATCACAAATTAGAATAGGGTATAACATAAACATACAGTCAATTAAAGACCATCCCTATTTGTATATAATTTGCCAAAAATATTTTCGGTAAAAACATAGGAAACCAATAGCAAAAATATTTTGTGGCGCGTTTTTGTTAGGTATCCTTTTATCTCTAAAACTATGCCTTCACGTCAAATTTATTCCATAACACCCTGTATGTAGGGACACTGTATATTCCTGGACAATGCTCGTCCTTTGTTTATCGCTTTTCCATTATCTTTAAACCATAAAGACGCAACTCTCAGCCGTCATCTTTTTATTTTAAACTTTATGTGTTTGAATTAAAGTTGGTTTTGTATTGTATGTGTCTTGACTTCTTGTGGTTTGTTTTGGGTGAGTTATGTTCCACTAACCTTTGACATAGGGTCTGGAATGTCAAAGTAACCTCGTTGGAGTAAAACGCATTAGGCGCTCCTAAGATTTCACGATGTTGCTGAATGTGATATTTTATGGGCTGGAAGAAATAGTAATTATGATGGGGATTCTATCAATAAACAAAGTATCAAATATCTGTTGTTTAGACTACCTATGACAAAAGTATTGCCGCAAGAGAGGACAATGTCTGCACAATTGGCAGTAATGTCGAAGAAGCAGACTCGAGATATTGAAAAGAAGGATGCAATCAAACATCGAATGAAGGAACTGAAGCAAATGATTAGTGATAAGAAAAAACAACATACAGGGTGACTTCTTTTACGTGATACAAGATAATTAAACCTCAATCTATCCATGATTTTGAACAACTTTTACTATGGGGTCAACTTTGTAAATGCAAAAAAAAATCAACGGTTTCATAGAAAAGGTCATCAATAGGTAGACCAAAATGTATGAGAGAGTTGTATTTTTTTTGCAATTGACAAAGTTGACCCCATAGTAAAAGTTGTTCAAAATCATGGATAGATTGAGGTTTAATTATCTTGTATCACGAAAAAGCAGTCACCCTGTAGACAGGCGATTAGTAAAATAACAAAGGAGATGTCTATTCGACGTAAGCAGAGTAAGACTCGGGTTAAACATTTGGGGCAGTTAAAAATTTATAAAACTAGTACCTATTCGAAATATGTATCAATGATTGAAAATATGATAACATCTGGCTATCTCGAGTATGAGTATGAGTATGAGTATCAATCATATTATAGGGAAAAGGAACTTTTAGTTAATAATATTGTCAATATTCTGAATACTTTACGTTTGTTGGTAGAATATACGGGAAAACCTAGAACTTATGTATTAAATGTACTTAATATTGGAAATCTAAGATTTGTTACTAGGCAAGCTTTGGAGTATATCCAGTTGATTAACTATAGGCTGCTTCATCAAAATATAGAGATCTCTCTCCAGGCGAGTGTTGTGCCTGGGGCCCGAAGACCAATGAGAGCTGGTCGGAAGTTGTATTTATGCACCGACATAGAAAACTTCGATAGTGCGATTCTACGAACATGTCAGAATTTACAGATGACAGGAGTGTCGCCACAGTATTGATAATATCCGCCAAATGATTGAAGTACAATCACGACACGGGATGACTGGTACGCGCTGTGCACCTTATAAACTCGCTCCTCGAATCGGCCCCAAGCTGTGATGTGTTTGCGAGTGGATGGTTTATCATGTGTGACGAGTGTCTGAGGTTCTGTGAGAAGATGGATGCAAGGCCTTCTTCTGTGTAATTTTCCATTCTTTGTTCATTATTTAATTTTATTATGTTTAAGCTGTATCTTAGTTTCACAGTGCTTTGGTTATACTGTTATGCTGTGAAATTTAATGAATAAAAAATAAAAATAAAAAAAATGCCACTTGCCACTGTTCTCAATTTAGTCGTGTAATTCAAATCTGGCGTTAGTGTCGGACCGAAACTAGTTTTATGGCCAAAACCGAAACCGAAACTTCCATATAAGGACATATTTATGAAAAAAACGGTCAGTCAAATTTTTAAATAACATATTGAAGTAATCCCACTAATATTATAAATGCGAAAGTTTGTGAAGATGTTTGGATATTTGGCAAACATCCAAATATCCAAACATCTTCACAAACCGAAACTTCCATATAAGGACATATTTATGAAAAAAACGGTCAGTCAAATTTTTAAATAACATATTGAAGTCCCACTAATATTATAATCCCATTTCCCACTAATATTATAAATGCGAAAGTTTGTGAAGATGTTTGGATATTTGGATGTTTGTTACCTAATAAAGAGGTAACAACTGGATGGATCGAGCTGAAATTTGGCATGTAAGTAGACCAAGTCCTGGGTTGAAACATAGGATATTTATATCCCGGTAAAGAGTTCCTTTGGGAAAATAACGGGAATAAAGCGGGCAAAGCCGCGGGAAAATGCTAGTCATTACTACAACATCATTATCACTTCGTAATTTCAAATAAATTATTTGTGCTTTTTGAAATAACGACTGTCCGATCGCAGCGCGAAACCTTTCGAATTCGGTTTCGGTTTCTGCTTTAGTTTCAGCCGAATGGGAGCCGAATCGAAACCCGTTTTTTGCCGAAACTAGGCCGAAATCGAAACTGCAACTGAAATTTCGGTCGGACTATATCGGGCGTACCTACTTCGTGCACACGACTGCTAACTTATGGTTACGCGGGTAAATTAAGAACAGTGGCAAATGATGTAACATTCCCTTGTAGTGACATGACAGTTCCACATTAGTTTAACCTAGTGTCCGACCGAAACTAGTTTTCACGGCAGAAACCGAAACCGAATTTCGGCTTTGATCTCAGTTTCGGCCGAAACCAGAAACTTCCACATAAGTTCATGTTTTCATGGGAAGATAAAAAAACTGACTATCATAATCAATCAGTCTTCATTAACACATAACATAGCCTCTGATATTTAACCGAAACCGAAACTGAAATTTCGTCGGACTTTAACCGTTAGATAAAGACAGGATAAAAAATAACAAAAATGAATGAGTAGGTGTAAATAAGCGGTGGTCAGCCCAAAGAATACACATAAATAAATAATTATGAAGGAACATTAATACATAATTATGTCGCAGTGTCGAAGTTCTCCCCACGAAGGAATGTCAAGTTTGTCTATACTAGGGTTTGCAGTACCGGGAATTTTTTGTATGGGAGAACCGGGAATTCCCGGTACTGCCATACTAAAATTTCCCGGTACTGCAAACCCTAGTCTATACTATGCTGTTTGGTTGTGACTTGCGTAGCGATACAATGACGTTAGTCAAAGTTGTTATTGGTTTGTCAATCTTTTGCATGTCAGAGAATTGGTGAATTGTGCTGGACAAGGAATTGAAGTTAGTGATGGTCGACCTGAGCCTTTTGGGCGAAGGGACGGGACACGTCCCGCAACACAACCTATACCACACTGCGTTTCTTCGTTTATTTACTAGCTAATTGATACTTGCGACCTCCAACCGATGGAAACCTTAACTGCAAATTATCGGCAATCTGATGGACATCCTGACGATACCTACCCCCTGACGCTGACACATACATACACCTACATACATAACCAATAATGTTTAATTTTTGAATTTTTCATGTTCATGTCTATGATCTCAGTTGGTCGAAATATAAACTTTTTATTTTATTTATTTATTTTAATACATGTAATAAATAAAATACAAACGATACAATTTTGAATATATTATATTACCACAGTCGATTTATTTGAAGCCAACATACGAGTTACATTTCCTGGGAAATTATTAATGAAATACTGCTTGTATTTTCATATCGAAAGCCGGAATGGTTTTCGACGAAATGTCGATGATTAAATTGTAGATGCTGTTAAAAACCGAAAGCTCGATATTAAAATATGAGCACAAAAGAGCGAGCTTAATAAAACGCATCGAGTCTAAAGCGTCAAGTCCGCTGGAAGCACACAAAGGCTGAAAGGTGACGGGAGCTTTCCGATCGATCTCCGTAATTGTGCCAGGTGTACAGTCGGACTAGATTATGCAACTCGGTTATAAATGCTTCAAAGTGATGGCTCGAAAATCAAGCGAAGGCTTAATTTGGCGCGTGACATACTTATTGTCATCATAAGCATCTCGTCACCGATTATTATTAAAATCGCAATTAGTATACGATTGAGCAATATGTCATTTTTGAATTAGTACATGAAATTACATTATCAATGGTAGAGTGGGCAGATAAATGAAAATACTTATTTCACTACAAAAAAGTTGAAGAGCTTGGGGAAAAAACACCTGCACCTCCCCCCACATCTATATCCTGATTGCACGGATCCTACACTCCCCTCCCGTATTTATTTTGGCTCACTGGTGTCTCGGATAGGAGGGACGGTTGATCATGCCGGAGCGGCAGACAACGGCGAGGGATACACGGGAGTGCTCGGGTGCGCCCCCCGCCACGGAACCCATAGATCCGGCCAGGGCCTGTAAAGTGTTGCTATACATCTCTGAACGACTATTGGTATCATGCCGGGGTGCCCGCCTGAGCAATCGCGTTGAGCCTCGTCGGCCCTCCCTCTCTTGTGTGCTCAACGCCTCCGCGTCCTTGCAGCAGAACTGCTGGCTGGATGAGTCACCGGAACGGAACGGAACGGATTACATTTTGAATTAATACATTGAAGATGAGATTTCTCGGCACCGACCGTTTAATACTTTACCGCGATTCATATTGTATAAGAAGTAACACATTTATTATCGATAGGTAGGTACGCGATTCGGTCACGATTCGATAACATGAAAATTATAAATAAATAAATATTAGGGGACAATCTTACACAAATCGAACTAGCCCCATAGTAAGTAGTAGTAATTATGTGGAACATAATGACCGATTTGTCAAATAAGACGAGAAAAGAGATTACTTTAATATTTTTTTATAAAACTAATGACACAGCAAGGTAGAGTTGTTTGTATGTAGTGGGCTTCGCCGCAGTCGGGTATAAATGTAAAGGGTTTATTTAACTAAGTAGAAACTGTTTAAAATCACGTCGATCCCAGAAACTGTTTGCATGAAAGTTACAACAAATCTAACTACCGCTTGAGTGGAACATTCGTAATGAACGAGTATTTAGGGAGCTACGAGCGCGGGCCTCCTTCAAACATGGCTTTGTGATCTTTGCAAAGTGAATAAAGAACCAGTCAAGTGCGAGTCGGATTCGCACACGATGGGTTCCGTACCACTGTCGAGCAAAAAACACATAAGGTCCTTTTATGGGAACCCTCTTTTATTTTTAATTTTATTTTGTTTTTATTATTTGTTGTCAACGCGGTAATTACATATTATGCCACACCTGGCCATAAAGTGGCTTTTTCCGCACGCTTTCTGGCCAAGTGTAGACATAAAATGATGTACACAACATGGAAGGTAGTAAAGAAAGCCCTCGATCGCATATTTACGTCCCTCGCTTGCAGCTCGGGCCGCAAACTTCTGCGATCTCGGCCTTTCTTTGTATTACCGCCCTAGTTGTGTAATGTACTATTCTACTACGGTTAAAAAATACAGCCCTGGCTTAGTAATACGGGTACGTCCCGTACGTACCGGTACGTACGAACTCTAAAAGGTAGATGTGAAGGAGGGCGTAATTGAAATATTTTTTATGCCACACCTGGCCATAAAGTGGCCTTTTCCGCACGCTGCGCGTACGGAAAAAGCCGCTTTCTGGCCAAGTGTAGGCATAAAATGATGTACACAAGACGGGAGGTAATAAAGAAAGCCCTCGATCGCATATTTACGTCCCTCGCTTGCAGCTCGGGCCGCAAACTTCTGCAATCTCGGCCTTTCTTTGTATTACCACCCTAGTTGTGTAATGTACTATTATATATTTTTATTAGCTCATTACCAGAATACTGCATTCCTAAAATACCAGATTCTCCATATACACATCCAACAAAATCATTTAGATCCTTGAATAACTTACAATTTTATAATCTAGTGTAACGGAATGTGGTAAGGTAGGAATCTGATAACTCGAGAAACTGGTGTTTTGAAAAATCTGGTATTTTAGGACTGCGGTATTTTGAGCATGAGGTGGGCATGAGCGTTTTTATTCGATCTGTATTGCGATAGCTCGCTTATAAATCTAGGCTAGATTTTATTCTATGTTAGAGCGAGATAGACGGCATTCTATGAGTTCAAAAACACCTCAGTTTTTCCTCTGCTAACGTAAATCTAGGTACTACCCTAAAGTTGTCTGGAAGAGATCGCTTATTAGAACTGCCTGTTGTTTACCATTTAATACGCAGTTTTAGATTTAAATTTATGACCTTTGTTTTGGTGCACAAAAACTAATACTGGTACAAAACTGTAGTTTATAATTTCCTGAATCCCTGAGGTTGATCCTGCTCACGTTTTCCGAGTCACCCTGTATAAGTGTACAAGAGGAGAGATAATCGCCTAAGATCGCTTGCTAAACCTTGAATAGATGTCGTGTTCGTCCGTCCGCATTTCTCGTGCAGTAATTGTTTGCTGTAACTCAGCGGAACGAATACTGCCCTCCAGGGGTGACATAGAATACACGGGGAAAGATAGCTCACTTTTAACCAGTGACATAGACACTGCTTACTCTCTAATTTCTTCCCTACTAAAAATGGGAGGGTAGAAATTAGTAGGTTAAGTTGTATTTTAATACACTACTTATTTACCTACACACACACACACTACTTATCTTGGCATTTTTTATGTTTGTATCTATTGCTCTTTTGACATGAAATCATGATTTATATGAATAAAAATAATAATTGTTTGACATTTTATTCTAGTCCATTTTATTGTGAATTTTATATAGGGAATGGTATAATTAATTGTTCAAATACGACCAAATGAAATGGAAAATGTATGTTCTTATCACTAAACTACACTTTTGGCGTTAAACGCTAAGCAAAAAACGTTACACGCTAGATTTCCGTACAAATCGTCGAACTATTTCCTTTTATCTCGATATATTTTTGTAGTTCAACTGGAGAAGGAGGTGGAAACTTGTGACTAATTAGTATTACAAATAGGGATGATGACTGGGTTAAAAATATGTAATTCTATTTAGTCCGTCAGTTAGATTATGGAAAAATATGGGACACGTATTTTTTGGTTTATCAAAATATTAAAAATCGACAAGTTATAGATCATCAAACTTCTGGAGTGACGTCACTCGAAACTTCTAAGCACTCTATCCTCGTCAGTTTTTGTTTGTCAAACAAAACAAAAAATACGTGTACAATATTTTTTCATAATGTAACAGACGGACTAAACAGTTTTTTTTTAGTCATCTAGCCTATTCCTGATGACCCCGCTGTTAAATACTTCTGTGTCAGTCTTTGAATGCACGAGTTGTGAGCTAAATACCTAAACGCTTACAATAGCACGCAAAACGTTCCGATAACAAATTTCACCCCCTTCCCCCGCGATCCCGGAGGGATGAAATATGGGGAATTTAGGGGGGGGGGGGTGATATATCGCGACGTAAACGTTTATTATTGCTTTGTTTTACCTGGGGAGTTGTGCTATTAGGAAATAACCTTACGGGTGTTTTTTTCTACGGCGAAGGAAATATTCTACACGACAGTATAGGGAAGCATTTGCAAGTGGGTGAATCAACTTTTCTTTGCTTTATGCAATGATTGCTCTTTCTCCTTATTTATTCACCTTTTGCATGTTTTAACATGATTTAAATGGAACAAGATCTTACATCTAAAGATATAGGTAAAAATAAAAATGAAACTCGTTTTTAAGTAATAAATGGGGTAACCCAGCGGACGAACCCTTATTTTCATACAAAAGTGGAGGACAGCTATGTCCGCTGGGTCACTGCTTATAAACAAGTTATAAGAAACAAATTATAATAAAAAATATTTGCATTACGTAGCTTTATTATCTGTCTTATCAATGAGCATACATTTTATTCAAAAAATATCCGAATAAAGATTTCCTTTCAATTTTAGAATAAGAATAGAATAGAATAAGAATAAGAATAAGAGAAGGTGAAATTTTGTTGGCAAAGAAAAGTTGATTCACCCAAGCAGGTATTGCTACAATACCTTGCACGGTATGTATTTGTTCAATAAATATTTTGATGCCATACCTGCCCATAAAGTGGCTTTTACTGCACGCTTCGCGCACGGAAAAAGCCACTTTCTGGCCAAGTGTAGACATAAAATGATGTACACAACACGGGAGGTAATAAAGAAAGCCCTCGATCGCATATTTACGTCCCTCGCTTGCAGATCGGGCCGCAAGCATCTGCGATCTCGGCCTTTTTTTGATATACTGATATTTTTTGTTCCATTGGGCTTTTACCCCATTTTTTTATTTTTCTATGCGGCTATGTTAGGTGATTTCTTCGGACGCATTACTTTCTATTCGATTTTGTTGCTAGATGTATTTTTTCATCACACTTGCTCGAAAATGGTGTCATTACACGTAGGTTTTTCGGGCCGTAAATGACCTATTACGCCCTAGGGCGTAATGGTTTTCTTTTTAAATTTGAAACACTGGTTCTGTTTTACTCTTATTTGTCATGTTCAAAGGGAACGCCAACTTACTTTTTTAACTTTTATTACTGAAATATTTATTTAAAGAGAACTGTTATTGCAAATACATGTAAACACATATTCCTGTAACTTAATAAAATGTTTAAAAAAGTGTATTTCAGTATTTTGCAAATATAAAATCAACCATTTTAAATCTTTACCGCTATGGTTTCCGAACGTGACTTGACAATTCGAATTGTCTATGGATAGGTATATGACAATGTCACTGTCAGTTTTACAATTTTATTTAGGTTAAGTAGTATCAGATTTCCTCACAAGTGTGATGAAAAACATTGTGTGTGCCACGGGCGGTAAAGGAATTACAAACTCGTGTTGTTAAAGCCCTCGGCTTCGCCTCGGCCGTGTAACAGACACTCGTTTGTAATTCCTTACTTACCGCCATTGATACACAATGTACTATTTTGCATGTATTTAGTCACCTAGTCCTATCCTCGTGCATATGTTTTACCGGTAGAAAAAGTCCTCAATATTATATTATTACCCCTATAGGCATGTACTTACCTACGTTCATGTCCAATATAAAGCAGTGAAGTGACGGCAGGCGGTTGTCAGCCGATCCATATCGAATCAGCAGCGAGCGCGCAACCGCGGAACGAGATTAGTCGTGAAACGTGACGCGGCACAGAATATAAAACCAAAAACCCTGTAATAGCCCAATATTTTGAATTATTTAATGCTTTTTTATGTAGGGCTCATGTATTTGAGTAATGACTTCGTATTGATTCGTATCTCGTTCGCTCGTTCCTCGTATGATTGTCCTATTAATTAATTAAATAATAAACCAAAGAGAGATAGGCACAAGAGAACGAAAGAGAGAGAGGCTTCGGAGAGGGGCACAATTTCAGTTTTACAAACGGTACACAGACCAACCAAAAAAAAAGAACGAAATGAACGGAAAAAATACCGGTATCCGAGCCCTGATGCATACACACATTCTATTGGAATTTAAGCCCTTTATGAGAATAAAAGTCAGGTCAAGTCAGGAACATATGATTCAGCCATATTGCCACAGTATACTACAGTAATTTTTGTTGCGCGCGTATACGAACGCACTACAAGCAAAGAAATAAAAATGCGTAAGAATTCTCCAGTTGGATTGCACTCACACAGACGTGCTATGGCGCGTTTGTGTGAATACGTGTCGTGCGTTCCTAAGCGGCCGAAGTTGGACTTCTTGTTCGTCTTTATTCTTTGATATTGCGGAATTTCACAGAAACTAATGTCTTGACACTAGTCACTGACAACTGCCGCCCGGCCCGATCCGGTTCTTCTCTGGTCCAACATATATTATCTCTCATCGAAAGGGGAATTTTTCTTTTCAAAGGGGAACTTCACCAGAATGTCGGGCACGTGACGCCATTTTTGCATACTTCTAACAAAGTTAGGAAGTACATTTTTGGTAAGTATGTCAATTTTTAGGGTTCCGTAGCCAAAATGGCTAAAAAGGAACCCTTATAGTTTCGTCATGTCCGTCCGTCCGTCCGTCCGTCCGTCCGTCCGTCCGTATGTCACAGGCATTTTACTCAAAAACTACAAGACCTATACTGATGAAATTTGGAATATAGATGTCTTGTAGATGCCGCAACTAAGTTTCGTAGTTAAATAATAAAAATAAAAAAATCTAGGGGGGGCACTCCATACATGTAACAGAAGCTAAAAAAATTTTTTTCACAAAATGTCAACGTGTGGTACATAGTTCGACAGCTCTTTTGAAAACACTTTAAGGTTCTTAAGTAATGTTTTTGATTAAGTGAATACCTTTGGAAATAATCGCTCCGAAAGTTGTAAAAATTGTGTCCCCCCCCCTCTATCTTCTAAACCGTGAGTCCGAAAAATATAAAAAAAATTACAAAGATAACGCTCAATTAATACTTTCAACGAAAATTATTTTCAACAAGATCGGATTAACCGTTTTTGAGTTATTGCCGATAAACTGCGCTTCTCAACAAAAGGACGTAATTGCTATGAAGATACGCTCTTTTGTTGTTGTACTTTTTTTACATCGTATTTTTTACCTTATAGTTACGGCTATGGAACCCTACACTGAGCATGGTCCGACATGCTCTTGGCCAGTTTTTTATAACTTGGTTTCTGAATTGATAATGTGTGTAATTGTTTTTAAGGTAGCTGCCATAGTCGTCACTTGCCCGACAAAGTAGACGTTTTCGTGGAATGCCCCAATTTAAGTATGGAACCGTAACTGATGCTTAAAATCGGCCCCATGGACCACGTGCTAACGGGGCGGAGCCAGTACTTAGTGCTGAAGATAATACTATAGCGTCAAATGAATTTCTCACGTCGGTAGGTTTGTTACCAATCACAGATTTTTGTCTTTTAAACAATATACAACCCGCAACCTAGACGAAAATGTCGTCTATTGAAAATTTATATGAATACAGGGTGAATTTTAAATCGTGAATCGTAATAATTTTTTTGTAGTCTATACATAGTTAACAATAACTTACAATGCTTTTAAACCTAAATTAAGTATGTTTTTATTTTGTCCACTTTTTTTTGATTTATCCTAATTTTTAAAATCTCGTGGTCACCCTACATTCATGTTTCGTACTTGTCATGAAAATTTCAACATTAGATATCCAACCTCCTAATATTGAAGTTGGCTGGATAGAATTTTGTCACGTATTGTCAATAATGTCAACATCGTCGACATTGTCAACATAAGTACCTATTTAAATCGTATTTACTCATAAAATAATTCAGTTTTGTTACGATTAATGGTATAAGCGCCTCCACCATTTTGTTCATAATTAATTAAGCGGGTCTTTAATTGTAATTAACACTAGTGCTCTGTATTAGTCTTAAGTAGCTTTACCGGTAAACGTGGTTACGATTCACGATTTAAAATTCACCCTGTATATCAATATACATAAAACAAAGTCGGGTTAATTGCAACATTTTTAATTCGAGAACAGCTGGACCGATTTATATGATTTTTAATTCTTTGGGTTTTACTAAAACATGCAAAATTTTAAAAACTGAACGATGTTAACACGTTCAATGTCCCCATACAAAACTATGGGACAATGTCACAAGGCCCAACTGTGCAATCAGTATGTGAAAGTGACCCCATAGCAGTGCCGTAAATAGGGCGGTGCCACCGGTGCCCAGGCACAGGGCGGAGACACTGGGGGGCGCAAGAATGCCAAGAATAGCCAGACCAGGCAGGACCCTAGGGTACCCATAATATCTAAATAACCACATTTTTACTAAAAAAAACTCCGACCGCGGTGCACTTTGAAACTGCATAAAATCCGCCATTTTGTTTATTTTAACGAACTTCATACCCAGTGACACTCGCGCCATCATGACGAATCTAATGATGTATCATTTATCAAAATCGGATGTGCCGTTGAGTAGTTACGAGCGGACACAGGAACGGACATACATACATACATACAGGTCAAACACATAACCCTCCTTTGGGCTTCGCCGCAGTCGGGTAAAAAAAACAATGGCGCAGTTATAGGAGCTCGCACAGGGCGCAGAGAAGGCTATTTACGCCACTGCCCCATAGTAGAAGCACGGACTCCTGAAAAATATCTTCATGACCCCACATTGGGGGCCCCAAGACAGGGAACGTGTTAAAAGTTTGTAAGTTTTAGTAAATTACTGACATCTATTTTATGAGTTACGATTTTAAGCTAACATGGTCATTCACATAATACTATTATCATAAAAACAAACATAGGTCAACATCCCGATGACGACCGCTTTAGCTTAGTTGGTAGTGACCCTGCCTACGAAGCTGGAGGTCCTGGGTTCGAATCCTGGTACGGGCATTTATTTGTGTGATGAGCACGAATATTTGTTCCTGAGTCATGGATGTTTTCTATGTATTTAAGTATTTGTATTTATTAAATATATCGTCGTCTAGTATCCATAACACAAGCCTTATTGAGTTTACTATGGGGCTAGTTCGATTAGTGTAAGGTTGTCCCCTAATATTTATTATATTTATTTATTTATTTATTATTTATTATCCCGGTGTTAACAGTAGTTATCATTTTATGATTGTTTATCAATGTCAGATCACCGTATTGAATTTTGGCCAGCAATGAGAACTTAGTACATTTAGTGCCAAATCCAGTACATTTTCTACCGATGCTTTATAACATACGATGTTAGCTCTGTCACTGCGATATACTAGTGGAGCGAGGCTTCTCGAAGCAGTATAAACAATGAGAGTTTACCTTGCATCAAATGTACACATGTAGGACCCGTGTAAATAAGAGTATTTACACAAGATCTACATTTGTATTTATTTGAACGTTTCTTGAGCGAGAATACAGGGTGGAATATTATTGATCTTCCATATTTTTCCTAGGCATTAGGTATCAATAAAAGATGCCATTTCCGAACAAAAAAATGTAGGTAAAATTATCACCATAAATGTCGGCAGTGATGCTCATAAGGAATTTTGAACCGTTTCAATCAATCCCGCTGGTCCATCTCTCACTTTGAGCATTCAGCGAACCTGCTTGATAATCAGAAATGAGCTGTTTAACTCACTTGAGAGGTTTAATGAAAGGTCAATATGGCGGACATTGTGGGTCGGCAGCGGCAGGAGTGACACGGGGTTATGCATATTCATAGGTCTTCATATCATAGCAGGCTAGTGGATTTGGCCTTTTGTCGAGATATCGGGGGGCACGGCCATTTCAGGCTCCCTTAATTTTGTGCTGTCCCTTATTTTTTTAATTGTTAGGGGTTAAATTGTGCAATTCGAATTTGGAGTAATTTGTTGGAGCTCTGTAATTTTGTGCTGAAGCATCCTGACGAATGCTTTCGCGTGTGCGACATGAAATGAAATGAAATAATTTATTTCTGTAAGTAGGCCTCAAGGGCTCTTTCACATGTCTGATTCTTTCTTTTGGCGCTTCGGCAAATGACATTCTGGTGAGAAGAAGCGCCGGAAGAGACTCACCACTCTCTTTAAAGCTGAAGCTGCCGACGTCTGCAGCTGTGGAACTGGCCAACTTGGAGCTGGCTTTCTGACCGTAACTGTGACTCTTAACGGATTATAGACTCTCATGTCATTTCGCGCAAACAAAATGTATCAAGTTATAAAATAAAACACATTAGAAACATAACTGATGCCGTGGAAGCAAATAAATTACGCTCTTTATGTTTTTTTATGGAAAACCGCCCGACTCAAATCACCTTAATTTAAAGATTGGTCCCACTCTTTGTTTGGAAGTGGTATATATGTAGTGTTACCGTTGTAAACACTTCTATAGTGCGATGCAGAACACTATGGGAATTGTGCCGTTTGTATGGGCGTTGATGTAATCGCCATCTGTCGTTGAATTGCTGTTACTGTCTTCTTGTTCTAACGAGTGTCGCTAGATGGCAATCTCTACACATGTTCTATAAGAATGTTTGCAAGATACTGACAACTAAAGTCAACTGACTGACGTTTATAAACCTAGCGCTCGATAATTCGCTAAATATTGGTATCCCAGAATAATAACAAATCCGGAGATTAGCAATATTTGCTTAGAACGACGTATCTTATAGAATTCGGGGATAAAACGCGGTGAAGATAATGAGAGATTAATTAGGCACAAACACGCTTATTATAACATTACCACAATATAATAGCAGTATTTTTTTTGTTCCTGCAAAAGGTACATCGTGTGACTTGTATGTGTGCGCGCCGTGAACGAACGAACTACAAGCAAAGATACCAATCGAAAGAATAGACAAAAAAAACCTCTTAAGTAACATAGTATCTCAAAACAAAGGAATAGAGTAAAATGTTTGATCCAGATTTCAAGAAAATTATTTTCCATGTATTTTTTTATAAAATCGTTGAATTCAGTATTACTTAATTTTAAAAATAAATAAAATCTCCTTTCAGCAAAATATCCTATTTACAATATTCGAGGTACTTTCCCTTCATGTCGGATAGTCTTGGGACATCCTGTATACCTGTCTCACTTTGAGCATGCCTACAGCCTTGGCCAAAAGTATTAAGCACCCTTGTATTTTTCATACAAAAATCTAACATTTGCTCAAAGTTTTCTTATTAATAAGAACTTGAAAAGTCCCCAAAGAAAGCTTTTAATTCAGTTTGGTGGTTAAATTACATTTTGCATAAATAAAATTTCCAGTATCTAGTTCGGAAGTAAAGAAGTTTTTTTCCCTTTAGTTTTTTATTTAAATATATAAGTACTTTGAGGTAATATTGAAATTAAATATCCTTTATTCATAATTGAAAACTATATTAAATTTCGAGTGTTTGTAAATTTTTATTAGGGCAAAATAATATATACTTAATCAATAAGTTATTAACACAAAACATGCATACTTAATTTTGAATGGAATGAAGATATTGCACAGTCTAAAAATCTGATCCACATTAAAAAAAAAAACCCTAAAACCTACCGAATGCGCCATCGTGTCAATCAGCTTTTTGTTTGCAGCACTGTTTGAAATATCTGATACAATATTGCTATGTTATGTCTCCACAATGGACACACCCGATATAGTAAACGTGTTCTATCGATACGGCTTCAAAACTGAACGTATTCGTGTAATAAATTGTTATTTTATGCAGCCGTCGGCGTCCGAGGCGGTGCAGCATGCACTTCATTTCCGCGTGGAAGCGAATCCGGGCCCCGCCCATCCTGTATTCTATTTATGACCTAAGGATATAAATTATAGAGGTTTATGCAGACCGGAAAACGTGAAAAGAAAATCGACAGATCTCCACGGGGTCGGAACCGTACATGGTCGATTTCTACCCATCCGACCCAAAGTATGATCAACTTCTCTGACCAAACTCGGACACAGATCATAAAAAAACCCAGTCAAGTGCGAGTCGGATTCGCGCACCGCGGGTCCCGTACAAACTCGTTAGTAGATACGTGAATAGTTCAAGAAAAACTGTAGGGCGGAACAAACTTAATTTTACTCTTGAAAAACTGTTGTCATTGTAAAGCTGTTGTTAGTAATAGCCGGAGATCGGACAAATTTGCGTCATCGCTCGTATATACTGATTATTTTCTTTAATAAATGTACATTGTAACAAACCTGTGTATTTTTTGACTACCAAATTTAAATCTCAGGTAAGAATAGTACATTACATAAATAGGGTGGTAATACCAAGAAAGGCCGAGATCGCAGAAGTTTGCGGCCCAAGCTGCAAGCGAGGGACGTAAATATGCGATCGAGGGCTTTTTTTATTACCTCCCGTGTTGGGTACATCATTTTATGTCTACACTTGGCCAGAAAGCGGCTTAGTGGTTAGTAAAGAAAATAAAATATATTTGGCAATACAAAGAATAACAAGATCATAGAAAACGTAAAATAACTTACAATGTATCCTAAACTAAAATATTTGATTATATTTTGGAGTCATGTCCACATTTTTTAGGAGCGATGACGCAAATTTGTCCGATCTCTGGTAATAGCAAATAAGTTTGTATTACGATTTTTGCGAATTTCTAAAAAAAAACGACGCAAATTAGGAAAACCGTTATATTTGTCCTGTTATTTATTTAGGATGATTTTAATAATTGGTAATTATTACTGATTTTTCTATTCATTAACTTCGAAGATAATAGGGGGAATGGTATTTTTTTAACGTTTTTCGTCCTAAATCAAAAAGTACATGATTAAGAAAAAAAAATGATTTTGGACTCTACCTCAAATTAAGCCCTTTCATTTGGTACCCCATTTCCTTTCATCTCCATCTAATTAAGGGCAGGATTTCCGAAATCGACCTCCGGGAGAATCAAAATTAAGTAACGAAATATTCATATTTTTGGATCGAAAAAGAAATATACTATAGTTCAAGAGTGCTTCTGTGTTTCTGTGCGGTTCAAAACACGATACTTTCAACTTCGCTCGATCATAATTCGTCACGAAAACAGGTAATTTTTTAGCAGTTTTTCCAGTTTTACTCGAGTTCTATCACACTTATATCACTAAAAAACATGTCAATCGATAGATAATGACATTTTACCGGGACCTGTGCGGTTCAGTTTTTTTTAAATTACTTATTTTTTAGTAGCTCAGTACTATATAACAAAGTAGCCCACGCGCTGTGGCTTCAGATGCCCGCCGGGCGTGTCCGAGGTCGGACCTGTGTCGCTTTCGAGCTCGTGACAGCTCTCCTCACTCAACGGACAAAATAAACGTCACGCTAGAATCACAGCGTATACACTCTAACAGTAATCCAACGCCTTTGATATCGAATGATTAGCTGAATATTAAAATGATAGGTTATTTAACTTATCACTGTTATTTCTTCATCATGATTAGTAAATTTTAGTCTTGTGCAAAACATAAGCTTCTTCAACTGTATACCATTGCACACATTTGTTTTATTTTTAACCGACTTCCAAAAGAAGGACGGTTCTCTATTCGTCTGTATGTTTTTTTTTGTATGTTTGTTACGCGATTACTCGAAGACTGCTGGACCGATTTGGAAAACTCTTTTTTTGTTTGAAAGGGTATACTTCCGACGTGGTCCCATTGCAACCAAATCAGGATCTGATGATGGGATCTTGGAGAAACCGAGGGAACTCTTCAAATATTAGAGGCACACATATAGTGATTTCGGTATTTTTCGTAGTTTCTCGTCCATTTCTTATAAGCAATAAGTTTTTAGTATTGACCGACTTCAAAAAAGGAACAATTGTTTATGTAGGTTTTTTCCCCGATTACTTAAAAACGACTGGGCCGATTTGGAAAATTATTTTTATGTTTGAAACGGCAAGTATACTTCCGAGGTGATTCCATTGCAACCAAATCAGGATCTGATGATGGGATCTTGGAGAAATCGAGGGAACTCTTCAAATATCATAGGCACACATATAGGGATTTTGGTATTTTTCTTTGTTTCTCGTGCATTTCTTATTAGAAATAAGTTTCCAGTCTTAACCGACTTCAAAACAAAGAGCAATTTTTATGTAGGTTTGTTCCCCGATTACTTGAAAACGGCTAGACCGATTCTGAAAATTTTTCTTTTAACTAAATAGACTGAAGTCTATTTGGTTAAAACAATATTTTTCCAGCGCTACTAAAAATTTAAAAATAAAGTAAATTTTTAAAACAAAAATAAAAACCGACTTCCAAAAACTGTTAGTAAATTAGGCCTTATTCCTTAAGATACGTCTGTCAAAATCTCTATTGTATGACAAGAGACACTGCTGAGTTTTCCGTTTCATAGGGTAAGGTTAGGGTTAGTACCTTATGACGTTGTCACGTTCAACTATCGTCAGTAAACCGACTTTACAGACAATCGAATATGTCAAAGTCGAAGTCAAAGTTGAAGTCAAAGTCAAAGTCAAAGTTGAAGTCAAAGTCAAAGTTGAAGTCAAAGTCAAAGTTGAAGTCAAAGTCAAAGTTGAAGTCAAAGTCAGAGTCCGAGTCCGAGTCCGAGTCCGAGTCCGAGTCCGAGACCGAGACCGAGTCCGAGTCCGAGTCCGAGTCCGAGTCCGAGTCCGAGTCCGAGTCCGAGTCCGAGTCCGAGTCCGAGACCGAGACCGAGTCCGAGTCCGAGTCCGAGTCCGAGACCGAATCCGAGTCCGAGTCCGAGTCCGAGTCCGAGTCCGAGTCCGAGTCAGAGTCAGAGTCAGAATCAGAGTCAGAGTCAGGGTCAAAGTCAAAGTTTGATCCCTATATGTGTGCCTATGATATTTGAAGAGTTCCCTCGATTTCTCCAAGATCCCATCATCAGATTCTGATTTGGTTGCAATAGGACCACCTCGGAGGTATAAACCCTTTAACACAAAAAAGAATAGGTTCAGCCGTCTTCAAGTAATCGGGGAAGAAACCTAGATATAAATTTACTCTTTGTTTTGAAGTCGGCTAACACTAGAAACTTGTTGCTAATAAGACATGGACGAGAAAAAATTACGAAAAATACCGAAATCGCTATATGTGTGCCTATAATATTTGAAGAGTTCCTTCGATTTCTCCAAGATTCCATCATCAGATCCTGATTTGGTTGCAATGGGACCACCTCGGAACTCTACCCTTTCAAACAAAAAAGGAATTTTCCAAATCGGTCCAGCCGTCTTCAAGTAATCGGTGAACAAACACACAAAAAAAACAGACGAGTTGAGAACCGTCCTTTTTTTGGAAGTCGGTTAAAAACTAACTATGTTTAAAATTTGGAGCCTGTGAGTCTGCTAGAAGTACTTTAGAATTATGATGATCATCAGTCAGTGAATCAGTCAGTCAGTCAGTGACAAAACTAAGGAACTTTGACATGCAATAGTTCTTAAACTACACGTTCAATTTGAATGATATTGAGAATATATATGTCTTATTGTGTATATATCCCTGAAATTTCAGGATTGTAGCTTTAGCCAGTACAAAATTACAGGAGGCTGAAATTAGCTTGAATGGCTTCGAGAAAAGGATGGTATGGCCGTGCCGTGCCTTTGTTTTGCTCGACTTGGCGGGGGCACTGCCGTGCCCCCAGATGAAATATGTACCTACCTTTCACATTGTACGACACGATGCCTGTTGGTCTAATTTATTTATAAGTAAATAATAAATCTACAATATCTGCCAACTGTAACCGGCAGTGATAATATTGTCATGTTTAGTTTAAGTTTATTTATTAACTAAACGTTAGTTACCTATTAGAAAAACAACCGCTTTCTTTTCTAACATTACGATGATCCTTTTATTTTAAGTGTTTCGATGTCATAGATAGGTATATCTACCTGATATAAACAACCAGAGAGTACGTAAGGTAGTAGACCTACTGTTACAATTTCGCTGCGGCATAAGTTGACACTAGGGATTGCAGCCAGACTCGAAAACCGAAAAACGAGTACTTTTCGATTAAACTCGAAAACCGAGTTCGGTTTCGATTTTTACTCGAAACTGTCTGAAGTAGTTTTAATTTTTTTTTGTGTAATGATAATGATTAAATTAGTTTGTAAACTCGGGATTAAGTAGGGTAGTAGGGTAGTTTTTAGGGTTCCGTACCAAAATGGTAAAAAAGGAACCCTTATGGTGCGACTCCATCTGTCTGTCACAGCAAGATATCTCAGGATCTACTAATGCTATCGACTTGAAATTTGGAATAGTGTTAAAAATTGCTAACCCGAGGCTATTGGACAGTAAAAAAATCTTATACCTTTTTCCTTTTTTTTTTAAAGGGGACCGAAATGGGACTTTGAAAATTGAAAGTAGGGCTATTATATTGAACGGGGTATCAAATGAAAGGGCTTGATTTGTAGATTAAAACACCGTGTTTATTTTTTTTTCTTAAATAAGTAGTATTTGATTTATAATGCCAAACGTTAAAAAAATACCATTCCCCCCTATTATCTTCGAAGTTACTGAACAGAAAAATCTGTAATAATTACCAATTGTTAATGTCGTCCTAAATATTACAGGAAAAATCATAACGGTTTTCCTAAGTTGCACCGTTTTTTAGAAATTCGCAAAAATCGTAACACATACTTATTTGCTCCTACTAAACTAATCGCCATACAGTTTTTCTTGAACTATCTATGTAGCTACTTGAGTTTGTACGGAACCCTCGGTACGCGAGTCCGACTCGCACTTGACCGGTTTTTAATCTATCCATCAGAAACCGTCAAATTGTGAACGACCTTGCACTTACCGACAAAGAGTTTACAATCTGTCGGATTTCCTAGAGGATATGGCACCATAGACCACATACACAGTGAGGCAGATAATACAGAAGACTGAGGAGTAAAATCAGCCCCTGTGCTTAGCATTTGTGGACTATGAGAAAGCTTTTGATTCTGTCTGGTTCTGGAATCCTTGCAACGTTGCCAAATAGACTGGCGATACATCCAAGTGCTGAGATGTCTCTACGCCGTCCAAGTACAGAACCAGCAGACTAAGCCCATTCTCCTGCAGCGGAGTGTGAGACAAGGGGATGTCATTTCCCCCAAATTGTTCACGAATGCACTGGAGGATGTGTTTATGACGCTAGCTTGGGAGGGTCGTGGCATTAATATAAACGACGAGTACATTTCACACTTGCGATTTGCAGACGATACCGTCATTTTGGCTTGAACTTTGCAGGATTTAGAATACATGCTGAACGGTCTAGCTGCTTTTTCTCAACACGCCGGTCTTAGGATGAACTTGGGCGAAACCAAGGTTATGTTCAACGTTATTGTTTTACCGAAACTGACTGCAGGGCAGGACGCCCTTCTCGAAGTTGTTCAGGAGTACGTTTACCTCGGGCAAGTTCTGCAGTTAGGTAAAAATAACTTTGTAAAAGAGGTTAATAGAAGAATACAGCTGGGTTGGGCTGCGTATGGGAAATTACGTCGAGTCTTCTCGTCGTCCATTCCACAATGTCTGAAGACAAGGGTTTTCGATCAGTGCATCCTACCTACCAGTCTTGACATACGGAGCCGAAAAGTTGTCGCTCACGGGAAGGCTGAGTACCTACGTAAATTTAAGGTCACTCAGCAAGCTATGGAAAGGGCCATGTTGGGAGTATTTCAGAAGGATCGTATCCGTAATGATGTGATCCGACAGAGAACTAAAATCGTCGACATAGCCCAAAGGATTAGCAAGCTGAAGTGGCAGTGGGCTGGCCATATCTGCCGCAGAACCAACAAGCGCTGAAGCAAGCGTGTTCTCGAGTGGAGACTACGGATCGGCAAACGTAGTGTGGGGCGCCCTCAGACAAGATGGAGTGATGATCTTCGCAAGATGGCTGGCAGAGGTTGGATGCCAGTGGCCGCGGATCGTGCTCGATGGCATGACATGGGAGAGGCCTATGTCGAGCAGTCGACTAATACGGGTTGATGATGCTGATGGTGGTGCGTATACACAACGTATTTCTGTCATTTTGCTTTTCTGTCGTTTCGCGTGTGTGTCATTTTGCGAAGTCAGAATATGTCTTTATCGAATTAAAGGCATTTTTTTATGCAGTAGTCAGTTATTACGTCGATTACTTACGTGTTACGAAACTTAAAAACCTATTTTTAAGGTTTACTTAAGTAAAAATATAAAAATCCGTAATATTATAAGGACGCAAAAAAACTCGAAAAACCGCGGTTATTAACCGAGTTCTATTTCGATTAAAACTCGATCGAGTTACTCGGTTAACCGAGTTTCGAGTAACTCGTTTGCAATCCCTAGTTGACACATTTACACAGGTTGGGGTCA
Organism: Eudemis profundana; assembly: GCA_947034925.1. Lineage (NCBI taxonomy): Eukaryota > Metazoa > Arthropoda > Insecta > Lepidoptera > Tortricidae > Eudemis > Eudemis profundana. The sequence goes on from OX344808.1 coordinate 22,153,634, forward strand.
CGAAAGTTCATTTCGAACGGGATCGCGCCGCTTGTTCGTCTAAGGGGGGCGGGGAGCTCGAATTGCTTGTCGTCTTCGAACATCCCCGCCTTAATGAGACAGATGTATGCATCTACAATATGCCGACGACGCCAGCAGATAAATGGTGGCAGTAATAGTGAATTATCGAGCAAGCGGAACTGATGGGTTCCTATCTATCGTATATTGATTTTATCAATCTCTCTCGTGTAGCTCGTGATACAATAAAACAAAGTATGTACTTACGACACGTTGAGCTTAGTTCAGAGGCGTAGGAACGTAAAAGGTTGTTAGTTCCCGTCCCCGTCCCCCGCCCTTGATGGCACCTAGGGCAGTACCTCTAGCACAACTGTGACACGCGACTCTTTGTCGCGCGACAAATGCTACCTAACTCTTTCCACTCAATATCGTGTGACAGTGACAGGGTGATGCTCTGTCACGCGAGAAACCAAGTCGCGGCCAGTTATGCTAGACGTACAGGTGCGCTTCACTCGATTTTGGCCACCCGCGCTGTGGGCGTAGCCGATCCGGTCGCCAGCGACCAAAACGTCACAGTTTCACAATATTATTATTGTGACAGTACGCAAACGCCGTTGATGCCGGCCGAACGCCACTAGCGAAAACTATGCGAGGGCGTATTGTATTGTGCGAAGTTTCCGTGCTGTGGCTGTGGCGGTGGGAATTCCCACGCTCTCCTCAAAACAACAGGCTTCGGCACGAGAGTGGGAATTCTTATATTATAGTGTCTAACGTGCGACGCTGAAATATCTGTGTATATTCTCTAATCTATGCTTAGGGCACGTACCCTGCCTGCACCACCCTTGCTGCGCCACTGGCTTACTGGGAATGACACCGCGAAGCTATGTTTACTTGCGATTTGCGAGCGAGTTAGAAGCGAAGTTCCACACAAATGTCGCTCGCGGCGAACACGCCGCGATTTCGCCGCGACTGCTTTTGTATGGAAACACGCCCGCAAAGTGCAAGTGTGATAAGGCCCAAAAGGTCCCGGGCTCAAATCCTGGTACGGGAAATATTGTGATAAGCACGAGTATTTGTTCCTGGGTCGTACAGATGTAGTGCAAAATGATTTTCCATCGTACTTTATCGGAAAAGTTCGTATTTAGTGCTCTCTCAATCAGCTTCAGTACCCATCTTACAGCCGCCATTTTTCACTTTGACATTTGACACTACACTAAACAATAAAGTTCCATATAATGGATATATGAAAACGTCACTCATTTAATACAATCATTGATTGACAGTTCGGGTGCCATCGTATTCCGATTGAGATCCGAGTTTTCCCGATGGAAAATCATTTTGCACTACATCGTACATGTTTTCTATCTATTGAAGTATGTATTTTTATGTATACAGGGTGTCCCTAAAACCAACTTTTATACGATCAGGGCTGATAGACCAGCTCATAAGAACCTAGATTAAGCAAATTTGACCTCAGTAAAAATCTCTTAGTTTTCGAGATATTGACGTTTTTGTAAAACTCGTGCTCAGTGATACCCTGACTCGGTGTTTTGAGTGTCATTGCTAAAATATCAAGTATTTTACAAATCTGTTTTTTGCTATGTGTGGTCAAATAACTATGCTATTGAACGTATTTTCTGTTTTTGCTAATTTATTCATGCTGTGGACACAGTACAATAACAAAAAAAAATTATTCGATTTTTTTCAAATTTCACCTCTGACTTCGAACTAGCGTGGTGAAAAAAAAATGTACCAACATAACCAGGCACTCAACGTAAAAAAATTGCGCATTTATTGTAGTTTCTAAAATGGTATAAAATTTACTAAACACTGTAATAATTTTTGAAATAATGATATTTTGTTACAAAATTAACTGTCTGCCGCTTTCATCTCATACGATCCGGTTGAACTAAGTTTGCACCTGGCGTGCTTGACATCACATACAAATTAGGTGCAAACTTCACGTAATCGTCAATATCTCGAAAACTAAGAAATTTTTATGAGGTCGATTTTACTCAGTCTCGTTTTTTATGAGCTGGTTTATCAGCCCTGTTCGCCATTTTGTAAAAGTCGCGAATTTTGATAGCCTGGATCAGTCTTTCGAATGTCATGACTTCAAATTTCAGTATTTTCTTAATCTGCTTTTTGTTAAACATTACTTAATAATTATGCTATCATACCTTTTCTGTTCGAAATTCAAATTCTGGTACGAAATTTACCAATGGAATATTGTAGTATAATCTCCTTTTGAATTAAAATGCTATTATCTTAAAAACTACGGTGTCTAGTGTGTAAAATCTTACTATTTTAAACTACATTATTTTTTTTTATTTTAGCATGGTAAATTTGTTTTAAGTATTACGCGATTCAAATCCGAGGTCATATTTTGAATCACGTAAAATCTAATTTATTTTGATAAGGTATGATAGCATAATTATTAAGTAATGTTTAAAACAAAAAGCAGATTAAGAAAATACTGAAATTTGAAGTCATGACTTTCGAAAGACTGATCCAGGCTATCAAAATTCGCGACTTTTACAAAATGGCGAACAGGGCTGATAAACCAGCTCATAAAAAACGAGACTGAGTAAAATTGACCTCATAAAAATTTCTTAGTTTTCGAGATATTGACGATTACGTGAAGTTTGCACCTAATTTGTATGTGATGTCAAGCACGCCAGGTGCAAACTTAGTTCAACCGGATCGTATGAGATGAAAGCGGCAGACAGTTAATTTTGTAACAAAATATCATTATTTCAAAAATTATTACAGTGTTTAGTAAATTTTATACCATTTTAGAAACTACAATAAATGCGCAATTTTTTTACGTTGAGTGCCTGGTTATGTTGGTACATTTTTTTTTCACCACGCTAGTTCGAAGTCAGAGGTGAAATTTGAAAAAAATCGAATAATTTTTCTTTGTTATTGTACTGTGTCCACAGCATGAATAAATTAGCAAAAATAGAAAATACGTTCAATAGCATAGTTATTTGGCCACACATAGCAAAAAACAGATTTGTAAAATACTTGATATTTTAGCAATGACACTCAAAACACCGAGTCAGGGTATCACTTAGCACGAGTTTTACAAAAACGTCAATATCTCGAAAACTAAGAGATTTTTACTGAGGTCAAATTTGCTTAATCTAGGTTCTTATGAGCTGGTCTATCAGCCCTGATCGTATAAAAGTTGGTTTTAGGGACACCCTGTATAAGTATATATATCGTGATCCATAATACAGGCATCGGTTAGTTTGGAACTAGGTCGATTTACGTAAGTTTCCCATCGAATATTTGCTAACTTATTCGATGACTCGTTTATTGAAATAGCAAGCCTCAGTCAGCGCGGCCCGGGATTGACTTCTTTGTTTGTGCAGAAGAGTAGGTAAATATTATTTGTTATCCACGCACATTGCTAGTTCACTAAATGCAGTGCGAGGTAGTTGGTAATGACATTATACGTACCTCGTTTGCATACGTAAATACTAACTTTAAGAACTCCACCTGGAAAACTAAAATAATCAATTCACCTACCCGGTACCACGTCGGAGCCATCAATTCATATTGTAAAACCATTACCCCCCACTGCTTCGGTCAAAAAGGTCGGAACCACCTCATTTTCTAGAGGGCTTATCTTCCTAACAAACTATAGTGTCTAATGCTCTTCTGAGTGCAAAGGCCAGGGTAAACGTTCAAATACTTAACAGCTGTTATTCGCCGGTTGTTTGTCCCCAACTTTACTTTTCTTACTTTAATTAGAGAATGGAGAGTCCACAAATCCACACGGAGTCACGTAGCTAAGTGAAAAAGTTTATAACTAGAGGTACATTAGGAACGGGTCTGTCGATCTGTCTGTCCTGTCCTAAGGTTAACGACTTGACTGAGGGATGTGTAGTTACTAACGATGTCCGATAAGAGAAATTGCTTTCTTGTAAAATAATAGAACCAACAGGAGTCCACAGTGAAACGAAGATCGCGTTTTTTTCACCAAATACACTATAGTTAATACACCGAGTTATCTTATTTTCGTTAATCCGTACGTCAACTGAAGCTACCTGGTATATCACTTTTTGTTAAATTCAGTTTGTTTTATCATTCAAAATAAATTAATATTGAGTTGATAACCATTTTAACAGACACTTGTGAGAGTCAAAAGTTAATGTCAACCAGGCATAGAAGTTTTTGTGGCACGAATAAAATCTTCCTAAGGACTTCCCTATGATGTTAATTTATCGAAGAAAAACGGTATGAGTTACAACTTTAGTTTCTTGGAGAAATTAAATTAATTAGATTTCAAGCATGTGCCCTCGAAGTTAACGGAAATCAATAAAAACACGGTGTATACTTAACATAATCATAATCTGGACCGTCATTCGAAATTGTCACGTTGTGTTTTTTGCATTTAATTGTAGGTTTAAATATGACAAATTTAATTTTATGTTCAAGAGAAAGGTTTTACAATTGTCTCGAACAGCTTCGTTGGAATTATTTCGTCTAGCAACATTGCTACAACTGTCTAGTGTCATATTTGAGAGATTCTTGACATACAACATACTGATGTTGCTATATGTCATATAAATAGATCTATAGGGTAAATTTGTAATGCAAATTGGGAAATAACATTTATTATAATAAGATATTAAAAGTATAAAAATATAAACTAATTTGAATATAATGGACAAGTAAATATAGTTAAATATTCTGATCAGTAAATGTTATTTCTTAATTAATAGGATTGAAATTCTTTAGATTTCCAAATCAATTAGGGAGAAATTGAGGTCCTTAGTGGTAACACAATTTGGTTGAAAATGATCTTTGAGAGAGAGGAGGTCTAGCGATACTGGCTGGAGCTCTTCAAAAGCTTTTTGCATCTGGGCCGTGAAGGGAGCAACTCCTGATGCTTGTGTTCTCCTTGGTGGCTACAAATATGGCGCGGCTGAGGCAGTCCTAATTTTCATCATGAAGTAATTGTGAGTAGCATTTCTTTAAGGTTAACTCATCTGGCTATGAGGCACCCCATTCACTGAAAGGTCTTGTTACAGTTAGCCCTCCGGGGGCATCTTCATGAAGGGTGGCGGGCTTCGCAGAGCTATGAGGATATAACTCTTCTGTCTGGTGAGAATAACCATAATTTCAGTCTTCTTCTAAGCTGTGGAAAAAAACACATACTTTAGCATACTAATGTAAGCAATTTGTTCTATTCCAGCTGAAGATGGGTTTTTTCTTAATTGTTTCTAATTTTTTCTAATTTCTAATTTTCTAAATTCAAATTCAATTTCTAATTTCGGGATATTTCAAAAGGAACATGGTTTTGTATTAATTCACACCTCACCTATAAATCCCATGGGCTGTAGCGCTCTCGTCGGAATAGTCTTCATGCACACTACGGGTCACTAACATCCGGAGCCTGCTGTTGCTGTTGCCGGCATCAGAACTGCTGTAAGAAGGTGTGTCGATGAGAGTCTGCAGTCTCGAGGTTGGTGACTTCAAAATTTATTAAGTCATTGTTAGGAGATTAGTTTAAATTTAACTGATGGCAGTGTAACTTTAGGCACTAACATTTATACTAGCCTGTGACCTCACTACTAGAAGAACCTAGGCTTTAAGACCCCGCTCTACCAACTGAGCACAATAGGTAGTGCTAAGGAAACGCTGAATTTGTACTGTGAGGCCGCAAGCGAGTGAAAAAATAAAAATAAATTTGTCATACACTAACTGACTTTCCTTATTCTCCTTTTTGTTAGCCTGAACTACTGAAGGGTCCTGTACGTAGCACTACTTAATATTGTTTGTTTTTTTTATTGAAAGGTGAGTTCATAGTTTTTTTTCATCTTTCCACAATTATGTTCACACTGTATCCTCAAATATAACCGGGCGGGATACAGGGTGACATTGGCGCCCAACTTTTAGAGAAAATTCAGTATATTTCAGTACCTTTCAGTAGTTTTGAGCATATATTACACTGCCAATCGATTGTTGTAAAAATATTTCATACTTACATGGTAAAATCCACTTTTCAAGCCTTGTTCCTCGTGTTTCGATAGTGCAACACATTTCTTTTAGACATATTTTGTGTTTTGGGATTCATTTGATCCATATATTGTGTATTTCTTGATATTTGGAGCTAATTTTGGTGAACACGTTATTTAGAGGTTATAACCAAGTGACGTTTACAAAAGAAAGTGTAATTTTTTCAATCGACTACTTTTGAGTACTTTATTTTGAGTTTTGGATCTTGATATATCACAATTTAGACCTTTTGAAACTAAAATTTAATTTAGTTGTGATTTTAGAGACATTTATTTCAATTGTCCAGTTAAGCATTTCAGACAAATAGTATTTAAGTCTCAGACTTGATTTAAGTTCATTTAAAAGCTAATTTTATTACCAACGTTTTTAGTATTACCACATGAAATTCTAGATTTGATTTTTAAGCTTTGGTTTTGGTACATTGTAAAACTTAACAATTCCAAATTAAAATACACAACAAATTTACATCATACCTAATTACATTGTTTTTCAACAATTCTAAATATCCATTCATTCATTAAGATTTAAAAATTGGAATTGATATACAATACTGTTATTAGGCAAAAGCATTCCCACATATTGTTATTTTCAGACACTTACACCAATACATATTGTTTTTTCTGATACTTACCTTTTGTGCATTTTATAGTGATAATTAAGTAACAGACATATTTTGTTAAGGAAATTAAGTAAAAATAAGTTCATTTAAAAATATTGTATTAACTAGGTCACAGGTGATTCATAATATCTGAGTGGTAGTTTATTGTGATTACACATCCATCAGTACTAAGTACATTTATTTTAGATAATTCAAAATGGAGCGTAGCTTACAATTTCATTCTTTGTTGAAGGATGAGCTAAATTATGAAGTCACAATTAGATCTGAGACACCTGCAGGCACTGTGGATGGTATGAGGAAACAGTTGAGGCAATTGCTTCTGGAATGTCCACCCGAAGCAATTATCGAGACAGATTTTGAAACCGACAGTGAGCTCGGAATTATTTCAGACAAATTAAAAGACCTATCCACATGTGTTGACAGGTACACCCGTACGCAAGACAGGCACTCTTCAAGTCGTAGTAAAGCCTTAGGGAATCACTTGTATCATAGACTTTTGAGAGTCCAGACTGAGGATGATCCGGAGGCATTGTCGTTGAAGGCCGGCCTTACATCTCAGTTGGAATCTTTGTTTTCAAAGTTAGGTGGTTGTAAACAGTCTATGGGTTCTGTAGAAAATATTCAGGCCAGTGTTTCAAATTCCCAACCGACTTCAAACAAGGATATTCAGCTTGTTTGCTCTGGTAACATGAATGTTGCTAAATGGAATTTGAAATTCGAGGGCTCCGGCGACTTGAGATCATTCTTGGATCGTGTTGATGAACTTAAATCAGCTTTTGGTGTTTCTGATGCGATATTATTTCGTTCTGCAGCACTTTTGTTTTCTGGAAATGCATTGTTGTGGTATAGAGGTATTAAGGACCAAGTTTCTTCATGGATTGAATTGAAACAAAATTTATTATCGGAATTTGACGCTGTTGATTACGATTACCGTTTAATGGGAGAAATAAGGTCGAGAACTCAGGGTGTTGACGAGCCAGTCCACATTTATTTTGCTATAATGTCATGTTTGTTCTCTCGGCTTAAAACTCCACTGTCAGAGGATGCTAGGTTGGAAATATTACTGCACAACATAAGACCAAACTTATCACAACAGCTTGCTTTGATTAATATAACTTCTATTACGGATTTAAAAGATCATTGTCGTAAATTGGAAGCAGCACGCCAGCGGGCGGACTTGTTTGTTGAGCCGTCTAAGAGTTCTTGTAATACGCTCAGCAGTGATTTCGCGTACAAATCAAAGCAAAAACAAGTAAATGCAGTAAATGTCCTTGCACAACAGCGGCCCTCAAACAATTCTGGTCGTCAGGTGCCGACTTTTAGTCAACAATCGACAAGTAATAACAGCAACGTTCTTCAGTATTCTAACAACAGGTCCACACATGTACCGAATTCTCGGAATGTCCCGGTTTGTTATAAATGTGGTGGTACTAATCATAACTTTAGTTTCTGTAGGGGAAAGCCACAGAAAAATAACATTTGTACTGGATGCGGAAAATTTGGAGTTGTCATAGCAAATTGTGACACTTGTAAGAAACGTTCGGATACCTCACACAAAGTTTCACCAACGTCAAAAAACTAGTTAGCCAGAATCGTAGCGATCAATTTAACGGCAATTTTGATGAATCAATGAAGACGTTTTTTAATTATGATTCAATTGCTTCGGTTCTGTTTTCACCAAATAAAGATGACATACGGCCGTATTTGAAATTAAAAGTATGTGATTTTGAGATTTTTGGACTTTTAGACTCAGCATCTTCCTTATCTTTGCTTGGGAAAAATGCCCACGAGGATTTTGTTAAATTCGGTTTCGAGTTGCATAAAACCGAAACAATTTCGTGCAGTGTTGCAAATGGCGTTCAAGTAGAATCAATTGGTTATATGTTTATGCCGGTAACATTTAAGGATGTTACACACGTGCTTAAGTTTTTTGTTATACCCAATATTGTTACGGAAGTTATTTTAGGGGTAAATTTTTGGCACGCTTTTCGCTTGGCGCCAGAAATATTTGACAACATAGCATATATTAAAGCTCCGGAGAAATATTTTGAGAGATGTAACAGTGTTGGTTCTAAACAGGTACACACCATACAGTCGTATGAGCATTTAACTTTAACGCAGCAAGAGCTTGCTAGTGCCGTAGTAGGGAAGTTTAGGGATATCTCGTTCGAAGAGAAAGGGTTAGGTAGGACGTCCTTAATTGAGCATGTCATTGACACTGGCGACGCCTTACCTATTAAGACCAAACAGTATCCACTATCTCCTGAAAAGAGGGCGATTTTGAGCTCCGAACTCGATCGTATGTTGCAGTTAGGTGTAGTTACTCCTTGCGAAAGTCCTTGGAACAATCCAGCGCTGCTGGTGCAGAAAGCAAACGGGGATTGGCGATTTTGCCTGGATTGTAGGAAATTAAATGCGGTGACGAAGGGTGATTCGTATTCCATTCCTTATATTCCGCAGATTTTAGATAGTTTAAAGGAAGCGAAGTACCTTTCGTCTATCGATCTTAGCTCTTCCTTCTGGCAGATTCCTCTGCAACAGAGCTCGCAGGAGAAAACCAGTTTTACGGTACCTGGTCGTGGTTTATTTAAATTTTGCGTCATGCCGTTTGGAATTTCGGGTGCGCCGGCTAGACAACAACGTCTTATGGATAGGCTAATTGACCACAATCTAACCAGCGACATAGAAAACGGCATGGTATACTGTTACATAGACGATATCGTCATATGTTCTTCGGATTTTCAGACGCACTTAGTGCTTTTAAATCGTGTGTTGGAAAGATTGAAGATGGCAAATTTAACTATCAATTTTGCGAAGTCTAACTTCTTTAGACAGTCCATTAAGTACCTGGGGTACGTCGTCGACGAGTTTGGTTTGAGGACGGATCCTCAGAAGATTTCTGCCATCTTGAACTTTCCAATTCCCACGACGTCTCGGGAGGTGAAAATATTTTTGGGAACGTGCTCGTGGTACCGTCGTTTTATCCGGGATTTTTCGACCATAGCCGCTCCCTTAAATAGATTGACCTCGAAGGGAAAGAATGCACCGACCTTCTGTTGGTCTGTAGAGGCCGATAACGCCTTTAATACATTGAAGAATGCGTTAGTGTCAGCACCAATTTTAGCTGTTCCGGATTTTGATAAACCGTTTGCTGTACACTGCGACGCTTCTTCATATGGTATTGGCGGAATGCTCTCACAGACGATAGACGGTCAAGAGCATCCTATTGCGTACGTCAGCCGCTCTCTAAACAAGAGTGAGCGCAATTATAGTGCTACGGAACGGGAGGCTCTTGCGGTGATTTTCTCTGTCGAGAAGTTTCAAGCGTATTTGGGTTCACGTCGCTTTAAGGTGATTACGGACCACGTCTCATTGCGTTGGTTCATGAAGCTGGAAAATCCATCAGGCAGGTTAGCGCGTTGGGGTTGCCGACTGTCTCAATTTAATTTTGATATTGAGCACAGGAAGGGCTCCGACAACGTCGTGCCTGATGCATTGTCCAGACTCATGAAAGTCGACGCGGTGAACGTGACTGTGAGAGACGACGTGAACGATGAATGGTTTGACAGAACGCTGAACGGGTGTAAAGCTTACCCTGCTAACTTTCCGAATTTTTGTGTTAGGGAAGGGAAGCTATTTCGATTTTGCAAGAGCAAGTATAACTTGTTGCGAGAGTTTGATTGGAAGGAGGTGGTACGTAAGGGGGATCGAAAGAGAATTTTGCAAGAGAACCATTGCGAACCGACGGCTGCGCATTTAGGGGTTTATAAAACTCATCGGCGGTTGGCGTTGACATACTTTTGGCCTGGTATGTATAAGGACGTAGTTGAGTTTGTGAAGGCATGCGATACCTGTGCAGCCTATAAGCACTCACAAAAATTGACGCCTGGTTTGATGGGTCAGCCAAAGGTATGTCATCGTCCAATGCAAGTAGTTAGCATCGATCTGGTTGGTCCACTCCCACGCTCTCGACAAGGGTTTACATTTTTGTTCGTGGTTACATGTTGCTTTTCTAAGTACACGCTGCTGTTTCCACTTCGCCGCGCAACCAGTGCGTTGGTGGCGAAGCATTTTGAGAACCATGTTATCTTAGAACATGGCGTTCCTGAGACCGTAATTACCGACAATGGGGTTCAATTCACGGGATCAGAGTTTAAGCAGTTAATGAAGCGTTACAATGTACCTAAAGTATTTTATGGCCCACGATATACGCCGCAGGTAAATTTAGTCGAACGTTACAATAAAACGGTGATGACAGCCGTAGCGTCGTACGTAGAGGACAATCACCGGACATGGGATGAAAAACTGCACCAAATTAGGTTTGCAATAAACAGTGCAGTAAATGAATCCACGGGGTTTTCTCCTTTCTTTTTGGTACACGCTAGAGAGCCGGTCATTAACGGTTCGTTCTATAAAGACTCAGATCAAGATTACTCTGCAGCTATTCCTAGAGAGGAATACGCTGGCGAATTTGGTTGCTTAAAAGAAATTTTCCACCAAGTTAGGTTACGCTTATTGAAGGCACATGAAACCAGCTCTAGGCATTATAATTTAAGAAGACGTTCAGCGCAATTTTCGGTAGGAGATATTGTATGGAAACGTTCATACGTACAAAGCGATGCGTTGAAGTACAAAATGGCAAAACTCGCACCCAAATACGAGAAGTGTAGGGTAAAAGCGGTTTTATCTCCTTTAGTTTATGAACTGGAGAGGATGGACGGACATCCTATAGGTTCATGGCACATAAAAGACCTAAAAGCATAGAGTACGGCTGCTGATTTTGTGATCAGTGGACGTGCGGCCCGCATACTGCGGTTGCTCGCCGCACCGCCACTGTTGACTTAACAACGGTCTTGTAACATTTACAAGTTTATAGGTTGTCGGTAATTAGTGTTAAATACTGCAGAGTCATATTTAATCACAAGTTATAAGGTTCGTGGTGAACAGCGCAGACTGTTTCACTACTTAGTATGTGTGAGGAAGAATGGTAGGTATTTGCATGGTATGAATACTTGAGACGACAAATCTTAATCATAATATCATCTAAAAGTTAGTCTTTATGTGCGTATATATTTTTTGAGTCGTGCGTAAACACGTTAAATATATTTCCGTTTCCGTTATACTGTAGATGCATACCACACATTTTTTTTTTCCGCGGTTTTCTGTACATGTGTGGAGGCATATTTTGTTGCGCAGTATTATATCCGATTTTGGTTTTTCTCGGACAATTTTGGTAGTGAACATATCAGGTCCGAGATATTTAGTTTATCAAACTACATACTGTGTTTGAGTTTTGTTTTGATATTGGTACCAATAAAGAGTTTGATCATTTTCGATGTTGTATTCGATTTGGATTGTGAAGGTTAGTATATAGTCTAGTTGCTACTGACTATACTAGATATTTTGATCGATTAGATCACTTGGATTGACTTTTGCCCGGTCTAGCGGAGATATTTTTAAAGAATGCTGATCATCTGTCCTGGCAGTTGGCATTAACCTTCTCGACACAACGCTTTGTTGTGCCGAAAAGGTTAAGGAATGGTTACTGGTTGAGTTGGATTTTGATGGTGGGAAGGAGTATTTTGGTTCGGTTGGGTTCCTTCCGATCTTATTTTGATAAGTTTTGGTGTTGGGTTCGTCAGCAAGGCTGACAGTTTATTATTTTTTTTTTTAAGTAGTATAGGTAGGTTGGCGTGGGTTCGAGATTTCGAGATATAGTTTGAAAGGGGAAAGTCAAGGGTATTCGAGAAGTAGGGAGTTTTTTCGTTGAATACGTACATAAATAGATAGAATCGTAGATTGGTATTATTTCTGGGGGATAGGTTAGAAGCTTTTGATAAAACTTGGGGGTTAAATTAACGGTTTGGTTGTAGTATTTTCTCTCGGATCCGCAACAACAATTTCGTATTATAATATTTGTGGGTTAAGTATATTACATATTTTTTTTAGTATAACAGTAGTCTATCGATAGATATATTCTTGTACGGGTTTTGGGATTTTCGGTTTTTTTTGATATTTCCATTTTAGTGACATCGCTGAGGGCAGCGAGCGGTTTCCCTGCGGTAAACCTTTTCATCGGGGAGAGGGGTATTGTCACGTTGTGTTTTTTGCATTTAATTGTAGGTTTAAATATGACAAATTTAATTTTATGTTCAAGAGAAAGGTTTTACAATTGTCTCGAACAGCTTCGTTGGAATTATTTCGTCTAGCAACATTGCTACAACTGTCTAGTGTCATATTTGAGAGATTCTTGACATACAACATACTGATGTTGCTATATGTCATATAAATAGATCTATAGGGTAAATTTGTAATGCAAATTGGGAAATAACATTTATTATAATAAGATATTAAAAGTATAAAAATATAAACTAATTTGAATATAATGGACAAGTAAATATAGTTAAATATTCTGATCAGTAAATGTTATTTCTTAATTAATAGGATTGAAATTCTTTAGATTTCCAAATCAATTAGGGAGAAATTGAGGTCCTTAGTGGTAACACAATTTGGTTGAAAATGATCTTTGAGAGAGAGGAGGTCTAGCGATACTGGCTGGAGCTCTTCAAAAGCTTTTTGCATCTGGGCCGTGAAGGGAGCAACTCCTGATGCTTGTGTTCTCCTTGGTGGCTACAAATATGGCGCGGCTGAGGCAGTCCTAATTTTCATCATGAAGTAATTGTGAGTAGCATTTCTTTAAGGTTAACTCATCTGGCTATGAGGCACCCCATTCACTGAAAGGTCTTGTTACAGTTAGCCCTCCGGGGGCATCTTCATGAAGGGTGGCGGGCTTCGCAGAGCTATGAGGATATAACTCTTCTGTCTGGTGAGAATAACCATAATTTCAGTCTTCTTCTAAGCTGTGGAAAAAAACACATACTTTAGCATACTAATGTAAGCAATTTGTTCTATTCCAGCTGAAGATGGGTTTTTTCTTAATTGTTTCTAATTTTTTCTAATTTCTAATTTTCTAAATTCAAATTCAATTTCTAATTTCGGGATATTTCAAAAGGAACATGGTTTTGTATTAATTCACACCTCACCTATAAATCCCATGGGCTGTAGCGCTCTCGTCGGAATAGTCTTCATGCACACTACGGGTCACTAACATCCGGAGCCTGCTGTTGCTGTTGCCGGCATCAGAACTGCTGTAAGAAGGTGTGTCGATGAGAGTCTGCAGTCTCGAGGTTGGTGACTTCAAAATTTATTAAGTCATTGTTAGGAGATTAGTTTAAATTTAACTGATGGCAGTGTAACTTTAGGCACTAACATTTATACTAGCCTGTGACCTCACTACTAGAAGAACCTAGGCTTTAAGACCCCGCTCTACCAACTGAGCACAATAGGTAGTGCTAAGGAAACGCTGAATTTGTACTGTGAGGCCGCAAGCGAGTGAAAAAATAAAAATAAATTTGTCATACACTAACTGACTTTCCTTATTCTCCTTTTTGTTAGCCTGAACTACTGAAGGGTCCTGTACGTAGCACTACTTAATATTGTTTGTTTTTTTTATTGAAAGGTGAGTTCATAGTTTTTTTTCATCTTTCCACAATTATGTTCACACTATCCTCAAATATAACCGGGCGGGATACAGGGTGACAAAATCCTCTCGTGCAAGTTCGTACAAACTTCACAGACATCGCAATTTCTCAATATGCTGAATAAAATTGTTGAAAAAGCACCCCGCGTAGCGCCAACTAAGTGGGTGTCAGTGCAAGACATTGCATCTGCCATGAACACAATCATATCACTTTATCTCTTTGTGTAGTTTTGTTTGCTTAGTTTTTGTGCACACTTGCCTTATAATTATAATAATGATATTGTATGTACGTAAAAGAGCCATTTATCGTAGCGTCAGCGCGAGACATTTATTTTGTATGTTTAACTGTATATTAATTTTTCAACGGTATTTTTCTTTTATTTTATATTTATTCTCTTCATTTACTTCACTTCAGGATAGCAATGAAAAGAAAGATAGTGACCATTAATTTATTACGTAAGACGATTTAGGGGGGGAAGGGGGTCAACCGTGTCTTATTTTTTCTTACAGGGGGGTGGGAGGGAGTTTTGATCGTTCTTACGTAAGATCATAAAAATGCGCAAAATAATCTTAAATTTTGAAAAAGTGCGCAAATTCGCGCGAGAGCGTAGGCGCGTGCTCGGTTACGTATATGTATTTTACTAAAAAATTAAAAACTATTAGTATCTGCAAATAAACGTCCCTACAAAAATGATTCTTTGAAAAATAAAAGTAAAACAGCCCAAACGTAAAATCATTTTTCATTAAGATTTTTACGTAATAAATATTAGATAAGGGGGAGGGGGTCAGCCAATTCTTATTTTTTCTTACATAAGGGGGGAGGGGGTCAAAAACTGGCAAAAATCGTCTTACGTAATAAATGAATGGCCCCATAACAAAGCGTGAAAATAGTTGAAAAAATATACGTAAAAAAGTAGGTACAATACAACAGGGTGTTCAGATTGAAAAGTTCATAAATGTTCATGTTTATTATGATTGATTTTCCATAAGGCGGATCTCACACTGCAGCGAAAATCGCGGCGACACGCGACTCAGCGATTTTCTACTTTGTATGTAGAATCATCGATTTGTATAGAAAAATCTCGGGGTGGCGCACACTGGCGCGTAAATCGCGGCGACTCGCAACTACTATGCGCAGCTACACGGAAAAAATCGCGGCGACGGGCGATTTCAGTGTGTTCTTCGCCTAAGGCTGCGTTTCCACCAGAGCCGTTCGAGGTAGCTAAGCGGTGTGCGAGGAAAAAATCCACCAATCAACGTGCCTATCCTCACTCAGCGCGGCCCTGCATTGGTGGAATTTTTCCTCGCACACCGCTTAGCTACCTCGCACAGCTCCGGTGGAAACGCCGCCTAACGCTAAATGAGGCTGATGTACGTCCAAACCAAGCCACCATTAATTAACCGACCATAGACTTTAACACGTTGCAGTAAAGTTGATATTCGTTTACAAATATACAGTTAACAGTGAGCTCGATGATACCAACATACGAGTACACTTATCCCTACTATTTTATGTTTGTATATTTTTTATAAAATAAATAAGAACCAATTTTAGTTTAATTTTGTATCACAAATAAATACTTAGATTAACCAAGAATCAGATTTTTTTTTGTTTTGAAAAACAAACTGAAATTACACATATTATTTGCAGCAATTTTTTAATGTATTGTCCTACATATGCTATTTATTGTTATAGTTATACTCGTATAGTATAAGTCTATTTACACGATAGCTATACAGGACATTTGCTAAATTACCTACGAACAAAAATTCGGAAAATGCCGGAAGGGGAGGTGGGGCAAAGTAACATAACTTCCTTTATTGCCCCATAGCGGGCAGTTTTCCGTAATTGCCCATGGCCTGTCTTACCCCGCCCTCCCCGCCATTATACTATTGTCCGCTGTTTTTTGTAACCTACACTAAGACACACACAGGTACTAATTTACTAAAGGTATTAGGTTAAGAGACGCTACGGGAGATGAGGAGCGGTTCACAACCGCTTTAATATAATGGCTGTAAGAAAAAAAACCGGTCAAGTGCGAGTCGAACTCGCCCACCAAGGGTTCCGCACAAATTTGTAGGTACATATATTAAAGTACACTGTACATTTTTATTCCCTTAGTAAAGTCTATTTTATTATGATTCAATTAAAAATGTACATCGTTTTCAGATTTTTCCCTAAACTTGTAGTATAAGACGGTATTACTTGCCAAATTTCATAGTTCTGGGTCAACGGAAAGTACCCTTTGAATTTTGGTTTCCTTGAGAGTATCGAAATTTACGCTTTTTGCGGCATAAATCAATCTTGTACTTATTACAATCAAAGCTTGTATTATGGGAACTAGACGACGATATACACACTTATATAGATAAATACATACTTAAATTGATAGAAACACCCATGACTCCCGAACAAATACTCGAGCTCATCACACAAATATTCGCCCTTACCAAGGATTGAAACGTTGAAAGAATTGTAGCTACATTTAATTGCCACTGCAAGCACATGCAATAATGCGGCCTTAATAGGAGAACTCGTTACTTAAACCTATCCTAACCGGTTTAATCCAGTTCCTAGATCCTAGCTGATTAAGGAAGATGGATACCGACTTTTCACGCGAACCGGGCTTTACAGGTCTGGAAACTTTAAATTATCTAAATGATTTGAAATGAAATGAAATGAAATGAAATGATTTGAAATGATTTATTCAATGTATGTTGGAAATCGGGTACAAATTGCAGTTACAATTGCTATTGACTACAATTGCTATTTACCACTCTAGACATTTTTTATTTAAGCAATTTGTTAAAAACCAGTAATTACGATACCGTGACCGTAATTACCGTTTTTGTAGAAAATACATCACAATTGTCTTTAAAACAATGTTTAATATGAATGATTTTTTATTATAAACCACTAATAAAATAATAACCACGTTTTTATACAAAAAAACCGACCGCGGTGCACTTTGAAACTGCATAAAATCCGCCATTTTGTTTATTTTAACGAACTTTATACCCAGTGACACTCGCACCATCAAGACGAATCGAATGATGTATCATTTATCAAAATCGGATGTGCCGTTGAGTAGTTACGAGCAGACATAGGAACGGACATACAAACATACATACATACAGATCAAACACATAACCCTCCTTTGGGCTTCGCCGCAGTCGGGTAAAAACCGAGTACAATTTTATCCCCTTCGGTGTTGAGACCCTTGGTCCGTGGAGTCCCAGTGCCCGTCAGTTCTTCAAAGAACTATCGAAAAACTGGTCGACGTCACAGGGGACCGAAAGGCTGGCAGCTTACAAGGAAAGGTACCCAACTGTCCGGCTCCGATCTGATTTATTTTGATATATGTTAGAGAGTAGTCTAAAATAATAGACACGTATTTTATTAGCTGCCCAATCCCAACCTATTGGGTAGGGACAAACTGACCTCCAAAGTACTGAAAAGTGACTAAACCCTACAACTTCTACAGAAAAAAGAATTCAAGCAAGTTGCTAGATTAGACTACTCTCTAACTAACATATATCAAAATAAATCGAATCGGAGCCGGACAGTTGGGTACTGTGAGGTTTGTACCCTGGTACACAAACCTCATCATCTGCGGGACAGACTGGCAGCTTTTGGAACTACCCATTATTTTAATGTAATAGAATTCAGTCTGTCTCGCTCTAGTTTAAGAAGATCTGTTTAGTATTAAGCTAGCCTTAGATCCGTAAACACGTAATAAAAGATTATACCAAAAGTTATATCAGTTTCATTAAGTTCCGCCATTACAGTACCTTACCTTATTAGTGAAATCTGTTTTTCTGGTGTGCAATAAAGAATATTTGTATTGTATTATACCTACAAATTTGTACGGAACCCTCGGTGGGCGAGTCCGACTCGCACTTGTCCGCTTTTTTTTAAAAGGGCTAATCATTATTAAAACAATAAAATAAATAGATTATCTAATGAAAACGCTGCCACAGAACAATACTCTTTTAATTAAGTAACTCTCCCTCTTAAATCATTAAAAACCGTTTAAAATACTATTAGTTGTCAATGTCATAGATATGTCCCCGATGTCCCCTGAATAATTTATATGACGTCATCCGCGGATTGTGATTTATGGTCCGACTCGACCTACTTTCCTCTTTCATGGGGAAATATGGAGCATTTACCTTAGTTTTTTAGAGTTCCGTACGAAAAGGGTACCATGGAACCCTAAGCCTATATCGCATGTCCGTCCATACATACTTTATTTTAATTTATGTTCAATACTAGATTTTGCCCGGGAGTTTGTCTGCATCGATTTAGAGTTTTATGCCACACCTGGCCATAAAGTGACTTTTTCCGCACGCTGCGCGTATGGAAAAAGCCGCTTTCTGGCAAAGTGTGGACATAAAATGATGTACACAACACGGGAGGTAATAAGGAGAGCCCTCGATCGCATATTTACGTCCGTCGCTTGCAGCTCGGGCCGCAAACATCTGCGATCCCGGCCTTTCTTTGTATTACCATCCTAGTTATGTAATGTACTATTATCTAAATCCATATCATAAATCCTCTATTATGCGTTCGGAAACCATATGTAATGACCACTAGTACCTAATGTAACATTAGTGTGTCCCAGTCCCAGTCACAGAAATACAGGGTGTTTGGCAGATGGATGGACAAACTTACACAGGGGATAGGTAGGACCATTTGCTACGTGGCCCACCCCAAAACTTTCACCTGGGCCCTATGATTTTTTTTACATTTTTTTTTTATTATTTAAAAATTTTCCGTTTTCAAAACTTAAAACCTCCATAACTTTTTCAAAAATGATGAAACGGACTTTATCTTTATTTTATTTTTATCTAAACTGATACTAGAGTCTTACAAATTTAATAATTTGGTGCACACGAAGTAAATTGAAGAAAATAAAAAAAAAACCATAGGGCCTAAAAAAATTTTTTTTGGGTGGACCACATAGCAAATGGTCCCACCTATCCCCTGTGTAAGTTTGTCCATCCATCTGCCAAACACCCTGTATATCGAGATATAAGGAAACTAGCTATTTCCCGCGGCTTCGCCCGCGTTGTTTCCGTTATTGTCCCAAAGAAACTCTTTACCGGGATATAAAGTATCCTTTGTTTCAATCCAGGACTTGGTCTACTTACATGCCAAATTTCTGCTTGATCCATCCAGTTGTTACCCCGTTATTTAGTAACAAACATCTTCACAAACTTTCACATTTAAGTATAATATTAGTGTGAAGATTTTCGAATGTTAAAAGTTTAAATATACAATTTAATATAACCAGAGATCGGAATAGGTAGAGTATATTTACCTAAACTTCGAAGAACATAGTCGAAAAGTGGAGAGTCCCTTACAACAAAATTTTTATCCGGGACTTAAGTCTCGGAATCTTACTAAAAAAATATATTATTGGTATTCTTTAGCACATTTCTCGAACATTCTCAGTAGGTATAGCTGTCTCTTTCTAATAGTGCTGTCTCTTTCACTCCTTCGAGAAATTTCGCCATATACTGAAGTGTAGTTCAAAGGCCCATAAGGGGTCCTGAAAACGGATTTTCAGGTTATTGCGCCATCTGATAGAGGGTGTCCTGGAACAGACTGAAAACATGTTTCAGGCGCCTGAAAACAACGGCAACTTGGGTGAATTTTCAATCTTCTACTATGTGAAAGAGCCACCTCTGAAACGGCCTGAAATCACCTTTCAGCCTGCTGAAAACGCTTCTAAAGCACGGAAAATCACGTTTGAAGTTTTAACCTATACCATCGGCGCAACACACATACACACATTACTTTTGCGCCGGTGGCTCTTTCACATAGTAGAAGATCGAAAATTCACCTAAGTTGCCGTTGTTTTCAGGCGCCTGAAACATGTTTTCAGTCCGTTTCAGAACACCCTCTATAAGATGGCGTAATAACCTGAAAACCCGTTTTCAGGCGTTTTCAGGACCCCTTATGGGCCTTTGAATCAGTATAGTTATGGCGAAATTTTCGAAGGAGTGAAAGAGACAGCACTATTAGAAACAGACAGCTATACTGAGAATGCTCGAGAAATGTGCGAAAGAATACCAATAATATATTTTTTTAGTAAAATTCCGGGGCTTAAGTCCCGGAAAAAAATTTAGTTGTAAGGGAGTCTCCACTTTTCGACTTTGTTCTTCGAAGTTTATGTAAATATACTCTACCTATTCCGATCTCTCTATATAAACTTTCAACCTCTATTTAAACCCCTTAGAGGATGAATTTCGAAAAACGGTGATATCACTTTTCTTGTAATCTAATAAAAACTCTAAACATGACGTTTCAAACCTCTTACTTCTAAAATCTTAGACTCTCCATACAAATTTTTAACCCGTATTTGAACCCCTTAGGGGATGAATTTTGAAAAATCCTTTCTTAGTGCACCCCTAGACCTTATAAGGAACCTACGTGCTGAATTTGGAATTCCTAGGACCAGCGGTTTGGGCGGTGCGCTGATATACCAACTTTCAACCCCCATTTAAACCCCTCAGAGGATGAATTTCGATAAACGGTGAAATTACTTTTCTTGTAATCTAATAAAATCTAAACATAAGATTTCAAACCTCTTACTTCTAAAATCGTACTCTCCATACAAATTTTGAACCCCTATTTGAACCCCTTAGGGGGTAAATTTTGAAAAATCCTTTCTTAGTGCACCCCTAGACCTTATAAGGAATCTACGTGCTAAATTTGGAATTCCTAGGACCAGCGGTTTGGGCGGTGCGTTGATATACAAACTTTCAACCCCCATTTAAACCCCTCAGAGGATGAATTTCGAAAAGCGGTGAAATCGTTTTTCTTGTAATCTAATAAAGAGTCTAAACATAAAGTTTCAAACCTCTTACTTCTAAAATCGTAGACTCTCCATACAAACTTTGAACCCCTCTTTGAACCCCTTAGGGGGTAAATTTTGAAAAATCCTTTCTTAGTGCACCCCTAAACCTTATAAGGAACCTACATGCTAAATTTGGAATTCTTAGGACCAGTGGTTTGGGCTGTGCGTTGATAAATAAACTTTCAACCCCCATTTAAACCCTTTAGGGGATTAATTTTGAAAAACCTTTCTTAGTGCACCCCTAGACCTTATAAGGAACCTACGTGCTAAATTTGGAATTCCTAGGACCAGCGGTTTGGGCGGTACGTTGATATACAAACTTTCAACCCCCATTTAAACCCCTTAGGGGATGAATTTCGAAAAACGGTGAAATTACTTTTCTTGTAATCTAATAAAGAGTCTAAACATGAAGTTTCAAACCTCTAACTTCTAAAATCGTAGACTCTCCATACAAACTTTGAACCCATATTTGAACCCCTTAGGGGGTAAATTTTGAAAAATTCTTTCTAACTGCACCCCTAGACCTTATAAGGAACCTACATGCTAAATTTGGAATTCCTGGGACCAGGGGTTTGGGCTGTGCGTTGATAAACAAACTTTCCACCCCCATTTAAACCCCTTAGGGGACGAATTTTGAAAAATCCTTTCTTAGTGCACCCCTAAACCTTATAATGAACCTACGTGCTAAATTTGGAATTCCTAGGGCCAGCGGTTTGGGCGGTACGTTGATATACAAACTTTCAACCCCCATTTAAACCCCTTAGGGGACGAATTTTGAAAAATCCTTTTTTAGTGCACCCCTAGACCTTATAAGGAACCTACGTGCTAAATTTGGAATTCCTAGGACCAGCGGTTTGGGCGGTACGTTGATATACAAACTTTCAACCCCCATTTAAACCCCTTAGGGGATGAATTTTGAAAAATCCTTTCTTAATGCACCTCTAGACCTTATAAGGAACCTACGTGCTAAATTTGGAATTCCTAGGACCAGCGGTTTGGACTGTGCGTTGATAAACAAACTTTCAACCCCCATTTAAACCCCTTAGGGGATGAATTTCGAAAAACGGTGAAATTGTTTTTCTTGTTATCTAATAAAGAGTCTAAACATAAAGTTTCAAACCTCTTACTTCTAAAATCGTAGACTCTCCATACAAACTTTGAACCCCTATTTGAACCCCTTAGGGGATAAATTTTGAAAAATCCTTTCTTAGTGCACCTCTAGACCTTATAAGGAACCTACATGCTAAATTTGGAATTCCTAGGACCAGCGGTTTGGGCTGTGCGTTGATATGTCAGTCAGTCAGTCAGTCAGTCAGTCAGTCAGTCAGTCAGTCAGTCAGTCAATCAGTCAGTTTCTTCTTTTATATATTTAGATAGTTCGCCGATTTCTATGGGAACCAAGCGTGTAACGTTTTTCGCTTGGCGTTTGACGCCAAAAGTGTAGTTTAGTGATGGAACACATAAATTTACCATTTCATTTGGAAGTAATTGAACAATTAATTATGAGTCATTTTCAAAATATTGTACATAGTTAAGGGCCTAATAAAAACAAAATCACGATCGCTTCCTTTGTGTTACGAAAGTTAGGCATACAAACTATATGGGTAACTTTCGTAACACAAAGGAATAAATTAAGTTTTGTTTTAATTAAACCCCTTAATTGAATTTTTTTTTGACTCTTATAAGTACCATTATCATCAAATGTTAAATGTGATAAAAATATTGACGAAACTGAAGTTAACGGTGTGCAAAGAAGGAAGAAAGGTCATCGTCACTTCTTTTTAGCACGCAAGGTACTTTTTCCTTCTACCTCAATATATTTCTGTGGTTCCAGTGTTGTTATAATATATGAACAATGATAATAACATCGCAATCGATACCATTATAAAAATCGGTTGCAATTAGCGGTTTTTGGGCGCATTAGGTATAGGGTTTATGAGTGTAGATAAAGTAAATAAACGTTAAACTTCACACTATTATAGAGTAGATTAAAAGGCTTAGTAATAAAAACTAATGAATTATTAGTAAATAAATAAATAAATATTAGGGGACAATCTTACACAAATCGAACTAGCCCCATAGTAGGCTCAATAGGGCTTGTGTTATGGATACTAGACGACGATATATTTAATAGATACAAATACTTAAATACATAGAAAACATCCATGACTTAGGAACAAATATTCGTGCTCATCACACAAATAAATGCCCTTACCGGGATTCGAACCCAGGACCTCTTGCTTCGTAGGCAGGGTCACTACTAACTAAGCTAAAGCGGTCGGTATTAGTAGTATTGATATTTAAAGCTTTAAAGTTAATGTAAGGTATTAAGTTAATGTAAGGTATTAATGAAATCTCATGTATATCAAAGGATAAAAAGAGAAACTGGTGAGTTTCTTCCGGCGCTTCTTCTCACCAGAAGGTCATTACCCGAAGCGCCAAAAGAAAAGAAAAGAAGACAAAATAATGTAAGACATGTAAAAGAGCCCTTGAGGGGCCTACTTACAGATTTTTTTTTTTTTTTCTTTTTTCAATACATCATTTTAAAAATGGATGTTCAAAGCTACAAGAAATCGCTTCTTAGTCGGTTATCCACCGTATTTAATTGATTTGTTTTTATTATGTACATACATTTTGTAATCTGTTCTCCTGGCGTGCAATAAAATATAGCTGTATTTGTTTAACTGTAATGCAATGTTGGTACGGAACCCTCAGTACGCGAGTCCGACTCGCGCTTAACCGAATTATTCTGCTTGTGACGCTTTTTACGGCAATTCGATTTGCGTGCCCATTGATAAGGAAATGTTGTGGAATTCGTGAGTTGTAATGAAAGAATTTTGCTTTGTTCGGGTACATTTACTGATATCTTGGGTCTATATTGTGGATCCCCGTTTTAGCATAATTTTATCAGTCCGAATGTTCTATTCGTCTGAATACTCATTACACATAATTGTTATTTTACAGATACCATTGACTTTTCAGAATAACCTTACCTATTCTAAGTGACTTACGTAAAAAAAAATCCAAAATATTTTCCGTTAAAGCTGGAGAAACGTTATGCGAAATAAAATTCGGGTTAACAATACTTTCGGAACGGAAGGAACCCCAAATGAACTATTTTCTCGTTTGTCGATTTGGTCTGTTTTTCTGGTTATCTGTTTGTCTTTTGTTTATTTGTTCGTACATGACTTGAAAATTAAAGGGCCGATTTTTGTGAAATATGGTATTGAGGTAGATTATGACCCCGGTTAACCCAGGATACTTTTTATCCGCCTAAGCCGAAGCATAAAAGTGGCATTCAACTTATTTCACCTCCGCGGACGAAGTCGCGAGCGAGTCCACTAGTTACAAATAATTGCATAGTTTCAGAAGGATAATCACAATGGGGATGGTGACTAATGTTGAATTTTACAATATTATATAGTATATATTCTATTGACTTCGGTTAACTTCGAGAGCACATTCTTCGGATCTAATTGTGACGCC
Source organism: Eudemis profundana (assembly GCA_947034925.1). Lineage (NCBI taxonomy): Eukaryota > Metazoa > Arthropoda > Insecta > Lepidoptera > Tortricidae > Eudemis > Eudemis profundana. The sequence goes on from OX344808.1 coordinate 22,178,172, forward strand.
GCGATGACGTCACCGCAGGCGCACACAAGCGCACCGCGGCACCGCGCGGTGCGCTGGCATAGAGCGGCCGCATCGCGCAGCGGCCGGCCACCGACTGCGAGCCGGCAGCCCCCACTACCGACATTTACAACGGAGAGCTTAAAAGCAAGCCCCGCGCCATACAACGGGGCAGAACGTTCTCCGCTGCCTCCGGTGACGGGTGACTGGGAGCGTTCTCCTCTGGCTACCGCGGCGTGCTCGTATTCGCGATTCGCAGGTTCCAGAGTCCCCCCCTCTTCCCCCTCTCGGAAGTAGGCTTCCCGCAGCGCGCTCGTATTCGCGACTTGCCGGGTACCTACATCCCAGCGGTGGGCAGCCAATCCCTAGGCGGGAGGGCACCAGGCGCGGCGTGCTCGTATTCGCGTTCGCACTGGTCCCGAGCGCTTCAGAGCATTGGTTCCCGAGGGATCCGTCCGAACTTCCCCCTCTCGGAAGTGGGCTTCCCGCAGCGCGCTCGTATTCGCGACCTGCCGGGTACCTGCATCCCAGCGGTGGGCAACCGACCCCTAGACGGGAGGCTCTTCCAGCCCGAACGTTTCAGGGAATTGGTTCCTTAGGGACTCGTCTAAGACTCCCGGACGAGGCGGGACGACTAACGCAGCGTGCTCGTATTCGCGATTTGCGGGAGTCCAACGCCTAGTACTCAGGAATAGCCGGGAATAAACCCGTATAACCGTCCCCTCAGGACGTCCGCCAACAAATTAGGGCACAGCTCAATTGTTAGAGCACCTAGAGTCAATAGAATAAGGCTTCGCTATTAATAAAGGGCGTAAAAGACCCGCAATTATATCGTCAATCTGTTGTTCGTATTCTACTCCTTAGTTAAGTCCCTCCTATCCCTGAGCTAGTCTGGAAACCCTCGAGAGTCCCGTCTGGACTGAGGGATATGTATGGAGAGGCTGCCTAGGCGACCTAACCCACTCCATCACATTTGGCGCCCAACTTAAAAACCCATTAAAATAGGTTTCTAGCTCAGGAGGGACTAAGGAACTTAGAAATTTGTGCATATAACATATATACCGGCATATTAAGACGCGCCGCGTCCCGCCCGCCCGATTTATTTACGTTAAAATTGGCAAATAAACTGTGCTATTTTTATGTGCTAATAAAAATATTCCTTACAGCCTGCGAGTACAAGGTAAGATAGGGACCCGACGCGACGCGATTCTAAGTGCGTTACCGTAGTGTATTATAATAAAATAAAACCGTAAAAATATCCGTTAAAACTATAAAAATATAAAACCGTGGAAAACACCGATACCTATGCCGACGAGCTGGGTATACCCATTGAAGAAGCCGGAACTGATCGAAGAAGCCACGCAGCGAGGGTTACCAACCGAAGGCTTGACTGTCGAACAGCTTCGAAAGAACCTGGTGGAAGCAGTGAGAGAAGAAGAACAGTTTGAGACGCCGGGAAAAATACGTCCAGGCGCGATGGCAGAAACCGAGCAAGATAAAAAAGCGAGCACCATAACCCGGCTCATAAAAGAGTGGAACCTGGCGTTCGGAAATAACGACAATCCCGTAGAGTTTATGGAAAGGCTTGAAGAGTTAATCGACGCGAGCAATATCGACAAAAAGGACATACTGCCAGCACTCCCGAGAATCCTGCAAGGTAGAGCATTGCTTTGGTACAGGAATAACGCCGAGTCCTGGAGTACGTGGAACGAGTTCGTGGACCTCTTCAAACTTTATTATTTCCCGGCCAACTACGAAGAGGATCTTATTGTGAAAATAGCGGCAAGAAAGCAAAAGTTCAGTGAGAGATTCGCGGACTACGTAACAGACTTGCAGACGCTAATGCGCCGATATGGGAAGTTATCAGAACCGGAACGCTTACACCGTATACACGAAAATATGCTGAAAAATTATAAACTATATATTAAAAAACAGGATTATAAGAACCTGTCCGGATTACTCAAGCTTGCCGCCGAATACGAAAACATCGTGACATCACCCGATAACGATACAAACCGACCGTATGGATATCGCGAGTCGCTACCGTATCCCGGAAATAAAAACAATAGTGCACCGTTACCGAGAGTTGCGCCACAAGCAACAACGAAAGGCGGCCCGAGCGAAAGAATACCCAGAAACCAGGAGCGTTATACGAGAAATGATGGGAAGAAAGAAACCATAATACACCCGAGATACGAACCCGTAGGATCCGCAAAGGATCAATTTCGCGAAGACAACCGTCTCTACGCGGATGTGTCCTTTATGGGAGTAAAATACCCCTGTTTAATAGATACAGGCTCGACCAATACGTACATAACCGAGGAAGTATATAAGAGTTGTATACACCGAGCGGCCGTAGAAAAAGAAAACCCGAGAGTTATCGTACTAGCAGACGGAACGAAAACACAGATAAATAGAAGTGTTCTAGTGGATATCGAGTTAAAACAAGCTACATTAAAACATTGGGTACGTGTGTTGCCGACAGCTACCTCCACAATTATTGGAATGGACGTGCTAAGAAGAGCAGGGATGAGTGTAACCTGGGCAGGCGAAGCGACATCGATGCAAGAGTATACGGAGAGTACGAGCGAAATAAAAGCCGAGGCAGGCACGAAATGTACGCAGCCGCAGAGCGCCCCTCATAGCCCTAGTAGAATAACCGGCGCACAAGAGCCGCAACCGCAACGGAAATTACAGGGAGAGTTCAGTTTCTGCGAAGAGACCCCAAAGAGAAATGCATGGGTAGAAAATACGATAAAATTAAAGCATAAGGAACCCGTCCAACAAACACATTACCGGAAAAAACTGAAATTAGAACAAATAGACCCCATATGTCCGTTACAAAACCGAGAAGATAAACTTTATAAATCTAAACCAAATCCGAGATATTATAAAGGGCAGACAGATCCCGCACCCGATACGAAGACACGCATACTGAGGGGAGAAACAACCCGGCAAAGTTACAGTACACCTAGCGCAGGACACCTAGGTACCGAAAAAACAACCCGTGAAATAGCACGAAAATGCTACTGGCTAAGGATGAAACGGAAAAAAGTTAGACTTATGCATACGACCTGCGATGTCATTGAAACCGCAACCTATACATCCAGTACTCACGGAGACCGCCGAATTGCCGAGACCGGAGATACGAGACAACCCACTAACTCCAACCCGAGCACACGACCCGCAAATCCAACCGCCACCCGGAGGACAATACCCGACACCTACGGAGATGGACGCCTTACACACGCATTTGCCAGAGCTAAAGAACGTCATCGTCATAGTCTGGACGCGACCGAATACGCATCGTCCATCACGGAGCCGTTTAGATACTCGACAAGTAAACCGCCGTAAAATAAATAAATAACTAAACCGTAAAATAATTAATAGTAACATAAGTTAAACTAAAATATTGCTTTATTAATCCGCGATACGAAATCCGATCAAACGTAAAATAATTCATAAAACAAATATAGTATAACTCGCAAAAAGTCACAAAATAGCACAGTTCCGCCATAAAAATAAAGTATCCGTTGTAATGTTAATTTTAAAAATAAAACGATAACGCATAATAGCGACGTTCAAGTTAGACTTAACTTGATAGAAAAAATATAGTTAGTCTACAAACATGTAAAGCCCTATTAGGTAGGCAGTATATAGAGGTAAATTTTTAACCGGTGATTTTTTCAGCACGAAAAAATCTCCTGATCCGGGGAGGGCATGTGACGCCGCGATGACGTCACCGCAGGCGCACACAAGCGCACCGCGGCACCGCGCGGTGCGCTGGCATAGAGCGGCCGCATCGCGCAGCGGCCGGCCACCGACTGCGAGCCGGCAGCCCCCACTACCGACATTTACAACGGAGAGCTTAAAAGCAAGCCCCGCGCCATACAACGGGGCAGAACGTTCTCCGCTGCCTCCGGTGACGGGTGACTGGGAGCGTTCTCCTCTGGCTACCGCGGCGTGCTCGTATTCGCGATTCGCAGGTTCCAGAGTCCCCCCCTCTTCCCCCTCTCGGAAGTAGGCTTCCCGCAGCGCGCTCGTATTCGCGACTTGCCGGGTACCTACATCCCAGCGGTGGGCAGCCAATCCCTAGGCGGGAGGGCACCAGGCGCGGCGTGCTCGTATTCGCGTTCGCACTGGTCCCGAGCGCTTCAGAGCATTGGTTCCCGAGGGATCCGTCCGAACTTCCCCCTCTCGGAAGTGGGCTTCCCGCAGCGCGCTCGTATTCGCGACCTGCCGGGTACCTGCATCCCAGCGGTGGGCAACCGACCCCTAGACGGGAGGCTCTTCCAGCCCGAACGTTTCAGGGAATTGGTTCCTTAGGGACTCGTCTAAGACTCCCGGACGAGGCGGGACGACTAACGCAGCGTGCTCGTATTCGCGATTTGCGGGAGTCCAACGCCTAGTACTCAGGAATAGCCGGGAATAAACCCGTATAACCGTCCCCTCAGGACGTCCGCCAACAAATTAGGGCACAGCTCAATTGTTAGAGCACCTAGAGTCAATAGAATAAGGCTTCGCTATTAATAAAGGGCGTAAAAGACCCGCAATTATATCGTCAATCTGTTGTTCGTATTCTACTCCTTAGTTAAGTCCCTCCTATCCCTGAGCTAGTCTGGAAACCCTCGAGAGTCCCGTCTGGACTGAGGGATATGTATGGAGAGGCTGCTTAGGCGACCTAACCCACTCCATCACATAATTAACTTAATTTCTCCAAGAAACTAATGTTTTAACTCATGCCGTTTTTAAAATATTCATAATCTTAATTTAATCACCGACCAGTATAAATGAGCTGTCATAATTCCAACATTGTCATAGTTGATATTAACTTTTGACTTACTCGAAAGTGTCTTTTAAAATGGTTATCAACACAGTATTAATTTATTTTGTATGAAGAGTAAAAAAAAACTTTTTCCAATTTAACACAAAGCGATATACCAGGTAGCTTCTGTTGACGTACGAAGCAACGCTACTGGTATTCACATCATAGTGCAGGTACTTATTCAAATACTCTCAAACTTCACAGACTTAGCCCTCAAAACTTCTAAACTATTGCCACCGCACCCGTGCAACGGACTGGCCGCTGAATACCGCAAGCAGAACCACCCTATTACCATGCTGGTTTATTATAATGCATTCGCCAAATATTCGCGTTGCATTTCCCGAGCACATGTGGTAAAATACATTGGATACGTGGTAACCTAACTATACCCTCCCTCTACCGGTACCGCACTCTACCAGAACTGTAATATTGTATCCCATCAAAAACATTACATGTAAAAAGATGCAAGTCACGCACGCAACACAGTTCGTCTACAACATTTTTTTTTAGATGTAATGTTAAACCAAGTCAGTACAGATGTAGAGCAAAATTATTTACCATCGTACTTTATCGGAAAAGTTCGTATTTATCGTGCTCTATCAATTTGCTCGTGCTCTCTCTCATCTTACAGCCGCCATTTTTCACTTTGACATTTGACACTAAACAATAATGGATATGAAAACGTCACTTATGTAATACAATCATTGATTGACAGTTCGGGTGCCATCGTATTCCAATTGAGATCCGAGTTTTCCCGATGGAAAATCATTTTTCACACCTCCTATTCAGAAAAAAGTATTTTGCTCCCTCATAAGAGGGATCAAAGTAGCACTTTTCTGTTCAAGGACAACAGGGTATTTTTAGTTTGAACCCACTTAGAATATGCCATACCATAGACTTAAATTACACACAGAGGGCGGTATAATAAGGAATGGCCCAGATCACAGGTGTTTGCGGTCCGAGCCGCAGGCGAGGGCCATAAATATAATATGAAAGTGGTATTTTCGTCTCGTCCGTAAAAAATAATAATTGTTTTATAAAATAATAATAGACTATACATTTGACAATTTAACATTTAATTTTTAATAATAATGTGTGATGCTCTTTGAGTAACTATATATTTCGTTATTTTGGTAGGTAGCGTTTGTATTTGAATGTTCCTCATAGTCGGTGTGAAAAGCAGTATGTGTCACTCGGTAGCAAAATTATTTTCACCTCGGGCGTTAACACTTGAATCCCTCACTACGCTCCGGATTATACTTTAGAATCCCTCGCTACGCTCGGGATTCTATTGTATAATCCTTCGCTTCGTTCAGGATTCAATATACGCCCTCGCCGTAAATACATCATTTTGCTCCCTTGTGACACAATCTACTATTGCACTACACCTGTACTGGGGTGTCCACTGAACTCGATTTCCACCGACTTGCCTATTTTACCCGTGGAGGATTCTTTATTTGAGAACTATAAAATGTGTTCCTCATTTTTACATGTAATGTTTTTGATGGGATCTCAATCCTTTTTGTAAGTTCATCCTTTATTTATTACCATCCCAATACATGTATCCATTTGAATTACAGAAGTAAATGTAATCGCATGTATTTGTATAGAATTACAAATTTATTTGTGCAGTTGTGACTGAAATTGCAATATTTTTAGGTTTCGTGTGACTTGATAGGCTAAAAACTAATTATGTTTAAAATGTGGAGCTTGTGGGTCTGCTAGATGTAGGTATGTTAGAATTATGATGATCATTAGTCAATCAGTGACAAAACTAAGGAACTTCGAATTGAAATAGTTCTTAAACTAGACTTTCAAATTGAATGCCCTATATATATAGGGATGCAACGATACCGATACGATAATCGTATATCGGCGATTATCGTAAACCTTTACGATCATTCGTTATCGTAAATATTACGATACGATATTTTTACGATACATTTATTTCAAAAATTTTCAATGTTTACTGTTTCGGGTCAAACGAAACGCATAACGCGTCAATTTCTGAACGCTTCGCATCCGCACTATTGCCTAGCGGAGAATACACACAAGATACAGAAGAAATTAAACCATAATTTTCAAAATTATTTTATATTTTTACGTACTTTACTCAAACACAAAAACAAAATCAACTTAATTATAAACTGATCAAAACACGAACGCGTGACAACAAATGGCGGGGAGATGAGGCGAACCGAGCATTTCGGATTGCACCCGAACATAGCTAATAACTATGATCGGCAATGCCGACTAGTCGGCCGATTAATCGGCAAATTGGGAACCGATTAGTCGGCAAAATCCGTAGTCGGCCCATCTCTATTAAAAATGTGATAGAATGATATTTAAATCAACTTACAGTGTATGTGTGATTCCATGTCTCCATAATTTAAGACGATAATGAAATGTTTTCCATTATTTTATTACATCTACCTGCAATTTCTAACTCAATGCTCGATGCAATAAATGAACATACTAATTTACTTTATTATCAATGTAATGATTATAATTAGTGGTTAATATTTAGTTTCGAATATTTCCTGCATTTTCCAGTAATCCATTCAGTTGATAACCAGAATTTATGATATGATCATATTATAACGGAAATGACACCGACAATTGACTGTGAAGCTAGTTCTTTGTTCATTTTGTGATATACTAAAGAAATGTTAATTTCGAGTTTAGTTTAAGGTCTCTAAATTCTAAAAATAATTAATAATATATTTTCTAATAATTTAATAAGTTTATAAGTATTATTTCTAGAAAACATACCAAAAACAAGAGTTGTATTGTTAACAGTCGTATCGTTCTTTGTTCTCTGGTGATATAAAAATGGATGCAGCTCAGTCTAGAGCCAGTCTGGTCTAAGCAACGAAAGAGTAAATAACAGGTACGATATTACTTTTACTGTGACTTTATATTATATGGTCTATTTTGCTATCAATTTATTTCCATAGGTAAATTGATGGCTTTCCTTGTTAACTATGAAATCAGATGCCGCCTTTTACTGTTTTATTAAGTTTGATAGCGTTGCTTAAAATGCGATTTATTGGCAACAGATATAAGGCCGTTTCTGCTTTCTATTATATAATTTATTCTTGGAGTAATAACTTTTAACACCAATTTTCTATTAAATTAAAAAATAGCCTTCTAAAGTACACGCTTTATTGAATTAGCTTAAATAACTATACTATCTGGTTCAATCATAACTTATTATCTGAATATGTATAAGATGAATCATAACTGGTATGTTTATTACATGTCTTTTCTTACCTTATTTGTTACCTTAACTGTTGATTAACAATAAAATACAGTTATAGCATTATCTTCTTTTATTTAATGAATTCTCTTTATATTTATTTAACATCAGAAGTGGGATAATTACTTTTTCTAATACCACATGTTGTAAGTTTCAGGATGGAAGCTGCTACTTTGGAAAATTTCATCAAGGCTATCAGTGAAGCCGTATCCAGACGCCGCCCCGATGATGACGTGGCCCTACCGGTCTTCGACCCAGCCACCAGCGATAACGGCGCAGAAAGCTGGTGTAACAACATCGCAGAGCTCACCAAGGAGTTTGGATGGAGCAGCGTCGCTACCGTCGCTAAAGCCGGTAAGGCCCTAAAGGGCTCCGCTTTGATTTGGTTTGAGTCCTGGAGCCCATCAGGCGGACGTACTTGGGAGAATTTTAAAAATGACCTCACGGATTTATATCCCGAAAAGCGAAACCTTGCTGAAAAACTAGCAAAGGCGGTAGCATATTCATCGGAGTCCGCAGATTCTTACTGCGAATATGCTAGAGAGAAGGTTAGGTTGCTGCGGAACACTAAGATCGCGTTTACGGAGGCTCAGCTGATTGAATTAGTTTGCGGTAGCATAAGCGACGTAAACGTTAAGATGGCGTCTCTTAATAGTAGTGTTAAGACTACATCGGAACTTATTTCCCTGTTCACGGCATACGTAAAACCCAAAAAAAGACCCTTAGAGCAAAGCATGGGCGACGATACAACAGGACTAAATAAGTCTAAACGACCCAGACTAGAACCCCGTAGTACGGCTGAGACCAAATGTTTCTCGTGTTTCAAATTAGGTCATACCAAATCGCAATGTCATAGATTTATAAATCGAAGCTCTGACACAAGGAACAAGCCTTCAATTCAAGCTCCAATCCCAGAGAATAAGGTGGTAGAAAGGTTCTGTACATTTTGTAAAAAACCCGGACACACTGAATCAGTGTGTTTTCATAAAGCACGCACTATCACTAATACAGAGCTGTCTGCCACTTCCTCTGCGACTGGTCAAATCAATTTTTTAGAACGGATTTAAAACTAACAACAGTGTCAATTCATGATGTGGTCGTGGACTCTTTAATAGATACAGGGGCTAGCTGTAGTATAATTAAACGATCTCTGGCGAGACGTCTCCAGAGTACAATACTGCCACAAACTATACGAATAAATGGTATAGGCGGTGGTACTTTGGAGACGTTAGGCATGATCACCATTCCTGTGAGATTCCATGGCCTTTGTCTTGAACTTGACGCTTACGTTGTTAGTGACATGGAATTTAAATACGATCTTTTGATCGGAAGAAATGCTCTACAACATCCAGACTTAGAGATTATTACTGACATAAATGGAAGTCAAATCCTACGTAAGCGGTGTGCCGGAACTAGTTTAGCCCTCAACTGCACGGAAGATATTGTAGGCGATGGGATTAGGGAATTAAATTCTAAAATCGAACATTTAGACAAACAATTACAAACTCAAATATTAGGGATATTCGAACGTCATCCTGAAATTTTAGGCGATAGTAGCTCTGTCAAGACAGGAGAGTTAAAACTACAAATAAAAAACAATGCTAATATTTACTATCGCCCATATCGATTGTCCCCACATGAGAGAGAGAAGGTTAAAGAAATTGTACAGAATTTATTAGATAGTGGTGTAGTACGCGAAAGCGACTCATCATTTGCTAGCCCAGTGCTTTTAGTAAGAAAAAAAGACGGAAACGATAGATTATGCGTGGATTATAGATCATTGAACAAAATTGTTGAAAAAGACCGATACCCTCTCCCTCTCATTGAGGACCAAATTGATAGGCTTGGGAAGGCCAAATATTTCATCTCAATCGATATGAAGAACGGGTTTCATCAAATCCCGGTGTCACCTGAGTCTATTAAATACACCGCCTTTGTAACACCGGACGGACATTACGAGTTTCTAAAAATGCCGTTTGGCATCTGTAATGGTCCGTCCGTGTTCCAAAGGGCTATAAATAAAGCGGTGAAAGATTTGGACTTCCTGCTAGTTTATATTGATGACATTCTAATACCATTTACGACTATTGAAGAAGGCCTTGACTACTTAGATCAAACCGTTGGCGCCCTCAGTTCTGCTGGATTTACTATAAATATTAAGAAATGCAAATTTTTTGTAGACACCATAGAATATCTCGGACAAGTCATATCGCCAAAGGGAGTTCGACCCAGCGATACTAAAATCTCTGCCCTAGTAAATTCACCAACTCCGCGTACGGTTAAGCAAGTGCGACAGTTTATGGGGCTGGCGAGTTATTTTCGCAAGTTTATACCGGATTTTGCTACGCGAACTGCTTGCATAACTACCTTAATAAAAAAAAATCAGAAATGGTTTTGGGGACCTGAACAGGATTCTGCAAGAAAATATGTAATTGATCACCTCACGTCTTCCCCCCCGTTGTCAATTTTTGATCCAAATTTACACACTGAACTATATACAGATGCCAGCTCTCTAGGTTATGGCGCTATTTTGATTCAGAAGGTTAAAAATGAAACTAAAATTATCGCCTACTTTAGTAAAAGAACCACACCTGCTGAATCAAGATACTGCTCTTACGACTTGGAAACACTGGCTATTTACAATGCTCTTAAACATTTTCGAGTTTACCTTTTAGGAATACAATTTAAAATAATTACTGATTGTAATGCTATTAAAGCTACAATGTCAAAGAAAGACTTATCCCCACGAGTTGCACGATGGTGGACATATTTGCAAGACTTTCAATTCGAAATTATATATAAAAAAGGAAAGTTTATAAGTCATGTTGATTTTTTGAGCAGAAACCCTGTTGAGGCCCCCAGCTTGCCACCTACTGTCAATGCAATCCCCTCAGATGACCCACAATCCTGGTTAGAGGCAGCCCAACAAAGAGATCCTGATACACAAGCTTTAATGGATAGAGTACAAACAGGAGAACTGGATCAGAACCAGTATATGATCAGACGCAATTTACTTTATTACAAGGCAAATCCCGGTAGTGAACCAAAACTCTACATACCTAAAGGCAGTCGTTTAAATATCCTTCGTTTATTTCACGACGAAAACTGTCATGTAGGGTTTGACAAAACGATCAGTAAGATTCAAGAACATTTTTGGTTTCCGGGGATGGCAGCTTTTGTAAAAAAATACTTACTGCATTGTTTGGTTTGTGTTGAAAGGAAAGGACATCATGGTCCTAAGCAGGGTTTACTACACCCAATCAAAAAAACTGCCATCCCCTTCCATACCGTCCACTTAGATTGTACTGGCCCTTTTCCTCAGTCTAGGGAAGGTTACAAGCACATTTTATTGATAGTTGACGCATTTACGAAATTCTGTTTGCTAAAGCCAATAAAATCACTACATGCTCATGAATTAGTACCGATAATACGAGAAATGGTAACTACACTCAGAACGCCATCCTTGGTAGTCACAGACCGAGGAACAAATTTTACTTCAAATGAAATACAATCCCTCTTTCGAGAATTACAAATTCAGCATCATCTGATTGCAACAGGAATTCCGAGAAGCAATGGTCAAGTAGAGCGTTATGTTTTCACAGTAAATAATATGCTTAACACCGTTTGTAATGATTTGTCAGATTGGCCGAACGATTTGTGGAGGGTGCAACAGTCTATCAATACCACTGTACAAAAATCTACTGGATTTTCTCCTCTCAGATTATTGATAGGCGTTGACGCTAATATACCATCCGTACAAGCCCGGTTAGATGACGTACTTGATGCAGATATTGTTGTTCCGATAAATATGCAAGCAGACCGTGAATTAGCAGAACAACGTCTCAATCAAATAGCTCAAAAGTTTAAAGCAAGATTTGATGCCACGCGACGTAACAATTTGGTCTTATCTGTCGGTGATTTGGTTTACGTCAATCAAGATCATAGGCGTAATGCTAAGCTTACGCCTAAATTCAAAGGACCGTATGAAATATCATCCCTACTTCCAAATGATCGCTATGCTATAAGAGGTCTGGGTAATTTAAGAAATATGATTGTAGCTAAGGAAAAATTACGCTATTGGCCAGGTGAACTAATTGATGATGATATTATGTAGATACAATTTTTTCTAGTTGTAATATATTATGTTATATAATTGCATGAATTGTAATAATCATTAAAAGTGATCGATGTTGAATTACCGCTGGTCGGTCATTTGCTTAGTACTACATTCTTGCGTTAGCAGCGGATGTTCGGAATGAGTATGGTAAGGCAAATTGACAAATTATACTAAATTATCCGCTGGTCGGCCTTTTACCCTGGCGTTTGTCCGCAACACTGGCAGCGGGTGTAAGGGACAAACGTGGCGAGGTGACTGGCATATGTCTCACTCGATCTAATGTGTGTTAATGTTGCTTGTCTCAGATGACAGTCGATTATATATATTCTTATAAATCAATCACTAAATGATTACATAAGAAGTAGATTTTAAATTAATGAATTTTAAGAAAATTTGATTTTATATTCGTCATATAGGTACTTCGTGGACGAAGTACGTGTCAGTATGGCCGTGATAGAATGATATTTAAATCAACTTACAGTGTATGTGTGATTCCATGTCTCCATAATTTAAGACGATAATGAAATGTTTTCCATTATTTTATTACATCTACCTGCAATTTCTAACTCAATGCTCGATGCAATAAATGAACATACTAATTTACTTTATTATCAATGTAATGATTATAATTAGTGGTTAATATTTAGTTTCGAATATTTCCTGCATTTTCCAGTAATCCATTCAGTTGATAACCAGAATTTATGATATGATCATATTATAACGGAAATGACACCGACAATTGACTGTGAAGCTAGTTCTTTGTTCATTTTGTGATATACTAAAGAAATGTTAATTTCGAGTTTAGTTTAAGGTCTCTAAATTCTAAAAATAATTAATAATATATTTTCTAATAATTTAATAAGTTTATAAGTATTATTTCTAGAAAACATACCAAAAACAAGAGTTGTATTGTTAACAGTCGTATCGTTCTTTGTTCTCTGGTGATATAAAAATGGATGCAGCTCAGTCTAGAGCCAGTCTGGTCTAAGCAACGAAAGAGTAAATAACAGGTACGATATTACTTTTACTGTGACTTTATATTATATGGTCTATTTTGCTATCAATTTATTTCCATAGGTAAATTGATGGCTTTCCTTGTTAACTATGAAATCAGATGCCGCCTTTTACTGTTTTATTAAGTTTGATAGCGTTGCTTAAAATGCGATTTATTGGCAACAGATATAAGGCCGTTTCTGCTTTCTATTATATAATTTATTCTTGGAGTAATAACTTTTAACACCAATTTTCTATTAAATTAAAAAATAGCCTTCTAAAGTACACGCTTTATTGAATTAGCTTAAATAACTATACTATCTGGTTCAATCATAACTTATTATCTGAATATGTATAAGATGAATCATAACTGGTATGTTTATTACATGTCTTTTCTTACCTTATTTGTTACCTTAACTGTTGATTAACAATAAAATACAGTTATAGCATTATCTTCTTTTATTTAATGAATTCTCTTTATATTTATTTAACAAATGCATAATTTTTTTTATACTTTTACTTTACTTAGTCTTACAATAATAACATACAACAAAGCTTCCAATAAATTCATCAAAATGGTATTAAACAAATATCGTAATGCATTCGTATCGTAATTCGTTATCGTATTTGGCCATTACGATGTATTCGTCATTTGTATTGGTATCGTAATAGCCGTATCGTTGCATCCCTATATATAAGTATAACAATGCCTTCAGGGCGCTGTTGGGGCTGCCACGGTTCTGCAGTGCATCTACCATGTTTGCTGAAGCGCGAGTGGACAGTTTCACGGCTGTCTTACGTAAAAAGATGGCTTCATTGTTATTCAGAATACGTGGCAACACTAACAGCCTCCTGATGACAGTTGCTGTAAGAAGTGAGTGCTCAATAATGCGACACTTAATTAAGAACACATTGTCATTGGTAAAATATGTATACTAACATAGTTATAAGCAAATACTAACAAACTATGGATCTTGTTGTCTGATTAAATAAATGATATTATTATTATATACCTGGTTCTAGCTTTAGCTAGCACAAAATTACAGGAAGTTGAAAATGGCCTGAATGGCTTCGAGAAAAGGATGGTACGGCCGTGCATTGTTTTGCTCGACTTGGCGGGGGCACTACCGTGCCCCCAGATATGTTGTTTGGGATGCATATATCTGTTACTAATTTACAATGGGATTTTGTAGTAATATACTGGCTAACAGTGATTCTGTTGCCTTTGATATTATTATAGTACTTTTCTCAAACATGGCATGAAATGTTGACATTACGTGCCTAAAAATAGGCCGCAAAGTACCTCGTTTCCGATGCGGCTTGACACTTGGCACGTAATGGAATTTCATACTTACATTGCCGGCCTAGGCCGGCAATGTATTTCTTTTTAATTTCCATTCCACATTTATTTGGGCCACAGCATCACGGCCAGATCACGGCATTCAAACATTAAAAAAACAAAGAACGATTTTTACTACATTTTGCAGTTTTATTTATTTAAAATTGACATGAACTTAACAAATAACACATTATAAACAATTTCCAATTATTATAAATTGCAAACTAAACCACAAGAATACACATTTAAAATATTTCATCTAAATATTCGCGGTAAAAATGTAAACTGAAACAGCTTTTGGTTGTATATGGTTTCCGAACGTGACATTTGCATTGTCTATGGATATAATATGTCAGTGTCACTAACGTCACTTTCTGATAGAAAGTTTCTGATTAAAATAATATTTAGGGTAAGTAAGGATATTAGTAAGTTTATTTATTTCATTTCATATTTGAGAAAAGCACTATACATACCTCGGCGGGAAATGGG
Organism: Eudemis profundana; assembly: GCA_947034925.1. Taxonomy (NCBI): domain Eukaryota; kingdom Metazoa; phylum Arthropoda; class Insecta; order Lepidoptera; family Tortricidae; genus Eudemis; species Eudemis profundana. The sequence continues at coordinate 22,193,191 of OX344808.1, forward strand.
GTTGCCGGCCTCGTAACTATCTGGCCTCGCTTCGCTCGGCCAGCTATATGTACTCGGCCGGCAACCTCTGATTTCCCGGCCTCTGCAGTAATGTACTATTTCGATATAGGTGCGACTTCGATTCAATGCATCTGCAAAAAAATCCCAATGAAACTAAAACATGGCATCGTTTGTCGCCATTCAGCCAAATCAAAAGAAACTATTTTATATTTTTTTTATTTTATTATATATTTAAGCCAAGAGTAGACATAAAATTATTACACAACACGGGAAGTAATAAAGAAAGCCCTCGATCGCATATTTACATCCCCCGCTTGTAGCTCGAGCCGCAAACATCTGCGATCTCGGCCTTTCTTTGTTTTACCACCCTAGTTATGTAATGAACTATTATTACTGTATTATAGTTAATTTATTTACAAATAAATGTTTTGTATGGTGTGACCCTGTCTGTCTGTCCGTCTGTCACAGCCAGATATCTCAGGAACGTCGCTATGGGCTTATCCTTACTTTTGAAATCATTGGGTAAAAAGTTTGGAGATCGCTGTCCCAGGCCTGGACTCCAAATTGTGTTTTGTGTTCCAAAATGAAGCTCTTTACTTCAATGTAGTCTCCCAGGTCTGTCACTAAGACATAAAACGTTTCATTACAAATTAACGACACGCCATAAAAACTATGATTGCCAGCGACCCCTATGTGCACTTAACTTCCATACAAATCAGAAGACTGGGCCATAACGCGGTCGAAATTGGATATCTGCTTATAGCTCTTTGGTGTTATAATGAGTGTTTTTCAATTAAAATCAGGTAATTGCCTGAAGTAATTTTAATTAAATCTGCCCACATATTGGTAAATTGCTGGCAAAATTCTTGGAAGCCTTTTATGGTGGAATTTATAAGTTGAAAGTATGAAAAGTTAATTAAGTATCAGTACATCAGTACTCAACGCTCTATTCACGGGTAATTAATTATGGCATACAAAAAGTAGGTACCTTCATTTTGTAAGATTAACATGGATACATTTTTGTTTTTTTTTTTATGAAATAGGGGGCAGACGAGCTGACAGGTCGCCTGATAGACAGCAATCACCGTCGCCCATAGACACCTGCAACACCAAAAGAGTCACAAGTGCGTTGCCGGCCTTTCAGGTGGGAGTACGCTCTTTGCAGTTTTTCCATCTCTTTGTAGTTGACTGTACCTACACTAAGATGAAGAGAGCAGTATGTGGTTAGGGCACTGTCCCATCAGTCCGTCACAACCTGCTTGTAATGAATACGTGGTTAAAGTTTGTTGCAGGGTTGCCAATCGTACGAGGTTCCTCGTACAAATAGGTACGAGATCGAGATCTGCTGTACGAGGTACGAGGACACTATCAGGCTCGTACGAAAATGTACGAGGTTTTGGGTTAGGAACATTTATTAACATTTCCACACACTAAATTTCGTTACATCATACGTGTCGTTTTCAGCCGAGGTATGCCACTGTTTGTCAATAAGGTTCACAAGCAATTGCAAATTATACAATACTCGTATGGTTGTACACACACACACATGTACGAGGTTTCAAATTCAAAATACGAGGATTTTAGTCGTCTCGTACGAGCAAACATTGTCTTGTTACTCGTTTCTCACCGTGTATACTTGCTTATTTGAAGGTCATTTGGGGCGGTCTAATATAAACGCTGTTTGAGCCGGGACACAAACTGCTCGTTCACATTTAAAGCGGCCGGTTAAGGCGGCTTCTGGGAGTGATACTGGAAAATGGTCGCTAAGTTTTAGGTATTTCGGTGTTAAGGGGCCATTCACAATATTTTTTAATTTTTAATTTTCTCATCACCAGTCTATATTCGTCCCACTGCTGGGCACAGGCCTAGTCACATAGATGAGAGTGAATGGGCTGTAGTCCACACGCTAGCCCACTGCGGATTGGGGACTTCACCTTTGAATTTCTTTGCGGATGTAGAGTCGGACTATGCTAAGTTTGCAGAGGTCGAAAGAAGGTTTTATTAAAAAAAAAACATATCTCTCTCTCTCTGCAAACTTAGCGTAGTCCGACTACTTATATGCATCTTTTTCCTTCACCGAAAAACTAATGATATCTTCCACTACTTCGACAAAAAGTACATGTTTTCATGAAATGCTCATACGGTGTATTCTCGTGTAACAATTGTTCTTACTAACTATAGGCAATCACAACTGAAAATTGATATTAATTTTGATTCTGATTTTCTATGATCGCAGTTGGTCGAAATAAAAACTTATTTAATTTAATGCTTTTATATGATAATTGAATTATATTCCTTTTGCATTGTGTTTTCTGCTGTACAAGTATATTTATATTGTACCGGGTGTTGCCTGTAACAGGAGCAAATAATTAAAACCTAGGTTCTACTCATCAAACACTAAAACTTTCGTTCAGCAACTTTTAATTTATCTTTTTCATACAAATTAAATAGTATTTTCAATGTACGTTAATATCAGTCTAATTGACGTCGATTATACTTTGCGGTTCAGATTGTCTTGCTTTCCAGCATAGGCCAAGCAAGCATAAAGCAAGACAATCTGAATTCCGATGTCTGAATCTAAAATATTGTAAATAATAAAATTAAATTAGTTTATAAGATTGTTAATAAAGGCTATTTGAAATTGAATACTTTGCGGTTTCAAATGAACTTTAACGCGTTTTAAGAATGAAAACATAAGTTATTTTTAAATGTTGCTGAAGAACTGTTGTTCGGTTTGAGGGGTACAATCTACGTTTTAATTCCCTGCGCCTAGTACAGGCAATACCTGGAATGGTACTTACTGTACAAATTCAGTTACGTCACGTACAGGCGAAGGCCCCTTAATAGTCCCAAAGTAACTTAACAGTTATCGAGATTTGCGGGTTAACGGACGCCATAACTCGGCGGCATTTGAGGGTTAACTTTCAGGTGCGGCGGGGGACGACTTCGCTGAACAAGTGGACGCTTATACCGAAGTATAAAGAAAGAAAAGTAGTCACACTCCGGCTCTTTAGGACTGCGCGAACGCGCGATATCTATTCAACGTCGAGGCGCAGGGCTGCCATCCGTCGGTTTTTTTCACATCCGAACACACTGCACTATACACGTTTACAATGCATTTCGAGAGTGAGCGGCAGTCGGCCAATGAAAATGTTGCTACTAAACAAACAACTTCAAATAGATCGCAGGAAAGTTAATTCGAATCAAAATATGTATTCAAAATTGATACTCGTGAAGTGACAATATTTTAAGTACAAGTGGGCCATTTTATACAAAGTAGTAAAAAACAATTTTTTTAGAACTGAGGTTGTTTACATAATTTCTACTCAGAATTGGTCATACCTACCCTACTGTCGTCTCTGATAAAAGAAAAAAGTGTCTCAAACTTTTCATATAAAAATCGTTCTTCTGTTCCGTTACCGCCATATAAGTGTAAGTAAAAAGTAGTAAGTAAAAAGTAAACTATTTATTACACATACAATCATTCAAAACCAATATAAAAATCAATGGTTATGTACAAAGGCGAACTTATCCCTGTAAGGGATCTCTTCCAGCTAACTCTTGAACAAAAGAGAAATAACAGCTAACAGCAAAGCATGCAATTTAATTCAATTTAATTTATTTATTGTAATGTGTAATTTAAATTCAATGTATTTTGTAGTGATATGAAGCCATGAGTTTCGAAATAAACGATTATTATTATTAAAGCGGATGACAACAAACTAACAAAAATTAATTTACTTACACAAAGAAAATAAGGCGAGTTTTGAATACACAATATTTTGAATACGCGAATGTATGTGAAAACGTAAGGGAATCAGAAAAAAAAAATTAGGACACATTTTTACTCCTACCAGAGTCGCTGAGTACTCGCGATTCTGAGCAAAATTGATGCAAAAATAAAGTTTTTGTACAACTTTCTATAAAATGCCCCGAGTATGCTTAACATTTTCGCTGGCCGACTGTACTCTAGTAACCACATTAGCTCCATCGGTGCTCCAAACAAAATACAACTCCGACTTTGAACTGCAACCGTTCGAGTCGGCAACCACGTTAAGGTAACAAGGTTGCAGTAACCACATTACCGGTAATGCGTTTTTGACCGGTAATTGAGCCGACTGGATCAGTTGCACCAACTCTTAAACTTGTTAGTAGTTACGCGAACTGGCACAGGCTACATACATATATGTATACGCACAGAGCTCTTAGGCCCAGAAAAGTAGTTTTTACGTACCTTAAAAGGACCCTTATAAGATCTCTTTGTTGTCCATCTGTCTGACGAACGTGACCCTTTATCTCGGAAGCGCGTGGAAGCGTGTTTGAGTTGAAAATAAAACCATATACTTAGGTCTACAGTCCCTTAAAGCTGTAAAAAAATCAAATTTCTAGCTTAACGTAAAAATCTATGCCGCAAAAAACGTATATTTTGACACTCTCAAGGTTTGTTAGGTACCCTTATCTGGCTGTAGGGATTGCAGCCAGACTCGAAAACCGAAAAACGAGTACTTTTCGATTAAACTCGAAAACCGAGTTCGGTTTCGATTTTTACTCGAAACTGTCTGAAGTAGTTTTAATTTTTTTTTTTGTAATGATAATGATTAAATTAGTTTGTAAACTCGGGATTAAGTAGGGTAGTAGGGTAGTTTTTAGGGTTCCGTACCAAAATGGTAAAAAAGGAACCCTTATGGTGCGACTCCATCTGTCTGTCACAGCAAGATATCTCAGGATCTACTAATGCTATCGATTTGAAATTTGGAATAGTGTTAAAAATCGCTAACCCGAGGCTATTGGACAGTAAAAAAATCTTCTACCTTTTTCCTTTTTTTTTAAAGGGGACCGAAATGGGACTTTGAAAATTGAAAGTAGGGCTATTATATTGAACGGGGTATCAAATGAAAGGGCTTGATTTGTAGATTAAAACACCGTGTTTATTTTTTTTTTCTTAAATAAGTAGTATTTGATTTATAATGCCAAACGTTAAAAAAATACCATTCCCCCCCTATTATCTTCGAAGTTACTGAACAGAAAAATCTGTAATAATTACCAATTGTTAATGTCGTCCTAAATATTACAGGAAAAATCATAACGGTTTTCCTAAGTTGCACCGTTTTTTAGAAATTCGCAAAAATCGTAACACATACTTATTTGTTCCTACTAAACTAATCGCCATACAGTTTTTCTTGAACTATCTATGTAGCTACTTGAGTTTGTACGGAACCCTCGGTACGCGAGTCCGACTCGCACTTGACCGGTTTTTAATCTATCCATCAGAAACCGTCAAATTGTGAACGACCTTGCACTTACCGACAAAGAGTTTACAATCTGTCGGATTTCCTAGAGGATATGGCACCATAGACCACATACACAGTGAGGCAGATAATACAGAAGACTGAGGAGTAAAATCAGCCCCTGTGCTTAGCATTTGTGGACTATGAGAAAGCTTTTGATTCTGTCTGGTTCTGGAATCCTTGCAACGTTGCCAAATAGACTGGCGATACATCCAAGTGCTGAGATGTCTCTACGCCGTCCAAGTACAGAACCAGCAGACTAAGCCCATTCTCCTGCAGCGGAGTGTGAGACAAGGGGATGTCATTTCCCCCAAATTGTTCACGAATGCACTGGAGGATGTGTTTATGACGCTAGCTTGGGAGGGTCGTGGCATTAATATAAACGACGAGTACATTTCACACTTGCGATTTGCAGACGATCCCGTCATTTTGGCTTGAACTTTGCAGGATTTAGAATACATGCTGAACGGTCTAGCTGCTTTTTCTCAACACGCCGGTCTTAGGATGAACTTGGACGAAACCAAGGTTATGTTCAACGATATTGTTTTACCGAAACTGACTGCAGTGCAGGACGCCCTTCTCGAAGTTGTTCAGGAGTACGTTTACCTCGGGCAAGTTCTGCAGTTAGGTAAAAATAACTTTGTAAAAGAGGTTAATAGAAGAATACAGCTGGGTTGGGCTGCGTATGGGAAATTACGTCGAGTCTTCTCGTCGTCCATTCCACAATGTCTGAAGACAAGGGTTTTCGATCAGTGCATCCTACCTACCAGTCTTGACATACGGAGCCGAAACGTTGTCGCTCACGGGAAGGCTGAGTACCTACGTAAATTTAAGGTCACTCAGCAAGCTATGGAAAGGGCCATGTTGGGAGTATTTCAGAAGGATCGTATCCGTAATGATGTGATCCGACAGAGAACTAAAATCGTCGACATAGCCCAAAGGATTAGCAAGCTGAAGTGGCAGTGGGCTGGCCATATCTGCCGCAGAACCAACAAGCGCTGAAGCAAGCGTGTTCTCGAGTGGAGACTACGGATCGGCAAACGTAGTGTGGGGCGCCCGCCCTCAGACAAGATGGAGTGATGATCTTCGCAAGATGGCTGGCAGAGGTTGGATGCCAGTGGCCGCGGATCGTGCTCGATGGCATGACATGGGAGAGGCCTATGTCGAGCAGTCGACTAATACGGGTTGATGATGATGATGGTGGTGCGTATACACAACGTATTTCTGTCATTTTGCTTTTCTGTCGTTTCGCGTGTGTGTCATTTTGCGAAGTCAGAATATGTCTTTATCGAATTAAAGGCATTTTTTTATGCAGTAGTCAGTTATTACGTCGATTACATACGTGTTACGAAACTTAAAAACCTATTTTTAAGGTTAACTTAAGTAAAAATATAAAAATCCGTAATATTATAAGGACGCAAAAAATCTCGAAAAACCGCGGTTATTAACCGAGTTCTATTTCGATTAAAACTCGATCGAGTTACTCGGTTAACCGAGTTTCGAGTAACTCGTTTGCAATCCCTATCTGGCTGGCATAATAATTATTGTTTTTTTGAAGTAAACTTTGCGTAAAATGTTTCGCAGAAACACTTTTGGTCGAACGGTTATTTCGCAAATGGCCATCAGTTCTGCGAGCAATGTGCCCTGCCCATTGCCACTTAAGGTTTGCAATCCGTTGAGCTATGTCGCTACATAGTTCTTCTACCTTCTTCTACGTTTACCTTACCATATTCATGCAAATAAAGTTGAGTTTATAAACTAGCCTCTAAAATAAAGCCCATCAAATATTGCAACAATATTTCTAGTGGATAGTTGGTTGTAAGCTAGATTGACGTCGTCGGCTATTCCGTTTATACGAAACTCGAAAGTGCAACGTCACCGCGATGACAGCGATACATGTTTATGTTATTTCAAAGTACAGTCAAGGGCGCCAATATGTATACACCACAAAGTTTCAAAAATAAGTATACAGCTCTTATTATTATGGCAGTAAGGTATATGAATACATATTTTGGAACTTTGTTTGGATATTTATCTTTGCCCTTGACTGTACAAAGTTGCAATGCAGCCAAAGTATAAAGACGAACAAGTAGTCCAACTTCGGCCGTTTAGGAGCGCACGACACGTATTCACACAGACGCGCGATAGCACGTCTGTGTGAGTGCGATCCATACCGGAGCATTCTTAAAACTTTGCTTGTAGTGCGTACACGGCGCGCACATATTCAAGCGCGCGATGTACCTTTTGTAGGAAAAAACATTACTGCTATTACGAGTATACAGTGTTGCAGCTCAGTGCGCACTGTTTACTAACTGCCCTTTAAAATTGTTAACTTCAAATGGACGAGACTACATAGTTTAACTAGTTTTTGTTGCAGCAAAATATAGTTTTAGGCAAAATGGTACATAAATTCGGAAATATTCGCAATTTGGAGCTACTGAGCTTATAAGTGATGAGCTGTTGACACAAAAAAAAGTGATACGTATCTTTGAGAGCTAAAGATTCATATCACTCTGTTCACTTTATTGAAACATTTTGCGCATGTCTAGAACGTAGTGTAAATCAGTAAACCTTCCCTTTCAGGCGATCATGATTTCAATTTCCTGCTGGCAATATGTTTCTAATCAATCACCACCCGAGCATTTTAAGTCCATAAAAACATGAAAAAGGTACGCTCACATAGTATAAATTACTCCATTGATCGAATACCGTAATTTATATAACCTTTGCTTTCCCTTGATGGATCGTGCTTTTCCGATAATCGAGCGCCATGAATGCCGCGGTAACCGAACATCAGTTGATTAACTCAATAACTTACAGCGACATCAGATAAAGTGTATATCTATAGACTTTGTAGTGCATATACTAGTATTGCGACAGCAATTTAATTAATAAAACTGCACTTTGCTAAGTGATATAAACGTTTATACAGCTTTTATGGATAACTAGTTTTCGCCTACGGCTCGCATGACACGTGTAATTTACTTACATCCTTCATGATGTTTTACACGACTACGGCGAATCATGAACCACATTTTTACTAAAACAAAAACCGACCGCGGTGCATTTTGAAACTGCATAAAATCCGCCATTTTGTTTATTTTAACGAACTTCATACCCAGTGACACTCGCACCATCAAGACGAATCTAATGATGTATCGTTTATCAAAATCGGATTTGCCGTTGAGTAATTACGAGCGAACATAGGAACGGACATACATACATACAAACATACAGGTCAAACACATAACCCTCCTTTGGGCTTCGCCGCAGTCGGATAAAAAGGAGGGTTATGAATAACATTACCAATATCTCAATACTTTTTTGTTGTAAATGAGTTGCGTTGCAAGACTTGCATCTTTTTACATGTAATGTTTTTGATAGGATTACTTTTTTGTGACTCTCTGGCCGTCTATGGGCAAAGCCTACGTCAGGTCAGAGCAGATAGATAGCATACAGGGTGACTCGAGAGACGTGAGCGAAACCAACTCTATGGATTCAGTAAACGTTAATAGATGGTTCACCATCGTATTTAAAGTGAAACACCCACATATTTTTTCTTGTTGCGCTAGAGTGGCGGTCGGCAACCTGCGGCCCGCGAGCCTCTCTGGCTATTTTGTATGTAAAGGTCGTTATACTTAGAATCGTATAAAGTCACAAATTATTAACAAAGTGCGGCCCGCGTCAATCAAGGACCACATAGTAGCTAACGTCAGTTAGCTACTATGTGGCCCTTGGCTGCTAAAAGGTTGCCGACCGCTGCGCTAGAGATAAGCTGCTAATTCCGCCTAGGCTCACACCTTCATACCGCCGTTCATTCCATAGAATCCACTTTGCAGCCATCCTGGCTTACCTTTGTGGATGCATGCCGAGTACGCGGCCAGCCTAATCCCATTTAAGTCTGGTGGACTTGCCACCGCCCTCCACAATGCATATTTTAAAACACAGCGTAGTGTTGCGAATCTAGTCTAGTATAAATAAAGTTAAAGTAGTAAAAGAAACGTGGACACTTGCGATGGGGCTGGTCCACAAGCTAAAAGTTGCTCAGCGAGCTATGGAGAGGGCTATGCTTGGAGTCTCTCTGAGGGAGAGAATCCGTAACGAAGTAATCCGTCAGAGAACCAAAGTTACTGGCATAGTTACTCGAGCAAGCAAGCTGAAGTGGCCGTGGGCTGGCCACGTCTGCCGCAGAACTGACAATCGCTGGAGCAAGAGAGTACTGCAGTGGAGACCGCGTACAGGTAAACGCAGTGTGGGACGCCCCCCGGCTAGATGGAGCGACGATCTACGCAGGGCGGCTAGCAGCAACTGGATGAGAGCTGATGATCGAGCAAAGTGGCGCGTCTTGGGAGAGGCCTACGTCCAGCAGTGGACTGCCGCAGGCTAATGATGATGATGATGATGATGATGATGATGATAAATAAAGTTTATCCTACTATTGGCTTTGTAAACATCGCGGCTTTTATTTATGCTGGACGTTGAACTTGTTTCAAAAACCAATACGTTTTTACGTGATGCGCGCAATACAAACAAATAAATTGTTGAAAAATCTTTGAATGCAGTTTCAATTACTTTTAAAATCAAAATAAAATCTATCATCAAAATATCTTATCTACTATATTTGAGGTACTTTCGCTTCATATCGCATAATCTTGGGACACCCTGTATAGATAAAAACATACCTACTTGAACAGAGGCGGCTGCGTTGGCTAGGGCATGTGCACAGAATGAACCCTTCTCGTCTACCACAACGTGTTCTCCTTGGCGCGGTTGCGAATGCAAAAAGAGACGTTGAGAGGCCATTGCTTCGCTTTAAAGACTGCGCCAAACAGGACATGATCGCCTTTAAAATTGACCACCAGAACTGGGAGACGCTTGCGGAGAAACGAACGGAGTGGCGGAGGCGTGTGGTGAAGGGTCGCAAGTTAAACGATGAAGACCTGGTTCGCTGCACTCACTGAAGGCAAAGACGAACCAAAGCGACTCAGCGCCACCTGTTGCAAACTTCTCTTGTCAGGCCTGCGGTAGGACATGTCGCTCTCGCATCGGTTTATTTAGCCACCAAAAGCGATGTCTCTCTAACATTGCACCATGAATCGTCTGTAATAGACGCAAAGGCCTATGATGATGACTTGAGTATATAGGAAGTACACACAGTATAGGAATACTGGATGGAAATAATTACCTTCTTTTTGTTTTTATGGAAAACCGACCTACTCGAATCACCTTAAGCAGATATTACGAAACGTAATTTTAAAATTTTGTCGCGCCTTTCGGTTAATACTCGAACTTTAATGGAATACTTGAAAATGTCAACCAAAGGAGGAAACCAATCCCTTTGATTACATCCAATCAGACGCCGACGACTGATTGATCAATTAATTGTGTTACCAAATCAGTACCAAATCGAGATTCAACATCGACCTTTAACCTCCAAAGTTTCTTACCGCTCAACTCTGACATTTAGCGCGTGATCCATCGTTCAGTTATGTTTGTCACTCATTCCATTCATTCATTCATTCCCGGTAATGTTTACCGCGAGTATTAATTTCGTGTGCTCTCTCCCTGCCGGTAAAGAATGTACAGATAAGAAAATGAATTTCAAAATAAACGCAGGAAAGTAATTTGCATTAATAGCGACGCAATCGAAGTTAAGATTTATTTTTATAGCATGCAATAAAATGCGGCCGTGAAAACGCTCTATGCAAAACTGTCTTGGTATTTGTGGTTAGCATTTAGCAAGAATTTAGCGTACATTTTTAGATAGAAAAACTATTAAGTCTGCACATTCTTAATACCGGTTTTATTTTTGAGTTACTTATCATCATCATTTCAACCTGAACACGTTTATTGCGGAGTATACTGCCGTCCTAATTCAAAAGGACGCATCTCAGTTTTATAGGTTTTGAGAAACAAGTAATTTCAGTTGTGGAAATGGCATGATTTTGGAAGTGTGCTAAATTTTCTTAATAAATTTTAGGAAAATTTCATAAACTAAGATTTCTTTTTGGAAATGTCATATGATGCATTGATATATTTTGTATACAAGTGTTGATTTTTTTGAGATGCGTCCTTTTCAATTAGGACGACAGTAGGTATAGATCTCCGTCAAAAACTTTCACACCTAATAGCACGTGCATTACGCGTCTTTCGACTTTTTTTTTAATTCAATTTTTTTTTTGTCAGATGTCACTAGTAAGTGACAAAAAAAAGGAAAAATTTTTTTTTTTTTAGATGTGTTCGTATTGCATTCAGTAGGCAGTCTAGTTAGAAGCCTACGTTGTGCTTACCCTTTTCAAAAATCCCTAGTAGGCCGGATTTACACCTGTAAGTTTTATTTACGTAAGTAAGGACGTAGTTATACGTTAGACACGATACGTTAGACTGACTTTCTCAGTCTAACGTATAGCTGTGTCCTTACTTAAGTAAAATATAGGTACAGGTGTAAATCCAGCCTTAGTATGTTGTCCTAGCCAAATTCTGTGTTGACTTCATTAAACTCTGTAGATTAATGTAACTAGTATTTACATTTGGTAAAGGGTCCTGTGCAGCCTCGATATCTTCTATCGTTTAGAATAAAAGTTGACCGTGATCACCACCGTTTGTTGCTATATTTGCTGTAACACGAATAAAAAAAACCGGCCAAGTGCGAGTCGGACTAACGCACGAAGGGTTCTGTACCATTATCTATATTAAAATTGCTATTAATTCTCGAAAGGAGGCTTTTGCTCATAAATCTTCGAAAAGCGCTAGATGTAAATACAATAAATTGAAAAAATATTATTAAACATGTATTATTATTCTGTTTTTAGTATTTGTTGTTATAGCGGCAACAGAAATACATCATCTGTGAAAATTTCAACTGTCTAGCTATCACGGTTGTTGAGATATAGCCTGGTGACAAACGGACGGACATCGAAGTCTTAGTAATAGGGTCCCGTTTTTACCCTTTGGGTACGGAACCCTAAAAACCTGTGACAATCATAACACTCTGAAATTGACCCAGCTGTGCAAGAATGCACAACATTTTTATAGTTTTTTTCTATGTTTTATACCTTTTTCTTTATGTATTTGACTTATATTATTTAAGTCATTACACTTTTGTTTCGCTAAAAGAACCAGTGCCTTTTTTACCCGACTGCGGCGAAGCCCAAAGGAGGGTTGTTTGACCTGTATGTATGTATGTCCGTTCCTATGTCCGCTCGTAACTACTCAACGGCACAACCGATTTTGATAAATGATACATCATAGATTCGTAATAGCGCGACTGTCACTGGGTATGACGTTCGTTAAAATAAAATAAAAATGCGGATTTTATCCACTTTTAAAGTGCACTGCGGTCGGGTTTTTTTTAGTAAAAATATTTTTTTTAGTAGTGTATACAGCTAATCACCGTTTATTATTCCAAGTGAACTATCTTCCCGCAGCGTATTCCACGGCCATCGAACTCCGCATCAATAAGGTTCCGCTCTGAATACCTCAATGTTCCGGAACCGGAAATAAAAGCCCGCTGCCGAATTTTCAGTTACAAGATATTTAGTTACCACGTTTCCGGTACAAGTTTGTTCGGCGAATTCGTTTAGGTAACTCTTAACAAGCTTTAGTTTGGAGAGGAAACCATTTTATTGTGAGGGAATTCCGAACCGTGGTTTCTTTAGAGGTTTATAGTTTATTTTGTAAAATGACTACTATTGCGTGAATATTTACAACTTTGTCTGTAAAGCTTTGTACTGTTATTTTCTCGTGACATACATGATTTACCTATACAAATACAAGGCGATTCGGTCCATGACGTCTACTTCCCCAAATGTCCATTTCCTCGAATGTCTAATTCCGTGAATGTCTATTTACCCACATAATAGCTCGGAACCGGACGCGGCGGCCCAGTAGTATTGCGCCACAGATACAAAACGTAACTTTGATTGGCTGAACGAGCCGAGTCACGTGGTTTTTTTGTTTCTTCTTCTTCTTCGTCGGTATCACTCTTGACAGAGTGGTCGTGGTCGCCATTTCAGGTGTTGGTGGCACGCTTCACGATGCGTCGCCACTCTTCTCTAAGAGCTGCTTTCCGGGTGCATTGGTGCAAGGGAACATCTACTGCAGCTTTAACCTGATCTGTCCATCTCATGGGTGACCTTCCTCGTGGCCTGGTACCTTCAACCTTTCCTTGGACTACAAGGCGCTCAATGGACACATCCCCCCGCCGACATACGTGACCAAAGAAGGTAAGGATGCGGGATTGTACAATAGATGAAAGACGCAGCTTAATGGCGAGTTCCTGGAGTATAGAGTCGTTTTTTTTTGTTTACCTTTAGTTAAATACCAAACAGGACAGAGTATAGTCACTTAGTATCCTTTGTATAAACTCTATATAATGCAGACTAAAGGTTAAAGTACACCATAACTACAATTATAATAGCAGTATTTTTTCTTCTTACAAAAGGTACATCGCGCGCTTGAATGTGTGCGCGCCGTGTACGAACGCACTACAAGCAAAGAAATAAGAATGCGTAAGAATGCTCCTGGGTGAATACGCGTCGTGCGCTCCTAAATGGCCTAAGTTGGGCTACTTGTTCGTCTTTATATTTTGCCATAAAAGCACCGCACTGGAACGGCAGTGGCTTGGCACGAGCCGCTCAGTATTCTTTGTAATTAAAATCCATACTATAACGCATACTTATCGGCATCGGAACGGCATCGGCACGGCTCGGCTCGGCACACACTAGCGGCGCGTGGGCGACTCGCGGTCACGCGCTTACATCGCGCCACCGCCGCGCGTGCGGCTCGCCGCCGGCGCGGGTCCGCGAGTCGACCGCGCGCCGCTTGCAGTTCACTGGACAGCCTCGACTCAGTACGGGGTCACTTGATTATCGACATAGACGTATGATGGTACGCTTTGTAGTATAATAGCAGTAATTTTTCTTCCTACCCAAGTTGCATCGCGCGCTTGAATGTGTGCGCGCCGTGTACGAACGCACTTCAAGCAAAGTTTTGAGAATGCGTAAGAATGCTCCAGTATGGATCGCAACCACACAGACGTGCTATCGCGCCGCGTGCTCCTAAGCAGCCGAAGCTGGACTACTTGTTCGTCTATATACTTTGCCATAACAGCTCGGCACTGGAACGGCGGTGGCTTAGCCCGAACCGCTCAGTATTCTTTGAAACTCCGTACTGTAACCGTGCTCTGGGTAACCCATTGCATGAATGCACCAGAAGTACTACGAATCGGACGGGATGGCGACATATCGTAAGGCGGGCAACAACAGCTTCCAACCCTCCCTCATGATGACCACGACCGGTCTGCTAAGAGCAAAACGAAAAAGAAGAAGAAGACTGTAACAGTAAAAAACTCCGTACTGTAACGCACACTTATCGGAACGGCAACGTCACGGCTCGGCACAGGCTAGCGGCGCGTGGGCGACTCGCGGTCGCCGCGCTTACATCGCGCCACCGCCGCGCGTGCGGCTCGCCACCGGCGCGGGTCCGCGAGTCGCCCGCGCGCCGCTTGCGGTTCACTGGGCAGCTCGAATCAGTACAAGGTCACTTAATTATCAACATAGGTACGATGGTATGATGGTACGCTTTGTCGCGTGATAAATTAATGATAAAGCATCCGTCACGTTCTGACAAATAGTGTGTGAGAGTGACGGATGTTTTATCATTTGTTTATCGCGTGACAAAGCGTAGCATCATAAGCCTACAGGATACATCAACTCAGGCGCCAAGAATATGCGCTGAGCTGGAGTGGCCAGCAGTGGCGTAGCGTTGAAGAAATCCTTGAGCAAGCCGGAGCAGCTTTGGCTTCAATTTTCTTTAAGAGCAATAGAAAGTGCTGATCTGCCTAATATTAGGCAAGGCGATAGGAATCGAGTTCCATGGACGCCACACCACTGGTGGCCAGAGTGGCGGGAAAGAGGGGAGGCCTTTGTCCAGCAATAGGACACACATTATAGGCTCAACGAAATATCTCGAGCTTTACAGCCTCAATTTGCACCGACTCGAGGACAATTTAATACAGCAACATAATAAAAAGCACATTATTGGGACAATAACTTTTATCGTCAACTTTATAGGTATCAACAAACGTTGCGAATTTTTCACACGTGTCTCCAAAATGGCGCCGAAATTCCCCAAACAGTTTTATTACGATGAAGGCTTTATCACTTCGATCGCATTGGAGTTAAAATGGGTTGAAAGAGATAAAATGTAAATTATCGGCAGTTTAATCTCTTTGAATAAATTGGTGAAATGCAGCGCTTTGCAAATTCAGTCGGTGGGTTTAATCAATACAACAAATACACTTGTGTAGTTTCAGTGGGTCGCATTTTTTGACTATTCGATTGTAAGTAATTGATTGAATCAGGCGTTACTTTGCGGAAATTAATGTCAATTAATAATTAAAACCAAAATATTGCTTTGCTACAATAACAAAAAAAATACGCATGTCATTTTAACGGGCTCATTAATACATATACAGGGTGTCCCATAAACCAACTTTGATACGAAAAGGGCTGATAGACAGATTTGAAAAATACTTGATATTTTAGTCATGACACTCAAATAACCGAGTCAGGGTATCACTTAGCACGAGTTTTGCAAAAACGTCAATATCTCGAAAACTAAGAGATTTTTACCGAGGTCAAATTTACTTAATCTAGTGTCTTATGAGCTGGTCTATTAGCCCTTTTCGTATCAACGTTGGTTTTAGGGACACCCTGTATAGATACAAGACATCAAAATACATAGAAAAATTAAATGGCACTCACCTGTGTCCAGACCGGGAATCGAACCCGGGGTACCTCAAGATTTCCGGCCCAGCGACTCAACCACTCGCCCACCGGAGCACCCAGCAAGCGCCCTCAATTTTGCCATCTACTTTGACTTCTGTATAATTCTGGTTTAACAGGATTTTTAACTTAAACGCCATCAATGAGAACTTGTACTACACAGATATCTCACCCCAATGCGCACCTTTACAGCTACGACGATCGAGCGAGAGATGGCGTTAATATAATGTGGTGTAATTTACCCGCATTAAAAAAACCAATGAAGAGACAATTTTTTTCTTTCATATAAAGGGCTAATTAATAGTTAGTTATAAGTAAGTTTTCTTTTGTACAGAAAAGTTTTAATGGCGTTTGTTACCTTTTGCTACTTTATCAAAAGGAGCTTCATATTCTTAAGCTACTAAGTAAGAACGTGTTAAACCGCTAATATAAATAAAACGCTAACAAGTATGAAAGGTGGCTGTAAAATATTAATTGGGGTGAAAACCGGCAGCCTTTGTCGGGTTTTATGAAAGGATCCAAGTTATGGACGCCCGTAAACCGAACTACACACTACAAAGTTAGCTCGCAATATACGGAAGAAAATTACGCATCATCCGGCCAACTGAACGTTTTCTTTTTTAAGCATTTTCCCGCGGCTTCGCCCGCGTTGTTCCCGTTATTGTCCCAAAGGTACTCTTTACCGGGATATAATGTATCCTATGTTTCAATCCAGGACTTGGTCTACTTGCATGCCAAATTTCAGCTTGATCCATCCAGTTGTTACCCCGTTATAAGGTAACAAACATCCAAACATCCAAACATCCAAATATCCAAACATCCAAACATCTTCACAAACTTTCGCATTTATAATATTAGTGGGATGGGATGGGATTTTTAGGGTTACGTTTTTTCCTTTTGAGATATGGAACCTTATAAGATCTCTTTGTCCGTCTTCCCGTCTATCTGTCTGTCTCTCCGTCTGTCAAGACCCTTTATCCTAGGAACGTGTGGAGGTTGATATCAAGTTGAAATAAATACCATACTCAGGTCTATAGTTCCTTGAAGCTGTGAAAAAATCAAGCTTCTAAGTTAACGTGAAAAAAGATACGGCCGTTTATGCCGCAAAAAACGTAAATTTCGAAAACGAAAAATAATTCGACACTCTTAAGGAAATCAAAATTCAAAGGGTACTTTCCGTTGACCTAGAACTATAAAATTTTGCAAGTAATACTGTCTTATACTACAAGTAAATATATATAAATATATGAAAACTACATTTTGAATGAAATCCTTAAAAAATGATTTTACTTCGGCTTATCACTAAAAAGCAATCTCTTCCAGACAACCTTTGGGTAGCGGAGTCTATGCAAAGTTAACAAAATTAAATGAGTAGGTGGTGAGGAATAACGATGCAAAATACAAAGAATGCTTACAAACCCCAAGCTTATTTGCTGCAGTTTTGGCCAAAGATTCAAAATTACCCTTAAACTCTGTTTTGATTCTTCACCAATACGCCCGTGACGTTTCCGCCCACACTTTCTGTCCGTGTGTTCATTCCAAAACTTAACAACAGACGCTAAACTCTTCCTGTAGCTCAGATAAAGCTCAACTCCTAAACGCTTCACCTTCACGATACTTTGTAAACAAAATGGAAACAACACTCAACACAGTAATAATATCGTGTTTTATTACCAGCCTAGCACATGTTTCATTTGCAAGTACTCGTCTCATCATCATCATTTCAAGCTTTGAGACGTCCATTGCTGAGCATAGGTCTCTCCCAAAGACTTCCACGATGAACTGTACTCGTCTGTCAGTTCTCTAAATTTGCTTTGTTAATTATATTATAAAGGACCGTACCAGCTCTCCTTAAGCCGACTGGCATTGCCAGAGACAATAGCAATATACCTGTCCCTGATTCCGTGGAGGTTAGGTAGGGTGCTAGTTAAGGATGTTACTTGCGTTGACACATTGGCTCCTTTAGACCTCAACGGAACCAGTATACCCAACGAGGTGCGGCGGCTTTTTACATTTTTAGCGGCTTTAGAGCCGCTAAAAATGTAAAAAGCTACAATTACAGGGGATCTGAATACATTTTTATGCCAGTCAGCGTCGAGACCCTTGGCCCGTGGGGTCCCAGCGCCACGCGCTTTTCAAAGACCTATCCAAAAGGCGGGTAACACTGACCGAAAGGCTGGCAGTTTCCTCGCACAGCGAATAAGCATCGCCTTACAGTGGAGAAACGGTGCCAGTATATTCGGCACCATTGAACGAGGGCCCAATTTATTAGATAATTTTTACTTCTAATTTAGGTATACCTTTCTTTTTTTAAAAGAATCCATTTCCATAACTATTTTGCTTGGACTTACGCAACTTTGATCAGCGCTGAAAGCTGGTAAATGTTTCCATCCCAATAGCTTTAAGCTCTAAGTAATCGCGAATTCAGTGGAAGTTTATCCAAACCAAACTTTAGGTGAGAAAGATAGATAAATATAGATAGATAACCTAACCCTCTAAATCGTGCCTAGACCGACTTCAAAAATAAGGAGGTTCTCAGTTATAATATATTCTCAGTTAAAATTAGGGGCATTTTTTTGATTTAATCAGACTAGTAGTCGTGATTCTGAGTTTATAAACCCAAAATTATCCAATACTGAAAGATAAGTTAAACGTAAAGGTACAATCGGAAAGTGAAAATGCCTAGTAATTGCTAATTAATGCTTACTGACAATGATACCGTTAATCTTAAATAATGACATCTTAGATTGCATTCTCTAGCGTGCCATAAATCCAGGTACCTAGCAACGCAGGCTGTGCTAAATCTCAACTTATCTCGTTAGAACTTTAGACACGGCAACAACCCTGTGAATAGTGCATAAACACCTATAACATTGCGGTGATAGTCCTGTCATCTGTCAATTCTGACATGTTTCACATCGCGCTATCGAAGTGACATGAGCCTTTGCAATGGGGTCTGCAATAACGCCCGTTGCTGCACATCGTGTATGCCATAGCTCCTCAGGAGCTCACAGCCAGGGTTGTGGGGGGGTGCTGGCGTGACGACCTGCACCTGCTGCTCCTCTGCTGGCCCTTAAACACCACACAGAGGATTAATGTGGGAGAGTTGCCTGGAGTCAGAGAGTAGTCTAGGAAACGGAGAGTAGCCTAGAGCGCTATCGAAGTGTTCTAAATCGTTTTTTTATGGATGATGGGTTTGCGTTTGACCTTGGTCTCACCTGTTAAAAAGTCAAGACAAGGTCTAAAATGGAGCACGCTTACCCAGAAGATGCCTATTCATGTGCCTTAAAGACATCCAACAAATCGGTTGCATAAACAACAACTTCCAACCAACTCTCGTTGGATTTAGGTCCACCTTTTTGAAACAGAAACCTCCCCATAATTAAAATATACTTTTTGTGCAGACAGAGGCGGATTAGCCATATAGCAAGAGTAGCAAATGCTACGGGCCCCGCGCATTGGGGGGCCCCGCGCCCACTCCTCGTTAAGTCATTTCGTCACGTATAAAATTACCGGTTAGTCGGTATTTAAGCATATCTAAGACCAACCAAGGGCCTCTTTGAAGGAATGCTACAGGCCCCGTGCTGGCTTAATCCGGCACTGTGTGCAGAAACGTTGAAGTAAAGTTAGAGTAGTAGAAGTAGTGTCTGATTTCATCCAGTAATACCATAATGCCAGTCTTTTAATATGATAAGGGCTTTTAATACCGTATTGGAAGCTCTAGTGACAATAGCCGACGAGAATAATATGTAGGCTAGATATCGATACCTTTAGAATCAAAGGGCGTAAACGCCACAGGTTCTAATGGCGTTTACGCCCTTTGAGTCAAAAGGTATGAATATGTCCAAGACAAAAGCCATATTTGTCAAGAGACTTACTCACTTGTAAAATACTCTCGTACTTATTCGCAGCACAGGTTTCACAAAATGACCTATTTCATTGGGAATATGTGTGGCTGTTACGTCTCTTCGTTACTAAATTATACTAGAGAGGTCCTTTGTCTTACAATGAATAGGTATTGGCATCGCCGATGGCGAAGTGATATTCAAGTTCCTTGACATTAATTCAGATCAGATATGGGCTATTATACATATTTCTAGATATAGGAATTCATTATCCTAGTATTTCTAGATGAATGGGTCAGTCCGATGAGGTTAGGATATTACAAGGCCTTTGAAAGGATGAGCTATAGGCGTAAGGTAAACGTCCCAATGCTCGACACCCTAATGCCCAATAATCGACAACTTTCTGTCACCTATCGCTAATAAAACGTTCAATATGGCGACTACTAGGACAGTGTGTAAGGTTAACGTCCCAATGCTCGACACCGTAATGCCCAATAATCGACAACCTTCTATAACCTATCGCTAATGAAACGTTCAAGATGGCGACTACAAGGACAGCGTCGAGCACTCGGACATTTACCTTACGACTTATTGAGAGCCCAAGTGTGTACATGATCTTTTATTATACAATACAATACAATACAAATATACTTTATTGCATACCAGAAAAACACATTACAAGAGGTACTTACATAATTAGAACAATTTAAATAGGTAGACAACAGGCGGTCTTATCGCTTAAGAGCGATCTCTTCCAGACAACCTTTAGGTAGCGGAATTGACACAAAAATAAACCAAAAAACAGTAGGTGGTGCGAAGGGTAACAAGAGTATAGTTAGGTTAGGTATTGTTATTTTGTTATTAGAATACATATCAGTGGCGTGGCGTAAGCCAGCATCCTTGGGAAAGCCGGTGCCGATTTGGCGTACATTTTCCTTAAGAACTGTAGAATAAGGTGGTCAAATGCCGGATAATAGGCAAGCCGGTAGGAATCGAGTTCTTTGGACGCCACGCCACTGATACATATATAAGAAACAGAACAACAAACAATTGAGCAAATGATTGATTGATTAGTTTCGTCTTCATTCCATTGTTCAAGTCCTTAGTCTACTCTAAGTAACCCTACTCAGACTTAAAAGATAAAAGTTTGAATCAAATTGTTTGAACCACGATGAGACCAAAAAAAACAGTGATATTAATTAATTAAGATGACTTTAACAACACGAGACCTAGGGTTTTAGCACCAGGGAGAGGAGCTTAAAAACATGAGTTGTATTACGTTCAATGAAACACTTTGTATCATTAGGGGACAATCTTACACAAACCGCACTAGTCCCATAGTAAGCTCAATAAGGCTTGTGTAGATGACGATATATTTCATAAATACAAATACTTTTCTTATTCACGACCAAATCAAAAGACTAGAATCACCTCAATGGGCTTTTTTATTTAAAGTGCGTTCTTAACTGACAGTTAACAGGTCGTCACAGAACTGACGATTAGTGTCAAACTCCATACATTTCGTCACGGACTGACAGCTTAGACTGTATTTGAACATAGCTTAAGTTTCGCCTAGCCGTAGATTTTAAAATAAAAATGCCCTATTAACATTGCCCTAAAGACAGAGATCCCGTCAGATATTCCATTGAAACGTCCCAGAGCTTATTGCGTAATCAGTTCAATGATTACACTATGTAATCTGAAGACCAGTTGAGCATATCGTGATCACTGAGTCAATGCTAAGAGGATTACGAATATAATTGTAACCAATTTCGTCTGTCTTTTGAAGTGTAATTGATGCTAGATTATACCTAGGGCATGCAATGCCGGTTTTACTTGTATGGACCAATACCGAAAAACCGGTTTTTCGGTATTGGCCCCTTACATGAAATACCGGTATTGCATGCCCTAATTATACCCCATTTAGACAGGGCGAGATCTCGTATGCGATATTCATTTAATTGCGGCCATTAATCGATCAACTGTACTCATCATACCTATATAGGTAGCATTCTATAATCAATTAAAGAAATGGCTTAGTAGTCAAGCCTTTTACGAAATAGATGAATTCTTTCATTCTAACTGCTGATGTGACTAATAATATTATTAAATATAATCTATCGCTAGGTAAATATCTACATTTATTAAGAAAAGTAATTTAATTTGTTACTCTATAAAATAATAATTGTAATTTACATAATACAATACAATACAATATTCTTTATTGTGCACCAAAACAAAAGATTACAGAAACTTAAATCTAAAACAGCATAATTATAACCACAAAAATGGAATGAATGGAGTTCTTTGGATGCCACGCTACTTATAGGTAGCCCGCAATGTAGTCAAACTCGCATACGAGTTCTCGCCCTGTCTAAATGGGGCCTTAGTGTGAAACGATGAGGCCCACAACTTCGTCCGCGGTGGTGAAATGTTTATGTACCGTATGGACACGGTATACGGTAGTTTTTCTTTCTACAAAAGATACATCGGGAGCGCGCATGTGTGCGCGCCGTGTACGGACGCACCACAGGCAAGGATTTTCAAACGGAGTCCGACCCACACAGCGTCGACCCCGCCGGCGGGGTCGACCTCCCCGCGACCACAGCACACAAGGGCCGCGTCCCGACTTGCCCCAGGACCCGAATGTCCTGGTTAACTTCACTCCGACCTCGCTCGGGCCCAGCTAAGTTTCTTGCCGGAGTCTTCTTAGCTGGGCTAGGTTTTAGCGAACCGGCACCTAAAACTCCCATTAGTTCGATACACAAGTTCACATAAGGACAGGATGACCCGAGTCATCCTTCCCACTGGTCCGCTGCTCACTCTGAGCAATCAGCGTAAAGTCAAGGTGGCCCTGGCCAAACGACCTGGTTCGACTCCAGGCGTTATGCCCCCACCTAGCCCGATCATATCGAGGTGGACCGGGACTAAGTGACCTGGTTCGACCCCAGGCACTCCCGGCTCCCACCCAGTCCGACCAACTCAGGGTGGTCTGGCTAGCGACCTGGTTCGACCCCAGGGAACGCCACGGCCAACCACCCGGTCCGACAATCGCTACGCCCAGGATGGGCTGCGAGTTTGTCAGTTTGCTAGCTAAATCTCTAAATACGTGTCGCGCGCTCCTAAAGGACCGAAGTCGTACTACTTGGTTGTCTTTATACTTTGGTATGGAGGTGAAATGGGGACAAATTTACACAAATTGACTTAGTCCCATGCTTGGATTATGGGTACTTGACGACGCTATACTTCCTTATATAGATAAATATATACCTAAATAGATAGGAAACATCCAAGACTCAGCAACAAATACTCGCGCTCATCTCATCACACAAATATTTGCCCTTAACAGGATTTGAACCCGGGGGCTCTAGCTTCCACTAGGCTAACGCCGCCGCTAATCGCCGCGACTGGTTTTGCATGGAAACTCGCCCGCAAATCGCAAGTATAATAAAAGAAACACCCAAAGTAATCAAAGAATCACCCAAAACTGGTCTGGACTGGTTGGGTGAAGGGCTGCCATCTCCATTTGACACCTAGGACAAAAAGCGTAAATCCCCGGATTTTGGAGCTTAAAACCCGGACATCTCAACAGCAATCTCGCGGGCCGGAGTAGGTATCAAACCCGGACTACAAATTAAACGTTCCCCGGACGTTCGCCGGACGCTCTCCAAGCTAGGACTAGGGCATGCTCCCGGTACTGGATTTCCACACAAATACGGTACCGGAACCGGGAATTCCCGGTTCTCGCCTTACAAACTCAGTACCGGGAGCATGCCCTAACTAGGACAAATCCGGGGGAACCCGGACGGATGGCAGCCCTAGGTATGTTACGATTAGTTATGTATTTATGTTAGGTTTTTATGTGTATTCAAAACTTGCCCTATTTCGATAGTAAATGAATCAAGTTAGTTAGTTTGTCTATCTGTGGTATTAGTTATTCTTTCTCATCCGCTTAAAGGTTAGCTGAAAGAGATCCCGTACAGGGATAAGCTCGCCTTTGTACATAACCATTGGTTTTTGTACTGCTTCTGTATGATTTTATGTGCAATAAAGTGTTTACATACATACATACATTAATCGCTCAAGATAGCTGAGTCTGACAGTATATTTACAAATAGGTATGTAAGTAAATAGGTAAATAATTGTTCATTACAGGAACAAGGAGATAATTGAAATTTGGTATTCTTCTTAAATACATGTAATTTTTTAAAAGGTATATACAAATTGTATGCACATCGGCATGGAAGGTGCAATGCAAGTGTGTGCCCTTGTGGTGTGTCGAGTGTGACGTATGTGTGTGCGCGTCTGTGATTGGTCGGAATTGTATGTCGTGATATTTGACTACTTTAATTGGCTACACATTTATACATTCAAATTGGACCTTAACACAAGGGCGTAAGGGCGATGATGTGTTGTGTACTTATTACTAGATTTGGTTTGGATGAACTGAGCGGCGCGAACAATAATAAATAAATATTGTGAGGACAATCTTACACAAATCGAGCTAGTCCCAAACTAAGCAAAGCTTGTATTATGGGTACTAGATGGCGATATAGATACTTATATGTATAGATAAAGCAAATGACAATACCATTTACTGATAAGTGGGCCACTGCATTAAACCGAAACTGTCTATAAACTGGAAAACGACGCTAAACTAATTGAAAACAGTTTTACGGCTCAATACGACATTACCACGGGTTTCTAGAAAGATAGTGTCCATATTTGTACCTAAGACCCTTTAATCGGCCATTCTCACGAAGTATGACTGCGTCTAATTACCGCGTCTCCATACATTTAGTATGAAAACAGCGTCGCGGTAATTAGGTGACCGCAGACATACTTCCTGAGAATGGCCGTAATCATTTACATTTTAATGGAATTTCTGAGCATTTCCACAAAACATTATAAGATCACTTTGTTGTCCGTCTGTCCGTCTGTCACGACCCTTTATTTCGGAAACGCGTGGAGGTATCGAGTTAATAATAAAACCATATACAGCCTGTAAATCTAATACGGGCGAATATTGAAACGGTGGTCAGCATAGGACCTAAGAAGCATATTTAGATAACTTTTGCTTAAAACCACAATGAAAATATTTACCATACAAAATAATTCGGGCCGCAATGTAACGCAACACATTCAAGTTGACAAACACGCTAGTTGACAGTTACTTTAAAAAAGCTCGTATCTCGCAATGTCACAACAAGCATGTATACGCGAATAGGTGTTCGGCGCCGGCTGCCGCTGTTCGTGCTCCCGGCCGGCCGGCATCCGCACGGGGCACGCGCGCAATGCTCCGACACCTAGAGCCCTCACCTTACTCAATACTCTCCTGAAAGAGGTCCAGGATACCGACGTGTTTACTGACAAATGGCCGATGCTCATTAGACATATTGATATGTTCTTAAATAATTATTTAGTGTAAGTTCTTGGCAGTCCTATGTTAGCAATTTTTCTATAATGTAACTTGTTCACAATGTTCGTTTTAGTGACTTAAAATTTATTGTGTTATTTGATATTTAGTTTACTGTATGACTGGCATTGTGGGTGCTTTGGATCTATCTGTAAACTCACAATGTACTATTGAAATAAATAAATGAAATATGTATGCGGTACATTGCTGCTCGGTAAATTTTCAAAAATTAATTACGAGGTCACTATTAAGTGTAATTTAAAAAATCATATTAATTAATGATAACACTACTGAACGCTATATCTGGTTTAATTGTTAGCCCGTATTAGACTTCCACGCTGTATATACTCAGGTCTACAATCCCTTGAAGCTGTGAAGAAAATCAAGCTTCTAAGTTAACGTGAAAGAAAGATCCGGCCGTTTATGCCGCAAAGAACGTAAATTTCGACAATCTCAAGAAAACCAAAATTCAAAGGGTACTTTCCGTTGACCTAGAACTGAAAATTGGCAAGTAATACCGTCCAATACTACAAGTATAGGGGAAAATCTGAAAACTATACATTTTTAATGAAATCATAAAAAAAAACCGCATTAAAATCGGATCATCCGTTTGGGAGCTACGATGCCACAAGGACATTTACACATTTACACACACAGACACGTCAAACTTATAACACCCCGTCGTTTTTGCGTCGGGGATTAAAAATAGACTTTACTAAGGGAATCAACATTTATAGGGTACTTACTTAAATATATGTACCTACAAATTTGTACGGAACCCTCGGAGGGCGAGGCCGACTCGCACTTGGCCGGGTTTTTTTTTTTCAGCAAATGTTATAATATTGTCTTCAGTTTCCGCGATTTTGTCAGAGAGTCAACAGTAATTTTGACAGAGGAAATTTATGATTTTCTCAGTCTACCCGCGACCCCGAACGCTGAAAAGGGTTACGAAACGTCGGGACTTGAAATGTAGTAATATACGCGATTTAATCCGTTTAAGTTGTTTTATTACTATGAGCAAATGTTATGTTTACCTACTTACGTGCTCTTTCCATAATACTGCCGTCGTAGTGTAAAAGGCGACCTTTTACTACGGAAGTTCATAGTAGAAAGTCGCCTTTTAGACTAGGACGGCAGAATAGAAGACAAAAACGTCCCCGATTTTCCGTACTTTAATGAAACTCTCCTTTGTGTTACGTCACCGTTATACAAAGTATATGAAAAAAAGGTAGCACAATAGGAAAAATATTGTGAGACAATTTTTTGTCATATACTTTGTATAACGGTAACGTAACACAAAGGAGAGTTTCTCCCTCGAGAGTCCCTCTTGGACAAAAAATTGTCTCACAATATTTTTCCTCATAATTCTAAGTAGAAATGGCATATAATTGGCAGAACATCACGCAATAAAAAAATATGCTCTTTTCTCTATCGAGTGACTTGATAAGTGGCAGTAGGTAATTGTAAGTTTTTCTTGCACAAAGTCAAGAGAACTATTTACTATGATTATTGATTAA
Organism: Eudemis profundana; assembly: GCA_947034925.1. Lineage (NCBI taxonomy): Eukaryota > Metazoa > Arthropoda > Insecta > Lepidoptera > Tortricidae > Eudemis > Eudemis profundana. The sequence goes on from OX344808.1 coordinate 22,220,044, forward strand.
GAATAGTACATTACTTACATAGGGCGGTAAAACATAGAATGTCTCAGATCGCAGGTATTTGACGCCCGAGCCGAAGGCAAGGGCGATAAATATGCGATCTGAGGCTTTCTCTATTACCGCCCGTGGTAACTACAAAATTATACGTCTCCCCAGGCCAAGAAGTGGGATTTTCCGCACGCGTAACTGGCGGTAATTGCCACTCTATGGCCAGATGTGACGTAAATAAAACTTTCCCAGTTATGTATTGTCAGTTTTTTGACGAGCCATATAAAGTGTGTGAAAAAAACCTTACAAAATGGACTCTCATTTGTGTAAGTGTGAGAGTGACGGATGCTTTATCATAATTTATGCCATACCTGGCCATAAAGTGACTTTTTTTGAGTGAAAGCCGCTTTCTGGCCAAGTGTAGGCATAAAATGATGTACACAACACGGGAGGTAATAAAGAAAGCCCTCGATCGCATATTTACGTCCCTCGCTTGCAGCTCAGGCCGTAAACTTCTGCGATCTCGGCATTTCTTTGTATTACCACCCTAGTTATGTAATGTACTATTTTAGAACAACGAAGCCTAGCATTATAAATCTACCTTCATGTTTTTATACGATTAAATCTCGAATAAAATCCCTCATTGTTTGGCTAATGTTTCGCCAAACTCCCCATGCTCTGTACAACCACTTGACACGTAATTACCGATTGTATATCACATAATTAATTTTGGCAGGTAATTAATTTCGTGATAGACGCGCCTAATTATGGGTTCGGGTGGCTGCGCACCGGGGTAAGGTAGTCCCGGGGGAGATATGGCTGATTGTTTATCATATTTATTAAAAGTATCGCTTATTTTATTTAATAAACGTGTAAAGTACTAACATACACCACACACACAGACACCAGGATAGGTGAAATTAAATAAAAGCTTGTAAAAAGTTTTTTCACCTCGTTTTCTACGAGGAAAACAAGTTCCCGTTTGATAACAGAGTTAGTTACGAAGAATAAATTCTTCCTCATAGAAAACCAATAAAAATAACGATTTTCTACGAGGAAAATAAATCTCATTTGATAACCGGGTTAGCTAAGAAGAATTATTTTTCCTTGTAGAATGCTAGTTATTAAACTTGGTTATCTATGGGGAATAAGTGTTCGCTGAAGTTCCAAATTTTGCCCCGCGGAGTGGCTTAGCCAGCGACCAGAAAGAGTACGCGTTATGCGATAGAGAGAGACGGCTGGATCCGGCGCGTTCCGTTCGGTGGTCGGACGCAAAGTCAGTTTCGTTAGAGAGAGAGACTTTTGTACGTAGTACTCTGTGCCTTCCAGCCTGCTGCCTGCCTTCTGTCAATATTAAAAGAACTCGGCATCAGACAGCGCCTATCAACCACAGCGGAGTCACGCATTTTGACCTTCTTCGGCCACGTACTCGTCGTGGTAATGACTCCATAGGGCGTCTCGTAGTTCAGGGAAAAGTTGAAGGCACCAGGCCACGTGGTAGATCACCAATGAGGTGGACAGACCAGATCAAGGCCGCAACTAAGTGCTCGGTTTACGAATGTACCCGGAAAGCTGCAGTCCGCGACGAGTGGCGCCGTATTATCAAGATCAACACTCATCGTGATTCACAATGAGGGTACTCGTATTTAGAAATCAGAAATCCACCAGCTGGCAGCAGGGTGGCGAAAGGCCTATGTCAAAATCAGGTGGTGCGATTGGTGGATCTTGACGCCTACTGTCAAAAAGACCTTTCGCCACCCTGCTGCCAGCTGCTGGGTTTATGATTTCTAAACACACTCATTATGACCACGACCACTCGGCCTAGTTTCAGTAGTTCGGTGATTTTAGTCCGGTTCAAACAAACATATATGAACCGGACTAAAATCACCGAACTACAGAAACTAGGCCGACCACTCTGGCAAGAGTGTACCGACTAAGAAGAAGACTCTGTGCCTTAACTTAAGTTGACAAAAAACCTTGGTAGGGGTCCGCTGCTATAAAAGTGCGCTTCATCATAAAGTTTTGCATTTTTATGCAACTCCCACGAGCACCGGCGCCCGCACAAGATTCCCTGAAGCTTTGAACTGTGGAGTCCGGAAATATCAATGTTTTATGACTCAAGGAACTGGATTTAAACAGTTAAATAACAACTAGTAAAATAACTGAAATAATCACTGAGTTCTATCCTATCCTAATATTAAAATTTATCTTTTGGTGTGCAATAAAGTATGATTGTATTGTATAGTCAGACTACGCTAAGTTTGCAGAGGTTGAAAAAAGGTTTTATTAAAAAATATATACATGGCAACATGAAGAAACTACAGTAAGAGGATTATTTCATCTTGGTACTTGGTATTTTTTTTTCCTTTATTACAAAATGTGTCTACATAACTAATTAAATAGATATCTGGGTCAGTCTTGCACACATCCATCTAGTTCCAACCAAACTAAGCGATTTGTTCCAGGGTCTTGGATAATTTCTATGTATTTCATTATTATATTTCAATATGTACATGTATACAAGCATTGCTTAGTTTGGTTGGAACTAGATTGATTGTGCAAGGCTGTCTTGAATATTTATTTCAGTAGATATGAAGATACATTATTTACTTATTAAAAGGAAAGATATTTCCCAAGTATCAAAGCTAATTAATCATCTTGCTTGTGATGTTGCCATGTTTGTTTTTTGAAATAAAACCTTTTTTCGACCTCTGCAGACTTAGTGTAGTCTGACTCTATTGTATTGTATAAATGTGAAAGTTTGTGAAGATGTTTGTTACTAAATAACGGGAACACCTCGATGGATTAAAATGGAATTAGGCATGCGAGTAGACCTGATTCTGGATTGAAACATGGGATACTTTATTTTTTAGTTTAGCTTAATGGGGGTGACACCGCCTACGAAGCTAGAGGTCCCGGGTTCAAATCCTGGTAAGGGCAAATATTTGTGTGATGAGCACGAGTATTTGTTCCTGAGTCATCGATGTTTTCTATCTATTTAAGTATGTATTTATCTACATAAGTATGTATATCGTCATCTAGTACCCATAGTACAAGCATTGCTTAGTTTGGAACTAGGTTGATTTGTGTAAGATTGTCCCTCAACATTTAATTATTACTAGCATTTTCCCGCGGCTTCGCCCGCGTTGTTCCCGTTATAGTCCCAAAGGAACACTTTACCGGGATATAAAGTATCCTATGTTTCAATCCAGGACTCAGTCTACTTGCATGCCAAATTTCAGCTTGATCCATTCAGTTGCTACCCCGTTATTAGGTAACAAACATCCAAACATCTAAACATCCAAACATATTCACAAACTTTCACATTAATAATATTACTAGCATTTTCCCGCGGCTTCGCCCGCGTTGTTCCCGTTATAGTCCCAAAGGAACACTTTACCGGGATATACAGTATCCTATGTTTCAATCCAGGACTCAGTCTACTTGCATGCCAAATTTCAGCTTGATCCATCCAGTTGCTATCCCGTTATTAGGTAACAAACACCCAAACATATTCACAAACTTTCACATTTATAATATTAGTGGGATTTATTTATATCCCGGTGAAGAAGTTCCCTTGGGACATTACGGGAATAAAGCGAGCGAAACCGCGGTTAAATGCTTGTCATAGTATAAAGTATAATCAGAAGTCTTGCCCCGGGCGTTTTGGATAAACCACGCAGGTACACATCGTCACTACTTTGAAAAAAAACTCGTATCTAAAAACGTCGTAGAGAAAAACGTCAAAAGTTACATACGAACGTCATATACACTTACTGCGTTTTACCTGGAGTCTGTGTCAGATACGTGTTTTTTAAAGTAATGACGACATGCTCCTATAGAGTGGCGGAAAAAGTATTTTAAAGCTTTTTTCTGAGGTATGTTATAGACAGACCTCTCAATAATAGAAATATTAGTGAAAAACTACTTAAATATCATAAAAACTTATCGAAATACGACAATGTTAAAATCACATTTTTAGACTTAACTAAAAAGCGCTTACTAAAGCATACAGCGCTGTGACGTCACGCGGTTATACTTTGTATGGGGAAATCAAGATTTTGTCTTGCAGCAATGTGTCTGTATTCCATAACAAAGTAACCATACACTTTATGGGTCATTCAATGGTATTATCAGTTGTTAAGATTTTCATACTTTTTAAATGTACTATCCGACCCAACTTTGAATTGTCATAAAAAAAAAAACAAGTTTCACTTTAGGTATCAAACTCAAAACTTCAACATATTTTTATATTTTGCTTATTTTAACCTTTGGTCTGTGTTTGATAGGATTCCTGATCACATCTTTAGGTAGTCTTTTTGCATTTTTTTTACAGATAGATTTTTTTGCTCAATACGGGGCAAATGAGGCTTCAATCTGCGATTTTTTACGAATCACGCAGACGGAAGGTTAACAGTTTGTGAATCATGAGCAATAATTAAATGGGTGTATTATCAAAAACGTAATTTCGCTGTCATGACATATTGGCGAATACTGAGAAGATTCTGCCTTATATAATAGAATTGGCACTTTTGGTTACAATGTAGAATCAGTCAAGTTCTAACAAGTAACCAACGAATGTCAGTCTAGTGAGGAGGAATCTTTTAAATATTGGTGGCCAGAGAAATTACGCCAGAGAAAATACACCCAAATATATATTGCATCATATAACTACTGTTATTAGCAAAGTACAAGCAGTAATTTTTCTTGCTACAAAAACTACATCGCGCACTTGAATGTGTGCGCGCCGTGTACGAACGCACTACAAGCAAAGTTTTAAGAATGCTAAGAATGCTCCAGTATGGATCGCAGTCTCACAGACGTGGTATCGCGCGTCTGTGTGAATACGTGTCACGCGCTCCGAAACGGCCGATGTTGGACTACTTGTTCGACTTTATACTTTGATCATAGTGCGCAAGTGTCTACATTAGAGTGCATACTAGTTTGGACTATAGTTTTGTGTGCACTGGACCCACAGACTACCTCCACTAAAGCACGGTAGACGGTAGTTTTTGGTCCGATAAAAGGTACATCGAGAGCGCGCATGTGTGCGCGCCGTCTGCGCGCCGTGTACTGACGCACCACAGACAAGCATCGGCGCGGGCTTAGTCAGGGCTGTGAGCTCTCGACGCAAGCGGTCGAACGTTCAAAATGTCTGAGGACGAAGCAAAGTATAGAAGACGTATATACTGCAGTGTGTTCGGATGTTTGAAAAATAATGCGCAAAATCCAGAATTGTCATATTTCTGCATTCCTAAGGATCCCGAAAGGTGTGTATTTTATTAGTACCTATATAAATGTTATATTCTAAGTCGTTTATAGAATGTTTGATAGTTTTGTGATCAAACTATACCAATTAAATAGAGTAGATAATTATTTTGTTTGACAGTGATGAGTAAAATTAACAGATTTTTTAAACGTGTACTAATTAAATAGTAGTTGATTCTATTGATACATAAAATGCCTTAAACACGAGAGTGGTTTTATGAAACGAGCCGAAATATCGTTGCGTTACTTACATGTACACATACCAATACTAATTTATTTAAACTATTATACTTAATAACATTAACATCTGGTGCGATCAGATACTTTCATATTGAAATAAGTAACTTTTACTAGGTTGACCTCGAACGATTGTTCGTTCGATCGAGGTCAACCTAATAAAAGTTACGTTCGTAGTAAGTAGGTATTTTACAGAACCGACGAGCGGCAGCCCTGTGCCTTAGGCCGACTCCGGTGTCGCGCGCTCCTAAACGGCGAAGACGAACTACTTGGTTGTCTTTATACTTTGACTAAACGGAGCATGTTAGACGACGCGCGCTCACATCAGATATGGTCGATTGTATAGCATTACGACATTACGCGACCTGCCGCTCGTTCAGTTGCGCCCATGTTTCTGACTTGTGTGTGCACCAAACGTGAAATAAATATTTCTGTTCAATCCGACGACAATCTCGAAACATAAAATGATAAAAAAGATGTGAAACGCGCGTTGTACTAGTAATATCTACCGATATTTAATCGCCCATATGCGTTGTGAGCTCGTGTCGTATGATCCGTCTAGTGGTAGTGGAGGTGGTCTGGGACTGGACTATAGGAACCTGAGTTTACGGTAACGACAGTATTTTCTCGCGTTTTATGCGTTTTCAGAGCCATTCTAATAAAACCACGTGAAATTGTGTCCGGGTTTATGAGTTTTCATAATAAATAGCAAATTTATGCGACATAAAACTATAACGAATAGTCCAGCGAGCGTAATACCCTTCTTACGTATAATGAATACCGAGGTTTTACGGTTTCAGGAAGTGAATAGTTCTAGATATATAGATGAGACGTTTATTCATTTTCTACACACACACGCACACACAAACACGCACGCACACACGATAAGCGAGCCAGCAATCAGGTGATTTGTACCACCACCTGCTTGCCTGCACATGCAAGCTCCTGGAGTGAGTATACCAGGATTAGGAACCCCGGTAGTCCCATTGTCTCGTAATGTATGTAATCAACGTTTATGTGGTATAGTACATTACACAACTAGGGTGGTAATACAAAGAAAGGCATCGCAGAAGTTTGCGGCCCGAGCTGCAAGCGAGGGACGTAAATATGCGATCGAGGGCTTTATTTATTACCTCCCGTGTAGTGTACATCATTTTATGTGTACACTTGGCCAGAAAGCGGCTCTTTCCGTACGCGCAGCGTGCGGAAAAAGCCACTTTATGGCCAGGTGTGGCATAAAAAACATAATAATGTGCTTGACTGTAACAGAAAATAGTAAAATTTATATAAGATCCTTTTAAAATAAGCAAAATAAAGAAATATATATATATATATATATATATATATATAAAAAAGTAGAGTAGTTTGAAGTCGATTATTTAAAAAATATTTGGTGTTAATTATTATGTTTAGATTTTGTCATGCAAAAAATGATTTATCTGTCGATCCATAATATAGCTTTGTCTAAATATATGGAATTTTATTTATTTACATTAGACGAGGGAAGTTGAGGTACATTGAATAGTAAAAAAAATATATACAAATCTAAAATATTATATGTCTCGTGACATGAAGTATATAGAAAGTATAAGTCATACATAAATGTTATAGATACATTGAACATTCTAAAACTACTCTTGTAGTAAAGCAGACACTTAGAATGAAGGGAAAGGGAAATGAGTGAATCAACTTTTTTTTGCTTTATGCAAAGATTGCCCTTTCTCCTTATTTGTTCACCTTTTGCATGTTGTGACATTATTTAAATGGAACAAGATCTTACATCTAGAGATAGATTAGGTAAAACTGAAAATAAAACTCGTTTTTAATAAATAAATAGTGTGACCCAGCGGACGAACCCTTATTTTGATACAAAAGTGGGGGACAGCTATGTCCGCTGGGTCACTTACAAGTTATAATAAACAAATTATAATAAAAAATATTTGCATTACGTAGCTTTATCATCTGTCTTTAAAATGAGCATATACTTTATTCAAAAAATATCCGATTAAAGATTTCCTTTCAATTTTAGTCGGAGAAGGTGAAATTTTGTTGACAAAGAAAAGTTGATTCACCCAAATCACAGATCACCCCCACTAGATAGCTAATCTTGATATTTTTGTACGAATCCTATTTCACCGACGCTCGAAGTCCGGGGCGAGCGTCAACAGCGCTGCGATTGGCCGATTGAAAACGCGTGGGGATCTGTAGTGATGGGACATGTTTATACAAGCAGCTGACCCGGTACAGCAAATTATTGCTGGTATAATATTGTACTTACTGTACCTACACTATTGAATAACATATTATGTGTAGCTAATAATTACAAGTTTTATTATTTTCACTGACTTCAAAAAAAGTTCCCTGTCTTCAATATCTTCTTTTTTTATACGTTTCCCGATTACTCAAAAACGGTTTGACCAATATTGTTTTTTTTTTGTATGAAAATAGATACCTTTCGTTTCATTGTTGGGTCAATCTTCTCACACTAGTTCTAACTGCTTACCTACCAAGAGAATTTGAAAGAGCCCAAACATCATAACTGTATCTATAACCAGCTCGGAGATCCCTCGTACTTCCACCAAGGGCATCATCAGGTCCATCTTGATGATGACCCTAACTGCTCTAAGAAAATATATTCATTTATATCGTTATTGATATTATTAATTATCAATTATAAATGTACTCAACAAACTAAAAGTAACTACAGGCTAAATAAAACTACGAAATGACTACTCTAAAATAAAATTGAAATGACGAAAATAATAACAATACTTCCTTACACCGCAATAATCTTTTATTTTTGTATATAGCAGTCGCTCACGGGACGATCATTATTAAATTCGGTACCTACTATTCAAAAAACGCCGGTACTAAGTGTTGCACATCACTAGTACAACGCGTGTTTTCGTTAGAACGAAATAGCGTAATCGGTTTCTTCATTTGTCAAAAAGAGACGGACAACCTTCGCTTCTGCCCAGTAGCCAGTATAAAATGGACTCCCGCTAAAATTTTATCTACATTTCATACAGTGAATTTGACTTATCTATGGAAAATTACGACATATTTTTTATAGTTCTACGTTTGAGATTTCTTCCTAAACCATTTCACATAGCAAAATATCATTTTCATTAGCAAGTTTCCGTCGGATTGAATAAAAATATTTATTTCACATCGGTGCGCACACAGGTCAGAAACATGGTCGCTACTCAACGAGCGGTCGGCCGCGTAGTATTTCATATGCGCAAAAACACATATCGGTGGTGAGCGTGACTCGCTTAAGATGCTCCGTCTAGTGGAGGTAGTCTGTGACCCAAATGCAAAACGGACAGACCGACACAGCTCGGTCTCTGAGGACCCGAACGATGTATTGAAGTGTGAAATAGGTTCAGTCCGCCGCTGAGATGTTCTGCAGAAAAATACACAGGATACCTTTTTGTCACTAGCAATATTTGCGTATCAATTATGTACCAATGAAACATTTGAAATTTGGAATTGAAATCATTTATTTCTGGTCCATTAGCTAAAGCGTTACTAGTAAACCCCGAAGAATGACTGTCATGCTAGCAAATTAATGAAATCAATTTAAAAAACACTCGAAAAAAAAGATAACAAATGTCACTCCAAAATAACACATAAATCGGTCAATAATAAATAAAAGTAGTCCAAAAAGTTTAATTGCAAAAAAAAATACTGACGTGGTGTTTAATAGCACTGCCACTCGTCCGCCGCCGCTTAAACGACGCACTTCGCGTGTATTGCTATCTCTTTTCTTTACAAAGCTATTACTGTCGGACCAACTTACCCCTGGAAATTCCAGCCCCGGCCTCCCCTACCTTTGAGATAGAGATATGTATACACGACTAAATTAAATATCACACATAGATAGCAGACTTCAGCATTATTATATACTATCTAATTTTGTTGGGTTTGTCTATTTGCCGCCAGTTCGACCCAAATTGACGGTAAATGCTAGGAAATAAATCTCAAGTAACTGTTATCTTATAAGGGTCGTTTTCCAAAAAGGATGTCCGTAATTCTGGCTTAATTTAACAAAATGTTAGTCTTGTTCCTTTGTGTAACGAAAGTTAACCATATAAATTATATGGTAACTTTCGTGACACAACGGAACGAGACTAACATTTTGTTAAATTAATCCCGTAACTACGAACATCTCTTTTTTTAAAACGAGCCTTATAATATAACAGTTACTTGAGCTTTATTTCCTAGCATTTACCGTCAATTTAGGACGACCTCCGATGAAGTTGTCAGGAAAAAATAGTGAGAATATAAATTTCGATTCCCTTCATCGTCTCTGCGTTGCGTTTGTTTGTCTGTGAATCTTTGCGTAAAAGAGCCAGAGCAAGTTAATAAAGCCCCGTTTCGGAGGTAACGTGTTTTCATACATACATTACATACCTCCCCGTTTTATTATTCCCACAAAGGCGCAAGTTTTTTTATTAAAGCAAACCTGAAACGAGCTGAATTCCTGCGGGGCCGCGACGGGGCCGGGAGGTGGTCACCGAAAAATCACGCAATAATAATATGACAAAATGTCTGAAATAAACAATTTCAATTCAATTCAATAATATTTCGCCTTAATCTCTCTCTCTCTCTTCCTTCCCAGCTATTATCCCACATGGTGGTGGGGTCAGCTTTCCGAACTTGTCTCCTCCACTTCGCTCTGCCTCCGACATAGTCCTCGGATACCTGACACTCCATCATTTCCTTTAGCACTACATCTTTCCACCTTTTTAGGGTTCCGTACCTCAAAAGGAAAGTACGGAACCCTTGTAGGATCACTCGTGTGTCTGTCTGTCTGTCCGTCTGTTAAGACCTTTACTCGGGAAAGCGTGGAGGTATCGAATTGGAAATAAAATCATATTATACAGCTACGGCCTCTAGAAGCTGTGAAAAAATCAAACTTCTAAGTTAACGTCAAAAACAGATACGGCCGTTTATTCCGCAAAAAACGTAAATTTAGAGGAAACCAAAATTCAAAGGGTATCCCGTTGACCTAGAACTATGAAATTTGGCAAGTAATACCGTCTTATACTACAAGTATAGGGAAAAATGTACATTTGTAATTAAATCATAAAAAAAATAGACTTCACTAAGGGAATGAAATTTTATAGGGGACCTACTTTATTATATGTACTTTCAAATTCAAACAAAGAATCTGAAAAAAAATAGAACTCAATGAAGCCCTTTTTAAAATGACGCGATTTTTTGGGCACCGCCTCCCGTTACACAAGGTATATACGCAATAAAATTGTCACGGATAAAAATGTATGAAACTGACGTATTTATCCCGGGCCCGAATTTATGCAGGTATCAGAGGAGTATGATTTAGGTAACGAGAACTTTCGAGACTAGCTGCCCTGGTTTGCGATACAGAACAAAGAATAATAGTACATTACTTGCTTTCTTTATTACCTCCCGTGTTGTGTACATCATTTTATGTCTACACTTGGCCAGAAAGCGGCTTTTTCCGTACGCGCTGCCACTTTATCACAGATTATATAATAGTTCTTCGAACAGATACGACACTCTCCCGCAATACAATAGAAAAGAACATTCCGGAATCATAACGTCCGAAGTGCGGTCGTCGACCCTGCGCGGCGTAAAATCAGTGCTAGCGCTGTCGACCGATACCCAAATAAATTATTTCACAAATCGATACCTTTGGGTTCAATTGGCGTAAAGGACATTTTGGCGAAAATGAGTTATATATACAGTTTTGTTCAGAATTTCAAGCCCTACCGTTCTGTGTAGTTAAAATTTCGATATCTTTAAAAAAAGTGCCTTTACGACCCAGTTTTTATTCATCGTATTCGCAAAACTAGCTCAGGTTAAGGGACGTAAGTGTAAAGTTATAAAATACGAATTAAAAGGTGTATCGTAAAGTACGCCGGTAAATATGAATACTGTCGTATATGACCTATTTTTTTCTTGTTGTCCTTTAAGCCCTTCATTTCTCATGATTACTTTCCATAAGCGCATAGTCGAGGTGGGAGTTAAGGACATGTTTTCTTTTACTAGTCCTTTACGACCTGCTTTTAAATTATAATACCGTAATTTGATAAACCGAATAAGGTTGTAAAGGCCAGGTATTATTTTACACGTCCTTTACGACCTGCTTAAAAAATGATTACACCATTATTTGATAGAATTAAGGAGGTTGTAAAGGGCATGTATTCTTTTACACGTCCTTTACGACCTGCCTTCAAATTATTATACTTGTTTACATACCGTAATTTGATAAATTGAACAGGGCTGTAAAGGGCAAGTAGTCTTTTATTTGTCCTTTAAGACCTGCCTTAAATCTAATTATAGCACATTTTTTAAAGAAGAGCAGGGTTGTATAGGGATTAGCCTTTATTTTTGGCATTTATTGCCACAAATGTGTGTCTAAATTCTGAAATAAAAGCAATTTACGTAATCGTAAAGGTCTAAACTATCGATACCTTTAATTGGGTTCAATTGGCGTAAAGGACAAAACGCTGGTTTTGAGGAGAAGCAAAAAACAGTTTTATTTTACAAAAAATGGCTACAGTATTTTGGTTTCTCGACCTATACTTTCGACATGTATATGAAAAATATTTGAAATGCCCGTATCTTTAACCTGTGATGGCAGTTCTAGCTGTAAATCATGTATTATGGAAGTTAGATGTCCTTTACAACTGGTAAAAATGCTATCAATGTCATTTACACCCGTGACTTTTTTAGACATTTGGAAATGATGGGGTTGTAAATGACGGTCTCAGATGACTTTGTTCCAATTTCGGGGCGTAAAGTTAAGAGCTATGTAATAAAAATTGACAGTGTTCAACTTAATTTACCTTAAAGAGACTTGAAAAATGTAGAAAAAGATGATGAATTCATTATTTTTCATACTATTATACTTATTGTTTACATTAACAGTGTTTTACTCACTACGTACTCGTCCTTATGATTGACATCCTAATGTCGATAATCATTAGCCACTATGTCACTTCCATTATTATGATTTAGTGCTATTGGAAGAGAGTAAAACACTAGTAGGACATTATTAAGTTTATTTTGTAATGTGATATGTATGTTAGTTTGTAAGGTATTTATCTATGGGCCTTTGATGCCGGAAATAAATAAATTATTATTTGTATGTCTTTCCCGTACATGAGACAATGGTGTCCCGGCCGTTTGGGAGGCGTGCGCGGAGCCGGAGCCAACGCGTAGAGGCCTTTTCAACAATTTAATGAAAGGCAAAGTATACACCCAGCGGATGCTGTCCCTGCCCGTGTCATGGGACGCACGCAGAGACAGCCCCCGCCAGATGCAAGGACTATTGTTGATTGATGGAATCTAACTCTACTGGGCTATGGCGGTGGAAATATGGACTAAATACTGGGTTATGGATTGAGACATGACGGCGCCTGTCAGGAAAAGTGTCTCGTGGCTTTCGTGGCACTGACAGACCGTGACTTGCCCTCCGCTGATGGGCCCCTGTTAAATAAATAGCGACATATGAGCAATGGCCTAGCTAGGGGCAACACCGGTGCCGAGGACTGCAGGGTGTCGAGAGGTGTGCTGCGCTTTCTCCGAGGGTACTCGCGGCGTTATGCCCTTTAACACTTCCACGCCTGGAGCATATAGCTCTCGCGACTCCACTCTGGACGGCCGGTTAAGGCAAGCCAGAGGCGGAGGTCCTTACACTCTTACCCATGAACCCTCCCTAAGGACCCCCAGGAGCACTCGGGTACGTGGGGTCGCTACTCCCCAACAGCTCGCCACAAGCTGCCCTGCGTTAAAATGTAAATTCACTACCCAAATGATCCCACCACCCTCGCCAACTGTACTCTGTAGTAGCGTCACTTACTGACCGCGCATACAATTTATGTGACGAGGATCATTTGGGTAGTGAATTGACACATTTAAAGAACGTTCTACAGAGAAATGGTTATAATGGGCGGATTATACCACCTAGACGCACCGTTTTGCCTAAGCACCTGGACTATAAAGTTGAACGACAACCGGCGTACCTACCATAAATGTAAAGGGAGTGACAGATAAAGTTGCCAATATTTTAAAGAAGTTCTTGGTGAAGACTGTCTTCACTCCCCACAGAAAACTGGCACAATATCTACGTACGCCAAGGGACCGTTTTCCGCTTGAATGCCCAGGTATTTACAAAATTGACTGCAGCTGTGGTAACTCTTACATAGGTCAGAATAAGCGCACTATCTCATGCCGTATAAAGGAGCACATCCGAATGTTTAAAAACAACGAACCTCGGAAATCGGCAATCGCTGAACATCTTCTGAACGCGGAAACGATTGGATTGAGTTGCACAACCCATAGATCCTCTCGCTCGACAGAAAAACACTATATACCCAGAATGGTTAAGGAAGCTATTGAAATCCTCAAGTATAAAAATTTCAACCAGGAAGACGGGTTTCAACTGTCGAGTATCTGGTATCCAGTGATCCGTAAGTTCTCCAAGGGAAAAAAGACATGTTCAGGAGTAAATACGCGAAGTGATACTGTAAGTGTTGTGTGTCGTGAACGTGATCGAGTTCCAAGTGAGAATGCGGACGGTAGTAGTATGAATAACGCGAAGCGAACCCGAAAGAGGGTAGATCGCTATGGTGTGTGGGTAGACTACAACTAAAAACTCGCTGCATGTCAGTTACTCCGTGATAATGGCGCTTGCAACAGTGCCGAAATATCGGGAACTCACAAAAACAAACATACATGGTAAATATCCCGTCGTTAATAGTAGTTATTATGCCTAGCTGAATTCATCATCTTTTTATACATTTTTCAAGTCTCTTTAAGGTAAACTAAGTTGAAAACTATCAATTTTTATTACATAGCTGTTAACTTTACGCCCCAAAATTGGAACAAAGTCATCTGAGATTGTCATTTACAACCCCATCATTTCCAAATGCCCAAAAAAGTCACGGGTGTAAATGACGTTGATAACATTTTTACCAGTTGTAAAGGACATCTAACTTCCATAATACATTGTTTACAGCTAGAACTACCATCACAGGTTAAAGATACGGGCATTTCAAATATATTTCATTTACATGTCGAAAGTATAGGTCGAGAAACAAAAAAACTATAGCCATTTTTTGTAAAATAAAATGGTTTTTTGCTTCTCCTCAAAACCAGCGTTTTGTCCTTTACGCCAATTGAACCCAAAGGTATCGAAATAGATTGAATTAAAAAACAATTTTTTGTTATATTTTTTTTTATTTACAGATGTTGCACTTTAACGTAATTATGTATAAATTTTTTCCCTACTCTAAAATTTCTATTGTTAAATTTTAAAATAGAGAAAATTCGAAATCGTATAAATACGCGTGTTAACGACGCACTCACGGATCTCGTGAGGTCCCGAAGTTAACAGCTATACAGCTTCGACAGCTCTTTAGGTTCACAACAGAAGGTTGTAAGGCTCCTGGATTTTAATTACTAAGGGATCGATAACTATGGCTCAAAACAAAGGTTCAGATTTAACACTTATATTGTCCTGGGCTTACTAGGCTAGGTGGCAGCACTGGGCGAACTACTAATTTCAAACAGCTGTTTAATATTTTGTTTATTTTTATTATTAAATCGTAATTACAAGTGACAAATTTGCTATATATTTAAAATAGACGTTATAATTAATTGACTAAACTATAAAACTGTGATAAAATATGGCTCCGGCGAAAGGAAAGTCAATAACAAATGCTGTGGCGGCGGTTGACAGGTTGGTGGATTTAATTTTAAATTTAAAAGAGGAAATTAGTGAGATGAAAGGCGAAATAAAAAGTTGTCACGACATTATACGTGAGCAACAAAAATTACTTACAAGCCAGACCGACGTTATACAGATGATCCTCCGAGTGATAACTAGCACTGGGCATCCGTCACTAAATACACCACACAACATCTCACTAAATGAGTCTGGGCCCGAAGGTCTTATTCACATAGACACCCAATTTGTCCGAAATGCTCCCGTCGCCGCCGCCGCCGTCCCAGCCCCAGCGGCTGCACCCGCACCAGCGCCACCCGCTCGACCAGCGCCCGAACCCCAGCCCCAACAGCGAACTCGATCGCGAAGGAAACACACTGGCGGTGATAAAGGCCGTTTACGGTCTATAAGCTTGTCTGCCAGAAACCCTCAGCCTTGCGTTACGGAGCGTCCAGCGTCATCATCGGTCTTTGCCCCGGAGGCCGTTCCGGCCCCGGCCCCGGCCCTGACCCCGACCAATGCTGCGCTGGCACCACCACGTCATTCAAGCCTTCGTGCGGCTGCTCCTCGAGTTGTAAGCCTGCATGTATTCAATCTTAGCGAGGACACTACCGCAGAGGATGTCATTCGCCATGTCCAGACCGAGATGAATATTCCAGCCCCTGCGTGTGAACAACTTGTTGTAACTCGAGGCCGTTACTCATCGTTTCGTCTGGACGTGCCCGCTGACAAACTGAGAATTGCAAGGGACCCCCAAAATTGGCCAAGAGGTGCAGAAGTACGGTTATTCAATATTGTGCGATCAAAAAACTCCACAGTACGAAGCGACAAAACAATACCGTAACCAATAAAAATACCACCGACTTTATTGTTTTACACCAGAATGTTCGTTCCGTCTGTGGTAAAACATCACTGTTAGACGTATTGTGTAGCACTGAAAATCCCCATGTATTAGGATTAAGCGAAATTTGGTGTAGCAAAAATGAAATAGAAAGAGTGAGGTTAAGCGGGTATGCGCTTGCAAATTATTACTGCCGCTCGCGCTTCGCTCACGGAGGTACCGCGCTATACATACGCGAAGGTATACAGTACCGACAGCGCAACGATCTGCTTAGCCTCGCTATTGAATACCATTTTGAATTTACGGCTATTGAGATTGTTATGCATAAACTCATATTAATTGTATTGTATAGAACTGGAAACGGGGATTTTGACATATATTTAACCAATTTTGAATTATTATTAGATAAGTTAACTGACGAAAACAAAATGTTTCTCATAATAGGCGATCATAATGTTGACTATATTTCGGATAATAGTTTAAAACGACGGGTCGATGACGTATTAAGTAGCTACGGATGTACGAATACAATTAATTTCCCAACGCGCGTTACAGCCGAGTCTAAATCGTCCATTGATTGCGGTATAGCGAACTATGTCCGTGACTGTCTCAGCGTAACAGCAGTGGACATCGGTATTAGTGACCACAACGCACAGAGATATGACATTAGATTACAACAAGGACACCGTAGTACTGATATACTTGAACGTCGGATATTTAATGATGAAAATATACATTTATTTTATTGTGACATTTCTAATTATGATTTTAATTTTATTTATGATGATTTGATTGACATAAACTCTAAATTTAATAAATTATTTAACATACTGACATATTACATAGACATACATTTTCCAATTAAGCAGTCAAAGTTAAGACCTAAATCCAAAATTCCTTGGCTTACGGATGAACTATCAGAAAACCTGCGCAAATACAACGATTTCCTAGAGATGCGGCGCCAATACCCAGATAATCCAGTTATATCGGAATGCATTGTACATTATCAGACCCTTATAAAATCCTCAACGTTACATGCTCGGAAATTATACATAGAGAAACGCTTGCAGGAGAGTAATAATCACACTAAGGAAATTTGGAAAGTGGTGAACGAGGAGGTGGGTACCAAAACCAGACCAAGTTCAGTGTGTATAAAAAATCCTTTGACTGACACTAACATCCCAGAAGGAGAAGTAGCAAATACTCTCAACAACCACTTCTTAAATGTTGCGTCGAAGTATGTCATTCAAAGTGACGAACCTCAGTCCTCACGCTACTTGACCAAGCACCTTAATGACATGGAAGTGCCTACATTCACCCTACCTACCGTAACACGTGACCTCTTGGATAAGGCATTAAAGCCAATGCTTAAAACGCGTACAACCGTGGATACGTATGATATGTCAGTCAACATTATTCTGTGTATTTGGCCTAAAATATCAGACATATTAGTAGTACTTATTAACACCATGTTCGAGGCTGGTGTATATCCTCAGGTGTTAAAAAACACACGAGTGTGTCCGGTTTTTAAGGGGAAGGGGGATAGTGATGACGTCAATAACTATCGACCGATCACAATTGTACCGACCATCTCCAAGTTAGTGGAGTCCATCCTTTCGTCTAGTGTCATGAAGTACTTAGAGTCAAATGAACTGTTAACTCAATATCAGTATGCTTATAGGCAAAAAAAAACTACAACTTCAGCCGCACTCAACATCTTTGACTGTATTGTAACTGGCCTAGATGAAAAACACAAGATGGCCGGTATCTTCTGTGATCTGTCGAAGGCATTTGACGTCATCAATCATCGACTCCTTTTGATCAAATTAGCTCGTTATGGATTTATGAGTAACGCCCATAATTTAATTTTGTCGTTTCTTACTGACCGTAAGCAAGTTGTTAAGTTGTGTGCGAACGGTAAAAGGTACTCCTCCGATGTTGGCTCCGTTGACATTGGCATCCCCCAAGGATCAGCCCTTGGAAATACACTATTTTTAGTGTTTGTCAACGATCTTCCATCGGCCATCACCACTGGTCTGCCTGTACTGTTCGCAGATGACACGACAGTCGTAGTCAGTGCTCGGTCATATGAGGAGCTGAGCGTGAAAATTCATGAGGGATGTCAACAACTCCAAAAATGGTTCACGGCAAATGGACTCCTCTTGAATATATCAAAATCAAATATTATGTTGTTTTCTGGTCGTAGTATCGCAATACCTCCTGCTTTAGCCAACACACCTATGGCATTATGCAGTGAGTGTAGGTTTCTCGGCTTTACGTTAGACTCGACTCTAAACTGGAAGACTCATGTGGACATACTCTGTGGTAGACTGAGCAGTGCGGTTTTCGCGTTTCGAAAACTGAAACCCCTGATATCGGATGACGCATTAAGATCTGTCTACTTTGCCCATTTCCACTCGTTGCTGTCGTATGGAATAGTAATCTGGGGAAATTCAACTGACGCAAAACGGGTGTTTATTATACAAAAGCGCGCACTCCGCACTCTGGTTGGAGTGAAACCAAGGCACTCTTGCAGAGATCTCTTCGGAAAGCAAAACATTCTGACGCACTATTCCCAGTACCTCTATGAAGTGATAATGTATGTCAGAGACAATCTTGCAACTTTTAAACGCGTTCATGTCCCTGGCATACATATACGTTCATCAGGGCGACTATGTAATGTTCCGCGTCGAATGGCCTTAGCAACAAAAAACCCGCGAGTTATTGGGCCTACGTACTATGAACGTCTTCCTGCTGATATCCGAAACGAAACATCTGATCAGACCTTCAAACGTCGACTGAGAAACTTTTTGTTAGATAAGGCATTATACTCTGTTAGTGAATTTATGGACATGTAACCTGTATTTATTATTTAATTAGCTGTTGTATCTTAATAACATAGACTGACGATCCACTATTGGGGACAATCTAGTAATTTTTGAACTGTATTTTGTTTAATTATTTGTAGACATTGTATTGTATTTCAATTGTAGGATAGACTGACGATCCATTATTGGGGACAATATAGTACTTAATTCATTCTATTTTGCTTAATTTATTTATTTTGTGGACATTGTATTTAATTTGATTGTTATTAATTTGAATTATAATTATTTTTGCTTCTGACGATCATAATACGCATTCATATAAATTGTCATGTATAATTTATCATGTAATTTTGTATTATGAAATAAATAAATCTATCTATCTATCTATCTATTGTTTTTTAAAACACTGACTCTAGTGCGCATTTCCTAGGGTTATACCACGCGGGAAGAATAGCGCTAACAAACCCGACACTGGCTTAACCATCTTTTAAACACAACACTTAAATCTATTACACGGGATATAACACAGAAATAGTCACACAAAAATCAATCAGCGAATCAGTATCAAATAGTTAATAATGCTCATACTTCCCTATAAGCTATTTACACGCTAAACACTGTTAAAAGGATTACTGGTTCTTAGATGGGCGGCTCGGGCCGCAACACGTAATAAAGAAATACTGTTTCACTGACTCTAAGTCCTACCTAGACTTCACTCAGGTCATAGGCTAGGGATCTAGATTTTAGGTTCACTAGGTTCGGATCGGATCACTACTGGTTCGGTTCTGTTTCTCACTATGAGTTTACAACTTGAGTTCACGACGCCAACTGGGCTCCGAATGAGCTCCCGGCGTATTTATGTAAGTCATTGTTGCGCAACAATTACAACATATTGCGTGATGGAAAATTCCGTTCAGAATGATACCAGCCTACGCTGAATTCTCGTGGTCAGACCGAGAATTTATAATATAAGGCATCGATACACGAAGTTGTTCGAAAACTTTCGCTCTTTGCCGTTTTACGTTATGGTAACGACTAGCGTACTATATACTTGACTACACAATCCTCATGGTAATTGTGGGCGTGCTATATGCATCGCTTCACAATCCTCATGGTAAGCTGGCTCTGACCGGTAGAAGCCTCGAGTGGGTGTGTCGAGAATTCCTACCAAATCGTTCACTGGCCGCTCCTAGCACTAGTTGCCAGTGAAGTCTAAGTATACTCGATTTACACATTCGTTACGAGTCTTTATCTCAGCTCTAGATAGGGGGATCGGGTTCTAAGGTTTACACAAGTGCAAATGAGTCGTTACATTACACATATGGCCTCTTGTACGGGCAAAAACTCGTAAAATACTTAAATATTTCACTTACATACTAACTATAAAACATGGTTCTAGGACCTAGTCCTAGGGCTTATAGCTACTTACAAAACATGTTCAGGGTCTTAGTTAGACGATGTTCAGTCGGGTCGGGGTTCGGTGGGGCTATCGTCAACAACGCGATTGAAGTGCAGTGCAACGCGGTCCATGCGAGCGCTTTTGTTTTTTTTTTTTGTTCGTGAACAGGCTCAAGGAGCTGTCAAAACTATCGGCCTTACTTTGTAGCGGTAGGCTGCACGCATGCGAGCACGTGGCAACCAATGGAGTTTTGTACCGCCGGCGGTAAGTGACGTCACTCAAGGTCGCGCTCGGCGAAAAACGAGTGTCGGCCCTCTGACTTTACGGCCAAGTGTGGCATAATAGTACATTACATACCGAGGCCAGTAAAGTAAGGAATGTCTTAGATCACATCGTCGCCCCCATGCAACTTACAAATCTGCAATTTTGGTGAACTTGGATTTTAGACCTAAACCTACAAAACCTGTAGGCTTATGATGCTACGCTTTGTCGCGCGATAAATAAATGATAAAGCATCCGACACTCTCACACACATTTTGTCAGAACGTGACGGATGCTTTATCATTTACTTATCGCGCGACAAAACGTAGCATCATACGCCTACTGTACAGGCGACGACATGTAATTGTCGGCCGAGGCTGTCCTTGCCGACCAGTGGCGTGGAGTCCATAGAACCCGATTCCCACTGGCTTCCCTATTTTAAAGCATATGACCGGATTATTTACAACTCCTCAAGGAAAAGTAATCCATATCTGCTCCGGCTTTACTTAGAATATATTTGACGGCACGCCACTGATGCCGACATAAGGTTTAAGGTTAGATCTTTATGATCACCTTGACTGCGTAGATACCTTTGGCGTTTTGTGCGTTCAGATGCTTTTAGCTCGTTGTGTGATCAGATTGAAAATTTATTGAAAATCAGTTGCCCGTATAATTACGACCAAGTGGATGTTAATAGTACATTACATAACTAGGGTGGTAATACAAAGAAAGGCCGAGATCGCAGAAGTTTGCGGCCCGAGCTGCAAGCGAGGGACGTAAATATGCGATCGAGGGCTTTATTTATTACCTCCCGTGTTGTGTACTGTGAGGGTCTAGCCGGTGGTTTATTGAAGTAAACAGGCACTTGATGATTTAGAATTGGTTTTATTTCGAAATATTACATGATGCTTCTATGACGGCGCTCAGATGAGAACTAAATCAATATTTAATACATAAACATTACGTTAGACTGACAGATAGGTATTTGAATATTTAAACTTTCTTTATGATTCATCAGTAGAGACGGCCAGTCTCTACAGTACATTATTTTTCATCACACTTGCTCGAAAATGGTGTCATTACACGTAGGTTCTGCGGGCCGTAAATGGCCTATTACGCCCTAGGGCGTAATGGTTTTCTTTTTAAATTTGAAACGCTGGTTCTGTTTTACTCTTATTTGTCATGTTCAAAGGAAACGCCAACTTACTTTTTTAACTTTTATCACTGAAATATTTATTTAAAGATAACTGTAATTGCAAATACATATAAACACATATTTCGGTAACATTAATTAAATGTTTAAATAATGTATTTCTTTATTTTACAAATATAAAATCAACTAAAATGGCCGTTACCGCTATGGTTTCCGAACGTGACTTGACGTTCGCATTGTCTATGGACATATGTGACAAATGCCACTGTCTGTTTTAATATTTTCTGGTCATACTGGGTCGAAAAGTAAGGTTATTTTATTAAGCTTTCCTCACAAGTGTGATGAAAAACATTGTGTGTGCCACGGGCGGTAAAGGAATTACAAACTCGTGTTATTAAAGCCCTCGGTTTCATCTCGGGCTTATAAAAAACACTCGTTTGTAATTCCTTACTTACCGCCCTAGATACACAATGTACTATTATGTCTACACGCGCAGCGTGCGGAAAGTCACTTTATGGCCAGGTGTGGCATAAAATCTCTAATTGTACTCGTAATTCTTAGTCTATAATTGTCATCACTGTATAATACGTTGTTTAAATAAATATTTTCTTAAGATCTCTCATACCATGTATAGTATCATACCATGACCGTACTATGAACGTGTCAGACACGGTGTGACAAATGCCGGTCGGTGACGGAACGTGGTAGTGGGCATTAGTGTCAAACTCTTCAATACAAAGAATATTTATTTTGCCTGAAACGTTCATAGTACGGTCATGGTATGGTACGGTGTAGTGGGCAGAGACCTTTATTCTATTCTATTGCTTAGGTACGATTTGTTTGGGGAGATCAGATTCGTAAACAATCTGGATACTTTCTCTAAAATAACGTGAACGGAATTGCAGTGAAAGTCAAGCAATAAACAAAACTGCTAACAGGAAGTAACACTGAACTGCAGGTTAATTCACAACTTCCTCGTCATCTCGTCCCAAATATAAGTTGATCCAAGCACTAGCAGTAACAGTTCATAATAGGATATATGCATGGTATTTTTTATTTACTTTAATAAAAGCTCATTCATAAAAGAAATAGTAGAACAAAAATATTTTTCGAATAACTATGAAAATAACCAAGATATAAGCCAACAAAGATTTATCTCTATCTCTTTCTAGCAAAACAGAATATAGTATGGAGATTGTATGGCCGCTGGGTACTATGACGTCATAGTCCATATCGGATCTCTATGTCTAATCGTTGTCTGGTCTGATTAGTGCTTAAAAATGTTTATATCTTCCGTATTTCTCGGCCGATTTTAATTTAATTTTGACTGTATGCCATCTTTTCACTGTATTTCTGAGTCATTATTTGAGCGTTTCACCCGCCTTACTTTCGTGGACACAATATTGTCGAGATTCCGTTAGATTTTAATGTAATTTTAAGATATTTGTTAGTTGTCCCGGATATGTACCAAATAGCTCGAAATGAGACTAAAACAATGATGTGTCCACGAAAGTGAGGCAGATGAAACGCTCAAATAATGATCCTTTTATACTATTTAAGAAATGTGTTAAAAAAATTATTCATATTCCCTAATGGGGGTGAAAATATCTTGGCCGGTTTGACGCTTCGACTTACACGGAGCAAAGCAGCGTGACCTCCGATTGCGAACTGTTATTAACTAAATTTAGTTTTAGGATTTTTTTTACTTGATTACACTTTTAGTTTCTATATTTTATACATTTGCTCTTTGATGTTTTTTTAAAATAAATTAATTACTTCACCGTTTCATTTTAGATTTCAGTTTTAACGCCCTCATTTCATCATTTACCTAGAATACCTATCAGAGGGTAATATTGTACTCATCATCATCATCAGCCCGTATGCGTCCCACTGCTGGACACAGTTGAATTCTCATGTAAGCGTACAGACAAAATTTATTAATGTATAAAATAAAACTAATTCTAAACATAATTAATGCCGTGGAAACAAATAATTACCCTCTTTTTTTATGAAAACCCGACTGACTCGGATCACCTTAAATGGGCAATTCCATGAAAATGTAACAACAGAAGGTACCATTTCATTGCATTTTTATTTATTTATGGCGTAAATTTAAGTATAAATTTAATCTAAAAAAGTATTAATTTAATTCATAGATATATTGACACCTGAGTTTGCACCATCAATAAAGAAACACGCGAAAAATTGGTAACTTACATTATTCTCTGTCGTGGAATTACCCAAGTGGTTTTATTATTATGGAACGATATCGCGAGACAAATTATGTTAGAGACGAGATTGACTGCACAATTTTGAATCACCTTACTGTGGCCATAACTCTTCCCGTTTGACGTGTTCCTTCCTTCACACTTTCTTACGCAAACAGCAATGGCGGTTAATAAATAACTTTTCTTATAATGTTATGCGCAGGCGTCAGATTATTTTGCGTGTTCCGAAGGTATTTCAGCCGCGTGACCCGGGGGACGGCTGGGTACGACACAATGTTGCGTGATATCGAAGAAACATGTTTTTTGTGTTAAGTGTTGTGTGCCTTTGCAATACGAGCCGCATTGCCATACAATTTCGTGTGAAATCGGTCGACATAAGCTCTTTACGTTAAATTAAAAGATGTATTTTAATTTTAATATGTTCATAAATAAATTAAATAAAACATAGTAGTTTAAAAATGCATATTAGCCGAATATGAAAAGTTAGTGATCATTTGGGGTTCGTGCGATACTTACCTAAGAAGTCAGTTTAGACTATGATTAAATTAAAACATCATAATCTACCTACCTGACATCTGGTTAAAATGAAATGTAACCCGTAATCAACAAGCCCCCAGCATTATTAGCCAACGTGGCGCTGGCGACCTCTATTAAATGCTTAAGGTCGCTAGTCTCTCTTCTTAGTCGGTCCCTCATGGCTGAGGATCGTGACCGTATGCAACTCTGGCGTCCGATATCTAAAACTAGACTAACCACCAGTAGCGTGACGTCCAAATAAGTCGATTCCTACCGGCTTGCCTAATATCAGGCATTTGAGCATCTACAGCTCTTAAGGAAAATGTACGCCAAATCTACACCAGCTTGCCCAAGGATTTCTTTTACGCCACGCCACTGCTAACCACTATACAACTTCATAGAAGTTAGTCTAGTTTTAGTGATAGGACGGCAAAACTACGGTCCATATAGTGGCGTGGCATAACAGATATACTTGGGCAAGCCGGTGCAGATTTGGCGAAAATTTTCCTTAAGAGCCCTAGAATAAGGTGCTCAAATGCCTGATATTAGGCAACCCGGTAGGAATCGAGTTGATTGGATGCCTCGCTACTGATAGATACTGCACTTAGCAGCCCTCATGATCGCATCGCACCGACGCGCTGGAACTCTTCCTCTGGTGCGTTTGCCCTCCACAGATCCCAGGATAATCAGTCTTTAGCAGATGTCTTGGTGAGCACATGATGTGCCCAAAGAAATAGAGAGTCCTCTGTCGGCAGATATCTGAGAGTCGTTTTGTGATGCCGAGTTCCTCTAAAATGGAGTCACCCGCGATTCGATTCGAGGTCGCTAGTAACGGGGATTTATGCATCCGAAAGGTGACAAGTGCAACTCGTAACCGGGCCAAATGCAGAAAAAATGTACCTTTTACTTTTTTTGTCTGATCATGGTGTGTCTTATACCATTTTACTCAGAATCATGAGTCACTTTTCATTTATGAAATTAAAAAAAGTTGACCAAAATGTCCCAACTTTTCCATACAAATTTTGAATTTCTCAGGTTCGTTACGCCCAAACTAAATACATATAGGGGAGAATCGTAACGAAACTGAGATTTTTTCTCAGTTTCGTAACGTTTTACGTATAAATGTATAAATGAAAAATGGTCATGATTCTGAATAAAATGGTATAAGACACACCATGATCAGACAAAAAAAAGTAAAGGGTAAATTTTTTCTGCAATTGACCCAACCAGTAATCAACTCTCCTAGAATTATTAGCTGACGTGGCGACCTCCTCATCCGTCGCTCGGTGCAGTATGCATTCCCAAGGTCGCTGATAATGAGGATTTATGCTCCGAGGGGCGACACGCTTGATACGAGTGCCTTAAGCCCTTGTTTATTCGCACTAAGCATAGAACCAAAACCATTGACGTATATAAAGGACTGGGCTAACGAGTGCGCAGACGGTTCCAACCCGTTGGTCCTAAAAATCAGTTTTAGAACCAACGGACGTTATAAAAATGCCTGATTGCGTGGTAAAAGGCTCCATTTACTGTTACGGGGAATATAGACCCGGGTAGATTTTCGTCCGCGACATTTGTATGCCATACATTTAGTTTGGCATACCTACAAATGTCGCGGCTGCAAATCGACCCACCCGAACTGTACGGATCGCCCTATCCCTACTTTTGAAATCATTGACCAAAACTATACTTTTTTACTCAGCCTATATCTATCACCCTTTCCTACATTTTCTTGGTCGCCCTATTATATTATTTACTAGCATTTAACAGCGGCGTCGCCTACGTTGTTCCCGTTACTGTCCCAAGGTTTACAGGGATATAAAGTATCCTATCTTTTTCAATCCAGGACTTGGTCTACGTGCTTGCCAAATTTCATCTCAATCCATTCATTTGTTACCGTGTTATTTAGTAACAAACATCCAAACATCTTCACAAACTTTCACATTTACAATATTAGTAGGATTTCCAAGCAAATTTCATAAAGGTGCCATGTCACGGAAATATTTCACACCAGTGGCTATTAACACAGTCTAAGGGGTCCCGGCAAAAGCGTGCCCTTCGCTCAATTGGACGTAAAATACCTATTCTTCACGAAATAGCCCGCTCGCGTGCGCCGATGGAGCCGTTCAGGAGGCTCATTCGCAATTTAGCCGTCGAGCCCGTAATATAACGACCTGATTTTTCCTGTTGGACCAGACCTGTCCTGAAACCATGTGATGATATCTATATGTCGCAGCTAACTGGTTTAATGAGCCATTTGATTAAATGCCTAGCATTTTCACTAAATTATGATCCGCCAGCAGGTCGACGAAGCCCCGCGTCTATTTCTGGTCTGAGGGACACAAGCTAACTAACAAACCTAACCTAAAATTTAAATGAAAAGGCTAGGCAGTTAACTAAATGGCTAATTAAGCTAGTTGGCGGCGACATATATATCGCTAACTTAAATTGTGATTGTTTTAGGGTTCTGTACCTCAAAAGGAAAAAAAAACGGAACTCTTATAAGATCACTTTGTTGTCCGCGTCTGTCCGTCCGTCCGTCTGTCTGTCCGTCTGTCAAGCCCCTTTATCTCGGGAGCGCGTGGAGTTATCGAGTTGGCATTAAAACCATGAACAGGTCAATGGTTTCTTGAAGCTGTGCAAAAATCAAACTTCTAAGATAACGTTAAAAGATATGGCCGTCTGCTGCAAAAAACGTAGCTACATTTCGACTCTCTTAAGGACACAAAAATTTATAGGGTACTTTCCGTTGACCTAGAACTATTAAATTTGGCAAGTAATACCGTGTTGTACTACAAGTTTATAGGAAAAAAATCTGAAAACTATACATTTGTAATTAAATCATAAAAATATAGTCTTTATTTAAAGTATTTGTACGAAACGGAACCCCCGGCGAGTCCGACTCGCACTTCACCGGTTTTTTATTTGCCTTTCCATTTGTATTGACGCTTAAAACCGTAGATTACACTAGTAGACTACATACAGCCTCAAACTGGATTTATGTACTGACGATGCGCTTATAAGTCCCATTTAGAGTTTTAATAATGTATTCACGATCGACCTCATAAAAATATTGAAATATCGCATTTACAGCTGAAATAAGGCAATATTAATTCAAAGTCTTACCAAATGGACCAAATATGAATCTAAACTACCTAACCCACTTTACTATTTCAGTCCACGAACAAAAGTATCCTTAAATGTTCTGGCGCTTACGACATTCATCATCATATTTCTATAGGAATATCGGAAAGAAGGTCTTAAACGCCGGGTCCATAAGTTGGGTTTGCTGTGGGAGCTATATTTTTGAAGGAGGGAGCAATAAATTCCCATCAAGGTGGTTACTCCAACCCTCATTTATCATATCCTCGGATTGCAGCCTCCGCCTGAATCGGATTTCTCGATATTTATTATTACATTATGAGTTTATTCTATTTGCTCCGCTAAGGTTCATTTAGTAATTTATAGTGAAGGTCTCTAGGTATAAAGAAAAGTAATCTTACTAATATGAATTATTACTTTTTAATTTTAGTATAGGGAACGTGAACGAAACGACAAAAGAGACACGGGCGGACAATAAAAGAAACTATCTGTCAAGCTGTCAATGTCAATGACAATATGTAAGTGTCAATATCAAATATAGTAAGTCGTAGCTACACTGACGTTAATCGTCCTTCAACGCGATAAATTAACGTTATTAACGGCGTTTTCGTCAATTTGGCCCCAGCATAGGGTATATGATTTAGATTGGCGGCACCAGTTGGCAGCACCTTCGTCGTGCACGTTCCCTATATCGGACTGTTTTGTAATTATTTGCACGTACTACTTTATCTTTTTTACAACTTTTACAACTATATCTTATGTGTTTCAACTTTCCAAACTTTTCAAATTTCCTCGTTTATGTGGTGTGCTCCGGCTTGCCCAAGCATTTCTTTCAACGCCATGCCACTGCTAGCTACTTAGTTGATACTTTTGAGGTCCAACCGATGGAAACCTACGCTATTGTAAATTATCAGCAATCTGATGGACATCTTGACCACGGTATACGGTAGTTTTTCTCCGAACAAAATGTACGTACGCATGTGTGCGCGTCGTGCGTCTGTGTAAATACGTGTCGCGCGCTCCTAAACGGCCGTAGTCGTACTACTTGGTAGTCTTTATACTTTGTCTTGACGATACCTAACCCCTGACGCCGACATAATTACGAGTATATATGTTCCGTTTTTCTCCTTCTACTCATTCATTTTTGTTAACTTTGCACGGACTCCGCTACCCAAAGGTTGTCTGAAAGAAATCACTCTTTAGTGACAAAAATTCTTACGTCGAATTAAGTATAAATTTAAGTCCTTTGTAGCTGAAAAAGTCGAAAGTTTGGAGTTCCGAAGAGAAAAAAGGGATATCACATTTTTATTTAAAATACTGAATAATCTAATCGATTCACAGAATCTTGTTAGTGAAATATCTTTTAAATGTCCTTCTTTTCGTACCCGGTCCACTACATTATTCTCAACCTCGTTTAGTCGCAAATGTTAACGAGTACCATAAATATCTAGCATAATATAACTAGATAGATAGTTCCAAGCTAAGTGGCGCCATCTGGGCCGCTTCCTATGTTACCAATTAAAGCAGGTTTCCGCTAAGTCCTGATAGGTGTCGACTGTTTGTATGGGTACAGTAGCGACCCCTGTCGGAGCTTTTCCAAACTATCTACCTGGTTCTTGAGCTTTACTAGTTAAGTCGGAAGTTTGTTATGGTAGATCATAATAGATGTCTATCACACGGGTCTATAAATACCTAAGCACGTATAGGCCTCTCTCTTCTTCCTAACAATCTGTTAGCACGTACGGTCATAATTGTAAGCTCTCATTAAATTTAGTATTGTCAAGTTTGCCTTTACTTTTACTCGCCCAGCGGTCTCCATCCCAACATATGGTGACCCCGCGTTTAAATCTATTAAAATCACAACGATCGCTGTCCATCCGTTCGCGAAACCGCCGCGAGGCATCGGCAATTTGCACCACGCAACCGCTGCATGGTTGCATTCGGTCCGGAACAGCAAGGCGGCGCATTTGCAGCGGCGACATCGATCTCGCCCTTCTGAGGCTGAGGAAGATCAGGCTGATCGCTGGGCAACTACGAAGGGCGCGCAGGTGTGCGCGACGCTGATCTTCGCGAGCGAGCGCGGGCCACGTGGGTGGTGCCGTGACAAATCAGCGAGGGCCAGCACCCGACGACACGCGGGCCACGTGCGAGGCACCGCGGTCAAGCTATCAAACCTACCAATCGCGCGCCACGTGTGTGTGGCGCCGAACGAGCCGTCGACCGTACCTACCAAAAGCGAACCACGTGGGTGGTATCGCTAAGAAGAAGCATCCAAGCCAGCGGAACTGCACGAGGATCGACCAAACAGGCAAGTGAGCTGGCATTTCCTAACCAATTCCAAATCTCCCTCCTAATTTCTTTGTAATTGTACTAGTAATTTCCAAAAATGGGTAATCCAAACGAGGAATCTGCCCAAAATATTAGTTTTTTAGAAGAAGCAGAGTTAAAGAGACAAAAAACTAGACGTGGCGTATATAAGCGAAAGTTAACCTTATTTAAGAAATTCATGGAACAGATCGATTCTAGTAATTTAACAGCTGAGATTGTCATGGACGTTAAGCTAAGATTAGAGCAATTACCTAATTTATACCAAGACTTCTCCAACATACAGGATAGGATCGAGACCATGTGCTGTGAGTCTGACGACATCGACGAGCAGGCAGCCGAGCGTGAGTCTTTCGAAGATCTATTTTACCGACTCACTGCGAAGGGCAAGCTGATGGTGCAAGAGGAGGAAAATCCTATAGCCAGTGAAAGCATGTTACAATCACAGCAACCATCCATCAGTGAGTCGATAAAGTATCCTGAAATAAATCTTCCTAGCTATGCAGGCGACCTGACTCAGTGGTTACAGTTCAGGGACACATTCGATGCTCTAGTCAATCAAGGTAACTTGCCGTCGATCGTTAAATATAAATACCTACGCAGTTGTTTACAAGGCGGCGCGCTAGAGGTAATCAGTTCACTCGATTTTTCTGATGAGGGGTACACGCTCGCGTGGCAAATGCTTTGCGAGCGTTACAATGACCCACGGCGCCTTGTATCCAACCACATGCGAGCATTATTCGACATAGAATCTGTCCCATCAACTCCCTCGAGCCTCAGGGGTCTTAGCGATAATATTTCCAAACATATGAGGTCCCTGCGCTCACTAAAAGTACCCGTCGAAAATTGGGATCTGATGATCATTTATGTACTAGCAAACAAGCTAGACACCCGACTAAAATCCAAATGGGAGAATAGTATTGATTCAAGGAAATTGCCTTCGTTGCAGGAATTCCGAGCATTCCTGCGAAACCGAGCTGACCGGCTGGAAGCAGCCGAACCAGCAGCTTGTTCGAGCAACAGCACCGACACCAAAAAGGCCATGGTAACCACGTCCGAACCTGTCAAGGTAACATCCAAGCCTTTTAAAACTAACCAATGTCCTTATTGTTCAGGTGCGCATTATATTAACCAGTGTCAAAAATTTAGTTCGCAAAATGTTACCGCGCGAATTAGGATCATAAACCGGTTACGATTATGTTTCAATTGCTTGTCCGCAACTCACATATTAGCTAACTGCAGGGCCAGTACGTGTCGTGTGTGTAAAGGCAAGCATCATACATTACTGCACAAACCGAGTGCGGGTGTAAGTAGTTATCAACCGAAACCACCAACCGCGACGTCAACCAACGAGCAACCGAGCTCTAGTCGTAGTCAAATCGAAACTACAACGATTATTAATAACACTCAAATCTCCAAACAACCGATTATTCCAAACAAAACGGTTATTCTTCCCACCGCCCAGGTACTTGTCAAGGACAAGTACAGTCAGTTGCATAAGCTCAAAATTCTCCTGGACTCAGGTTCACAATCGAATTTTATTACCGAAAGTGCTTGCAACAAGTTGCAACTTCCCAAATCACAACATAACCTAAAGGTGATAGGTTTTAATAACAGTGTAACTGACGTGTTAAATTACTGTGACCTAACGCTGTATTCACTAGATAAAACATATTCGACGCAGCTGTCTTGCTTTATTGTACCTACGATCTGCCATACCAAATTTAACATCTGCGAAACCAAAAAATGGGATATTCCCTCTAAGTTCAAATTAGCCGATAGCGAGTTTTATGTACCAAGCGAAATCGATATGATTATCGGTGCCGAGCTATTCTATGATTTACTGTGTATCGGTAAATATAAACTAGGCACCGGGTTGCCTACTTTACAAAATACACGCTTGGGGTACGTTGCAACAGGATTCATGTATTCTGGACCGGTAACTCAGTCTGTTCAGTGTAAAATTATGATCGAGAATCAATTGCAAAAGTTTTGGGAAATAGAAGAGGGTTCCGCACCGAATTTACCTTATGATGAAAAACGGTGCGAGGAGATATTTATGGAAACTCATACTCGCAGATCTGAAGGTAATTTCGAGGTTGAACTTCCATTAAAATTGCCCCCCACCGAGTTAGGCAATTCTAGGCACATAGCATACAGGAGGTTCAAAGTTTTAGAGTCCAAGTTCCAGCGGAACCCCGATTTTAAAGAAAAATACGTAAATTTCATGCGCGAATTTGAACAAGCTGGCCATATGATTAAATTACCAGAAAATTATGATGGTCAGTGTAACTTTTTACCCCACCAAGCGGTCCTACGCGACTCCCCCTCGACTCCTATTCGTATAGTGTACGATGCCTCGAGTAAATGTAATAATAATGTGTCCTTTAATGATATACAATACAAAGGCGCAATAAAGCAAGACGAGCTCATTAACATACTTCTACGTTTTAGAAAATATAGGTATGTTGTAAATTCTGATATAGAACGTATGTATCGATGTATTTATTTGAAACCGAGTCAGCAACATTTACAATGTATTTTTTGGCGGGAAAATACACACCAACGACTTCAAGTTTATATGCTGACTACTTTGAGTTTTGGTCTAAAGTCCGCACCCCACATAGCGACTAGATGTTTGTTACAATTGTCACACGAGAACGAACACAGGTTCCCGGCGGCGGCGGAGGCCATTGCAAACCAGTTCTACATGGACGACTTCATCTTCGGCGGAGACACGGTAAGTCAGGTAGCTGACACTGCCTCACAGGTGAACGAGATCCTCCTGGCCGCTAACTTCAAACTTCGGAAGTGGAAGTCGAACTCCGAAGCCATCATAAAAAAGGTAACCGAGTTACACGCACACCAACACACATCTCCAACACAGTTTGGAGATAACACTCATAAAGTCCTCGGCTTGGTGTGGTCCAGCGAGTCTGATGAGTTAATGTATACGATAAAAAATAACCAAATTTCAAACCCAATCACGAAACGTAAGGTATTAGGAGTCATTTCCTCGATTTTTGACCCCCTAGGCCTCACAGGACCAGTAATAGTAGTCGCGAAATTATTTATACAAAAGTTATTTAAAGAAAAAATAGATTGGGACGTAGAATTAACGCCCGTCTTAGTTCGCGAATGGAATAAATTCTATAACGATTTATTTCTTCTAAACCAGTTAAAAATTCCAAGATGTACAGTTATACCTAACCATGTAAACCTCGAAATTCATGGCTTTTGTGATAGTAGCAATAAAGCCTATGGCTCTGTAATTTATATTCGTTCTATCGACCAGTTAAGTAATATCCAAGTCCGCATACTTTATTCAAAATCCAAAGTCGCGCCGATTAAGACACAAACTATACCTAATCTCGAACTTTGTTCGTGTCTACTCCTCGCGACGCATGTTGATAGAATAAAACGAGCTATGAAATACGACATAGCTAGTATTACCTTGTGGTCTGATTCAAGTATTGCTTTAGCATGGATAAAAAATAATAATCTTAAAGTCACTTGTTTCGTAAACAACAGAGTAACAAAAATATTATCATTAACAAGTAAAAACGAGTGGCGCTGGATTCGCTCAGAAGACAACCCAGCTGATCATTTGTCGAGAGGATTAGAGGCTAGCAAACTTCAAAATAACAGTTTATGGTGGCATGGGCCATCATGGTTAAGTCAACCTACTGACACATGGCCGAATACCGGTACAGAGTCGGCGACGAGCCATGTGCCCGGATTTGTACCGGACACAGATTCAATTTACAACATGCTTGTAAATAGTATTCAAGCTAATGACACACTTCAATACCTATTCCACAGGTGGTCAAGCGATAAAAAACTTATTCATGTACTTGCGTACATACTTCGATTTATACATAATGCCAAGAATAAAACCCGAACAATGCATCCCGATAAGAGATTGTCCGGGCCGTTATCTCTAGACGAGTTAAAGGTATCCGACCACACTTTAATTAAATATGCACAAACAGAATCCTTTCCGCTCGAATATAAATTGTTGCAGAACAATGAACCTGTACCTAACAAGTCGAAAATATTATCATTGTATCCATTCATGAAAGACGAACTCATTCGCGTTGGTGGACGAATTGGTCTTTCACAGTATCCCTATGATAAAAAACACCCATTTATTTTAAGCCACGAACACACGTTCACAAAACTACTTATGCAAAACGCACACATAAGTATGTTGCACGCTGGCCCTCAGTTGCTGTTATCAACAATGCGCGAGCGCATCTGGCCAACAAAAGGCGGTTGGTTAGCTTCGAATATTGTAAATAAATGTGTTCCGTGTTTTAGAGCGAAACCTTTTTAGGTTTCGCTACCAATCCCATAATGGGAAACTTACCCCCCTCGAGGACCAACCCCTCCCCTATATTTAGTATTACGGGCCTAGACTATGGGGGGCCATATAATATCCGAGATAGGACAGGACGTGGTTATAAGGTCTCGAAGTGTTATATCGCGGTATTTATTTGCTTTGCAACGAAGGCCATTCACCTTGAATTAATTACAGGGTTGGAGTCGGCCAATTTCATGGCGGCGCTGCGCCGTTTCATCGCTAGGAGAGGTATTCCTAAGGAACTGGTAAGTGACAATTCATCAACGTTCCATGGAGCGAATAACCAGATGTTAGAGTTAAAGCAATTTCTAATCGATAGTTCAAATGAACTAGTTTCCAATTGTGCAGATATCGGTATAAAATGGAATTTCATACCAGTTTATACCCCCCACATGGGTTCTTTGTGGGAGATTTCGATTAAATTATGTAAGCATCATTTAAAAAGGGTTTTAGGACGTAGCTTATTAACTTATGAACAATTTTCGACAATATTAGTTCAAGTAGAATCTATAGTTAACTCGCGACCATTGTGCCCATTACCTAGTTCAAATCCCGACTATCCCGTCCTTACGCCAGCTCACTTTTTAATTGGAAGGACCCCGTCTTCGTTACCAGACGAAGATTACGTCGGCATACCCCAAAACCGATTAACCCATTATCAACTTCTCCAACAAATTACACAGGACTTCTGGAGGCGGTGGTCGCGAGATTACATCGGCACGCTGCAGGAGCGAACGAAGTGGAGGAGTTCGCGCGGGCCGAGCCTCGCTGCAGGCACCGTGGTCCTGGTGCGCGATGAACACCTACCGCCCTGCGTGTGGAGGCTGGGCAAGATCGTCGCGACGCAGCCCGGCCGAGACAATGTATCCAGGGTCGCAATAATCAAGACTGCCAAGGGGAACATCCAGCGCGCGTTCAACAATATCTGTCCCCTACCCATAACGGGACAAGTGATTTAATACCTACATGTCTAAAGTGCCTATAAATACGTTTCGCGTAAATAGTGACATTTTTAAGTTAATTATGTTTAAGTTAAGTAGCTACCTAAGTCTAGTTAACCATACCAACTTTCGTATATTAATTTCATAATGTTTTATAACTTCCTCGCACCTATTCAAATAAATACTTATCCCATTGTTGTTTCATTAAAGGTAATAAGGAATGAGCACAGCTTTGAGTTTAAGGAGCTCTTCTCATTCTTTATGGTTGAGCAAAGGTAATTAAGGATGCGCACAGCTTGTCCTAAAGAGCTCTGCCCATTCTTATTTGTTCGAAATAAAACTATCCTTTGAAATACCTATTTCAGTTACATAGTTATTTCAAGGGGTGGCAGAATATGTTAACGAGTAACATAAATATCTAGCATAATATAACTAGATAGATAGTTCCAAGCTAAGTGGCGCCATCTGGGCCGCTTCCTATGTTACCAATTAAAGCAGGTTTCCGCTAAGTCCTGATAGGTGTCGACTGTTTGTATGGGTACAGTAGCGACCCCTGTCGGAGCTTTTCCAAACTATCTACCTGGTTCTTGAGCTTTACTAGTTAAGTCGGAAGTTTGTTATGGTAGATCATAATAGATGTCTATCACACGGGTCTATAAATACCTAAGCACGTATAGGCCTCTCTCTTCTTCCTAACAATCTGTTAGCACGTACGGTCGTAATTGTAAGCTCTCTCATTAAATTAAGTATATGCAAGTTTGCCTTTACTTTTACTCGCCCAGCGGTCTCCATCCCAACAGTTATGTTAAAAACGGTTACATAACGAGAGCATGCAATACTTATAATAAAAAATATCATAGTCTAGATTTATTTCATCAATTAAAAAAGTGAAAAATAAATAATGTTAAATACCTACTAAAAAAGATAAATAAAAACTCCACACCGAACATGTAATATATATATATATATATACACAAACACACAATCACAATTTTACACAACAACCAATTACCACAATTAATAATTTATTTATTAATTTTTTTTTTCACAATTTTATATAAATGTATATACAACGTGTCCCAAAACTCAACGATAAGCCGGCACCAGAGGATGGAGCTACTTATGATTAGTCGAGAAAAAATAAGGAAAAAAATATATCTCAAATTATTTGTTCTCGACTAATCATAAGTAGCCGGCACCAGAGGATGGAGCTACTTATGATTAGTCGAGAAAAAATAATTGAGATATATATTTTTCTCCTTATTTTTTCTCGACTAATCATAAGTAGCTCCATCCTCTGGTGCCGGCTTATCGTTGAGTTTTGGGACAGTATGTATATAAAATTGTGATCTTTGCCGTACACGAGACAATAGTGTCCCGGCCCTTTGGGAGGCGTGCGCGGAGCCGAAGCCAACACGCAGAGGCCCTTTCGACAATTTAATGAAAGGCAACGTGTACACCCAGCGGATGCTGTCCCTGCCCGTGTCACAGGACGCACGCAGAGACAGCCCCCGCCAGATGCAAGGACTATTGTTGATTGATGGAATCTAAATTTACTGGGTTATGGTGGTGGAATTATGGACTAGATACTGGTCTATGGATTGAGACATGACGGCGCCTGTCAGGAAAAGTGTCTCATGGCTTTCGCGGCACTGACAGACCGTGACTTGCCCTCCGCTGATGGGCCCCTGTTAAATAGCGACATTATGAGCAATGGCCCAGGGGCAACACCGCTGCCGAGGGC
Source organism: Eudemis profundana (assembly GCA_947034925.1). NCBI lineage: Eukaryota > Metazoa > Arthropoda > Insecta > Lepidoptera > Tortricidae > Eudemis > Eudemis profundana. The sequence goes on from OX344808.1 coordinate 22,256,956, forward strand.
TGCAGGGTGTCGAGAGGTGTGCTGCGCTTTCTCCGAGGGTACTCGCGGCGTTATGCCTTTTATCAAAATTGTGATTATTGTTAAGTATGTAACTCAGTTACTTCAGTATCTACTTAGGTACTACTCTGTGTTAGTCATGTTAACTCTTTATAGATTAATTATTTGAAATATTATACCAATGAGCTAATGACTTAAGTACACTTTGAGCAAAATTGTATAAACTTTCAGTGGAAGCTGCCATGGCTTATGTATCAACATAATTTGTATAATTTTTTTGTGTTATTATCTGCTGTATGTTTCCCTATTAATAAAATAAAAAAAACCGCCTATTGTTTACCACTGTTTTTATATAAGTTTGCATTGCAATTTTTCTTTTCGTGTGCAATAAAGTATGATTGTATTGTAAATGTGTTGTCGATCCGTTGCCAACCGACTTCAAAAAACTCAGTTGATATTGGCACCGAAATTGTGAATTCATTTTATAATTGTATTGTATTGAATTGTATGTATGTACCAGTGGCGTGGCGTCCAAAGAACTCGATTCCTACCGGCTTGCCTAATATCAGGCATTTGAATACCTTATCCCCCCCCCCTTCCCTTATCCTTAGCTCTTTGTACGCCAAATCTGCACCGGCTTGCCCAAAAATATCTTTTACGCCACGCCACTGGTATGTACCCATACTGGTGGATACACATCCTAACTTAGGTTTTACGACAAATGTTGCGCATTTATCCTTTACCCTGTAATGTCCCTATTAAAACTTACTTCAAGTATCACAGAAGTACCGAGATGGATGTGCAAACTTGCAGACTTACAGAGACATAACGGTCTATAAATAAGAATAACGGCCATTACACAGACCCTTTACCGACTCCAACCAACCAAATAGGCTCTTCAATTAACAATTCTCTTTTATAGCTCTTTTAAACACCATTTAAAATGGCAGGATTTCTTTTACAACTTTCCTTAACCTCCTTAGGAAGCATATTTCCAAAAATACTTTCAAGAAAATCAACGATATCTAGCGACAATTTTTATGAAATTACTTAACCGAAATAGGCCCATTTTACAGCTTCCTAGTGTAAGAGCTACAAAGTATCAATAATGTTACGTGAACAAATCAAAGACAATGTTCGTCCCGAGTGGTTTATTGAACTTCTTGGTTTGGCTTCTTGGTTGGTTAAGGTTTTAATTTGGTACTGTACAAAACTTAATCGGCGGTTTTATGAAATTAAAGCCTGACAACTTTCTATTTGGCCCTCGCCATGTTGCGGATTTTCAGTGATATTAATTTCTTTTACTGGCAATGACATCAGACGTTGAATGTCATCGAATGTCACTGATGTAAACAAAACGAAAATATATCGCGATTTAAACGATTTTATCATAAAAATGCCGAAAAAGATTCCAAAAGATGCAGAAAATCATTTTAAATACAATGAAGTATTTAAAGCAAAGAAAAGGACTGCTGCGGAAGGCTTTTTTAGGAAAAATCTCATCCGCGCTATCTAGCCTGTTTTACAGATGAGTGTAGTCTATTGGCAAATAGGAGAACTATTTATCGTGTGTTAAACACGTTACAATATTAAATGTCACTTACAAAAGCAGTACATGGCACGACATCTATTGTTCAATGGATAAACTAAACAATACGAAAACACGAACATGTCGAGCCATGTATCGAGGGAAAATATATATAATTATAATATTATTTATGGTTCATTACGGTTATACATGTTGGTTTGTCTGTCTGGATCTCCACTTTATTCTATCTGAGTAATCTCAGCGACCGACACTATCAGTGCAAAACTTGTAAAGCTTACATAAAGGAGAACTTATATGTATGTATGTATGTATGTATGTATGTATGTATGTAAACACTTTATTGCACATAAAATCACACAGAAGCAGTACAAAAATCAATGGTTATGTACAAAGGCGAGCTTATCCCTGTAAGGCATCTCTTCCAGCTAACCTTATACTTATAAGCAAGGAAATAAGAATATTATTGGCAGATCAGTATTAAATTTCATTTTATATCGAAATCTCTGATTTCCAATACTTGACTGTAATAGTACATTGTGTATCAAGGGCGGTAGGTAAGGAATTACAAACGAGTGTTTGTTACAAGGCCGAGGCGAAGCCGAGGGCTTTAATAACACGAGTTTGTAATTCCTTTACCGCCCGTGGCACACACAATGTTTTTCATCACACTTGTGAGGAAATCTAATTAAAATTAACCTTACTTAACCTAAATAAATTTGTAAAACTGACAGTGACATTAGTGACATATCCATAGACAATGCGAAACGTTCGGAAACCATAGCGGTACAGACCTAAAACGGTTGATTTTATAATTGCAAAATACTGAAATACACTATTGAAACATTTAATTAATGTTACAGAAATATGTGTTTACATGTATTTGCAATAACAGTTCTCTTTAATTAAATATTTCAGTGATAAAAGTTAAAAAAGTAAGTTGGTAGTTTCCTTTGAACATGACAAATAAGAGTAAAACAGAACCAGCGTTTCAAATTTAAAAAGAAAACCATTACGCCCTAGGGCGTAATAGCTCATTTACGGCCCGCAAAACCTACGTGTAATGCACCATTTTCGAGCAAGTGTGATGAAAAGATATTAATATGTTCATGGCCGCAAGCACTCTATTATATCTGCTTGGCAAGTTTTGTTGAAGTTTTGCACCGATAGTGCCGACCACTGGTAATCATTAAATGAGCATTTCTAATAGGGCTTGCTCCCGGTACTGAGTTTGTATGGCGAGAACCGGGAATTCCCGGTTCCAGTAGCGTATTTGTATGGAAATTCAGTACCGGGAGCAAGCCCTTTTCTAAAGAGAGTGTCATTTTCTGCCAATTTTATGTTATTTCTGCTTAGAATTACGAACCCTTTCCGTCCTAATAGAAGAAAAAAAGTGTCCCAGACCTTCCATACATTAATGAAACTTTGCTTCATGTTACCGTTATACAAAGTATATGGAAAATGGTAACACAAAAGAAAAAAAGGTTGGGACAATTTTTTGTCCCATTAAGATTACAAAAGCCCGTACTTCTCAGTACAAATGACATAAATTTGGCAGAAAATTGCACGATGAAAATGGCATTTTTAGAAATGTTTAATTAACGTATGTTCAGACTCCAGACGTTAAACTTGGAAAGCAAATAATACGGGTATTTGTATTTTTAGCTCGTTTGCTGGTGCTTTCAAGTAATGTATCTCAAAGAACACGGACATCTGAATCTCTGTGTTTCTAAACCCGCCATACTTTACCCAGAGCGGGGCTCTAGCACGAGATTTGTTCGAATACATTTTGACCAAACACTTTCTGTTACATATACACCGTGAGCCCGAGTAACCCGACCAACTTTAACTACAGATTCTAACAACTATTAGAAGTAAAAAAAGTTATGTGACATATAGTCGATTAACGCTTACTTTCCGAGATAATAATTATTTTTTAAATGGAAACACCCAAGTGTGTGTAACAAGCCCCAATAAACGTGACTATGATACTTTTACTGATTTTTAAAAATCCTTTAACTAAACAGCAATTAACCTTCGCAGTATTTGATGGTAAGCGATTATGAGGCCGAAAAATTGACCTTTCGTTTCCATTTTAGCTTTTTTTTCCTTTTTGATAATTTTTCCTCCAGTAAGAACATGTTTATAACGAGGGGCTGAATTTAAGCGTCTCAAACCACTCGACCACCGGAGCACCCAGCAAGCGCCTTCAACTTAGCTATCTACTTTGACTTCTGTATCATTCTGGTTTAATAGGTTTTTAACCTAAACGCCATCTATGAGAACACGTGTTACACATGTATCCCACCTCGATGCAAATACTTTATAGCATTGACGGCCAAGCGAGAGATGGCGCTAATATTTATACTATATGAAAGAAACATATGGTGTAATTTACCCGCTTTAAAAACTAATAAAGAAACATTATGTTTCTTTCATGTAGTAGGTAAACACTTTCTGTTTATTACAAAATTCGATGTTTTTCTCGCAATTCATTATATTATAATTTATTCACTATATTATAAGCTACTTCTAAAAAAACGTCAGTTCTCAATTCGACCAAATGTTTTTTTAAGTTTATTAGGTACGCGATTACTCGAAGATGGCTGACTGATTTGGAAACAGTGCATTATGATACGAGTAGGCTGTGTTGGTCATTAAAGAGCCGAGGCTGTGTTGCTGTAATAGCACTAATAGCAGAGACCAATGCCCACGAGTGCCATACGACGTTTTTCAACACACTTGCGAATAAAAAAATAATACTTATAATTTAAAACTCCTATTTTCGTATTTATTTTGTGGGTTATCTAACAACACCCTCTCTAGGTATGGTGTAGTGCGGGGCGCGCGTCATGTACGCGACCTCGGCGCTGAGCGGCGCAGGATTAATTATCTGCCGGCCGAGCTCCACGGCGTGCTCTCATTGGTTAATTTGCGGTGATTACAACACTAGTGCGGTAATGTAAAGTAAAAAGCACTTGTGTGTAATAAGCTGCGTTCCACGCGTAAGAATAATTAAATAAGAGCTACTTTATGAGCAAGTGTGTTAAAATAGTACATTAGGTACTACAGAGGCCGGGAAAGTGAAGGGTTACCGGCCGAGTACATATAGATGGCCGAGCGAATTCGAGGCCAAATAGTTACGAGACTGGCAACCTCTTTTCACGCCCGTATAGTGCTTTTTCTCAAATATGCAATGAAATAAAAATCAGACTTTATTTTCTAGATTAGTACACTAAAAGCAAAGTAAACAAAAATAGAATTACAGAATGAAACATTGTTTTTTTTTAGGAGCTGACAAACTCGCAACCCTTATGGCCATAGCGATTGTCGGACCGAGTGGTCGGCCGTGGCGTTCCCTGGGGTCGAACCAGGTCGCTAGCCGGACCACGCCGAGTTGGGTCGGACTGGGTGGGTGCCGGGGGCGCCTGGGGTCGAACCAGGACACCTTGACCCGGTCCACCTCGATAGGATCGGGCTAGATGGGCCTTTGTCACCTAATCAGAGTCGTTCCAGGCGGTCACATTGTCACTAGCTGTTTTAGAGTAATCGGCAAACATACTTAAAACAAAGATTCCGATAAACTTAGAAACTCTCTTTTTTTTTAAAGTGCTTGTCTCACTGCCTCTGAACATGCTACCCCTCTGCGTTCGGAATGTATGGCCCGCATTTGCGGTCTTCCACGCGAAAAGTCAGCAGCTCTTTATTTATAGACCCGAATGCTGCACCGTTGCTATTCTTAGTTTTTTCGCTGGCTGACATAGACCGTATTTTATTGAATTTTAAACCTCTTTTTTTCTATTAATAAATAAAGTTAAAATCTATAAAGCCGATTTATAGATTTTAATTTTATTACCTCCTTTTAACTTTATTACCTTTACCTCAAAAAAAATAGTTGGCATAGAACTGTTATTTCTTCCTTTTTTAAGTCAGTATTTTTTTTATTACCTTTTTATTCTTTTTCATTAGAAGTTACCTGCAGCTTTATTTGCGACTTCTCTTAGAGTTGGCGCTGCTCAGTGGCCAAAGCCATGCCACAAATAGCTCTTTTTGAAGTTACCTTTTTGAAGCTAAAAGAACGTTTTAAGGAAATAGAAATCCTCACAGTGGCTTCACAGTACATATTAGACGTGATAATGTATACGCACAAGAATATCAGCTCCTTCAAAAAGCAGTCTGATGTCCACAGTTTAAATACGCGGAACAAACATAAGCTTGTCCCAAAAATCCGTCTACAGAAAGTAAGAAAATCTTTCGTGGGCAACTGTGTTAGATTCTACAATAAGGTACCCCTAGATGCATGGGAACTGCCTTATAGTTCGTTTAAAAATTACATTAAATCTGCGCTTTTGAAGAGAGCTTATTATAAAGTCCAAGATTACTTGGATGACAAAGAACCATGGCCAAAGCATCAGTCGCAGCAGTCGTCGAAATAGGGCAGTGTCCCGGAGAGGTTTAGGTACATGATGCCTACAGATGGCGTCGCTGCTACGGGCTGTATCGTTCCATTGTTACATTTATTTTTATTTTTATTGTAATTTTATTTCATTATTTGCATTTTGACATACTGAATACATACCTGTTATGTATACTGTAGCTAGTTGTAATGACTGTTAGCTTAATAGTCTATTTCTCGACGTGAAACATACGTTTCCCATTTTGTATTTCGACGTTTGGAGTTCCTTTACACCTCCAAAACATAATGTTTTGACAACGGAGACTCCTTACATCTCCATAAATTTTAGTCTATGTTTGCCTATTTTCTATATTTTTTATCGTGTTTTGACGCCTAGAGACCCTTTACATCTCTAAAAATGTAGTTTTAAGTTTTGTAATGTAATGGATCCGGAGATTATATACGTTTCTCGGTAAAATGTAAAAAAAACTGTGCCCAGTTATTTGCTTGTTGCATTTTATAAATATTGTCATCTTATGTAATAATGTCACAATTGTTGTAATGTTGTTTTTAAAAGAGAAACTGGTGAGTTTCTTCAGGCGCTTCTTCTCACCAGAAGGTCATCTACCGAAGCGCCAAAAGAAAAGAATCAGACATGTAAAAGAGCCCTTGAGGCCTACTTACAGAAATAAATGAGTTTGAGTTTGAGTTTGAGTTTTACCTGAAAAGCTGCTATTATGAAATACGATCATATATATATTTCAACAAAAGACGTAAAGCAATTCCCTACCAATTAGTTGTAGATCGCTCTGTCGATATTAAACAATTTGCGATAGACTTCCCATTGGCTCAATTATCGTCGCTCCGTAATAACCGCCTGCGAGATTTCATTACTCCGATAATGAGTTGACGGCGTCGATTACCGAGACAATAGGAGCGCTCGAGATATCGCCCCATTTGGTTTTACGGGTGATTTGCGAATTTGAAGCGTCGCTCGTGAATGGGCCGCGGTTTATTGGAGCTGTTTTAGAGGTGTAAGGTCGTTTATCAAGGCCTCCTTTGTTCCCCATAAAGTCGGTAACGTTGTTCGTTCTGATTGTCAAAAGTCAAAAATAATTCATCATCATTCGCTTGCCCTTGCCCCTAGTGTCCGACCGAAAGTTTTCACGGCCGACACCGAAACCGAAACTCGGCTTTGATCTCAGTTTCGGCCGAAACCAAAACCGAAACCGAAACTTCCATATAAGGCCATGTATTTTCGGGAAGGAAAAAAATGACAATCGTAATCAGTCTATCATCATTTTAAGTATCATATTATCTCTGATATTTAGAGTAATCATTGATATAACATATTGTAACATCTCAAAAAAAAAGTTGCTCAGCGAGCTATGGAGAGGGCTGGAGTCTCTCTGAGGGATAAAATCCGTAACGAAGTAATCCGTCAGAGAACCAAAGTTACCGACATAGTTACTCGAGCAAGCAAGCTGAAGTGGCAGTGGGCTGGCCATATCTGCCGCAGAACTGACAATCGCTGGAGCAAGAGAGTACTGCAGTGGAGACCGCGTACAGGTAGACGCAGTGTGGGACGCCCCCCGGCTAGATGGAGCGACGATCTGCGCAGGGCGGCTGGCAGCAACTGGATGAGTATAGCTGATGATCGAGCAAAGTGGCGCGTCTTGGGAGAGGCCTACGTCCAGCAGTGGACTGCCGCAGGCTGATGATGATGATGATGATGATGATGATGATGATTGTAACATCTTATTTCAAATAAATTATCTGTGCTTTTTGAATTAAAGACTGTCCGATCGCAGCACGTAACCCCTCAAAGTCGGTTTCGGTTTCGGCCGTAGTTTCGGCTGGAAACTAAGCCGAAACCCGTTTTTGTGCCGAAACTAGGCCGAAACCGAAATTTCGGTCGGACTCTACTTGCCCCCTTCATTTTTGAAATAGTGGGCAAACAAGCAGACGGGTCGCCTGATGGCAAGCAATCACCGTCGCCCATAGACACCTGCAACACCAAAAGAGTCACAAGTGCGTTGCCGGCCTTTCAGCATTTGGGGTCGGCGCAGCATGTCTTCTTCTACCGTACCTCTCTATCACCCGTCATCTGAGCGTTTACATCCTTCCTAGCCATATCATCTCTCACACAATCCATCCACTTCTTCCTTGGTCTACCTCTTCTTCCAGAACTTTTCAAATTCATACCTAACGCATCACAAGCCCATACTACTCTAACTCAAAAAGAATTATTTTTTGTAAAAAAATACTACTTTGCGACGAACTATGACCTCTCCGCATACTATATACTTGCGTGTCACAGTTGTGCTAGAGGTATTTTAACTAATTTGTAAGGTTTCTTAATTCTTTCTAAGAAAACAAGAGGTTATGATTTTCGATAACATGACGAACCGTACATTGTGTCTTTTAAAAAATGTGCGAGACAATAATAGACCCCCATTTATTAGGCCTTATGCCAGGGTTTTTCAAAGGGGGCCAGAAAAAATAGTGATTCTAATGAAAGGCCAAATCTACCGATCCCTTCGCGTAACTCCGACTCCCGCTTGTCTTTTTTTATAGACGAGAAAAGGAGAGCTATCCTGAAATAGGACTCATAAGTCTATTTATTAAAGCCTTTTATATCTCAGGAGGTATTATATTAGATTAGCAGTGAAAGAGGATCGCGGTGAGGATACAATTAGTCGTGATCCAGAAATAAAGACTTAATAAACGTGTGGGCTTCAGAATGACTAGGAGTAATTTAATAGACAGTTTTCTTGTTTATTAAATTAAATACCTATAGCACGTGGGTGGATATTCGAGCCATGATAAAGTCAGCATCAAATATTATAGTACATTACACAACTAGCGTGGTAAAACAAAGAAAGGCCGAGATCGCAGATATTTGCGGCCTGACCTGCAAGCGAGGGACGTAAATATGCGATCGATATTACCTCCCGTGTCGTGTACATCATTTTATGGCCAGGTGTGGCATAAAAATATAAAACAACTTAAACAGATTAAATCGCGTATTCACGCTTCATTTTGACGTCCTGGTGTTTCGTAATCCTTTTCCGTAAGTGGTTTTTCTTTCCTTATAATAGGCCGTGAAGTACCACGTTTTCGATGCGGCAGCGGATGCGTAGACGAGAGGCCTTTAATGGAATTTCATACAATATTGCAGGCCTGCAAGATAATTTTTTTTAAATTTCCATTTCACATTTTATTTGTGACACAAACATCGTCACGGCATTCAGCCATTAAAAATACTATAACCGCTAGTTGCTCTATATTTCTGTTTTATTTGTTTTTTGTTGTTTAACATAGCAAATAACAGTTATAAACAATTTCCAATAATTTTAAATTACAATATTAACTACACGAATACACATTTAAAATATTTCATGTAAATAAATAATAATCAAAAAAATATTATTGTGGGAGCCCCTATTGGTATTAAACTAGAGTACCCATACATTTTTCAATTTTAATTTTTATCGTCTTTCAGCCTTTTTTCCCGATTCAATTGACGTTACTAAAATTAAAATAAAAGTATACTTAATTAACCAAAGCTCAAATGGGGACGCAACAGGCGTCCGTTTTAACTTTTCCTTCTACGCGCGGGAAATTGCGCCGCTCGCCGACAGATGGCGCTAACCTCGTTACAGTAACTTTGTTTCGCCCTTTGATAAAAATAAGTTACACTTCAAAGCGAAAACTTTTATGTAATTCATTTTTAACGAAGTTTATAAAGAGCGGCGCCGGAGCGGAAAATAACGCGAATCACAACATGATACCTACATGTCCGGAAAGGTTACAGTTCACCCACGGAAATCATCAGGAACCGAGTTCTTGGTCCTGATATCAGACAGGCTACCTAGGCACCTACTTACAAAATACAGTATGTAAACTTACGAAAACCATTTTTTTAAATCCGGGCATGTCTAGGCGATAAATAAGATTGTGGTATATAAATTATTGTAATACTAATTAATACTTTTTAAATGTATAATTGAAATACAAAAAATTAAATTTAATTAATTAATGGTTCTATAACATCCTGTATTCTTTTTTTACAATTCGATTACAAATCGATTTTTTTGTTGTTTATATGTTATAAGTGGCAAACGAGCAGACGAGCTGCCTGATGGAAAGCAGTCAACGTCGCCCATGGATATCTGCAACACCAGAGGTGTTACCTATACGTTGCCGATCTTTGAGAGCCCTGTTTACTCGTTTCTTGAAGTACAGTCATAGCGCGCTGAAAAACAGCTCACACACGATACAACACAGATACGATACGGTATAGATACGATAGTTGAGTTGATCGATATAGGCGATCCCTAACTGTCATTTAATATTGCCCCATAGATTCTGCATCACCAATGCACAAACTGTTAATATAATGCAAGTGTACGTACGGGTAGCTAACTGTCAGCATGAGAAATATACAGTCAGCTAAGTAACGAGGCTATAAATTTTACCGTCAGACCGACGCGGTACAGTTGGCACCGGGCCAGAAACTACACTGATAAAATACTGGAAACTTTATTTTAATATAGCGCGCGTTAATTAATAAAAGTAAAATAATATAGTGCAGTCGGTTACAAAAATGTGTATCCTATCATCGAAATATAGTCATATAGTGGATGGAACGATAACGCCGAGCAAAAATGACGTTGAAACTTGCGCCATAACGCCCACTTTGTAAAATCGTACGTCTTATGTATCAATGGGGCTGACAACCAACTTAATGTTTACTATTACATATGAAAGAAACATGATGTTTCTTTATTTGTTTTTTTAATGCGGGTAAACCAACACCTCATTTTTAATGTTACATACCTATATGTATATATATATATATATATATACAAGAGATCAAAGTACGTGGAAAATTTAAATGGTACCATTTAATTTTTCTATGTACTTTAATTTCTTGTATATATAATATATATATGTAACATTAATGTTTACTATGTTTGAGTCTAAACTTTTATTTGTGACAAATATTAGTATGTATTAAGTTTGGGAAGACGCAAGTTTAAAAAGGTTGCATATCGTTTAAAAGACGAAAAATTGTGATTGGTTACAAACCTACTGATGACGTGAGAAATTCATTTGATGCTATAGTTTTTTCTTCAAGACTTACTAGCTCCGCCTCATTGGTGGTTTTGTGGGACCACTTTTGAGCATCAGTTACGCTTCCATACTTATTGTATTTCGATGGTAGATATACATTTTTTTTCATCGTATTTCATTGCAGTAAAATTAAAATCTACATAATTTTTGCCGCTCGTTTCATTAAGAGTTCATACAAAAAGTAATTCAAAACCAAAACCATACAGCGTGAGCTTTAAATGGTGAATCGAAACCACGTTTTCCGATAAAGCTAATTAAGGCTAACAAGAAGCACTACCTAGTTGTAAAGTTGTAGTTGTAATGAGCTTAATAAATCTTCTATATACTCGTAACTACATAAAACAAAGTCGGGTTAGTTACACCGTTTATAACTCGAGAACGGGTGGACCGTTTTTTTATGATTTTTGATTTTTTGGGTTTGTCTCTGCCCCGAATAACAGAATAACTATTAAAACATTTAAAATTCTGTGGCGGAACGAAGTTCCCGGGAAAGCTAGTTATGAATAAAAAAGAATGTTAAACCCTTACTTATCATCACCCATAGTCGCTGTACTCGGATAATGTTACTTCCAATGCGATATTTTTCGGTGCTTCGAGATGATCGATGCTCCATACAAACATAAAGAGGGTCATCATTTGATACACATTGCCACTGCAACATCAATCGTGGTGGAAATGTGTTTCATTTTATAGCTTAATACATTTTGTCTTGAGTGAGTATACTTGAGTGCAAATCCGACTCGCACTTCACCGGTTTTTTTTTACTTAAAAGCACTTGTGACTATAAAGTCGCAAAAAGATACTGCTAGCAGCCACAGACTTCTAAATCTTGGTTAAACTTAGGTCAAGGATTAAGCGCTCAATTTTGGCTCAATTCTAACTTTACAATAAAAATGCACAACTACCATCTTAACAGACAAATAAATTCCTGCGGTTTTTAAGAAAAACAACACTTTCCGAACCAAATTCTTTGATGCCAACATAAAAAAAAATTAATATCGTCACTGCGTGTCACTCACTAGCGAGTATACGTCAAATTAAAAACGAAATTTACCATAGACACATACTTATTATATTTTCAGTCATAAGTCATGTTTGCCTTGTTTGCGCGCTATGTTTAATTTTGTATTTTATATTTTAAAACCTAGTCGTAGAAAAAGTATTGCATGCAACGTTGTAGAATTAGTCAAAAAACGCTCATGGTGTCTCTATTTGCGATACTCGCCGCCGCGGCGGCGCGTATCGCAACCCACGACATTCACATTTTTTGACCCTTCCTAAACAACTGTTGCTTAAAATACTATATGTATAAGAACCTTCATATATGACAATATCTATGCTAACAGCGCCATCTATCTTTTAGCTTTGACATAGCGCAAAAATATTCAACGCCCACTGACTAAAGACTTTCATGCTTCGGCTACTCGCCCAAAGATGGCGCTTTAATCAAAATATAAACAACATCTTACTAGACTAGAAACATCGTCAATGTGCGGAAATCCGCCGTGAGTTTTATACCTAGATGAGCGTTTTCCAAAAAAAATACCGGGGTAGCTACTTTCTCAAAATATGGACTTTTGAGGTTTTTCTGGCTCAGAATCGTTAGTATTCGAACCTTATACGTAAAAAAAAGTGTCCCAAAATTTGTATGGGATTTTTGTCTTTTCACTACTTCACGTTCATATAAACACTATGCAAAATGGTGACGTAATGGAGAAAAAAAAATTGGGACACTTTTTTTTACGTATAAGGTTCGAAAGTACTAACGATTCTGAGCCAAAAAAAACCTCACAAGTCCATATTTTGAGAAAGTAGCTACCCCGGTATTTTTTTGGAAAACGCTCAGATGTAATTTATGATTTTTAATGCGCATGTCAAAAGAGAGTTGTTTACAGCCGGTGGGGATATTATCAGTTTCTTTGTTCTGTTTTCTGGAATAAATTACTAACCTTCTATGACCTAGTGTTCTAAAATAAGATATAGTTCACTGGATTTCTAGGTTTCTCCTAGAGATCATAGTTCGTCTGTGACGTACTATATGAATGACCCATAAGCCGGTTGCTTTGTTCTAACGAGCAGCACGCACACGCACACATCAACCAGCGTTAAGAGGAAACAGGAGGGCAATTTTTCCATACAAACGTAGTCCCCTGTTTCCTCCCTGGTTAATGCCAGTAGAGCAATAATTTTTTGTCCAAAAATCTATGGCTACTATTGATAGGTTCCTATGTGTTCCTCTTTACGATAAATTGATTCTAAAAAGAGATATTAACCTTCAAAAACTGTGTTCAGACATCCAGAGAACAAATTTGACTAGATTATTAAAAAGAAGGAAAACATAGGAACACGGCCAAAGCCTTTCTTTAATGTTTAATGAAAAAATTAGTTAAATAGGTTAAGTTTTAGGGAAGAAATCAGGGGACTACGAAACGTTGTTTTCATGAAATTTTAAAAGGTATTTTCGGTCCAAGCTGCAGTTGTCTCTATCGCGCTCTGCGGGGGAGAGGCGGGCAGTGCGGGACAGCGACACATTTTACAAATACCTAATTTTCAATTCTCTCGGCCTTACTGTTTCCTCTTAAGCGACCGGCTTACTTGAGGGTGCTTGAGGTCATTTAGCTATCTGGTAGCAAGGACCATTACAACAAGAGGACTGTCATTCTCCATACAAAAACTGTTCACCGAATTTACAACGCCATCTATGTATTAGCTTGGTATAAGAATTATATTATTTACAATTATTCAACTTTGCAAACGTGACACAGTATTTAAATGTTATAATTTATTTATTATTAGCTGTTTACGAACTAATTGTTACTATACTACGTTTCTTTGTTCAATTATAACATCGTTAAATGTTTAGTTTTTTAGCGCCATCTAGTTTTTACCCGGAAATCCCCTTGCGGTCGGGGTACGATCCAAAGTATGGAGAAAGATAGTCCTCTTGTTTTAATGGTCCTTGCTGGTAGTGAGGCTACGTCCGACTATTTATTTTAAAGTCCTTGGTGATAGTTAAAGGCCCATGTTAAAGGTACATATTATCACTATAGGCAGTCGTATCTCAAGTTACTCGTAGAGTAGCTGTCGCTCGCTAGTTCAGTAACAGCTTATTCACCCTTGCCTTGAAGATTCAGAAGTTACATAGGTAATTTGTCAGTAAACACAGATGACGAAAACGAGTTACCTTCCTTAGTAGCTCCATATCAGGAACGATGAGGCATAAAAGTAGTGTCATCGATATTTTTTATGATGCTGTCCTATTATTCTGAGAGCCCTATGTCCCTATAGGGCTCTCAAAAGGGATTTCCACTTGTCAAGATCCTGTGCGTCTTCCTCCAGCTTCTTCCCTCCAAGGCCAGTTGGTGCAGCATCTTTCTCCACTGTGCGTGTGCCTCTAGGTGGTACAAGAGCGACCCGGTACAGGTACAGAAGGTTACTTTAGTAATAAAAACGCTCCTAGACAACCGTCGTAGTAAGGACCCGTTGTAGTTTGTCAGTCAGAGTAGAGTTGTATATAGTACAAAATAAATAAAACAACAATATACATGAACAGAGTTTTTATTCGTTGACCTTCCATCAGGCAAACTTTATTGGTCCACCTTTATTGCTTCTAACTAGAGAGGCGTTGCGCGGTGCGCCGGGGGGGGACCACTCTGTCGTGTGACTCGATGTCGTGACGTCTCGTGACGTCGTGGTGTCGTGACGTTGCGACGTCAAGGGTAGAGTGAGGGTGGGATAGTGCTGAAAACACTAGTGTGTTGTAGTGAAGCTGACAGCTCGATGTCGTGAGGGTAAAGTGTGAGGATGGTATAGTGGGGAGAACACTAAGTGTGACGGCTCGATGTTGTGGTATCTCTGACGACGAGATGTCAAAGCGGAGTGAGTGTGGAGACCAGCGGTGTCGAGACGATGACGAGCCAATATCATGACGTGGTTTGACGTCATGGGTGTGAGGGTGAGATATAAGAAAAATTATTTGGGTCGAGCCATATGACAGTGACGGCTCGATGTCGTGACCTCTGCCGACAACGCGACGTTAAGGCGAAGTGTGTAAGTGGAATAATAAAAAGAGATACTACTATCATGTCAACCGTGTCAGTAACGGTAATGAGTAAACTTTTTGACGTCTGTTCACGACGTCAAGGCGTCAAGACGAGACGTCAAAGTGTAAGGGTGGGATAAGTAAGTGAAAGCCACTTATGTCGTATCTTGTGTCAATGAGGAGCCGGTATCATGGCATTTCTGATGTCTCAACGTTATATATACGCTTGGGGGCGTGGGACAGTGGTTAAAGTACTTGTGTTGATAGTGACAAAACAATGTCGTGACATGACTTCATAACGTCAAAGCTGAAGGGGTGGAATAGTCCACATGTGTCGTGTGCTTCCGAGTAGATATTGCGAAATATAACATCCACTCGGGGCGGTGGCGACCTCAACTGGATACTAAGATAGCTGTATTATTAGGACATTGAGCAGGGATTCATAATGGGCTGGACTGCTATTACAATCTGTAACCGTACAACTTAATTAAGAGTTGGTGGAATACGCTTGACGTGGGGAAGTGTAGTACAGTAGGACTAGTCACCGTTCTACTTCACCCACATCTCACGCAAACCCTGGCTCTTAATAAAATCATACGCCTATTTGCTTAGATATGATTTGTGTTGTAATAGTGTGGGTAGGTATAAATATGACCAGTAAATTGAGGACGACTGATGACGAATGTTTGACAATGACCTCGCAGTACTTTTAGCAGGATTCATTGAAATGGGGTGAGTTGTTTGTACATTCAATACTCAATTCGTGATAATGTTGAGCAAACAGTCGCGGGAAGTCAAACTTATACTTGGCCAAGCCGGAGCAAAGGCGGCTGATATTCTTTAAGCAAACCGGTGAAAATCTAGTTTTATGAAAACCACGCCTCGAATAGTACTTAGTTTAGTACTTCGTTTGCCATTTACTAAAAAAAGTTACTTTCAAGCGTCTTCGACTTATGCTTTAAAAATGTTTAGTAAAACTATAAACAAATTATAGAGTGTATATTTTTTCGTATTGTAGTTTCTAACTCTTCACAGCGATTGTAGCCGCGAGAGAGACGTTCCACCCGCCCACCTCAAACTTCCCCGCGACCACCAATGCTGTAAAGATTTCAAAACGACAAAAAAAACAATGTACGCAAAATAATCCATCAAAATTTGTTGCATTAAAAAAATCTAATTAAATGTACAAACAGTTCAATCAACTCTATTGATCCTGCCAATGTATATTCCTATGGAATGAGACATGGCAAGGACTGACGATTGTTGTGTAGTGACGGCGATTGTCGTGTAATGTCTACTATTGTTGTGTAGTGACGGTTTTTGTCGTGAAGTAGCGACGATTGTCGGGTATTAATTACTATTTTCTAGTTGTGAGGACGAGGACGTTTGTCGTGTAGTGAAGTGGATTGTAGTGTAGCGAGCAGGATTATCGTGTAGTATCGACGATTGTCGTGAATTTACGACGATTATCGTGCAGTGACGTTCGGAGAGCGCATGCGACGGTGGACCAGTGAAGTTGCCACGGCGCACCTACTTACCTTATCCTAACTATATACAAAATTAGTACCCGTTTAAATTAATTATATACTGAGACTATTTACAGGAGACAAGACACAGGGGTCGTTTATTGCACGAGCCCGAGTCGGGGCGACTCGTCCTGGGCGCGACTATACATTAAGACTTAGGTTAACATATAGCTAGATTCACGCTATACTGCGGCCCAGTTTAGCCGATGCCTGTAGTATTTTAGGAAAAAGTGTTATGACTAGATTTCCCCTTAACATACAATCAGTAATTGTTTAATTACTGATTTAATAATATTGTTTAACTATGACCAGACTTAGGATAATTTTGTATGAACAGAGGCTGCACTGATTTCTTATATCGTTGTACATTATCAAATCGCTCAACCGCGCCATGCACAGACTACCTCCACTAGACGGAGCATGTTGGGCGGCGCGCGCTCACATCATATATGGGCAATTGTAGCATTACGGCATTACGCGACCGGCCGCTCGTTCAGTTGCGACCATGTTTCTGACTTGTGTGTGCACCAAACATGAAATAAATATTTCTGTTCAATCCGACGGCAATCTCGAAACATAAAATGATAAAAAAGATGTGAAACGCGCGTTGTACTAGTAATATCTACCGATATTTAATCGCCCATATGCGTGGTGAGCTCGTGTCGTATGGCATGCTCCGTCTAGTGGAGGTGGTCTGTGGCGCCATGTGAGTAAAGACCGGTGTTACTACCGGTACTTTTAAGTTCAATACTGGAATCCCAGTATTAGCCTTGTATAAAATACTATATTGGGAGCCCTAATATAGATAGAACAGAGTTTAAGATTCACATAATCATGATAAGTGGGGACCGGACAGCGGAATGCAAATGACATTAAGGACTGGAGTAGACATCAGTGTTACATTGTTTAATACTGATTTTTATTATTCGAAATAGGTTAGATGAACATCAATCGAAGGTATTCTAATCAGTTGCATTAAACATGCAATCTCACAATCATAAATTCGCATTGAGTGCAATAAAATTACGCAAAATACAAATTACACTTCGATATATATACAATCAAAGTTTATACCCACTTTTTATACTAAGACGAAATGAAGGTAACTGTGTGTTTAATACTTTCACGAGCAGACAATAGTACATTGCACAACTAGGGCGGTAATACTAAGAAAGCTCGAGATCGCAGATGTTTGCAGCCCGAGCTGCAAGCGAGGGACGTAAATATGCAATCGAGGGCTTTGTTTAATAGTTTTATGTCTACACTGGGCCAGAAAGCGGCTTTTTCCGTACGCGCAGTGGCATAAAAAAACGAAATTGAAAACTACCCCAGTAACCGACAGCCTCGCTAGGTGGGTTTGTGAAGCCAATAATGCGGTACGAAAACTGCGGCCGGCATCTGAGCCAAAGTTACGAGCGCCCGCTAGGCGGGTTGTTAGTCGTGAAAGTGTGCTGGTAGGGAATGCCTTATGGCATTAAGTTCGCCTTTTGCACGATAAGTTTTCTTTTGTGCAATAAGGTTTAAATAAATAAATGTTTATCCTATCTATTGATAACGATAAAATATATATATATATATATATATATATATATATATATATATATATATATATAAATTTATCTAAAACGACATCGATAAAATCGACTGCATAAAAAATGTACTGATGTCTACTCCAGTCCTGTTCCTCATGTCAATTGTATTCCGTTCGCTAGTGATAAGCACTGTAGAGGCTGACCGCCTCTATAGCAGAATTACAAATACAATTCAAATATCAGTCTAAGAAAATGTTTAAATAAAATGATATTGATGCAGTTCTCATTTAAGCGCCGCCATAGAAACATCTTATATTCTTTCGGACCAAATATAGTCTAAACCAGGGATTCCCAATCTTTTTCAGCCCGTGGCGCACTTACAAGTTTAGTACTTCGTCATGGCGCCCTACCCTCTCTTCTTAGTCGTGCACTCTTGGCAGAGTGGTCGTGGTCATGTCTTGGTCGACTCTTGCGCCATCGCTTCTCTTGTGATGCGGCGCCATATATGCCCCCCTACCTTACTCTTGTGATGCGCCCTACCCTAGTTCGCCCAAAATGGGTATTGTTGCTTTATAGGAACCCGCGAATATTTGTGGTTTTAGATAATGATAGAGGATCGACTCACAGCGCCGCGGTGCACACTTTTGGGAACCGCTGGTCTTAAATAAATCTACCACTATGTATTTCCCTTATATAAACTCTCCCTTACGAGGTGCGGGGTACGGATTTGTGCGTCTTCAGGACGTTCGTTGCGTACGCATCGACACCAGTGTACGCTCAACCGGAGGATTCTCCGAGGGTCCACGCGATGTTGTGTTGCAAGCTCTACAGCAGCTTAAACTCTGTTCCGATTCTTTGCTCATAGCGTACAGTTGTGTTCTTACCTTTACTTTTTGTGTACTGTAGTACAGAATTTTATACTGTTATATACATACAAGAAAATATTAAATTGCGCTCACCCATGGTCCACACCATGACTCAAACTCTGCTCCTCTGGCACAGCATTAGTACATTGTGTATCAAGGGCGGTAAGTAAGGAATTACAAACGAGTGTTTGTTACAAGGCCGAGGCGAAGCCGAGGGCTTTAATAACACGATTTTGTAATTCCTTTACCGCCCGTGGCACACACAATGTTTTTCATCACACTTGTGAGGAAATCTGATTAAAATAACCTTACTTAACCTAAATAAAATTGTTAAACTGACAGTGACATTAGTGACATATATCAAGACGACAAGTCACGTTCGGAAACCATAGCGGTAAAGACTTAAAATGGTTGATTTTATATTTGCAAAATACTGAAATACACTATTTGAACATTTAATTAATGTTACAGAAATATGTGTATACATGTATTTGCAATAACAGTTCTCTTCAAATAAATATTTCAGTAATAACAGTTAAAAAAGTAAGTTGGCGTTTCCTTTGATCATGACAAATAAGAGTAAAACAGAACCAGCGTTTCAAATTTAAAAAGAAAACCACTACGCCCTAGGGCGTAATAGGTCATTTACGGCCCGCAAAACCTACGTGTTATGACACCATTTTCGAGCAAGTGTGATGAAAAATAATATAGCAGTAATTTTTCTTCGTACAAAAGGTACATCGCGCGCTTGAATGTGTGCACGCCGTGTACGAACGCACTACAAGCAAATAAATAAAAATGCGTAAGAATGCTTCAGTATTGGTCGCACTCACACAGACGTGCGTCTGTGTTAATACGTGTTGCGCGCTCCGAAACGGCAGAAGTTGGACTACTCGTTCGTCTTACTTACTTTACCTCTGGATATCCGGCCCAGCATCTCCACCATTTGACCAATGGAGCACTAAGTAAGTGTCATCAATCCTGCCGACTTTGTGTATCTTTCTTGTTTATGTTATTAAGTTATGGGAATACGCATAACGCATGGCATAACCCATCTTAATACAACTCCTTTACAGCAGTGCCAATCAAGCGAGGTGACGCTAATCCATACGTTCTTGTATCTATATAATAATATAGAAATTAAATTCATGTGGTGAGCTTTACCCACTTCAAAAAGAAATACATAAACATCATGTTTCTTTGTCATCATGTTCTACGGCTGGGTTACCTGAAGTCTGGTCAAGGTATACAATACACAATATGTAATGTGAGGCGTGGCTTGATACTCAGCTGTGTTAGACTCGTGGACATGCCATCTCTGTCACCGTTACTTACATATGATCATACAATCGTTACATGACGAAATATTGAAATAAATTAATGAAATGAAACAGTTTCAAGTAAATAAGATTAAAAGTGAATAGGCTGATTAGGCTGTTAATCAACTAGCGAGCTATGTCTTTGACTGTAGAATAAATGGTAAGATATTTTAATTGTACACAAACCTATTTTTTAAAGCCACTGTTAAGTAACGGTGAGGCAACGAGACAACCTCAGATAAAAGGTTTCTTGCTCGCATCCTTCATAGAAACTTTACAACCATATTGAAAATAGTGCATTTTATTAATATGTTAGGCCTATTACTATGTGCTATACTACTGAGGCCTAAGTAGGATCGGCCGGATTTCCGGATAAGTCTTAAAAAAACATTTACATATAAAAGTACAAGATTACAACATTCAAAAAGGTCACTAAAATTTGTGCATTTTATTATCTCGTGTGAATATTCAAAAATAATCTACAATCCATCGAAAACTCGCTTTGACAACCTGCACCGTCGCTTACGGAAATGTAGGCAAAGCGTATTGGGCCAGTACTTGTATTTGTACCTAATATGGTTTGTCTAAAATTCAGGATCTGAGTCTAACACAGCTTCGCATTAAACTGAGCAGGACAGAAGAGCGTGCTGAGTCGAGCGCAGCGGGGCTCCGGGGGCCGGGACCCAACGTAGCGCCTCAGCGGACATAGACCGAGATAGCCAAAAAATTACATTATCCTTTACCCCCGAGCGGCTGAGCGCGCGCTCTGATTGGCCGCCCGGGCGACGCTCCGTCGCACACACACGAATTGCGGTGCCCAACAGCGACCAGATCCACTTGGACGCGTAACGAGTAGTAGGGGCCTACAGGTACATTTAATCCCAAGTTAGGGGAATCTTGACTAGAATAAGTTTCTTTGGAGGTAATTTTGTTTTGGTAAATATTAGATTAAGAGGTCTCTCGATATCCTTTCCAAATAAATATGCACTACGTGGTTATAGTTGTTTAAGTGTGAAAAGATTTTAAAGTACTTTCATACCCTTAAAATATATATCATTGATGGCATTTTTTAGCTCTTAACATTCTCACTATTTTATTAGAAACCATAAAGAAGAACCACTAGTGCGAAAAGAAGAAATCGTATAAGAATTTATTTGGAAAGCATTCACAATTCTTAGAGGACTCTCTGAGAATATTCACTTAATTTAGGTACATTTGTTTGGTCAAATTGCGAAGCGGAATGTCCACAAAGTAAACTAAGGTCTTAAATATAAACAGGTCCCAAGTTAAGCCCAAGTATGGTTGTAAACCATCAGTCAGTGTGAAGACTGAACTAAAAGTGGCCCCTACTCGCCTCAGTTGTGGCGACGAGGAGTTACTGAATGCGGCGGGGCAGGAGCAAGACACACAGAGGCTGTTGCGTTACACTCTTTAAGATCTAAACCGAACACAAGGAATCAGCCCCAAGTTACCGCAACCCTGTTATTCAGTTGGGCAATGCAAATGCCAGGCATTGTTATTTATGTTGTTCAATGCGACCATCAAAGACTTGCAGGAAAGATCTTAACAGCGAGATCTATTTTTAACGTTCCGAGAGGTCAGCGCCATCTAAAGAGATGCACTACTCCCATACAATTTCAACATTTCCATCGAAACAACTGCTATGTGTCTTGCGCCTTAATCATCTGTCTCTTTTACACTATAGGAATTTGTTGAAGTTTATCATGGGGTTATAAATTAGGCTGTCTTTGAGAACTTGACTAACCACAAACATTTATGACAGAAAAAATGTCCAGAACACCGTCATAAATGAAGCAATTAGAAGTTTTTGTCAGTGCACCCGCCACATGCATTTTAGACCTTTGTCCAGTTGGACACCTGATCATCCAACTTATCGGAAACCATTCGTTGATTCAGTCTAGGTGCCGAGAAGTGGCATCATGAAGACGTAGGGAGGCCTGATTGTAGATCCCAAGTGACGTCACGCTGACGGTTATAACCATGTGAGATGTGGTTGTAACGACTTAGCTTATTGTTGAAAATTTTGAGTTGAGAGCTGAAGCCCTATCGAAAATGATACGTCTCAGTGTACGAACATGACTAAGTTACTCTGCAAGACTTGATGACCAATCCGATGATTAATCCGAGATAACGCGTGAATGTGAGGAAACGAATGTTTCGACGTATCAAATTGAACAGGGCAAAGTGGCGACTCATGTAGGTACTTTTCAATTAGGATGGTCTACTATGGAATTTTACCTTACATGTAAATGCAGTTAGTGTATAGATGAGACCCACTTTCACATAATAATGTCTTATATTGCTCCACGTATGTCCTTAGTCAAATAAGACTGAAGACCACAGCCGAGGCTTATTCCACAAAAAGTCCCACATACACACGTGGAGGGTGGAATAAACCCTTTGTATGTAAATCACCACGAAGTAGATGTAAGCATTGTCCAAGCTATGATCTTAACGATGTTCGAAAGCTCGCCGGCCTCGAGGCGGGATCGAAAACTGGCCCCTAAACGCTTCCTACAACCTCGGTTTCTCGAGACACGCATCAGTCTTCGAAGCCACCGGGGCTTCGACGCCGAAAATCGTCCCTCGCAATTCCTAAGATCGGCTAAGGGACGGACGTTTCTCACGACGGTTTCTTCAAAAACCGGATGTCTCAAGACCGGAGCCCGCCCAGAGTGGAGGGTCGGGATCACTGAGTCGGGGACGCGGCGGGGGAGGTGGTCAGGTGCGCCAGCGTCTTGTACAGCGTGGAGTTCACGAAGCGCGGGTACGAGTCGCGGTGCATCAGCGTGTAGATCTGGAGCTGCGCCTCGTCGAACGTGTGTGGCGTCGGCTCCACCATGTTGCGGTTTACCACTTCTCGCACGCGGGAGTCCAGCGATACCTGGAATTGGTAAGTGAATTTTTAAAACATCTACAGTATCTGGTATAAAAGTACAAACGAAGCCACAGTTAACTGACCACCCATAGTCTTTAAGACGTTGCAATAAAGTTGACATTCGTTTACAAATGTACAGTTAATGGTGCGTTCGATTGTACCTACACGGAGCGAACGACAAGGATAAGGTTGGAGTGGAGATTGAAATGCCGAAATTTCTATAGTTTTATCTTACAATAATTTGATTTAAAACTGTAATCGACCCAGGTTCTGAAGGGCTAAAGATACTAACACTATATTCTGAACACGGTGTTCTCGGAACGGAGCAGGCAGTTGACTGGACCTGTTTTAATTAAGAATCATCATCAAGGCATCAACATGGAACACGACTAACGTAAAGTAAGATGTCAGAGTACAGCAACCAGTGGACTGGCCTCTTTAGGCGAGAGTATGGAGATGTAGTTCTCATAAATGAAGAAATATGTCTTTTAAGCTATCAGAATTCTTGCACGCTAGAACATAATGTTCTCCAAGTACACCAAAACATGGTGTTACTACGAACACAACAGCCAGTGGACTGACCTCTTTGGGCAGTATAGAGCTGAAGCGCGACTTCTCGAGGCATCAGGTTCTTTGGACGCCAGAACATAGTGTTTTCGGAGATGTAGTCCTCGTAGATGAAGCGGGCTTTCTCCTCGACGGCGTCGGGGTCAGTCTCTCGCTTCAACTCCTGGCACGCCAGCCAGAACATGATGTTTTCAGAGTACTGACTTCCTTGGGCGAGAGTATGGAGATGTACCTGTGGGTCTGATGGAGTCAGGAGGTAGAGAGGGGAACTCTTCAACCATTACTAGTAACTCCTTCGAGTGTGAGCTCATTCGCTTGGTATTGACGAGCCCAATGCGTTATACTTGGTGAAGAGGGTCTGATGTTGGAGTCAGGAGCCAGAGAATGGAACTCTTCAACCGTTACTAGTAACTCCTCCGTGTGTGTTCTCAGAGTACTGACCTCTTTGGGCGAGAGTATGGAGATGTAGTCCTCGTAGATGAAGCGGGCTTTCTCCTCGACGGCGTCGGGGTCGGTCTCGCGCTTCAGCTCCTCGCACGCCAGCCAGAACATGATGTTCTCCTCCGAGTACTCGCCGCGCAGAAAGTCGCGGAACACCTTGCGCCCGGCTGCAGAAAAATAAAAAAATTTAAAAGAACTACGACGAAAAAATAATCTGCCTAGTACTTATCCGCTACTGTCCGTGGGATGGTGCTGCTCACTTGAGAGAGAAATCGAACTTCGCGCTTAATATAAAGTGGTATTAAAGATATATAGAATTAGGATTTTATTATTGACTGTTGTAATGACAACGACATAAGTTTTTACATTGAAAAAGAAAATATCAAATCTTTTGTGTGGCCAGTGATCTCGTGTTATAAAAACGCCACCTCTTTACAACACTCCGCCTCACGAGATTAGGCAATATTAATAATGCTCCTCAGTTTGATGAACTTTGGAGACGGTAGAGCCTTTGTCAAAAGGTCTGCTTCCATATCATCCGTGGAACGGTATTTCACATCTATGTGTCCATTTCTCATAGCATCTCTTACAAAATGCTCCCTGATGCTGATATGTTTTGACTTCGTGCTGATGATTGGATTTTTAACCAATTTTTGAGCGGCTTGGTTATCATTGTATATATCAATCACGCCTGTCTTTACATTCAGTTCATTTAGTAAGTTTTTCTGGTATATGGCTTCTTTAGACGCTTCTGTCAAAGCCATGTACTCTGCCTCAGCTGTACTCAGCGCAACTGTCCTTTGTTTTTTAGCTTCCCAGCTTATAGGTGTTCCACCAAAGGTAAATATATATCCAGTGACAGATCGCCGGTCAATGGCACATGAAGCCCAGTCTGCGTCAGCTGTTCCTTCCAATTTCGTATTACCTTTTACATAGGTCAGCCCCAAGTTCTTGGTCCCTTGTAAGTATCTTAAAACACGTTTTGCTGCTTTAAAATGTTCTGATGTGTAGCAGTTATTGAATTGGCTTAAGTGGCTCACAGCGAACATTATGTCTGGACGTGTGGCAACTGCTAGGTACATCAGCGAACCTATAAGGTTTTGATAAGGTAAATCCTTCTCTTTTGCAGGACTTGTTCCTTTCTCCAATTTTAGTCCGATTTCCATTGGAGTAGACGCAGGTTTGCAATCTTTGCATCCAAATTTGTTTAGTATTGTCTCGATATAATTAACTTGTTTTAGGACTATTTGATTTTCATTTCGTTCAAACGTTATTCCGAGACAATAAGTTAATTCACCCAAATCGTGGTATTAAAGATATATAGAATTAGGATTTTATTATTGACTGTTGTAATGACAACGACATAAGTTTTTACATTGAAAAAGAAAATATCAAATCTTTTGTGTGGCCAGTGATCTCGTGTTATAAAAACGCCACCTCTTTACAACAGCGCTCTTAAGATTTGGTGGAAATTCCAAGTTCCTTACAGTAAAAATTAAAGGAAGGCAATTCAAAAATGATATTGCCGGCACCACAACTTTGCCTCATGGTGAGATTGGTAAGTAGATAGAATCTAAAGAACAGCAAAGTTCTTAAACTCTCTAAACTAAAAACTAAGGTAAGAAGGATTAAGCGTTTCAACGGCAGGTAGGTATGTATGCTAATGATACATACCTGCGCTGCGCATGAGTCGGTCAAACGACTGCCCCCAGCTCTGGATCTCCTCCAACGTCGGCCTGAAACCGAAAATAATGATTTTTTAATGCAGGATTTATTAAAGCATTATAACTATGGTAAATCGGGTTGGATAAAGATGAGGGATGAAGTTCACTCTAAATCGCAGTATCACCAGTCTCCGGAAGCATTGAAGAAGAGGAAGAAATGTAAAGTCGTTTCATCATTAAAGCACACACAAACAGTACTAGTGGACTGTAATTATACATAGATGTATTAAAACAATCAGCAAGTGTGGCACGTGTAGGCGCGGTGGCAGGCAAAGAAAGAGACCGTGATGCGGCACCACTCAGCGCGAACTACTAGTGGTAATATTAAGCAAAGGCACTCACGGCGCATCTCCGTCGTTGAGCAGCGGGTCCTGCGGGCCGGGCTCGCGCGGCTTCTTGCCAGGCCCGCCCTCCGACCCGCGCGCCGCTAGGCTGTAACATACAAGAACATACACGTTACAGTCATAGACCAGCATATGACATTTTACCTTTAACCATTTGAGGCGTTTGGGGTCGAGACGCTAGGACCCTGGGGTCCAAGTGCGCGCCGGCTCTTCAAGGATCTGTCGCGCGTCTAGTGGAGGCCACTAGTAACCAGAGGGCTGGCCAGTATTTCGCTCAGCGAATCAGCATTGCCATCCAGCATGGCAATGCGGCCAGCCTCCTGGGCACACTCCCCACTGGCAGCGATTTGGGGCAAATTTATTATCTTTAGTTTGTATTTAATTTATAGTTTTAGTTCTTATTGTTATTGTTTTATTTAAATTTTATTGTTTACTAATAAAACGCTTTATTAATAAAATGAGCACATTTTGGCTTTAAAATGAATAAGTAACGGATAACCGTTGGGGCAGGAAAGTACTTAGAGTTTTATAACTTTAAATCAGTAAATTGTAGGAACTGTGGACACTAGTCTCGATTTTTAAATTTGCACTTACCACTTCGCCCTGTAACAAAGAAAAAAACTATATTAATAGAAGCATGAACTGGTGTACAAAACAAGGGTTGGCAAGAGGGAATTGAAATTCGGAACAGCAATCGAATTCTTTAGGCTTAGAATTTTAGGTTCAAAGTACTCTTCATTAACTACTCCATCACATTATTCGTGATCAGTAGACAGTACGATCATAAAGACTTGTAATCAGTAGACAGTACGATCATAAGGGCTTGTGATTAGTAGACAGTACGATCATAAGGGATTATGATCGGTAGACAGTACGATCATAAGGGCTTGTGATCAGTAGCCAGTACGATCATAAGGGCTCGTGATTAGTAGACGGTACGATCACAATAGATTGAGATCAGTAGACAGTACGATCATAAAGGCTTGTGATCAGTAGAGAGTTCGATCATAAGGGATTGTGATCGTTAGACAGTACGATGATAAGGGTTTGCCATAAGTAGACAGTGCGACCATAAGGTCTTGTGATTGGTAGAGAGTACGATCACGAGGGCTTGTGATCTGAAGATAGTACGATGACAAAAGCTGGTCAACAGTAGACAGTACGATGACAAGAGCTTGTGATCAGAAAACAGTACGATGACAAGTTCTTGTGATCAGTAGACAGTCGTCTGACAAGGACTTGTGATCAGTAGACAGTACTTCGATGACAAGTACTTGTGATCAGTAGATAGTACGATGACAACGGTATGTGATCAGCAGACACAAGTGGGGGTATGGGTACTGACCAGGAACAAGAGCAGCAGCAGCACCAGCAGAGGCAGCACGGCTTGGCGGCGGGCCGGCAGCCGCGCGCTAGCGCAGCCAGGCTGCACATCTGTACACAAAATATTCTATTCTTTACTTAAATTCGTAGTACAATAAGAAAGGTATGGTTGCTTTCTTAAAGTGTTGAAGTAAGATCAGAAAGCAAAGATATAGGTATTACTATAAAATCTACTGTAAAATCGTCTGTTAAAAAAGACAAAACTGGGAATGTCCACCAGTCACTACAAGCAAAGAAAAAATAATGCTCCAGTATCAATCGCACTCACACAGATGTGCTATCGCTCGTCTGTGTGAATACGTGTCGGGCTCTCCTAAATGGCCGAAGTTGGACTACTTGTTCGTCTTTATACTTTGACTATACTATTGTAAGAACTACAGTTAGGACTTAGAATACTATTGTAAGAAAATCAGATTTTCTTTATAGCATGAGTTTTTGACGATCAACAGTGTATTTTATCACAAGTCTATGCTTTCTGATACGACTTCTTAGAAATATAATAGTGTTTTCGATACTTTTTTGAAATTAGACCATCCATCTAGGTATTACACAATTGAAGGAATATTTACAAAAACAACATAACTAACTAAGCTGGTTGATACCTACTGCCATTAAAAATGTTTCTCTATATGTATCAACCAGTGTAGTCAGTTATGCTGTTTTTGAAAACATCCCTTCAATTTAATTGCATAGCCAACGAGTACACCCCGGAATTCCTCTGGTGTGTGAAAGTCATATTTAAACCCCAAATTACTCAACTGCAGTGTCTATTGGAACTCCTACCCACCCAATAAAAATACCAACTCTGTCTACGTACGACCTTTAGAGAAAAAGCAAAAAAATAAACAGAAGATGGCTTAAAATTTCCAAGCCAATCTCGAAAAGACCCCTAAGGGTTTCTCCACATCTACCAACACGGAATCCGGTTAAAACCGGTAAAAAAATATGATAGAATTGAGCCGGGCTGAACAACGTCAATTTTGTAGTCGTTGCGCGGATAATAAGCTTTTTAAATAGGCATATTAGTGGGTTCCGCGTTGGTAGATGTGACCATAACTATCACAAAATACCACTCTGACTCTTTGCCACTCTATTTGTCCCCATAATGCAATATTCCCGTGAAGCAAGTCTCAATCAACACCAACAACAGCTACGGAATCACAAACAGCTTGACCCGAGATATACGAGTATCTGCGCCGCATGGACCTAAATACTGCGTTCACTCTGCATCTTTGCCACTCTGTCTTATATCCACTCAATGCAATAACCTCATGAAGCAATGTCTCAATCAACACCAACAGCTACGGAACCACAAACAGCTTGACCCGAGATATATCTGCGCCGCATTGACCCAAATACTGCGTTCACTGTGCATCAATGCCACTCTGTTATATCCAAGCAGGACAGTAACCTCAAAAAGTAAACCGC
This sequence comes from Eudemis profundana, assembly GCA_947034925.1. Taxonomy (NCBI): domain Eukaryota; kingdom Metazoa; phylum Arthropoda; class Insecta; order Lepidoptera; family Tortricidae; genus Eudemis; species Eudemis profundana. The sequence continues at coordinate 22,286,105 of OX344808.1, forward strand.
AATCAACACCAACAACAGCGTTCTGAAACCACAAACGAACAAACAAACACAACTTGACCTGGGCTATATCTGCGCCGTATTGACCTAAATACTGCGTTTATTTTGCATCTTTGCCACTCTGTCTTATATATAATTTATAATAACACTGTTATTTAACCAATGAAGATGAACATGAATAGGAATATCCCTATAGTACAGTAATCCCTGAAACAATGTCTCAATCAACACAAACAACAGCTTTACGGAACCACAAACAAACACAAACAGCTTGACCTGGTCTATATCTGCGCCGTATTGACCTAAATACTGCGTTCATTCTGCATCTTTGCCACTCTGTCTAATATATAATTTATAATAACACTGTTATTTGACCAATAAAGATGAACACGAATAGGAATATTCCCACAGTGCAGTAGCCCAGGGGTTCCCAAAGTCTGCGCCGTAGAAAGTAAAGAGGGGCGCCGTGAGTCGCTCTTCTATCATTATCTAAAACCACAAACATTCGCGGGTACCTATAAAGCAACAATACCTATTTTGAGCAAGCTAGGTTAGTGCGCCGTGACGAAGTACTAAACTTGTAAGTGCGCCACGGGCTGAAAAAGATTGGGAACCCCTGCAGTAACCGATGAATCAATATCTCAATCAACACCAACAACAGATACGGAACCGCAAACAAACACAAACACAGTTTGACCTGGGATATATCTGTGCCGCATTGACCTAAATATTCCATTTCGACACGACACGTGGTAGAAGTGCAGTGCTTATTCACAACTTCGCATTGCATCTCGTCTCTAATATAACTTGACCAGTGGACTAATAACACCGACGGCTCTGGCCAACAGAGATATGGTCACTGATAGGCACAAGTAACTCCACCAAGTTGAAATTATTTTATTAGAAAAGAAAAATTGAACAAAAAATTATATAATTGGAATTCGTTAAAAAATTGGATGGCCTGGGCATCGTTTCGGTGGCGCAATTGGTAGCGCGCCTGTGTTGGCCCGGAGAGCCGTAGGAGACGCAGGTTCGAATCCTGCCCGAGACATTTTTTTTTTTCTCTTCTAATAAAATATTTAGAATTCGTTGGCAGTCTAATGCTATACTAAAAATCAAGTTGAAATCATTATTATGTTGTATTGTTATAGAAGCTCGATGTGTTCAAAGTTTCATTTCAAAATAATCGCATTAGTAGACGTAATTGAAAAAGCCCTCGCAAGAATTGAACCAAATAAACATATATACGGAGTCAAGTTAAATTAAACCGTTAAAAGAGGAAAATTTAAAGAAATAAATGATCTCAATCGTTGCATAAAAGTATTTTTTTATTAACGCAATTATAAGCAGTTTAAACGATTAAAAATATGTAAGCAATATTTTTCTTTGATTTGTTAACAACATTGGCCATTACTATTATCCAGACTATTTTTTCTGGACGACCTCTTTTGCAGCAGCTCCCTGTCCCGGTGCCCTTATTGTGGGATCATGAAGGTTTTTTTCAGGAGTCCGTGCTTCCACTATGGGGTCACTTCCCCATACTGATTGCACAGTTGGGACTTGTGACATTGTCCGATAGTTTTGTATGGGGACAGTGAACGTGTTAACACCAAGTGAGGACCATACAATCCCGCTAGAAGGTTTGTCAGCCGCGACCACTAGACTCGCCTCTGAGTATATGTATTGATTAAATAACTTAATTGGATTGAAAACAGGTCAACGGAAATAAGCTATTGTTTCATCGATGATTCTAAACTCTTTTGTTGCCTCTCCTTCACATTAAACCAAGGAAAACGAGAAGTAGGTAGGTAAAATGCTACGTCATCTTTTCGTGCACGGTAATTTTGTGTCAAACAACTGAAGACGGGCCCTTTAGAAAGTACTAAAGGCTCTTTACAGCAAGCAACACATGATTGACTCCCCAATCACCCCTCGCTCATCGGGGGCGACCTCCCGACCCCCCGGGGGTCGGGCCAATATGCCGCTTCGTTGGCAGTATTCAAATGCTGAGGGCACTTTGAATACATGATGGTTGGAGGCCGTTCTGTGAGGTTCCCGCCTTAAGGCTTTCTATCAGGGTTGCCAACCGTACGAGGTCCCTCGTACAAGTACGAGATTTGTGGTCTAATGTACGAGGTACGAGGACACTATCAGGCTCGTACGAAAATATAGGAGGTTTTGGGTTAGGAAGATTTTTTAACATTTTCACACACTAAATTTCGTTAGTGTCGTTTTCAGCCGAGGTATGCCACTTTTTGTCAATAAGGTTCACTTTCAATTGCAAATTATACAATATTCGTATGGTTGGCACTCCAAAAGCACCCCTCCCCCCCCAGGATTCACATGTAAGAGGTTTGAAATTCAAAATACGAGGTCTCACATGTCTAAGTGTGAACTTTGAATGAATAACGTAATGTGCTCACTTATAGTTAAGATGTTTATGGATTCATTTGATCGTGATTTATCTTTTTATCCTCTCCGAATTCCGGATTATGGACCTAAGCGTTTTCCAAAAGACATCCCGAGTGAGCTACTTTGTTAGAATATCGACTTTTGAGATTTTTCTGGCTAAGAATCGAGTACTTTCGAGCTTCATGCAAAAAATGTGTGCCCAATTTAGTGTTCCATTTCGTCAAGTACCGTACCTATGTTACTGTAGGTGGCGTAGTGGAATTAAATCCATACAAAAATTTACACACTTTTTTCCTTGCAGAAGGTTTGAAGGTACTGACAATTCTGAGCCAAAAAACCTCAAAGTTTGATGATATTCTGAGAAAATAGTTACCTGGGTATTTAAAAAAAAACGCTCATCTATAGAAGTTTAAAAGCCAGCAAAAACTGGTCATAAAGGATGTTAAATGGGATAATAATAAAATAAAAGACTGAAACGGGGAATGAAAGGGGAAATTACATGAAAATAACTATAAATCAGAAATTTACACGGAAGAAGTCGAGGACGGTATTCTATATAAATGTTTTCGACTGGTTTCTCAATACGTTCTATAAGCATTTGGTTCATTTAACACTACTGGGACAGTGTCGAGCATTCGGACGTTTATTAAAAAAAACCGGTCAAGTCCGAGTCGGACTCGCGCACCGAGGGTTCCGTGCAAACTCGTAAGTAGATACGTGAATAGTTCAAGATAAACTGCATGGTAGTTTAGTAAGAGCAAATAAATATGTTTTAAGATTTTTTTGTAGAAAAACGGTGCAAGTTAGGAAAACCGTTTTTTCCTGTAATATTTAGAATGATATTAATAATGAGCAATTCTACAGATTTTTCTGTTCAGTAACTTCGAAAATAATAGGGGGAGAATGGTATTTTTTTCAACTTTTTTCGTCCTAAACAAAAAGTACATGATTAAGAAAAAAATATAAATGGTTTTGGAATCTACAAATTAAGTCATTACATCTGATACCCCACTTGATACAATAGCACAACTTTGAATTTTCGATTTCCCATTTCGGCCCCCTTTAAAAAAAATCAAAAAACGTATAAGATTTTTTTTATATCCAGTAGGGTCCAGGTCGGGTTAGCGACTTAAAACTGTTCCAAATTTCAAATCGATAGCAACAGTAGTTCCTGAGATATCTGACTGTTACAGACGGACAGACAAACAGACAGAGTCGCGCCATAAGGGTTCCTTTTTTACCGTTTTGGTACGGAACCCCAACAAGATTACATGCAGTTTAACAGAAAAGCATCTTCCATCAAACTTTTGATCTCAACATTCCAAATTCCAGCACATTTTAACGATTTCCTAGTTCGCGTGGAATCTATTTATGTAGCTAGTTAATTTGCAATATCAAGGCCAGGCTATCAATTCAGTCACTGATTTTATTGCTCGTTCCTCATTATATCGATTTAACCCAGTTTTGCGTTTACTCTGACTCATGCCGTCCCTTTCTTGCGTTATTTAACTGCTACGTTTCTCTTTAGACGTTTTCTCACTGATTTTCGTAATTTTTATATTTTATGCCACACCTGGCCATAAAGTGACTTTTTCCGCACGCTGCGCGTACGGAAAAAGGCGCTTTCTGGCCAAGTGTAGACATAAAATGATGTACACAACACGGGAGGTAATAAAGAAAGCCCTCAATCGCATATTTACGTCCCTCGCTTACAGCTCGGGCCGCAAACATCTACGATCTCGGCCTTTCTTTATATTACCACCCTAGTTGTGTAATGTACCATTGTGTCATACCTGGCCATAAAGTGACTTTTTCCGCACGCTGCGCGTACGGAAAAAGCCGCTTTCTGGCCAAGTATAGACATAAAATGATGTACACAACACGGGAGGTAATAAAGAAAGCCTTTGTATTACCACCCTAGTTGTGTAATGTACTATTGTGCCATGGGATGTGGGGATTAAGTATTTCGTCACTAATTTAAAAAAACTCTTATCTGATACTGACTTCAGGTAAAAACGCAGTAAGTCTACATGAAGTTTTTTTTTCAATGTAGTGACGATATCCTACTAATTATTATAAACTAGCTGTACCGGCGAACTTTGTACCGCCATAGAAAATTTATTTTTTAAATGTTTTAATAGTTATTCTGTTATTCGGGGCAGAGACAAACCCAAAAAATCAAAGATCGTAAAAATCGGTCCACCTGTTCTCGAATTATATTAAGAGGAAACAGGAGGGCAGTTATTCCATACAAACGTAGTCCCCTGTTTCCTCCCTGGATAATGCCAGTAGAGCAATAATTTTTTGTCCAAAAATCTATGGCTACTATTGATATGTTCCTATGTTTTCCTTTTTACGATAAATTGATTCTCAAAAGAGATATTAACCTTCAAAAACCTAAAAAAATGCCAGATTTTCCGCTGTATTCACACATCCAGAAAACAAATTTGACTAGAGTATTAAAAAAAAGAAAAACATAGGAACACGGCCAAAGCCTTTCTTTAATGTTTAATGAAAAAATTAGTTAAATAGGTTAAGTTTTGGGGAAGAAATCAGGGGACTACGAAACGTTGTTTCCATGAAATTTTAAAAGGTATTTTCGGTCCAAGTTGCAGTTGTCTCTATCGCGCTCTGCGCGGGAGAGGCGGGCAGTGCGGGACAGCGACACATTTTACAAATACCTAATTTTCAATTCTCTCCACCTTACTGTTTCCTCTTAATGAAATCTTATATTAACGTCATATTGTTGTAATACTTGTAAAATGGTCGAAAAGAGAAACTGGTGAGTTTCTTCCGGCGCTTCTTCTCACCAGAAGGTCATTACCCGAAGCGCCAAAAGAAAAGAAGAGAAAACAATAGAATGATACATGTAAAAGAGCCCTTGAAGGCCTACTTGCAGAAATAAATTATTTTATTTTATTGTTTATTTTATAAATGGTGTAACTAACCCGACTTTGTTTTATATAGATGGATGTTAAAGTTTGGGAAGATGTTTGGATGTTTGTTACTAAATAAGGGAATAACGATTGGGTGTATTGACATGAAATTTGGCATACAAGTAGACCTAGTACTGGATTATGGAAAAAAGGGAGTTATGACTTTAACTTCGAGGATAAAGTCAAAATATGTGTGCTCAATCGTCGGTTCGACGAATCACAGCAATAAGACCCCCGATTTGATTTTAGGGGTCAAATTATATTAGTGACAAGTTTGACGCGGAATTTCTGAATTGCATTTTACAACTATCAAAACAATAAATGGGTAATCCAACTAGCTCGGCGCACGAGACCGTGACTGGTTATTTTCTTGTATGTTTGTTTATTTCTCTGTTTTGGTTGGCAGAGAGAAATGTTTCCATTGTTATTGCTGCTGTGTTTTACAATGACTTGGAACCTATACTACATTAGCCAATTCATTAATACGATATCTTCCTAGATCATAGTACCTACATTAGAAATCAAAATGTTTTGAATAGAAAACTTATCACGTTGACTGTCTCCATACAAAAGTGTCAAACAAAAGTGCAATCAGTATGGGGAAGCGACCCCATAGTGGAAGCACGGACTCCTGAAAAAACCTTCATGGTCTCGCAACCGGGTCAAGGAAAGTGCATTCGTGATATTTTTCTGAAATACGTCTAGCAGTGGACACAGATATGCTGAGAAGAAGAAGGATACTATACGTAGACACTAAAGCTTAGGACGTGGCTATAGTAACCTGATAGGTCAAATTGATAAATTATTACAAACAAAACCAACGATCATGGCGCCATAATGAAAAACTACTCATGAAGTTGTTCATCCTCTCCCTCACTTCCTACATAAGGGCCGATACAGACGGACTTCATGTCACTACAATTTGTATCGGAACTAGATCCTGGCTGCACGCCGATTGCACAGTTTATATACAAGTTGCAACTGAGTTGCACACGTTGCAGTCCATCTGTAACGGACGTGAGAGTGATATAAAGTGCAGTCCGAGTTATACCTATCAGTTAAATGGGTCGTGGTTTAAAATGGAACTAACAGTTTCGTAAACAAACGGGCTATTGCTGCGTAGACGGTTGCCGTAGAAGATTAATTCATTTGGGCAGGCCTCAGTCGTAATCGTTAGGGAACAAATAGGAAAAACCAGGCTTAAGGTAATTGAAGACACCGTTGTCTTCAATTACCTTCCGGTGCATTCGGCAGGCACTATAATAATATAAACACAAATGGTTTTTTTGAGATTCATTCCAATTGGAATTGAGTCGTATCGAGAAAATTATATATCGAGATTCATTCGTTTTGAGAATAGGTATTTTAGATATTAGGTCGTATTAAGCATTAGTGTATTTTGAGTTTAGTGTCGAATGCACCGGAAGGCATTCGTTCGTTCATTCATTCATGTAGTCTACAATGTTTATCTATAAGCCTAATCGATCGGCGCTGATTCGGGCTAATGCACACTGCAGCTATGGCGGAAGCGCACACGCGGCGTGCAGGCCAGTGGGTGAGGGTCGTGTATTTATAGCGGCCACATCTGTAAACACGCCGAACTCCCGAGCGTGTGATTATTCTACACGGAATAATAGTAGTCGACAGTGGCATGGCTGAAATACCATTGAGCAAAAGGTAAATAGGTACATGGAATAAGTCCACGTAGCGCGTTGTACTTTTTACCCGACTGCGGCGAAGCCCAAAGGAGGGTAATGTGTTTGACCTCTATGTATGTATGTATGTCCGTTCCTGTGTCCGCTCGTAACTACTCAACGGCACAACCGATTTTGATAAATGATATATCATTGGATTCGTCTTGATGGCGCGAGTGTCACTGGGTATGAAATTCGTTAAAATAAACAAAATGGCGGATTTTATGCCCTTTTAAAGTGCACCGCGGTCGGGTTTTTTTTAGTAAAAATATTGATTTACAGTGTAAGGCTACGCGCTTAGGAAAAATCCTCATGGACGATGGGAATGGCCCAGACACTCCAGATAGTGTCGAACTCTTACCGACTAAAACCTAAGCGCGCGTCCTTACAACTGAGAGCCAAGTCGTCAGACCACCTTGTGGGGAGCTGACCCACGCTGCGAGGTCTCCATTCGAGAACATTTACGCCTCATAGGCCTTCGGTTCTTCGAGCTATATTGCCAGGCAGATTGCATTGCCAGATTTTCCTTAAAAACAGCGGAATACTGCCGACATAAACCAAGAAGAGACATCGTCAGAGATGCGATGAACAGGCACCGTTGGAGGCAGATCATAAAAACTAGGTGTAGACCATCCACATCCACCGATGGCCACGATCCTCAGTCACGGAGTGAGAGTGCGAGAGAGCGACCACAGAGAAAGAGGCAAGCCAAAAAGCTGTATCTCTCGTCTAGAGTATTTTTTGGCTTAACAGGGCAGAATAAGTTACTCAAATTCCTGATATTGGCAAATCGATGGGAATTGGGTTCTATAGACGCCACACCAATGGTACGATCTAACTGTTGTGGTGAAAACTAGCTTTGAAGACTTTTGGATCTTAAATGCTTGCAAACTATAACGGATCGAGCCCTCAACGCTCAAGTGTTAAAGGCTCGACGAGAGAACTCTGAATGTTAAAGTCAATGTCAATGCCAAAGTCAAAATCAAAAGTCAAAGTCAAAGTCAAAATATTATTTCTTCAAGTAGGCCTAACAACAAGCACTTTCGAATCGTCAGTTTTCAAAACTCCAACTTCTTTTTGTAGTTTGCATCTCAGAGCACTAACATTATACCATTTTGTTATGATACGTAAGCATCACACAAGCATCATTAAATCTTACGCTTTTTCCCACTTGTTTCGGGATAATCGTTTAACCTCGTATGACTTTAACCGAATCCCAAAGAAAAAAACTCGTTGTATATGCATATATTGATTGCGGGGATTTGAAACCGGGACCTTGCCAATGCCAACTCGAATCCATCCCGCGAATATCCCAAATCACCGACATAAATATAAATTAGGGAAATGAAGCAGAACTTCAAACACGAGTAATTATTGTACATACGAAACTAGGGATGTAACGATACCGATACCGATACCGATATATCGGTATCGCCGATATATCGGTATCGCCGATATTATACAACCGATATTTGAAGAATTTGCTGTATGAAAAAAAATCTGCAAAAAGTAATTTCAATTTCTGACTTAATTTATGTATTGGTCTATTCTATTACCTTGTGCAATGATAATTACTATGTTAATTAAATCTTTGGTTTTTAATAAAAAAAAAGAATTTTGAGTTGACAATTTATTATTTTTACTTTACACTTTCAAGGTTGACTCTCTGGTAAATATAACCAGTAGTCATTGCCATTAGTTATAATAAGGACATAAAAATATCTGAAATTCATACTTCATTATTTAGCTAAGATATCGGTATCGGTATCGGTATCGCCGATATTAACTACTATATATCGGTATCGGTATCGTATCAGCAAAACTGTGTATCGTTACATCCCTATACGAAACTATAAAACAGAACACCGGCATGACGGAAATTAGGTTACCAACTTACCAAGGCAACGCTCTATGGATTTCGAGAAAATTAAGCATTGTTTACTCGCGTCACTTTCATAGACACGCTTATGTTGAAGTTAGTCGTATGTCGAGTTCTTTGGTACATATCCGGGACTTCGTGTCCGTCAAGATGGCGTACACCGTAAAGATATTCAGAATCTGATGCAGCCAATAAAGAGTACCCAAATAGTGCCGAAGAAATACCTAGGTGAAAAAAATAGTACCCTTAAACTTTCTAGGGCCCTAAAATTTCATTTCTCTAGCTATCGTAAAAACTGAGATATAGTGAACAGCGTGATTTCGGAATTCGAAGTCTTTCTATGTGAAATTCCCGGGGGATGAAAGTCATTTCATTTTCTAAAATGACCCGAATTGTCCGTGAGTATAGGTTTGGTGGATGGTTTTGAATATTTCTTAACATGCCTAATGCAAAAAATAGTAGGAAACTACGCTACAACGCTATGTTTTGTTAAGATTGTGTTAGACTTTTCTGCTTGTGCTGATATTATGTCTACCGTCCACGGAACAGTGGGATGACTCATCCATCTCAGACAAGAATGAAGCATTGTTTTTTTTTTCAGATTCATCAATTCATCAACCTGCTAGGATAGAGTACGTTTTGTGTTTTGAATTTGGAATAATCTTTCACTATACAAATGTTCAAAATTAATTTCAAACTGGTATGTACTACATAAATATGTCAAATTGTATTGTTTCTGCTTTACTTGTAAGTATGTTATACAGGGTGAAATTTTATTTGAAAGACGGACAGAAGGACAGCGGAGTCTTAGTAATAATAGGGTTCCATTGACACCCTTTGGGTACGGAACCCCAACAACAACCAAACATCGTGTAGGTATGGTTTCGCAGTAAATTGTTTACAATATCTTTAGTGGATAATTCTGCTGCCAACTCCATTTTCTGTATAATTTGAGCATACTGAGATGTCAGTTAATCATCTCGAATAGCAAAAATAAACATGTCACCACGTCCGCCCAAGGTCCCCAAATTCTTATGTTATTCATCAGCATCGGTTAGCATTGTAAAGAAAGATTCCGATGGACTGAGAACCTCCTCCTTTTTTGAAGTCGGGTTAAAAACCCAATGTCCAATGCAAACGAATTATTACAGCTTGGCAACTTCGTTGGTGACACTCACATGTGTGCTTTTTGTTATGTGCAGCCGTAACTACTCACACAAGTTACCGCCAACACGAACGACGACCGACGGAGGCAGCCTCCTCACATAACAAAAAGCAGACTTGTGAGTGTCACCAACGAAGTTGCCAAGCTATATAAACTAGCATTTTCCCGCGGCTTCGCCTGCGTAATACCCGGTATCAGTGCCGGATTAGCCACACAGCAAGAGTAGCAAATACTAAGGGCCCCGGCCCCGCTCATTGGGGGTTTGGGGGGCCTCGCACCCACTCGCAAAAGGGGACCCCCCGCGTTATGTTATTTTGTCACGTATAAAATTACCGGTCCATAGGTATTAAGCATATTCGAGATCAACCAAGCGCCTCTTTGAAGAAATGCTACAGGCCCCGCGCTGGCTTAATCCGGCACTGCCCGGTATTATACCAAGGGAGCTGCATACCCGGATATAAAGTATTCTAAGTTTCAATCCAGGACATGGTCTACTTGCATGCCAAATTTCATCTCAATCCATCCACTTGTTACCGCATTATTTAGTAACAAACATCCAAACGTCTTCACAAACTTTCACATTTATAATGTTAGTAGGATGCGAAAGTAACTCTGTCTGTTATATTTTCACGCTTACACCGTTCAACCAATTTAGATGGTATGGAGATAGTTTGAGAAAAGGAAAGAAAAGGACAGATTTTATAACGGAAATCGTGCCTTAAGGTGATTCGAGTTGGCCAGTTTTCCATACAAATAAAAGGAACCCTCCTTTTAATTGTATGGAAAACGGTTTGTGGTTCATCGTTGGTTTCCTGGCTGAAACGTTAGGTAAGCCGTACACAAAAAAGAACTGTTTGTAGTAGAGGTAGATATATAGTAGTATATATAGTAGATATAGTTAACTTCGAAGCTGTGAACAACACGGAAAGGAGGCGACATGACGCGCTTGTCCGGTACACACATTTCTGTCATATTTGGCAGGGGGGGACGAGGTAAAGCACACTTACATACACACGCGTACATGGAAAATCGTCTATCACTACGAAACTAACACTTAACAAATAGAACAACACATTGACCAATTCACATTCACAATAATACATTTTGCATTGAAATAGTGTAATGACGTGACGCACAACATTGATAAGCTTAGCAGAACACCATGGCAACAAGAGGTTGCTAGCTTGTCAACTAGTAAACGAATTTCAAATAATGTCAAATTAGATTTTTGTAATTTTTATGGTTTAAGGGAAGTAATTAATGTGATTCTAAATACCTTAGATGTGAAAGAAAACACCATCTCTTTGTACGTTTGACGTGTTAGATCTCCTTTTGCAGCGAAATACGGAACAATTCGGCATATTCACGGAAATCTCTTCAGGTCAGTTACTAGATTTAGTCTGACGAGTAATCCAATTGCGACTACTTTTATAGAACGAATATGATCACTGGCACAAATTGCTTGGCAGAGGGGAAATACTAAGCAAGTCGTCTCCCCACGAAGTCCGCCGTGCTCTAAGCTTCGAAGGCACGTTCTTCAAATCTAATTAAGTTAATTTCTCCAAGAAACGAATGTAACTCATACCGTTTTTACAATATTCATAATCTTAATTTAACCAGCCAGTATAAATGAGCTGTCATAATTCCAACACTGTGATAGTTGACATTAACTTTTGACTAGCTCAAAAGTGTCTTTTAAAATAGTCATCAACTCAATATTTATTTATTCTGTATGAAAAGTTATTTTTTTTACAATTTAACAAAAAGCTACATACCAGGTATAGCGACTACCTACGCTAAGTTTGCAGAAATCAAAAAGAGGTTTTATTTAAAAAATACATATGGCAACATCACAAGCAAGAGGATTAATTAGTCCATATGCTTGGCAAATATCTTTCCGTTTAATAAGTAAACAGTGTGTCTACATACCTACTGAAATAAATATTCAGGACAGCCTTTCACAAGTCGATCTAGTCCCAGCCATACTAAGCAATGCTTATATATAAATATAATACTTAAATACATAGAAATTATCCATAACCCTGGAGCAAATCGTTTATTTTGGTTGGAAGTAGATCGATTTGTGCAAGACTGACCCGGATATTTATTTCAGTAGATATGTAGACGCATATTATAATAAACGGAAGAATTATTCCCAAGTATCAAGATTAAATAGACCTCGTTGTAGTTTCCCCATGTTGCCATATATATATTTTTTAATAAGCTTAATAGCTTAGCTTCTGTTGACGTAAGAAGCAACGTGTCGAATTTAACGGAAATAAATAAAAACTGCTATTAATGTAATGACTCTTATTTACTTCGTAACATCAGTGATATTAGCTCTAAATGCTACGTTTAAACTGTATAAATCATTAACAATTTAGAACGGAACGACCTCAGCGCATCCAGTAATGACGTAGTGAAAGATGGTCGCCATTATTTTTAGTTTCCGTTATTTTCGGGCGTTGTCTAAATATAATCGTCGTTTAATTGGGTCACCTCGCCTGGTGAGAGTGGGAACTGGGATTACATAATTTATCGACACATGCTTGCTAAACAGTTTTCACGGCCAGCGTAGTTAGTGGGTCGGTGACAATTCTCCAGTATTTTGGACACGCTCAATCTTAAATACTCTTGAACCTTGTTGCATCTTCATGTTGCGTTAGAGCTGTTATGATTTTAAACGTATTTATTTAAGAATATGTCAAAAACTTTAAATTCAAGGGAATACGCAAGATATGCGTAAGAGCTGGCGATTTTGTATGCAAAGAGTGCATATTTTAAGTATATTAAATCAGCGACTCTCATGAATCGACTCCTCAAAATTGTTTTACATTTGTTTCAAAATCGTTTAAGAGCTCTTTTGTTTCTGGAGTAATTTCCAGGTGTCATTTACGCTTATTATTAATTTTCGTGATGAAGTTTGTCTTAACACATTCACTGTCCCCATACAAAACTATCGGACAATGTCACAAGTCGCAACTGTGCAATCAGTATGGGGAAGTGACCCCATAGTGGAAGCACAGACTCCTGAAAAAAACCTTCATAACGCCACATGATTATTGGAGTAGGGTTTGCTCTCGGGAAATACCGGAACCGAAAGTACCGGTATTTTGAGCCGATTAAAAAACCGGGTCGTGAAAATAAGAGTCCCGGTACATTAGGGAAACATATTTAAGTAGCTTTTTTCATTTAACTTATGTTTTCTGATGTACTATATTGAGTTCTGTCTATCGTAATTCAAACAGTGAGAGAAATGGCTAAAAAATACGTATAATTTGAAATAAACAAGCGCGTAGTTAAATTTCAACCAAAAACGGGTGGCGAGGGCGATCGGCGGCGACTCACCCCCGCCTGCCCAACTGGTCCGTAAAATTGTGATTATTAATTAGATTATATTAATGAATATGCTTTTAATGCAATGTGTAGTTGTGTCTTTATTATAAAACTCACTGAATCTCATCGGACTGAAGTAGTAAGTAGTCTTTGAAAACCCGTCCCTAAAGTACTGAAAATCCCGGTTCTATTATCGGCCAGTACCGGAAATCCCGGTTCTCTAGAACGGTACCGGTACTGGGTACCCTATATTGCGGGCAGCGGGACAGGGAACGTATTAAGTTTGTCTTTGTATAATCTCTAAGGCAGGTAAATGTCTCAAGATACTGAAAATCATAACCAATATCTCTGCTGAGTCGCGCAGTTCTTTGCATCCATAAATCGACTCAATTTTTTTTATCCAGGTCACGGCACCATATAGATATATATGAAGATATCGTGTTATGAAGCGATATATGACTAATATCAACAGTCTCAATCAGAGTCGTTGTTTCGTCCAGACACGTTACTACCACATGCGACGGTGTGCCGATGAACTCCAGTACAGTCGGCCCAGGAAACTTTTGAGTATACTTAAAATAGGGTTGTTTATTGTACCAGAAATTTGTCACATTTATATAAGATCCTGTCAAAATGAGGAAATATGTTAAAGTTTCGAGTTTGACCGAGTGTGATTTTTTTATGAGCCTGCAAAGCTGGGTGGGAAAGCCCCATTTTAAAAGTATAAAAATATTAAAAACTTAATACCATTGAATAACCCACAAAATGCAACGTCAACGGGGAACTTCTGTTTTGGTATTCTATATAATAGGTCCCCCGACAGTAAATAAAATACAACATACAAAGAAAGATAGAGTTCCCAGAAACATTAGTTATAGATTAATTTAGATAATTGAATAATTCCTTACTTTATGCACGGCTTGTTTGTAACTTTTAAGTTCGCGCTTATCCATGGCAGTCGTGTTTTTTATTTTTAATAATTTTTCTACTGCTGTACTGTTATCTGTCTTTTACTTGGTCACGAACACTAATATAAGAACATACATAATATGAGTTCAGAGAAGTCTATACTCTATTCCCCATAACAACACTAGTGTCGTTATAGTCACTTTACGTTATTGCTAGCAGCCACAAACTTCTAAATCTAGGTTAAACTTAGGTCAAGGATTAAGCGCTCAATTTTAACTTTACGGTAAAAATGCACAACTACCAACTTAAAAAACAATTAAATTTCTATGGTTTTTAAGAAAAACAAAACTTTCCGAACTAAATTCATTGATGCCAACATAAAAAAAGTATTTTTAATTTAAGTATATTTTAAATTAAAAAAAAAAGTTTACCATAGACACATACTGTCAGTCAAACGTCATATTTGCCTTGTTTCCAGGTTATGATTAATTTTGTATTTCAATAATTTAAAACCTAGTCGTAGAAAAAGTATTGTATGCAACGTTGTATAATTAAGTCAAAAAACGCTCATTGCGTCTCTATTTGCGATACTCGCCGCATTCGCGGCTCGTATCGCAACTCACGCAATTCGCATTTTTTGAACCCACTTATACAACTGTTTCATAAAATACTATTATTTGTATTGGTTCTTCTATTTAGTATCGAAATAAACCTTGTGATTTTCTTTTTTTTTCCTGTATTGACATTCGTTCTTATTTGATGTATTGTGAGTACGACTACATCATGCCAATAAAAGAATTCAAGGGAAATAATTGAATTTAAGAACACAACTTTTTATTCCAATTGCTTTTTTTTATTTGCCATTTGAGGTAGGAGTTATTTTGATACGCATTTATAGTAGACTCGAACGTATTTGTCCTAATTAAGTTTTTCCACGTGTCTTGATAACAATACTTATGTAACAATTTCGGTCGCAGGTCTACTTTCTTGGCCCGCAAATAAACGCAAAGTCCAATTGATTAATATGTTGATTTACACAAACTGGAAGATAATTATGTATGTACTCTTAAATACTTGTGTACGTAGATAAATATAGGGATTAGGACAATCTGTGTGTATAATCGGGATTTTTTTTAAATCTCGAATTTATTCTCGAATAGAAATGTAATTCTCTAAAAAAATTAAAATCTCGAGGTATAGTATAAGAATTATCTAAGGTGTCCGAATGTTTGTTCATTCTCTTTACGAACATTCGGACACCTTAGATAATTCTTACTATAGCTACTTTCTCATAATATCTATTTTTCAGGTTTTTCTGGGGATATTTTGGGGGAACGCTACAGACCGTGAAATGGTGTTTAAAAGTCAAAAGAAATGCTTAAGATCGACGTGTGGTTTAAAGTCTACTGATTCGTGTAAACCGCATTTTATAGAAACTGGTGAGTTTCTTCCGGCGCTTCTTCTCACCAGAAGGTCATTACCCGAAGCGCCAAAAAGAAAAGAAGACAAAGAATGTAAGACATGTAAAAGAGCCCTTGAGGGCCTACTTACAGAAATAAATTATTTTATTTTATTTATTTATTTTTTATAGATTTAAAAATATTGACATTGCCTTGCCTTTATATATATGAGATATCGATCTACGTCAAATGTAACTTGAGCCAATTTCCATCATTTAAGAGTTTACGGCAACAATTAAAAATTAATAATAGACCATCAAAGACTGCTTTCTTGTCAAAAAGTATTATTGGGATGGCACCAAGAATATTTAATAAATTACCGACAGCAATTTTAAAGCTGGAAAACATAAATGAATTTAAGCACTCATTATTTAAGTTCTTAGCATCTAAGGCTTACTACTCGATTCCAGAATATTTAAATGATACCGTATAAATAATCTGTGCATGCTACACACATATACCTAGGTTATATTTGCATGTCTCTTGACGAAACATGTAGTTCTGTAAGTAGATTTAAGACCATCTGTATATACCATGTTTAAGCAAATAAATGTCTGATTCTGATTCTGATTCTGATTCTGACTCAGAATCGTTAGTGCTTCCGAATCTTATACGTAAGAAATTATGGATAAAAAATTGTATGAAAAAAATGTTCTGCTTGTAAAGTGGCGTACACTTTCATACTAACTTATTAGTTAAAAAAAGGTGACGTAATGGAATACTAAAATTGAGACAGACTACCTCGAGATATTTGAAAAAAAACCTTGAACATAATTGAATCCACAACAGCTGATTTTTTTTTCGCGTTTACGAAGTTGGCCCCATAGTACAAGTTGTTCAAAATCATGGATAGATTGAGGTTTTATTATCATGACTCACGTTATAAATTTCATCCAGTATAGTGTTAGCAATTAGCATGCTTCAGTACATTTAATGTTGCGTGGATTACGAAAAATTCTTAAATTTTGTTCGAATTTACCCCAATGCATCTTAAATGTAATGTTTTTGATGGGATTGTTCCATTTTGTCTTTATCGCCTCTATTCATTGGTGACCCCGACCTATTGGCCGGATGGCCGGGCCGGGGCCGATTATGTACGAATCCGAGACCTGTTGCCGGCCCTAATTCCCCCTCCCCCCCCCCATCTCCCCACTTTCCCGGGCCGGCGGGACATTATCATTTGTATCCCTTGAGGATGGGGGACATTAAGACAACGCCTGTTGAGAACAGACTTCGCCATTTTATTGTGCCTGAAATACTTATTTTTATTGGCAGAGCGGGCGAAGCGTCTCCGTTATTGCAGTGGTTCCTAACCTTTATTATCATATCACCCACATTCTCGTCGAGATTTGTATTATTACCCCTCCAAAAAATTAGGTATTATAAGCTTATAAGAAACTGCTCAAAGTAAAACGGCTTAACATTCATGCGTATTACCCCTGAGAAAACTTCGTTTTACCCCTGGAGGGGTAATTACCCCCAGGTTCGGAACCACTGCTCCATTGTTTAATTTAAGGACTATTGGTTCTCACGTCGCGACATAGGCCCAGCCTAGTGTGAGAACCACTGTAATATCGTAAGCTCTAATAATTGATGTTAAGGCACTGTATGACAAATATTTCTTATTATTAGGTATTCTCTAAAGGTCGCATTTGGGTTATTCTTCAGAAATATGTTTGCGGTCACCTTATTCCTCTGGCCCTTTTTCATACTAAATGTATGGAGACAGAGGAAAAAGTCGCGGACATATTTCTGAAGAATAACCCATTTTTCAACCGATTCTAGTGAAATTTTGTAAATATGTTCGATAATTATATTGTTTGGTTGATTCAGTTTTTGAAGCTTTTTCAAAATTGCGGGGTTTGACTGATTCGCGAGATCTACAGCTCATAGAGTCACTAGTGTTTAAGTGGCAAACAAGCAGATGAGCCACATAAATTAAAATGCTAATCTAAATTTATGTCAGTTTTTGAGTTAATGAGGTCTTTAATAATACTTGCATGTTAATATTTAATATTACTTATTTATAAGGATTTTGACAATTAGGCTTATTTAGGTAAGTTTTTTTCTATTTTTAAGTAAATTTCGCTTACGTATATATTTTGTTTAAATACATGTTTTGTTTTCTAGTGAACTTATCAGATCACTTGAAAATCTATTTAATATTCGACGAATAACACAACTCCAGGCCCTCTGACCGTATTAGTTTTTTCATCCATCACACTTGCTCGAAAATTGTGTCATTACACGTAGGTTCTGCGGGCCGTAAATGGCTTATTACTCCCTAGGGCGTAATGGTTTTCTTTTTAAATTTGAAACGCTGGTTCTGTTTGACTCTTATTTGTCATGTTCAAAGGAAACGCCAACTTACTTTTTTAACTTTTATCACTGAAATATTCATTTAAAGATAACTGTAATTGCAAATACATATAAACACATATTTCGGTAACCTTAATTAAATGTTTAAATAATGTATTTCTTTATTTTGCAAATATAAAATCAACTAAAATGGCCGTTACCGCTATAGTTTCCGAACGTGACTTGACGTTCGCATTGTCTATGGACATATGTGACAAATGTCACTGTCTGTTTTAATATTTTCTTGTCATACTGGGTCGAAAAGTAAGGTTATTTTATTAAGATTTCCTCACAAGTGTGATGAAAAACATTGTGTGTGCCACGGGCGGTAAGGGAATTACCGCCCTAGATACACAATGCACTATTACAGGTTGGTGTTATAAAAGTAGGGACATTGGACAGGTTCCACAGATTGTTTGGTCGTTATCGGCTCATGAGAATGAGAGGTAAAAGAAAATTTAAAAAAGGTATAAGATTTTTTTCTGTCCAATATGCTCGGGTTAGCGATTTTTAACACTTCCAAATTGTAAGTCGATAGCATCAGTAGATCCTGAGATATCTTGATGTGACAGAGAGACAGAGCCGCACCATAAGGGTTCCTTTTTTACCATTTTGGTACGGAACCCTAAAAATGAGAGTGGACTTTATTGCTTAGGATGGAGGTGCGATCGGATCGGACGAGCGGACCGACATACTTCCTTGACATTGCTTAATTTGTATTACGTTCAATGTAACAGCCTGTATATTAGTGTCGCGAGAGACGGCGCAGTTTTGAATGACGGTAGACATGAGTGAATCAACTTTTCTTAGTCAACAAAATATTACCTTCTACGACTAAAATTGAAAGGAATTCTTTTATTCGGATATTTTTTGAATAAATTTTATACCCATTTAAAAGACGGGCAATTAAAGCTACGTAATGCAAATATTCTTTATTATAATTTGTTTATTATAACTTGTTTATAAGCAGTGACCCAGGGGACATAGCTGTCCCTCACATTTGTATGAAAATAAGGGTTCGTCCGCTGGGTCAGCCTATTTATTTATTAAAAACGAGTTTTATTTATATTTTTACCTTAATCTATCTCTAGATGTAAGATCTTGTTCCATTTAAATCATGTTAAAATATGCAAAAAGTGAACAAATGAAGAGGAAGGGCAATCTTTGCATAAAGAAAAGAAAAGTTGATTCACCCACATGAATCAGCAGACTTGGCGCCATCCACGGAAGGAAGCGATTCGGCGCAGGGGAGCCGAAATGGGTCACTGGGTTAAACGACCAGCTGGCCTTCAGTCTGCGCTGGATGGTGAATAGGCTGACCTGATCAGATCTCCGGTTTTACGGGACAACAGCATTGAAAATACGGGATTCGAGGTTAAAACTTAAAATTCGGGACAGGCCGTTTTTTATTAAAAATCAACTTTCATTTTTTTTCATTAACTACTAAAATCTGGCATGGGTAATCAATTAAATAACCTATACAATAGCTAAATACTCGAAACTACATTATTAATTGTTAAAACGTGCAATGATGACACGTTTAGCTCGGTGTGAGTGCCACCGCCTACGAAGCTAGAGGTCCCGGGTTCAATGGTAAGGGCAAATATTTGTGTGATAAGCACAGGTATTTTGTTCTTGAGTCATGGATGTTTTCTATCTATTTAAGTATGTATTTATCTATATAAGTATGTATATCGTCGTCTAGTACCCATAGTACGAGCATTGCTTAGTTTGGGACTAGTTCGATTTGTGTAAGATTGTCCCCCGGTATTTATTATTTAAGTTTCGCTTCAAGAAAGTCATTTAACCTTATTTTTATTTGTACTGATAATCGGGCGACTAGAATCGCCTTAATCATTGCTAATGATCATCATCACGATGTTGTTGACACCGCCATGACAAACGTTTAAAGTAATTAACGGCCATGCAATAAGGACGAGACATTGTATCGAGTCATTATATTGAATCCGTAACGGATTGCAAAACTGTCGCATCTCGATTTCATCATTATAGGGAACACGCACAACGAAGATCCTGCCAACGCAATGAGTCTATATTAGGGTGGGCCGTTTTTCGCGATTTTTTGAATATCGTAATGCAATAATACTAAAAAGGTGCGTAATTTTATGCATATTACATGGAAAAATAGTCAAAAAATCGGCCTAGTTTCAGTAGTTCGGTGATTTTAGTCCGGTTCATATATATTTGTTTGAACCGGACTAAAATCACCGAACTACTGAAAGTAGGCCAAAAAATCTAGGTTTATACTTTTAGCTCTCTACCGGCAGTTGAATAAAAAAATATATTCGGATTTTTTAAAAATATAAATAAATATTTTATGCTCTCCAAAACGATTTAATATTTTAATTCATTAAATGAGATCTTTGTGTTACAGTCATGCTAAAGTTTTATTATTATTAACCCTTAGATTACTTTTAACCATTACCCTTTTTAAACTTATAAACACGTTTTTTTTTGAAAAATGCCCTTTTCTTTTTTCACGTGACAAAATTGCTCTTATTAATTATTAACAGAGCAGCGCCAGGTCAAACAAAGACGAAAAGTTATGTAAACAATATACAATAAAAAAGAGAAAATTGAGGCGAAAAAAGCCCTACAACCGCAAGATTACGTCTTTTGAGTGTACCTAAAAATTAAGAAATAAGGTATTTATGCCACACCTGGCCATAAAGTGACTTTTTCCGCACGCTGCGCGTACGGAAAAAGTCGCTTTCTGGCCAAGTGTAGACATAAAATGATGTACACAACACGGGAGGTAATAAAGAAAGCCCTCGATCGCATATTTACGTCCCTCGCTTTCAGCTCGGGCCGCAAACTTCTGCGATCTCGGCCTTTCTTTTTATTACCATCCTAGTTATGTAATGTACTATTTTTGCATCTAAATTCTACTTTAAAAAATGTTTTTATTCATATATTCTGATGGTCTTTAAAATAATAATGATTTAGTACAAGTTTATTTAATAAGTGCAACTTAGCTTAATGCATGTTCTAAACATAGAACGGGAAACTCTAGGAAACTATTCATGTCGTTTTTATTGGGAAAAACTAAAAAAAAATATAACTTATTTTAAACGCATGTGTAAACTTTGACATAATAAATTAATAATTTAATTTTAATAAGATTTTTTTTTAATTACCGAAAATTATTCCTATTTTCATTCTTTGGCTGCTGGTAGAGGGCTAAAAGTATTAACCTAGATTTTTTAAATTATTTTTCCCTAAGTACGAAAAAAATTACGCACCTTTTTAGTGCTATTGCATAGCGATATTAAAATAATCTGGAAATGATTAGACCGACAGGAGCCTAACTTAAATAAAAGAAGAGGGACTAGGCGTGCACCTGGGCTTCGCCCTATTGTCCCCTTAAGTGGGTAGAAGATGAAGCAGTGAAAAGGTCAAAGGACAAGCGTAGGTAGTTCTATATGTAATGTGGGCGCCCAATTTTGCTAGTAGAACGCTTTAGGCCATAGGTTCCCAAAGTGGACCCTACCGCCCCCTAAAGGACGTTGAGGATCCCCAGCGCCTCCCTGGGGCTTTGGAAGAAATTGGGGGGCGTTGATGCTATGCTGCTTTATGATTAATTCATTGTAGCATCATTGAAATAGTCAAATGGCGATAGTACGGGCCTCTCCAACCCGATTGACCCCCCCCCCCCCCACTCGAAAAACATTCACAAAAATTGGCTTATAGTACATTGCGTATCTAGGGCGGTAAGTAAGGAATTACAAACGAGTGTTTGTTATAAGCCCGAGGTGAAACCGAGGGCTTTAATAACACGAGTTTGTAATTCCTTTACCGCCCGTGGCACACACAATGTTTTTCATCACACTTGTGAGGAAATCTTAATAAAATAACCTTACTTTTCGACCCAGTATGACAAGAAAATATTAAAACAGACAGTGACATTTGTCACATATGTCCATAGATAATGCGAACGTCAAGTCACGTTCGGAAACCATAGCGGTAACGGCCATTTTAGTTGATTTTATATTTGCAAAATAAAGAAATACGTTATTTAAACATTTAATTAATGTTACCGAAAAATGTGTTTATATGCATTTGCAATTACAGTTATCTTTAAATAAATATTTCAGTGATAAAAGTTAAAAAAGTAAGTTGGTGTTTCCTTTGAACATGACAAATAAGAGTAAAACAGAACCAGCGTTTCAAATTTAAAAAGAAAACCATTAAAAATAAAAAATAATAAAATAATTTATTTCTGTAAGTAGGCCCTCAAGGGCTCTTTTACATGTCTTACATTCTTTGTCTTCTTTTCTTTTTGGCGCTTCGGGTAATGACCTTCTGGTGAGAAGAAGCGCCGGAAGAAACTCACCAGTTTCTCTTTTAATAATTTAATATACATTACATTACCTTAAAAACTACATTTATAGAGATGTAAAGGGTCTCTCTATGCGTCCAAACAACATTACGCCCTAGGGCGTAATAGGCCACACACACACACACACACACACACACACACAAACAGGTTCTGTTTTACTCTTATTTTTCATGTTCAAAGGAAACGCCAACTACCTTTTTTAACTTTTATCACTGATTTCAGTGATAGAAGTTAAGAAAGGAAGTTGGCGTTTATTTAAAGATAACTGTTATTGCAAATACATGTAAACATATTTCGGTAACATTAATTAAATGTTTAAATAATGTATTTTTTTATTTTGCAAATATAAAATCAACTAAAATGGCCGTTACCGCTATGGTTTCCGAACGTGACTTGACGTTCGCATTATCTATGGACATATGTGACAAATGTCACTGTCTGTTTTAATATTTTCTTGTCATACTGGGTCGAAAAGTAAGGTTATTTTATTAAGATTTCCTCACAAGTGTGATGAAAAACATTGTGTGTGCCACGGGCGGTAAAGGAATTACAAACGAGTGTTATTAAAGCCCTCGGTTTCACCTCGGGCCTATAACAAACACTCGTTTGTAATTCCTTCGTTACCGCCCTAGATACACAATGTACTATTGTGAGTGAATAGTACCATAGCTAGGCAACGAGACGCATTTCACCTAGTTACAACTTTTATAATTAACGTAATATTTGTATGTTTATCTGTTCCCTCATTAGCTTTGAAGTATGGCTGCGTAGGACTCGTAACGTTGTGATATAAACTAGCATGAATCTCTAGGGTAAACATTGGCGAGTACTCTTGATGTCGTAAATACGAGTCTTTTTCATCGCAATGGCGACGATGCGTTTTGGCAAGGACCATTAAAACAAGAGGACTGTCATTCTCCATACTTTAAATCGTACCCCGAACGCAAGGCGATATCAAGGCAAAAACTAGATGGCACTAAAAAACTAAACATTTAACGATGTTATAATTGAACAAAGAAACATAGTACAGTAACAATTAGTTCGTAAACAGCTAATAATAAATAAAAGCAAAGTTGAATAATTGTAAATACATGGCGTTGTAAATATCGGGGAACAGCTTTTTGTATGGAGAATGACAGTCCTCATGTTTTAATGGTCCTTGATATGTACCTACAAATTACGGAACCCTTGGTGGGCGAGGCCGACTCGCACTTGTCTGGTTTTTTCTTTCACTAAATCCGCTCTATTCCTGTAACAATAAGGTTTACCAGTCATTTTTGAGCACGCCCATTTCGTCCACACATTTTACTTATTTCAGCCGCTAAAGAACAATACATTGCATTGCTGTTGTAAGGTTTGAAGAGTAAGAGAGTGATCTCTCTCTCTCTCTTACTTCTCTCTCGAGAGAGATAGAGGAAGAGTGGACCAGTGGACCTAATTACTGGCATTCCATTTTAATGATACTTGAAAACTTGGGACGCCCTCTGGTCGGACGGGACGACTGGCATAAGAGGGTCGGCAGCAACTGGATACATAAAGCAGTAGACCGGGCTCTGTGACGTACGTTGGGAGAGGCCCATGTCCAGCAGTGGACTGCAACGGGCTGATGATGATGATGATTAACGCGGTTAAGTTTTGCATTGCACCCAGTGTCTACGACGAGGTGGCGTGTGGTGGTAATCGGGGCGCTTACATACATTTACATAACTAGGCATGAACTGTACTGATTCAATCTAATATTATAAAGAAGAAAGTAAGTCTGTCTATCTGTCTGTTATGTTTTCACGCTTTAACCAATTTAGATTCATAAGTGGGAAGGACAATAGATATTTTGTCCCGGGAATCATCCCTTAAGGAGGTTAAAGAGGCGGTGGAAGTTTGTATAGGGAACCGATCATTTCTCAAGTAAGGGGTAACATTACACAACTAGGGTGGTAATACAAAGAAAGGCCGAGATCGCAGAAGTTTGCGGCCCGAGCTGCAAGCGAGGGACGTAAATATGCGATCGAGCGATTACTTCTCGTGTTGTGTACATAATTTAATGTCTACATTTGCCCAGAAAGCGGCTTTTTTTGTACGTGCAGCATGCGGAAAAGGCCACTTTATGGCCAGGTGTGGCATAAATAATATTCTAATTCAATTTGTTTATGACGCTAGTTTTACTGAATGTTTGTACCTATATTACGAGTATGAAAGTAGAGTGTGATTTGTATGCTTTTTTAGCCTTTCAACGTGGTTATATGTATCAAAACAAGGTGTAAGACAATGATAAAGGATCCCATACGACGTTACCTGCCATACGTGGATGTGTCCGGACATGTCCGGACATGCAACTGTCCGGACTTTGTCCGTCCTCCCACGTCCACTATTCCTGTAAACTTGTAAAATGTCCGATGTCGTGGAATATCCGGGACATAAACCCTGAAATGGCCAATGTTTCAACCACATTAACCAATCATGTTACCTTGACTTCATCACCAACTGCGAATCGACAACCCTAAGATGTTTCAACCATTTTAATCTAGGCACCGCGTTTATCCTGGGTCCATCACAAAGTCCGTAATGACAACCCTATTGTGATTCAACCACTTTAACGAAACGGGTTACGCTATGTTCATCATAAACTGCTACTTAACATCCCTAAATTGAAACACCTTAGGGTAACCGCTTTGACTTATCGGGTCAATACGGGCACAAACATCGCAACGACAACTTTACTTTTGAGTTTTAATCACTTTAACCTATCGATCGGGTTACCCTGGCTCCGTCACAAACAGTGAATAGACAAACCTTAGGTGAAACACCTTAGGGTAACGTAACCACTTATCGAGAGTATCCGTGCATTCACAAACGCAACGACGGCCCTAGTTTTGTGTTTCAATCACTTCAACCAATCGGGTTACCCTAGCTCCCGAATCGACAACCCTGAGGTGAAACACCTTAGAGTAACCACTTTAACATATCGGGTCAATCCAGGCACAAACACTACGACAACCCTATGTTTCAACCACTTTAAGCTATCCGGTGCACAAGTAACGACAACCCTAGCTTTGTGTTCCAACCACGGGCTAACCCAGGGGTCCCGGGCGGCGATCAATGCGCGCCGCTCCCAGGGCACAGAGACGGCACTTTCACACAATCCAGGGTCCGGAGGTGGAGGGTGACGTCACGGGGGGTTACCTGCCCGCTAGGCGCCGGCGGAGGCCATGCCGGCGCGGCGACGCGGGCGCGGCATCAGACTAGGTTCGGGCGCCGCGGACGGGGCGCGACTGAGCCATCGACCGACGCCCCGCCCCGCGCACGCGCCAGGGCTGTGAGTTGCCGTTGCCGTTGTGAATGTGCGCTTTAGGTAGGGTTGCCAGATTGAATTACCCTATTATCGGGAGCAAATCAAATCAAATCAAATCAAATCAGTTTATTGCGTTACATGTTGTTATAAAGTTCTTAAATACTAATACAGCTTCAACATGAACCTTGTAAAGGCACAGCAACATTAATTACCTAATTAATTTATTCATAATTATTATGAGTGCTTCAATAATTCATATTACATATAGCAGGAAACAATATGTTGGGATTTTGAGACTTTGGTCGGGAGATGCCCCGCCTACGTAACGGTAACGGGGAGATGACCTTTTTTTCCGCTGGCCGAACCACCTTGAGTGGATCGGACTTAGTTTTAAAATGAAGTCGTTTGTCGGGAGGTTTTCTTCTTTGTCGTGAGTTGGGAGGACATACAAAAAATCGGGAGAATCCCGCCAATTCCCGACCATCTGGCCACCCTAGCTTTAGGGCCGACACTGGGATGTAAGTTACGGTGTAAAGTCGGCCGATGGTTTCTTGAATAAAAACGATAATAATCGACGGTAATGGTACTTGCCGCATCGCCTATTACATGTATTCTCGAAAAGCATTGTTTCTTAATTTTTCAACTTGCCATTTTTGTGGTTTCGCTCGAAAGAATGTTAATCTCGTAACTTTTTAACCATTTTTGTTTGTAAATAAAAATAAATGGATTGCACGACATGCCTATAAGACTTATTAACATAAAATCATTATTTAGTCTAATTACCATTAGATAAGAAAATACGGGATAAATCCCATATGGGATTTTATTTTATAGTTACTATACTCGTCTACTTATAATTAGTTTAATGTGTTTTAAATGACAAACATATAGCCGTGGCTTTGCCTGCGTTTTTCCCGTTATTGTCCAAACGAAACTTCCTACCTTAAGTAGTTTATGTTCTTGAATTACTTGTATACCAAAATCCGTCTCAATCTATCATTATTACCGTGTTATTTAGTAACAAACATCCAACCTCCAAACATCTTTACAAACCTATACTGCCGTCCTAATTCGAAAGGATGCAACAAGCAATTTAAGTTTTGGAAATGGCATGATTTTGGTGATGAGCTAAATTTTTTTAATGACTTTTTGGAAAACTTTGTAAACTAAGATTTCTTTTTGGACATGTCATATGAGCCATTGATATATTTTATGTGCAAAAATATTAAACAGTTAAATTTATTTTGTTTGAGTTGCGTCCTTTTGAATTAGGACGGCATTAAAAGTAGGTATTGGTAAGATAAGATACGCCAGGATGTCATTCTAAGCTGCACCGCGTTTTTCCCACGAGGAGTCTAATTAACGATTTCCCTTGTTTCCTAGCCTATTTCCCTGGCGTGGCAGCCCTGCGGCGCCGATCTTTACCGAGGGCGCGCGAACGCCGCCCGCCGCGCATGCGCCCGGCCGGACCGCCGGTCCCTAACGAAAATGCGTGCTACGATACAATAAGGCGGACGTCCGGGTACCTACTTGAGACTATCCCAGTAGTCGCCATCTTGAATTCAGTCATTAGCAATAGAGTTGACAGCTGGGTGCCGGCTATTGGGTTAATAACGTGTCAAACGGGTTTTCCTAAATCATAGTACTCACTTAAGTACCTAATAATTCCACAAACAAAATACACTCACGGACAATGAATTCGGGTCACTTTCCATGCAATTGTTCATAGAAAAGACCCGAATCCATTGTCCGTGAGTGTAAGTAACCACAAAAAACGGTTATGTTACGTTTATTCACAATACAAAACTGACTGACAAATAAAAATTGTTTAGTAAACTGGCGACTTTTTTATCAGAATCGATAGTGCTAAAAAATTTGAGTCAATATTTTTTGGTAATTTATTATTTACCAACAACCGGTTAACTCGGTAATTAACGTTTACCAGCCCTGGCCAGTAATCTGTAAGAGACGAGAGCTCTATAACTCTGCTAGAGCGAGAACATTCTTTCTCTGTCGCGCCTAGCGATCCAGTCACATCGGCGTCACCAGCGGCATGAATGAACCGGCGGAATTGAGCCGATTCTGCGTGTGACGCCGTCATTCTGCAATGCGTAGGATCCATCTTACATACATACAGACCAGCATTGCCAGACGTCCCAATTTTGGCGGGACGCCCGATTTTTAAACCAAAATTAAATGTCCCGCGCGGGTCAGGCTCAGACCCGCTTTTCGGGGATAACTGGACCGTGCGTGCAGCGTGCTGAGGAAGCGCGGGTGGGTGGCTCAGCCAAGTAATTTAAACTCAAATAAAAAAAAAATACTACTACTATATTTTGGATAAAATATTAAAAATATCTGATTATATTACGTTTTTTTACTATGTCCCGTTTTCGATGACAGAATCCCGCTTTTTTGTTCAAAAAATCTCAAAATCCCGACTTGGCAAAAAAAAAATCTGGCGACGCTGATACAGACGTACTACAGCGGTCCGGGTAGGGTTGCCAGACGGTCAGGAATTGGCGGGATTCTCCCGATTTTTTGTGTGTCCTCCCGACTCCCGACCCGACAAATAAGAAAATCTCCCGACAAACGACTTCATTTTAAAACTTAGTCCGATCCACTCAAGGTGGTCCGGCCAGCGAAAATTTCTGCTCTTTCAGGCTAAAAAAAAATCGCGTGGGGCATCTCCCGACCAAAGTCTGAAAATGCCGACATATTGTTTCCTATTCCCGATAAGAGGGTAATTCAATCTGGCAACCCTAGGTCCGGGCCGCCACGCCGCTTGTTGCTCGGTTCGATAAGGACTGGGAAAGCTTTTAGGGCTCCGTACTCAAAGGGTGCCGGAACCCTATTACTAAGACTCCGCTGTCCGTCTGTCCGTCCGTCACAGGGCTCTAGCTTTTGATCCGTAGTGGAGACTTGAAATTTTCACAGAATGTCTATTTCTGGTGCTTTGATAACAAATGATATAAACGAAATAAAAGTAATAGTACATTACTTACCTATTTAAGAATGGTGCTAATCATTTTTTAGTGTCTTTTAAACTGTCACAGATGCTACATTAAGAAAGAAAATAAAGAAAAAATAATACATTTATTTATGACAGCAAAAAGTTACAAAACATAAAAAACATGAAAACACAGAAAAACCTCGCTGCCACAAAAAGCTTGCAATAATGGTGGTCATTATACACAGCTTCTAATAATAGAGGTTTGATGATATAGGTGTAAATAACGTCAGTTAAAAATAGCTGCATTTTCTTACAACTTTCCTGTCCCTCATACGTTTATGAATTGCTATTTTTGTAAATCCAACCATAGACGAAAATGAAATTTTGCCATAATTCCCGTACCCGCCGGGAGGGATATTTTACCGCGTGGGCGACCATATTTTCCGGGGATATATTTCATCCCTTATTGTAATGCAGAGGGTAGCTCGGGACTTTCACAATACCACTTGCTGCGAGATTTGTTATGTGGGTGTATTTCGTTATTCTTGAAACTTACATAGGTAATAACGTGGATCGGTTTGCTAAGTTTTTCTTTGTGGAGATTTATATTGATTTAAACTTTTCGATGTAGCTTTCTATAAGTATAGTTCTAGTCTAGTTTGATTTCGTCGCGGATGTATGCATGTTTCCTTACTATGTTTTTCCTTCACCGAAAACTTAACGGTAAATTTTATAATTATAATATTTCGTACGTGAGTTCCAGAAAACTCATTGGTTGGTTTCTATGGAAAGCAACCTCTTTTAACCATATCGTTGAAGTACATGTAGTAAAACATTGCGATTCAACCTTCAGCCAACGCGTTAAAAAGAATTAAAAAGAAAATCCATTAAAACAACGATCCAATTTTCTCAGAACGGGCCCGCTAATCTGTACCCAACAGGCCATAACCGATGTACACGAAAATGGACCCTATTCGTATGTAAATACGGCTCTTTTCTATATACAGTTATATGATATTCAATGTGAGCTAATTCACAGGAACGATCAAACCCCGACGACTTCCGAATGCTCCCGAATTATTATTTTGTTCAAACAAAGGAGACCGATACAGCGGTATGTCGTTGGGATAAAGTCGACTTTCGCTTGCACGTTTATGGAAAGGAAACTGCTTGGGAAAGGAAGGTTTATGGTGGATGGGAGTAGCTATGGCTTGGCAAATGAGACTGGGCCTAATTTAGAGCCATGAGCGTATCTCGAGACGTCAGACGTAGCGTAAACTGTATGGCTATACTTGACACAGATTTTTGTTTTAAACGATATGCAACTTATTCGAAATTGCAGTTTTCTCAAACGTAAGGCTAGTATTTCTCATAAATGACTTTAGACTCACACATAGTAAACATTAAGTTAGTTATCAATACTGCCGCCATAACGCAAAGGGCACATCTAACATTTTTTTTCGACACTGAGTTGTATACATATTCGGCAGAATATCATTTGATACATAAGAATTAAACGTTTTGATTTTAAAAAGTGGGCGTTGTGGGGTTAATGGGGTAAAATGTAACGTCAGTTTTGTTAGATGTTATCGTTCCATACTTTATATTTCGATGGTCTGATGCTAAGCTTGTCGCGCGATAAATGAATGATAAAGCATCCGTCTCTCTCATACTAACATACTTGTCAGAACGTGACGGATGCTTTATCATTTATTCGTCGATCGTCGTGCCCTGTCCATCAGGCAAGCACTTGCTATTTGTAAGTTTTATAACTTCACATATAGCTTTCATTAAATTGAAATAATGGAATTAAATTACTAACAAAAATGTAACTTTTATGCCACACCTGGCCATAAAGTGACTTTTTCCGCACGCTACGCGTACGGGAAAAGCCGCTTTCTGGCGAAGTGTAGACATAAAATGATGTACACAACACGGGAGGTAATAAAGAAAGCCCTCGATCGCATATATACGTCCCTCGCTTGCAGCTCGGGCCGCAAACATCTGCGTTCTCGGCCTTTCTTTGTATTACCACCCTAGTTGTGTATATACTATTACTGAACCGGCGAGCTACATATTCGACTTAATAGTCGCTTACCATCAGGCAGTTGATTTCCATGACATTAACTTCAATGGCATCAGTAAAAGGAGATTTCCATGACATTAACTTCAATGGCATCAGTAAAAGGAGATTTCCATGACATTAACTTCAATGGCATCAGTAAAAGGAGATTTCCATGACATTAACTTCAATGGCATCAGTAAAAGGAGATTTCCATGACATTAACTTCAATGGCATCAGTAAAAGGAGATTTCCATGACATTAACTTCAATGGCATCAGTAAAAGGAGATTTCCATGACATTAACTTCAATGGCATCAGTAAAAGGAGATTTCCATGACATTAACTTCAATGGCATCAGTAAAAGGAGATTTCCATGACATTAACTTCAATGGCATCAGTAAAAGGAGATTTCCATGACATTAACTTCAATGGCATCAGTAAAAGGAGATTTCCATGACATTAACTTCAATGGCATCAGTAAAAGGAGATTTCCATGACATTAACTTCAATGGCATCAGTAAAAGGAGATTTCCATGACATTAACTTCAATGGCATCAGTAAAAGGAGATTTCCATGACATTAACTTCAATGGCATCAGTAAAAGGAGATTTCCATGACATTAACTTCAATGGCATCAGTAAAAGGAGATTTCCATGACATTAACTTCAATGGCATCAGTAAAAGGAGATTTCCATGACATTAACTTCAATGGCATCAGTAAAAGGAGATTTCCATGACATTAACTTCAATGGCATCAGTAAAAGGAGATTTCCATGACATTAACTTCAATGGCATCAGTAAAAGGAGATTTCCATGACATTAGACATGTTTAGCGAGTGAGTGATTCGGAAAAGCTATATCAATTGGTCTAGCCCAGCGGCTCACTAGCTGAGTTCCGATTCAAACAACAGTTATATGTTTCAACTCACTCGCTCACTCACTCTCAAGAAGCTATTGAGCTACGAGAAAAGACACGATAAACACGATTTTTTTCGTCCCTGTCTTGTCAACCTAAATGCTCTCTCTTTCGTTCGGGAATATTCGGATTTGGAGCTACTGTACGTCTAGCATAACTAGCCGCGACTTCGTTTCTCGCGCGACAGAGCATCACCTGTCACTGTCACACTATATTGATTGGAAAGAGATGGGTAGCATATCTCGCGCGAGAAAGAGTCGCGTGTCACAGTTGTGCTAGAGGTACTGAGCTTATAAGAGCTAATGAACTGTTGACATACCGCGTAGCTACTGAGTTAAAAGAGTGATACATATATTTGAGAGTTATAGATTCATATCACTCTGTATTACATTTTGTGCATGTCTACATGACGTTTTGAAATATCTGGTAGACGTCGAGGTTGTCTACCAAATAATCGAAAGAGCAATACCACGGAAATCACCGGAGGTATGCCCAGGGCCCTAATAAGGTGAATCGTAAACAAATAAGTATATTGAAATGTCAATGTCAAGTACAGTTAGTCGTGGCCGCACTAAGGTTAAGTATCCAGGATCCCCTTGTTTCACATAAAGTCATACTGTATTCTTAGTCATAATAGGGAATATGCATCATATTTTTTATTTCCTTTAATACAACCTCATTCATATAAAAAACAGTAGGAAAAAAATATTTTTCGAATAACTATAAAAATATATATAACACAACAAAGATTTATCTCTATCTCTTTCTCGCAAAACAGAATATAGTATGGAGATTGTATGGCAGCCGTGTGCTATGACGTCATTGTCCATATCGGATCTCTCTCTCTCTAATCGCTGTCTGATTAGTGCTTTAAAATGTTTATATCTTCCGTATTTCTCGGTCGATTTCAAATTTATTTTCACTGTATGTCATCTTTTTTACGGTATTTTCAAATTGTATTAAGAAATAGGTTAAAAAAAATCATGCATATTCCCTATTATATTATCGAAAGTCATACAGTATTTGTTTTTCTAAAACGGTAATATTTTTAGAACATTTTAAAACGCTAGCATATAAAAAACAATAGGTTAAGTTTGTTTGATAACAATTCTGAAAACTTAACGGTTTCATAGAAAATAGGTTGTATGACTTTCGATAATCACGACTAACAATACAGTATGACTTTTAAAAATTATGGGAGACAATGTAGACCCTAATCATTGCGATATTAACGGCGGTTCCCGTTAGTGTGGCCCCAGCATGATAGAGTACAAGATTCCGATTGGCGCCACTAGTCGGCAGCACCATGTTGTGCACGTACCCTATTATTAATGAAATAAAATTACCTTTTGAGATTGAATTAAATATCACATAATGGGAACTCGCCCCCGGCGCCCGTGGGCCGTAAATGTACAAATCACGGCACGCTAACGTTTCTGACATTATAAATATTACAGCTTAAACATGATTCTCGGTAAGGTAATGTAAGGCTGGGTACAGACTGTTGTAACGCATTGAGAAAGTAGTTTTTGCCCGTGACTTCGTCTATACGGAAGCAGAGTTTTTCATATATCTCTTAGTTGAGAAATAATTGTTTGTCCGAATACTCTTTCCACGAAATATATAATAATAATAAATATTAGGTGACAATCTTACACTAATCGACCTAGTCCGAAACCATGCAATGCTTGTATTATGGGACGACGACATACATACAATTATAAATAAATACAAAATAAAATAGATAGAAAACATCTTGACTCAGGAATAAATACTCGTGCTCGTCACACAAATATTTGCTCTTACCAGGTATGGACCCCGGACTAGTAGCTTCGTAGGCGGTGTTACTCCCACTAAGCCAAACGGTTGTGTGTGTAATCTATTTAAACTTTATTGGTTAAAAGAAAACTTATCGTACAAAAGGCAAACTTAATGCTATTAGGCATTAAAATAAAAATAATAAAACAAGGGCTCTTTTACATGTCTGATTCTATTCTTTTCTCTTTTTTTTCTGTTGGCGCTTCGGGTAATGACAGGTGAGAAGAAGTGCCGGAAGAAACTCACCAGTTTCTCTTTTCCACCATTTTACAAGTATTACAACAATATGACGATAATACATGAGATTTCATCAATACATTACACTAAACTTAAAACTACATTTATAAAGATGTAAAGAATCTCTCTATGCGTCCAAACAAGATAAATAAAATAATAGAAAATAAATTGATAAGTACTAAAATTAATAGATATGTAAAGATTCTCCGTTGTCAAAATATTATATTATGGAGGTGTAAAGGATCTCCAAACGTCAAAATACAAATTGAGAATATTAACTAAATATCTTACAGAATTGTAAAAAATTCTGTGACTCACATGATATAACTTAAAAATAAATTAAAATTAAAACCATTTTCTTAGGGCAAAGCAGAAGTACAACGAATATGACACAGGGTGATAAAAAACGCCACATAGCATGCAAATAGACGTATTAAGTAAGTGGTGTCAAAATTTGCTTGATGATCTACAAATTATAAAGCCCGAAGTGCTGGGTTGTCAACATATCACTCACTCATCTAGAAACTTCTTGACCCGGGGGTCAGGGGGGGAGAGACGGGTCTCTCATGACGTGGAAGCATTTATTTTTATGGTTAAACCGACCGACTCGAATTGTCTAAAGTTGTACGCACAGTCTACACTCAGCTTAAGATACGTGATAGAGCGTGGGAATGGCCGTAGCCGCGTAGGCTTCTACGGCGTAGCCCGTAGCGCTACGGGGGACCTACAACCTGTAGACACACAATTACATAAACGGACCTTACGTCTATAGACACAGAGTCGTATATAGCTTGCTGGGCTGCCGAAAGATAAATGAAGTCCCATTTGTAAAAGGTTTTGTTAATATATCACGCTGAACTTTTGAAAAAGCTACAATGGGAAAACATAGATATAGCGCCCTCTGGTGGCCTTTAAAGTAATACTTTCGTTTACATTTTTGTATAACTGACTAGATGGTACCTTGCGGCTTTGTCTGCGTGAATTTTCGACTTTTTTATATAAACTTTCATCCTTCGTTTCAACCATTTAGAGGTTTTTCGGTAAATCTTAGTGCACCCCTACGTAGTTACTTCTTACTTAGTTTTCGCGTTGCCCGGCGACCTTCCAGCTGGTAAGCCTCCCCATCTTCCTCAGATCTTCTTCCACGCAAGCACTCCAACATTTTTTAGGCCTGCATTTCGGTATTTTTTGTTGCGGCGTTCACCTTGTCATTACATTTGCAGCTCTGTTGTCCGGCATCCTTTCAAGGTGACCGGCCCATCTCAGCTGCACTACGTGCCCTACATGTTTCTCAATTTCATCCCACTATCTGGTTTTAGTGCAGGAGTTTGCAACCTTTTCCAAATCAAGGGCCAAGATTGATTTCTTGCATATCGGGCGACATCGTAGGTATTTATAACATTTTTTTTAATTACGTAAATATTGACCCACATCGTATCCTTATACAAAAAATCACGGGGATCCTTTGCTCCTGTGAAAAAAGGCAAGCAGCAAAATGGCCATACACACTTCCGAGTTTTTACTAGTTATAACTATATGGCTCTAGTGAAACGGGGTAAAAGTCGCATTTAACCTAGGAGCAAAACGGATTAAGTCATACAATAGAGTTGTGACCTTTTGGTCCTGGTATAAATCTGACTTGTATTGTACCCCTTTTCACTAAACGCACCGAATTGAGCCCGCCAATAGCTTAGCCACAGTATAATAGCAGTATTTTTTTCTTAAACGAACGCACTACAAGCAAAGAAATAAGAATGCGTAAGAATGCTCCAGTATGGATCGCACTCACGCAGACGTGCTACCGTCTGCGTGAATACATGTCGCGCGCTCGTAAATTTTTACCCGACTGCGGCGAAGCCCAAAGGAGGGTTATGTGTTTGGCCTGTATGTATGTATGTAAGTATGTATGTATGTATGTCCGTTCCTATGTCCGCTCGTAACTACTCAACGGCACATCCGATTTTGATAAATGATACATCATTAGATTCGTCTTGATAGTGCGAGTGTCACTAGGTATGAAGTTCGTTAAAATAAACAAAATGGCGGATTTTATGCAGTTTCAAAGTGCACCGCGGTCGGTTTTTTTTTAATAAAAATGTGGTTATTGTAATTAGGGAAACTTGTATTTCTTAGTTTTATTTTTCCCTTCTTCTTCATGTTGTTTATTTTTAATATATTATTTAGTATTGGTGCTGTTATAGTGTTATCTCTTACCGTAATAAATGTGATTCTTTCTTTCTTTAAATGGTCAAAGTTAGACTAATTGTTCGTCTTTACACTTTGGCTTGGCCGCTATTAAGAGGAAACAGTAAGGTGGAGAGAATTGAAAATTAGATATTTGTAAAATGTGTCGCTGTCCCGCACTGCCCGCCTCTCCCGCGCAGAGCGCGATAGAGACGACTGCAGCTTGGACCGAAAATACCTTTTAAAATTTCATGAAAACAACGTTTCGTAGTCCCCTGATTTCTTCCCCAAAACTTAACCTATTTAACAATTTTTTTCATTAAACATTAAAGAAAGGCTTTGGCCGTGTTCCTATGTTTTCCTTTTTTTAATAATATAGTCAAATTTGTTTTCTGGATGTGTGAACACAGCGGAAAATCTGGCATTTTTTTTAGGTTTTTGAAGGTTAATATCTCTTTTGAGAATCAATTGATCGTGAAAAAGAAAACATAGGAACATATCAATAGTAGCCATAGATTTATGGACAAAAAAATATTGCTCTACTGGCATTATCCAGGGAGGAAACAGGGGACTACGTTTGTATGGAAAAACTGCCCTCCTGTTTCCTCTTAAGCTGTTGGCAGGCCGCCGATGAAACCTCCGCGGGTTGAAGACCCCTGGTTTAGGAAATACGTTGTCTATCAGTAAGGTAAATGTCCTAGTGTTTGTCAAGCACCCGGATCTACCTTACCTAGTCATGGAACTGTTTTTGGGGTTCCGTACCTCAAAAGGAAAAAATGACCCTTATAAGATCACTTTGATGTCCGTCTGTCCGTCCGTGCGTTTGTCAAGACCCTTTATCTCAGGAATGCGTGGAGATATCGAGTTGAAATTAGAAACATTTACTCAAATCTACGGTTTCTTGAAGTTGTGAAAAAATCAAACTTCTAAGTTAACGTAAAAAAAGATATGGCCGTTTATGCTGCAAACAACGTACATTTCGACTCTCTCAAGGAAACCAACCAAGAAAATATTATAAGACATCTGAATGTAAAACTGTTTGATAAATTGTAAAGAACAGGCGATTTTATTGCTAAAAAGCAATCTCTTTTTCACAACCTTTGGTTGTGACATAAATCCGCTATCTTTGAGTTTTTTAACTACGATTGCCTACAGTTATATGACTAAAACTCGGCTAATTTGTAGATGACACCGTAAAATTGCGAACACCGTTAGTTTATAATCTATCTCGTCAGATTATAAACTGTCGAAAAAATGTGATATTATAAGCAGTATGGTTCAGTTTACAATTAATCGACAGTTTATAATCTGACGGGTTAGATTATAAACTGACAGTGTTCGCAATTTTACGGTGACATATACAACTTCATAGCATATAGTCGGGTCAGAGGACAGCAGACATGCGGTATAGCTGTCTCTTGCATGCACATGTGTAAGAAGAGATAAACAACACAGGTCCGTTGAGGAACTCTAAAAGAAGTTGGGAACATATCTGGGCGGCGTAAGTCGGGTCTCGTGCGACTTGCGCATTGCAGTACATTAACCAAGTTCCAGAAAGTTGCCTAGTTAGCCTCCCGCCACGGTCAAAATTATCAGTATCTTAACTAGATACACGTGGCAAACAAGTCTATGTGTATAAATTTAAATACTTAGATCCAGGTTTTAGCTTTAGATAGGTATATTTTTATTTTAGGTGTGGATATAATTATTAATTGAAATCATTTATTGTGAGTTAGTTACAAAGATATTATACAATTATGTCAGTTTGGTAACTTATATATAAGTACTACTTAGGTGCACCGCCCTTTCAAGTGAAATATATAACAGTGAAGGCAGAAAAAGCCACAAAATTTGTATTCTTGAAATTCCATTCAGAAATATTTTTGACTGGCCTTCTGGGACCAATGCTCTTTCTTTAATTATTAAACCTTGTTTTCAAGTACAAGTTAATGTCGATTTTATAGCATACGACGATTTATCTAGAGAGATACCGTGAAGAAGATAGAAGAAGAGTCTTCTTAGTCGCGCACTCTTGGCAGAGTGGTCGTTGGTCATGTCTCGGTAGAGTCTTGCGCCACCGCTTCTCTTGTGATGCGACGCCATGTATCTCTATGTTTGACGGAGTGAGAGTTAATATTTAAGCTGGAATGTGTCACATATTTGATGAGGTCTGTCCACCGTGTTGGAGACCGCCCCCGAGATCTTTTGCCCTCGATTTTCCCTTGTACCACCAATCGTTCCATGGAGTTCTCGTTGCGGGTGATGTGCCCGAAGAATTTGAAGGTTCGTATTTGCACAGACGACGATGATCTCTCTTTAATGTTGACATTTTTCAGGATCAAAGCGTTGGTTCGGTGCGCGGTTCAAAGGATTCTGAGCATGCGTCTCCAGCACCACACTTTCAGTGCGTCAATCTTGTGGCGGACTCGCATTTTCAGTGTCAATGTCCTACGTAATTAGATTTTTTTTTAAGCTTCAGGCCAATCTTGAATACTCCATCAATTTAAACATAAACTTGTATAGTAAGAATTTTCTAAGGTGTGTGAATGTTTGTTCATCCTCTTTACGAACATTCGGACATCTTGGATAATTCTTACTATACGCATAAACAAGACATAATTTAAATAAAAATAATTTACATGTATTGTGTACATTTGACAAATTGTGTTAGAAGTGTTGGAAGTTATGGCAGGCGTACATCACTCCGCGATTTTGTTTCACGGTAATTATTATTATTATTCCTTTCCTAATGCATTAGGCAAGCCCAGGGCTGCACCGACCCCCGGCAGTGCCTGTGTGCGAAACCTATGAAGCAAGTTTTTTTGTGACTCGAACCTGGGTTTTATTAGACAGTGCGAGCTCTGTACAAAGTATTTATACTTATTCTGTGGTTATGGAACAAGTGATAAATTACTATTTAAGACTTTCACACTGTTTCAAGCGCTCTCTTTCAACTCCCGTCAAGCCATCGGAAAACAGATATGGACGAAAGTTAGTGAAAACTCATAGTACTGTATAATAACGCATACACTGTGACCCTGAGCAATCTCGGTGGAATATCTCATATTATCTCATTTCTAGAGCTCACAGATGCTTTCTCTGGCTTTACCGCAGTACTGTATGTTCTCCTTGGGAGTTCTGCTCATAACCTTTACTTATATTGTGGCTTCGGAATCGATTCTTTTATGATAGGCTAGTCTAAGTTATTGTATCTCCTACGTTATATTTTTCTGAATCATTTAGGTATATGTCGCAGCCAACTGGTTTAATTAGCCATTTGGTTAACTGCCTAGCATTTTCACTAAACTATGACCCGCCAGCAGGTCGACGAAGCCCCGCTGCGCGGGGCTTCTATTTCTGCTCTGACGGACACAAGTTGACTAACAAACCTAACCTAAAATAGGAGTGTGTTTAATGAAAAGGCTAGGCAGCTAACCAAATAGTTAATTAAGGTAGTTGTAGGTGACATAAATATGAAAATAATATTAAAATATCTTAAAAAAGATTAAATCGTGAGGCGGAACGAAGTCCGCCGGGACAGCTAGTTTAGGCGGATCTCACACTGCAGCGCGAATCGCGGCGACACACGCGACTCAGTGATTTTCAACTTTGTATGTAGAATCATCGATTTGTATAGAAAAATCGCGGGGTGGCGCACACTGGCGCGTAAATCGCGGCGACTCGCAACTACTATGCGCAGCTACACGGAAAAAATCGCGGCGACGGGCGATTTCAGTGTGTTCTTCGCTTTAGTGTAAACCAGTACTTTGTTTTTCGAGATGTCTCTGGATACTACGGTGACAATAAAGATGCGGCAATGGGGTACAGTCAGACGCAACGGTCCCTGAAGAAATCAGCTAGCTTTAGTGAGGATATTTCCATGTTTCTCGCTGAGCAGGAGCAAAACGTAGCATGTTTTAGGTACCTACTGTACTGTCTTATTAACAACTTACAAAAAATGTTAAGACTTTAATTGCTGACCGAGTGAGCGAAGCGAATGAAGTGCTGAAACAACAGAACCCTTATAAGATCACTTTGTTGTCCGTAGGCCGTCCGTCTGTCAAGACCCTTTATCTCGGGAACGCGTGGAGGTATCAGTATACAGTGTGTAAGTCTAATACGGGCGAATCTCTTAACGGTGGTTAGTATAGGACAAAGTGAAGGTAATTAGATAACATTTACTTAAAGTTGCAACAATAATTTTGTCCATACAAAATAATTCAGCCCGCAATGTAATGCAAACACACTCACGTTAAACGCTCGTTGACAGTTACGTTGACATTTCGGTACCGCCGTACCGCAACCATGTTTACAGTACATTGCTGCTGAGAAATTTAAAAAAGATTAATTATGGGGTCGTAATGAACTGCAACTTAAAAAAACCTTTTACTTCATGATTACCTAATGAATACTATGTCCGATTTAATTTATCGCCCGTATTAGACTTACACGCTGTATGTATTAAAATGTATTATTAACCCTTTTTTCGTTTGTACTCGTACGAATGGTAAACCAGGCGACCCGTATCGCTCGTGCCCAGAATACATCATTCCCGGATTACCATATTTACCAACTACCAAATTCTCGATTTATCAGATCATAAAAACATAAGTTAAGTACTAAAGAAACTGAAAGAAGTTATTTGTATAGGGGGTGTGTATTATTTTGGAAATCTGGTATACGGTGAATCTGATAAATTGAGAATACCCAAGAACCTTAAAATAAATAGCAGGACGGAGCCTCGCCAACAGAGAACTGAAGTCATTTCTAATGCGCCGGCTTCTTGTACTTACGAGCCGTACGCACACATCAACTAGTTTTTTTCCTATTGCGAGCAGCACGCACACATACGACCGCTTTAGCTTAGTTGGTAGTGATCCTGCCTGCGAAGCAGGTGGTCCTGGGTTCGAATCCCGGTAAGGTCAATTATTTGTGTGATGAGCACGAATATTTGTTCCTGAGTCATGGATGTTTTTTATGTATTTAAGTATTTGGATCTATTAAATATATCGTTGTCTAGTATCCATAACACAAGCCTTATTGAGCTTACAATGGGGGTAGTTCGATTTGTGTAAGATTGTCCCCTAATATTTATTTATTATTTTATAGGTAGCCGGCGGATTAGACATGCTTTAGTTCTTTGTTAGCGAAGTCCTTGAGAATACCAATGATGTTTTAAAAATGCGGTATTTTGGGCACGAGGGGCTCGAATCACCTTAAGATTCCATTGCAACTGATAGAAATATCACGAGATTCGAACACACGATACGTAATCAAAGCCAAATAAACTTACATCCTCCATTTTAGATGATTAAAACAACTAAGAAGAACTCGGGACGAAATGCCCAAAAGGACCCTTCAGAACAGCAGACGTGTCCGCTCCTCCCCGTTCCACTAGGGAGATGTATGTGGGTAATTATCAACATGTGTTGCCAAAGGGAAATTAACTCTATTAGTAGCAAGTTAAGGTTCAGTTAAGGTGGTGTTTTGTTGATACTAATTGATATAAAGTTGGGGAGGCTGCGGGTATGTGGAAAATTGTTATCGAATGTTCGGTATCTGGATTACAACAAGTATAGTTTGCTGGTTCGTCAAAAAAACGTATCATGGATACACCTCGTTTCGTAGAATTTTGACGGTATTTTTTGTTTACGTTTTTCGTTTTCCTAGGACATCAGAGGGATTGTACTAATTATCAGAGGGATTGTATTTAATTACTTCAATAAATCATTGGACGATTTGATTAGTTATAAGGTGTTCTCTTCCAGTTAAACTTTAAAAAAAAATTGTGGACGGTGCAACTAACGCCCTAAAAAATTATGGAGAATACATGAAAGTATTTGTTACAGTATTTTATGCCACACCTGGCCATAAAGTGGAATAAGCCGCTTTCTGGCCAAGTGTAGACATAAAATGATGTACACAACACGGGAGGTAATAAAGAAAGCCCTCTATCGCATATTTACGTCCCTCGCTTGCAGCTCGGGCTGCAAACTTAATAGGATAGTCGAAAGTAAGACAGTAGGATAGGTTAGGTAAGGTAAGTTTCAATTATAATTCGACTATTAAAAGTTAGAACATATTATTACCAATAATATAACAGGTATACAATTTTATAATAATTCAAAGACAAATTATGCATCATTCAATGAGGCTAAAGTCAAAATATTCATTTCAATAATAAAACTTGTTTTCGAACCAATATAAGTATGTACTAGAAATATTTTGTATAGAATTTAATAATTCTATATAATTTAATGTGGAACCGCCACAATATTTATTATTATTTGGCCTTTGTATTCATTATAAAACGTTACGTTGCATCAAAGTTACCAAACCCTATCCCTCAAATCTGGACATACACAAATCTCCCCTAAACTAAGCAAGAATTATCTACATTTCTACATTAGCAGTATGCGTGGGCAAGTATTTAGTCAATACTGTCGGCGCGCGCCGATCGATGCTCAGTCGACGGCGGCGCGCCGGGCAGACTTGAGCTCCATGCCGTAGCTTAAGGTAAGAATATATTCTACTTATCTCCTTTTTTTTCCTATCCCTATATACCGCCTACCTATTTCCCTAAATTCTTTCTTTTTTGATGTGATAGGTGGGAGCGGCTTGACCGTTAAGTTTTGATGTTCCGTTTAGTATTGATTTTTGTGAGTGATATTCCTAATCGTCAGAGATTATCGAGCCATTTTGGGTTTTCTTTGTGTGTGTTGTTTTCTGTGTTGTGGAAATTTTGAGGAAATGTAAGTCTTAACGAAGTGTACATTAGTTTGCGTGAAAGCTTTAGTGGTGTGTCAAATTACACATTAGACATTTAGTGATGTCTATTTGACCTTTAAGGGTTTGGTGGAATTTAAACGA
This sequence comes from Eudemis profundana, assembly GCA_947034925.1. Classification (NCBI taxonomy): domain Eukaryota; kingdom Metazoa; phylum Arthropoda; class Insecta; order Lepidoptera; family Tortricidae; genus Eudemis; species Eudemis profundana. The sequence goes on from OX344808.1 coordinate 22,328,939, forward strand.
CTGTCTATTTAAACTCATCGTAACAACTGTTGTTTGTCCAAAAATAACTAGGAGAATTCTATTTTTATATTAAGTACTTATTCTAAACTAACTATAAACCAAAAACAATAACCATCATGCCTCAATTTTCTTAAAAAACCACATTCTTGTCAAAAATCCTTATTTTTTTTAGTTTTAGAGCACATTTCGTAATACGTACCAACAGATGATAAGTATCTTTAGTCAGTATTTGACGAAAATATCTTTATGCGAGCTTTAGCATTAATGCCTTTAAATAAACTCCTCTTTTTTCCTTTTCTTCTATAAATGTTTACTGACTTCCAGTAGTTGGTAAAACTAGACATAATATGTATACCAGATTATACGAATTATTTTTCACCCGCAAAAAAACGAAAGAACAATGACTTCTCAAAACACGCAATGCAAGAAAATGGTCTCTTGATCAGTAAAGTAAAAGTCAACCCTCGTCCGGCCCCGCGGCGCCGCCGCCGCCCGGCGCATCGGCGCGGCGCCCAGGTGCGATCAGGTGGCTGCAAGTAGGTTATTGGTTAACATTGTTTAATGGTTCAAAATTCTTTACTTGTGTGTCGGGCCAGGATCTAATGATCATGTAATTTGTTTTCAATAAAATTATTATCAACTCATTCCTAACCATATCCAGCAAGGAAAGTCTAAGGAGTCGAATACCTTATTGCTCAATTTCGCTACACGTGTGAAATATAAATTAGATAAGTATTTAGTTTTACTTTATAGTAGTCCATATACTTGGTATATTTAATTTTAATTTAGTTTTATCTCCTAGATATGGCCGTTTGTGCGGCAAAAAACGTATATTTCGACACTATCAAAGAAACTAAAATTTATGGATACTTCCCGTTGACCTAGAACTATGAAATTTGGCAAGTAATACCGTCTTATACTACAAGTATAGGGAAAAATCTGAAAACTATACATTTGTAATTAAATCATAAAAAATATAGTCTTTATAGGGGAGTACGACTCGCACTCGTCTGTTTTTTTTTTCAACATGGCATCGGCGAGGGGAGGCTCAGGTGCGATCAGGCTGGTAATTAGGTTATGCTCTGCTTTCGGTGGTCATTATGCAAATTGTTCACTGTTCATCGCAGATGGGATTTGATTGTTTGAAATAGTATCTTATGAAACAGTTATTGTAGGTATGGGTCAGTAGGAAGCAGGAGTCGGATACCGGTATTTTTTCCATACAAAAATACCGGTAATTTTTCCGTTCTTTGGTCTATTATTTCATTTTTTAATCGGACAATCTAATAATACAAAATCATTACTTAAATATTAAAAACCATAAAATAATTGGGCTATTTCGGGGTTTTTGCAAAATAGCTGTTCCGGGCCCCTGGTAGAAAGGGAGGTATATTTTCCGTTCTTCACAGGCCGTGATCAGTAAAATTCAAAGGCCCGTAATTAGGTTATGCTTTGCTTTCGGTGGTCATTATGAAAATTGTTTATCGAAAACGGGACTTACGTAATGTGTGAAATTATTTCTTATAACTAGCTTATATTGGTCAACAGCCTTAAGGAAACAAGGGACATTTGCAAAACATGCCCTTAATGTTGACCTGTGTTGCGATACAGAATTATAACTAGGGTTGACAGAGTATATTATTTACAATTATTCAACTTTGCAAGCGTGACACAGTATTTTAATATTATAATTTATTTATTATTAGCTGTTTACGAACTAATTGTTACTGTACTATGGTTCTTTGTTCAATTATAACATCGTTAAATGTTTAGTTTTTTAGTGCCATCTAGTTTTTGCCTGGATATCCCCTTGCGGTCGGGGCACGATCCAAAGTATGGAGAATGACAGTCCTCTTGTTTTAATGGTCCTTGCTATTATACTGTGTATCTGGGTAGTTCTCTGCGACTAAACAGTCGCACCAATCACATCATTACCATCGCCATATTATGGATGAGCTCCCTATAAACTATGGAGTCGTTTTCGGTTATCTTGTAGAAGTCGCGTGCCTCTGCTATTTTTATCATAATGATCCTGATTGCTTTGATAAAACGGCCAATAATAGTGGCGATGGTAATGAAGCAAGCAAAACGGTATAAAATCGCAGAGAACTACCCATCTGGCAGCTGTGGACTGTGTCCAGGGTTGTGCCTCGATTGTGACATGTCCCGTCTGTTGCAGCGCAGCGCGGCGCGGCATGGAGAGTGCGGTTTCCAGCGTGGCAGCCCTCACCATGGACTGCGAAGATATGTTCAAGGAGATCACCAAGAAGCTCTACGGAGAGGAGGTAACGAGAGACGACACTATATTTACGTAGGCATTTCTCCGAGCATTTCAAACGCCGTGACTTCGGTGGGAGTGATATTTTCGAAGTTCAAAATAAAAAAATAAAATAGTTTATTTCTGCAAGTAGGCCCTCAAGGGCTCTTTTACAAGTCTTGATTCTAAATATGTATTATTTCTTTTGGCGCTTCGGGTACTGACCTTCTGGTGAGAAGAAGCGCCGGAAGAAACTCACCAGTTTCTCTTTTTAAAAATGTTTAAATATAACAACAGGTATGACATTATTACATTCGATTTCATCAATACGTTACAATAAACTTAAAATTACATTTTCAGAGATGTAAAAGGTCTCTAGGCGTCAAAACAAGACAATTAAAATAATAGAAAATAAATTGATAGTAAAATTCATGGAGATGTAAAGAGTCTCCGTTGTCAAAATATTATCTAAGTTTTGCAGGTGTAAAGGATCTCCAAACGTCAAAATATAAAATGGGAATGCTTACTCAATATCTTACAGAAATGTAAAAAATTCGCGGGATCCGTGCAACATTTTAAGTTAGAAATAAGATAAAAATCATTTATTGCAGACCGATGACCCATGGGATGTTAGTAACAGTTTTGACTTAATAACCATGTTAGTAGGCACAAAAAAAAACATTTAAAAAAATAAGGCCCGCGATTGGGCCCGGCCTCGTCCTATTTGGCCCTACCGATGGCCACTTCGACCCAGTATGGTATGTTAATGTAATGTTGAAGACGTCGGAGCTTTCTATCACATATCTGAAAAGACTGCATGCACGGATCTCGCAGAACTTCGCCAATATCGCTCCCACCGAAGTCACGGCGTTTGAAATACTTGGAGAAATGCCCACGTAGATCAAGTAGGAACTGATTATGTTCTTAAAGTCTAACATCTGAAGTATTCTGAAGCGTTCGAAGTCATACATAAAGTACCTAAAACAACTCATGATAATAAGCACAAACAATGCTATGAACTATTTCTTCTATGGATTTGAGTATAATGCTGCTCGCAAAAAAAAGAAAGTATCGAGAATGCTAAATACACTGAGTTTTAGTGATAACGTTTATTATCAATTCATTCGTATTGGGGTTTGGGGAGTCGCCTCTATAAAATATCTCTTCTCTATAGAATACTCTCATTGACAATATTTTGGGTAGTATTTCATCGTCTGCCCATATTTGATTGTACATAATTCAATTCAGCAACATTTGTTTCTTGACATTACTTTTTTTATTTAGCTTATAGGTATTTCCTTCAAATTTTGTAAGTTATTTTTCAGCTACTTACCATTATGAAATTTTGTAAACATTTGAGTTCTCATGACAATACAACATAATGATAATTTCTACTTAGTTGAGAGTCAGGTGACGGAGCCAGGACGTGGTCAATGGAATAAACTGTAGATAAAACTGTTTAACTTAACGTTTTTTAAATTATTCGCTTGTTAAATAATAATAATTTATTTTGTACTAGCATATACCTGCGGCTCCGCCCGCGTTGTTCCCGTTACTGTCCGAAGGGAATTCTTTACCGGGATATAAAGTATCTTATGTTTCAATCCAGGACTTGGTCTACTTGCATGCTATATTTTAGCTCAATCAATCCATTCAGTTGCTACCCCGTTATTTAGTAACAAACCTCTAAACATGCAAACATCTTCACAAACTTTCACATTTACAATATTAGTGTGATTTAGTTGCTATATTCATTAATTAATTCATTTAACGACTGTATTTAAATTAAAAGCCCATGGGGCGCCTAACTGTAACCAGACGTTGGTGTGGCAGGCGACCGTGGGCGGCGGCGTCATCGGCGTCGAGTTCCCGGCCGCCGAGCGCGACCTGGAGGAGGAGCTCCGCCCCGAGGAGCACATAACCGCCTGGGGGCTGGCGGCGCTCATGCAGAATGGGTTCCCGCCTCCTGGCATCCTGCAAGTAAGTACTGTTCCCTCGTTGTAGCAGTGTGGGCGTCAGTCATCGGCGTTGAGTTCCCAGCGGCTGAACGGGGCTTGGAGATAGGAGCTCCGCCCCGAGGAACACATAACCGCCTGGGGGCTGGCGGTGCTCATGCAGAATGGGTTCCCGCCTCCTGGCATCCTGCAAGTAAGCACGGGCATAACCCTTCATTGTTCTAGTCAGAGGGAATTAGAGTTCTAGGGAAAAAAACAGTGGAGCGAGACTTCGAGGTGGAGGTGTGTCCCGCGGAACACATCACTGCCTGGGCGGTGCTTATGCAGAATGGGTTCCCGTCTCAAGGCATCTTGCAATTGAGCATTATCCCTTAATTGTAGCAGTTCTAGGCATGACACAAAACACAAGCGAGACTTGGAGGTGGAACGTATTCAGAGTAGTACATCACTTCTCCCCTTGATGTCGCATGGAATAATGTGTAACGTTACGAACTTGTAATAAGTAGCTTTGGAATATTGATGGTGGCTTTTGTCCACTTGGCTTGTTCATAGGCAATTCACAGTGCAGCGTGACAAATAGCCGACGAAACTCTTGACTTGTATCTGTTGTTCTCAGGCAAACTTCACGCCGCGGATCGACCCAGCGGCCGAAGACCGCTGGACGGCGGCGGAGGAGCCACTGGCCTGGGCGCACTCCCGCGTGGCGTCCTACAACCCCGCGCAGCGCCTCTTCAAGTGCGCCGAGTGCGAGTGCGTGGGCTTCCTTGCGAGGGTAGCTGAGCACTGGCTGGGGACACACTCGCATGCCAGGGTGTTCCACTGCCCACTGGCTCAGGTACGCATTTTGATTGACGATGATTCATCTCTTTTTTAGTGTAAGACCTGAGTGGCGAGCATCCAGCGTCGCTTCCGACGCGGGGCGGGCAACGTCTATGGGTTTTGTGCAACATACACTCAGGACGCTTACATACATTTGTTTATGTTGAACATAAACGCCGCACGACCCGCCCCGCTCGAGCGTCCACTCAGGCCGTACACTTAGTGCCTCTTTCCACAACCTAACTCAGCATCAAAGGCTAGAATAGCGTGAGACACCTCTAAACAGAATCAAGTAACGCTCTATGGAGTCGAAGGTCCAGTGTCCAGAAGCGCAGAGCAATAGTAGTTAAGGGCACAGGATTCAACTGCCTGCCCGCTGGCCCAGGTATTTATTTACATATTTGTGACTCTCCTATTTCTCCATACCACATCCCATATTAATGAAAGTTTCTAGAAACACCACTATCAAAAAGAACTTTCTCTCGCTGGCTGGTAAGATGGTGTGAGCAGGGTATTCTCCTTACTGCGCTTGTAGGTAGTAGTAGTTAAGGGAAAAGGCAATCCGCAACAAAATCTTTCAGTCTAAAAGTCTCTGTCTCTCTCTTTTCCCAGCTACTACTTACATGGTAGGTCAGCCTTCCGAACTTCCCTCCTTCACGCATATCCAGCGTCAACGCTGATTGTTAACAAAATAAAGGCATTCTCATTCGTGCTTGTCCACAGTGTGGCTTCGCGAGCGGTTGGGCGCGGGCTGTGAGACAGCACCTGGCGCGCGACCACCACTCCGACCCCGCGGCCGCAGACCAGCTGCTGCGTGAGAACCCCGCCCTGGATGACGTCACACGATACTTACAGCGGCTCAAGACCAAGGTAACTGTCCAGCTAAAACCAGGTAAAATCTTAACCGGCGGCAATAGTAGCTAATAGGTTAACAGCGTTGTAGTTAGACCCATTGAGTTCACTACCGAAGAATGTAATCTTTATTCTCCTAATTTGTGCTAGGAGTGAATCAAACGTCAGCAGATTTCGTAGTAAAAGTACTCCCAGCATGTAGCAAGCCCGTTTGAGACCACTTAACAAATGCTGACGCACTAAACGGCCTACCAGTTATAAGGTCGTAATGAATATGAATTCAAATCACTAATACCCAATAGTTGAATCAGAAATGTCACCTCTGTTGCTAATGACCTGACATTCAAGATGGCAACGACTGCAACAGTGCCAATCACTCGGACGTCTAATACCTATGATTAAACTTAAAAATGCTTTCTTCAGGTGGAAAACCAGCGCAACGAGCGCCGAGCGAACCCCGTGGTGCCGGTAGTGGAGCCCCCGGCGCCCGACCCCCCGGCCGCGGCGGAGCCCGGCAAGCGCTACGCCTGCCCCGCCTGCCCCTACGCCACCGATCGCCGCGACCTCTTCACCCGCCACGAGAACATCCACCGCGACGAGAAACCCTTCCACTGCTACCTCTGCCAGAAGCAGTTCAACCGGGCCGACCACGTGAAGAAACACTTCCTCCGCATGCACAGAGACCAGCCCTACGATTTAAACAGAATACGACGGCCGACCGGCAAGCAGCAACCGACCACCACCACCCACCACTACTATACCAATCCGAAACCGCCCGCGGAACCCCCACCTACCCAGGAATACCGCGCCCCGGTGAAGATCGAACGCGCGCCGCTGGCTAAAGCCGAAGCGGCGACGACTATACCGCAACCGAAAACGGTAGCCAACACCACCCCCGTAGCGAGCCCGGCGGCGGCGCCAGGGGTGCGGCGCAAAGGGGAACGGCGGTACGCGTGCTGCTACTGCACGTGGTCAGGGGTCGACAACTGGTGCCTCAAGCGGCATTTGAACACGCATTTGAAGCCGTTTGCGTGTGCGCTCTGCGAGTATAAAGCGGCGCGCGCGGAACGGTTGGCCACGCATGTGCACAAGGTGCACAATAAGAAGGCGTGCGCTAAATGCCCGTTCCTGGCGGACGATCAGCACCAGTTGGCGCATCATTTGAGAGAGGCACAGTGAGTGTAGCTATTTAACTTACCCTTACAGCTGTTGATAGTCGACATTATGAATCTATTCTAATAAGCCGGTTTTAAAGTTATGACCTACTTTAAAACTGATTTATTAGAACAGATCATTCCGTATAAGAATTTGGTCGTTTTAAATTCTTTGCCTGTTCGAGATATATTTTTCGTTATTCGAATTCGAGATACTGCGAGATTTCACGGCTACCCCTAAATAAAACGTTGACCACCTGTGCCTACAAGCGAGTATTTCGCACAGATAGGCATATTTTCATGGAATTGCATTTCCGAAAAGCTACTAAATCTAAAGAGCGAACACAACTGGGCGCGAGAAACATTTTTTGTACAAATAGTTCAGTGAAAGAGACGGGAGATGATTATGTCGATAAACGGAGTCGTGGCTATTTGTACTTACCCTTTTCTTTGCCATATTAAAATTTCATCTATTATATAGTGCGAAGATGATGTGATGATGAGACAAGCAGACACAACCGCAACACAATTGAGCTACATCCTCATCCATCTTGCGAAGATTCCCTGTCAGCGTCAGTATTTCCGATCAATTGGACATTGTTAAGTGAAAAGGATCCAACCCACAACAAAGTGAAAGAAAAGCCAACCTTTACTTTTACAAGTACCTACATTGAAAGTTGGGATTTCGTTGAACACTAAATCCAAGCTAATTTTAAGCACACAAAAAAGTATCTATATTCAAGCGTATTACATTATTGGGGATCCGTGAATTTTTAAAAGTAATCCGGGCAATGGCACTTCTAAGTCCAGGTTCTATCTAATATATAAAAATCATACATCCGTTATCCCGTAGTTGCGTGAAAGTGGGATAAACCAACTAAAATCATTGGAGTTATGGGAAAAGGATTCAATCCACAACAAATTCTACAAAAGTGACTGGCTGAAATTTCGTGGATGATTTTATTGTGCGTTGAATCCTTTTACCTTAACTACGTCTAGTTTATCTTTAAACTTATAATATGGATTAATTACACAGCAAAATGACATTAGAAACAGCGGTAGACAATAGGCAATCTAATCGCTAAATAGGCATTATTTTCTTTTAGAGACGCTGGTGTGAATTCGGTCACGGCTACAGTAGATCATGTTTAATTTAACAATGTAGTATTTGTGTCAATAATCGTAATCCTAGGAAAGCTCTTAGCGCGAGCTAAACTCTTGATCAAGCGCACAACATCTCCAAACTACGATATTAAGAAACGAATTGGATCCGGCCCGCGAGCCAGTCCAATCCGGCCCGCGGAAGAGTCCATGGTCCAGCCCGCGAGAACTCGCTCTTCAGTGAACGAGAAAAAAAAATGACAACTCCGTGGCCGACCATGTCGCGTGGCCCGCGCGAGATGTTCAAAGCTGCAGTGTGGCCCTTTGCTAAAAATGTTTGGAAACCCCTTTATCAAATGTTAACCTAGCTTGTCATCCTCCAGCCACATCGAGAGCCGCAACCTAAAGGTGCCATCGGGCGTCCGCAACTTCACGGCGCCGGCGCAGCCCGCCGAGGACGCCACCACGTCGCAGGGACGCCGCCGCGAGCAGCGGGCAGCGGGTGCCGCCAGGCTCTTCGGCTACCTAGAGGCTTCCGGTATATCATCCGTTAACTTCAAAAAGTTTATTCTGCAAATGAGCCCACAAATCGGCGTTAAGAAGTATTACCTATATATTACTGAAGTGAATCTAGAGAGAGACATTCGGCTAAGGCTACTCCCGAAGGCCGCGTTGCTCAAAGGCTACGATAGCCTTAAAAAGTATATTGAGCTTATTTTCTTTCAGACAACTCGGGCGACGAGTACGAAGCCCCGCTAGTGGAGTTCCCGGCGGCGGGCGGCGCGCCGACGCCGAGCCCGCACTCGGCGCACGCGCCGCACGCGCCGCACACGCCGCACGCGCCGCACTACGCGCGCGACAAGGAGAACGCCGCCCCCCTCCACCACGCGCTGCACCACGACTGCCTGCGATACTAGTACCTGCCGCCAGATTATATCATTCTATTATACACACGTTTTATACCGAGTTTCATTCCGCCGACCCTCGAACCCCGTCCATATTCAGTGTATTTATTCTGCCCTCACCGTCTATTGGGTCGGGCCGGGTGCATAGATATATTGGACACATCTATATTGTCGAGGATCGGTTTATAGGGTAAAGTGATTAAGTTAAAACGAAATTAATATTAAGGCGTGTCCTAAAACATTTAGGCGTCTACTTGGCCACTCCTGTATTATAATATTCGGTGGTCAGCAATTCAGTTTGGAGATAAATGGGTTTCGCAGTCAAGCTACAGTTTGTTTCACATAACAAAATAGTGGAAGATTAGCGTCTCTTGTCCTAAGAAAACTGACAACAATTGACAGAAAACGGAATAGGTCCTTCCAAAAAACAGAATTACACTTAAGAATCCCTGTCTTTTACCGAACGAACTGCAGTAGAACTATTTGATGAACTAGCTCACACTCATACTAGTTAATTTTTTTTCGCAATGAAATTGCGACTTGATCATTTGTGTACTAGAGTAATTACGAAACTCGTGTCTCGCAATTAATACGGATGTGAATTAATTATAAAGGTTTGAAAATAATAAAACAAAATTACGCGGGTAATACTGGTTTATTGTGTACGAGGTTACAGAGGTACAGATTCGATACAATATATCACAGACGACGGCCGCCGCTCTACCCTCACTACTTCAATTTCATCAACTAGCTCACAGACTCACCATCAACTACCTCAATCGTACAATTTCATCATTCCTCACTAACCCGTTTATACGAGTAATTAGACATAGTTATAGAGAAAGGACTCAACCCACAAGAAAGAGATCAAAGATATTACAACCTTGTATTGTCAACAGAAGGTTGGAATGTTGTTGAAGACTTTGTTATACGTTGGATCCTTTCCCTCAATTTTCATTGAAGTCACCAATGAATGTCAATTTTGCACCAGCAAATAAGTTTTGTAATTCTAAAAGTACTTCGAGTAGATTGGATCACAACTACGTCCAATTTCACATTTGCTCAATAGCTCAATATACCAATTTCATCTGCCTTCAATTTCACAAATTCACCCCCAATTTCTATAATAGTGTATAAAGTTTGGCGTTGGATGAGACAGCCGATCGTTATTGTTTTCATTATAGGCCTAATTTAGAATGTGACCGTGGCGGTCTTATTAGATTTAACGCGTAAACGATTATTTTGTATCGAAGATAAAACTTTAGCACTGTCATACATTAAAAAATATAAAAGTTGCCACATCAATCGCATCTTCCAATATAATCATGTTTGGACGTAACATTTTCGTTACTAGTTTGCATTGTTTTCGTATCCCACCGACACTCGTGTGTCGTCGACGACATCCCTTGTCCCTTTATCTCTTTCACTGTAAAGGGTGAGTGCTGACTACAGTGCGCGACATAGGTATTCATATCGTTATCGGTAGTGTGAAAACGCTCTAAGTTATGCGTCGGCATATATTATGTAAATTTTCAAGATGTTATAACAATGTTGTTTACGATTAGTTTTTAATATCTTGTTTATTAAAGGATCTCCGTAATTTTGTGGTGTGCATTAAAGAGTATTCTATATTAGTTTGAGAACGGCAGCATGTCATGCATGACAAATAATCGTACTTCACTAATTTTCACAGTGACATAGTCACTACACTGCGGTAAACTTTAGTAATATTGGGCAAAATTATTAAAAAAATACTGGATTTAATGTCACATGTTGTCATATGTTTAGTGCGCTAAAACAGTTGATAGCAAACACATGTCGACACTAGGACAGTATTTAAATAATTATAGGTATTCATATTTCCTCGACATTCGTTAAAATCACATGGGTCACGCCTAAAACCTTTGTATAGATTGCAGAACTTATGTCTATGAAATAAGATTCAAAATCGTGTACATATTTTTAGACTTGGCTGTGCTGTCCATGCATGACGCAAGCTTGCAATCTGAGTGCAAGCCATTTTTGGCAGTTATCTACTTACGTAGTTACCGTATACTCATTATTATATCATTAATTATTCAAATTCATTTCGTTTTAAACTACATATCGCCTTTCCCTATATTACTAGACACCATAAAATACTTAAAGTTAAATAAAATCTACTCTAAATCGGCTACCGCATCCAAGTTCACTGCATATAAAAATAAATGATATATAAAATAGTTCTTATATCGATATAAATACGAACTAATTTCTCACACTCGAGCAGCGGCCGGCTAACCCGAAGGCTGGATATAAGAAATAACTACTTCGTGACCTGAGAATAAAAGGTTTTAAGTGAGAAATGTCTCATCAAAAGAGTATATTTATTCCTAAATTCGACCTTAGCGTATCAGAGATTAGGTTCAGTTTCAACGAAACAACTCAGTAAATCATAACCCCTTTTGAAAAGGCGATCCTCAACTGTGGAGGTTAATATCAAGCCTAATAGTAATATCATAAAATGTATCTTACGACCAGGTGGAATTTGGAACGTTTCGATTCTCAGGTCACGATTTGTGGATGGCTAAAATGGAAAAATTACCCACTCGCTTCAGCATTTTTCTTTGCTTTAAACTTCGTCCTCGTTCACGTCTGTTCATACGCAGACTTTCTACACTATACACATGTTAAACACACGAAAGTCTGTCCACGAAGCTGTAACTTCGTATTTTATGCCATCGACCTACAATTGAACGTAGGTAAGGACAAATAATTTAAAACTTAACAAAGTCTACAAAGAAATTCCAAGCGCAGTGACGGTTGCAATTTAATTGAAGATTTTGTGGGTCGGATCCTTTTTGCTTAACTACCAACTAACGCCGTCGCGAACAGTAGTCCTTAAACATGACTACTAGCCATTCACTACTGACTAAATTACTGTGAAGCAGTACAGTATTCCAGGCTACAGGAATCTTTGCATATCATTGTAATGTCTTTACAAGTCGTTTATTATTGTACTTAAACATGATGTTTTATTTTGACCATTTTAACCATCCGTAAGCGTCAAGACAGGACCGCTAGTTCGAATAAAACTTACCCTATAGACAGTGAGTACATGAGATGAGCACACAAAAATACATCCATCCATACAAATTCGACAACTCTTGATAATAAACGTTGTCCATACAATAATTATTAAAATAGCAATACATTTATATCTAGATTCTGAACTCGCATATAAGTCGAATTATTATGTCAATAAAGTCTAGAAAAATAATTATGATTAAGACGCTGATCTTTTTGAACTGGATCAACAAATGGAGCATCTTCTGGGTCATTCTATTATGATCAATCTACCAAGCATTCATTTTGTGATTTAAAATTGTGACACTTCAGTTAAATTAAAAAAAAAAACGCCTTATAAGACGCAAATGTGATTCGTGTTTATGTTTAGAAAGGAACGCCGCTATAGTAGCTGCGCTCCCTCGCACTAACTAAAATACGTTTTTCACTTGTCAACCCAGCAGAAACGTCAACGGTAAGACATCGCAACATAAGAACGTTTATCGGACGCATTATTTTAGACCGAGTTTTTGGTCGACGATTTTGAAGCCTCGATTTCATTTTTGACGATTGCACCATCGCAATACAAAAATAAAAGTGATAATAGTTTTACGAAATATTAATAGAATGAGCAAGTATTTGAGCACAAAACTTACTGATACTTGATTTTTTTTATTGTTAACTCTCATTCTCGAGTTTTTTTTTAAGAATATTTGTATTCACTGGGTACTGGATACTGGGAGCGAGAATTCCGTTTCCTTTAGTTGTATGAGCTACAAGTTAATTTGCCTATAACGATAGTCATATCGATACCTCAAGACACAACTTCGATTAAATATCCTTTATAACTGGTGATATATTTAGGTATGACATTCAAAGTACAGTCACCGGCGATAATATTTGACAAAAGGAGGGACGCATAAAGACCTGATACGACCTTATCACTAAAGGAATAGAGTGGTGTAAGATATTTTGCATGCCTCAATTCATTATATGAATCATAATAAGTCAGTGTGGCGAACTAAAGGTATTCAGTGTGTAAATTATGAATAATAATGTATCTGAAAAGTCATCGCGCGGCTAAAATTAGACTCCCACATTCCAGATTTCACATTTGACGTGTAGCCTGAGGTATCGACAAAAGTTAGGTGCAATCGTCTTATCAAAAAAACTTAACGATCGGTTCCCGTCTAAGACACCGTATCGAAATGCGTCTTTTAATGAAATACAAATTTATTTCTCATAGTATAGTTCAAATATTTTGTGCGTTTTTGTAACACGAAATCCTAACACGCCAGACACAGGCTTAGAGTAAATTTGAGTTTAAACTATGTGAGATAAGAATGAATTTCATTAGTCGTATTTCGATTCGATGTGAACGAGAATCGTGCTTAAATGGCCTCATCGGGCGGCGGCTGCGGACGCGCGTGTTGCGGGTGCGGCGTCGGCCGGCGCAGCAGAGCCGGTTTAGCCGCCAACGCCGGCTTCAGCGAACCTCCAGTTAAGGTGAGGTCGGCGAACTTGGCCGCCACGCGCGCCGTGTTCCGCGCCGGAACGGGGCTTCCTTCGGGCACGGCGGAGGCCGAGGGCTCCGCTTCTGGCTCGGGCTTTTTCTCCTCGGTGTCCGGAGGGTCGTCGGGGACCGGATTTATTGTGCTGCTGTCTGATGACGACGGCCTGGAATTTTGTTTGAAATCATTTTAATATAAGAGTTTTAAAAGATGCTACTTTTTCATTGTGTTTAAAGTTTGTATCATAGTTGATTTTTACTTTTACATGACACTACTTTTTAATCGGTACTGATAGCAATGTGGGGCAAGTAGCGGCTTCTTCTGTCTTCTTAATTTTTTTAACCGCGATTCCGATTCGTCTGATCGCAACAATAAGTTGACGGTGAAGATGCAAGGTGCAGAATAACTTATCTAAGTTTAGGTACTCACTTGTGCGCAGGGCGCTTCTTGAGCGTGTCGCGGTTGTGCGCGAAGGTGTCGGCGGCGTCGGCGGGCGGCGCGCCCGGCTCAGGCGCCGCCGCCGCCGCGAGCCGCGCCGGCAAGTCCAGCACTAGGTCCGGCGTCGCTTCTGCTAGTCTGCTGTACATACAACACAATACTATACAATAATTACAATGCAAACTTATATAAAAACAAAGGTAACCTAGTATGTACTTATAAATCCATCAGCCCATACATTTATAATCAACGAAGGAATGAGACATATTGCTTTAAATTTCACGCCTGTTTATTTTGGACAGCACAGCACAGCGCCAAATTACAATTAATGTGACACTACACATTTACAGTTACACTTAAAGCATTTAGCCTATAAGGCAGGCATAGATATTTGTCCAAAGAGTCGGTTTGGGGACAGTGTAAGCGCTCGTAGGCCAATGCGTGTTACAAGTAATGCCATCTGCCGAATATAAGGTAAACAATACTATTTTCGGCTGAGTGTCAATCATTGTATAGTTTACCTTACATAATGTGTAGTCCGCGAGTCAAGCTTTTGGAGATCGGGTTTTTCATAAATAAATGTTCGTTATTTTTTCAAGGAAATTAAGTTCAAAACTGATAAGCCGTTTTGTCCTTATATACCACACTCTCTATTCAGTAACGGAGAGTGTTGATTGTTTCAAAGCTTGGGCGCGAACTATTAGCTACTAGGGGTCATCCATTTAGTACGTCACACCCATGGGGGGGGGAGGTCTAGCCAAATGTGACAGCGCATACTAACAAGGTCAAATATGTTAGGGAAAAGTGACATGGGGGGGGGGGGGGTCTAAAAGTCTAAAAAATCGTGTGACGTACTTTGTGGATGACCCCCTATGACTTAGTTAAGGGAAAATGATCCAGTCCAGAGAAACCTTCAAAGGAATGTAAATATTTCGTTTGAGCAAATAGTAAATAAATATCGGAGAACAACTTAGTCCCATATTAACCATTTAACCAACGTTAATAATAAGTACTAACCAACGAGGGTAAATTCGATATTTAAAATTTATTTGCATGTGGGTTTGAGGATCCAACTTGGATCCTTTTCACTTAACTACGAAAAATGTTATTATTATTATGCGTTGCATTATGCTCGTTATTATGTTAGCACTTACCGGCACTGCGCGGCGGAGGTGGAGGCGGCGGGGGACGGCTCGCGGACCTGCGCCCACGCACAACATTGTAACAACCACACAAATATATCGAGGTAGGACGAAATTGTTCGTCGACTTGTGTGGGAACCAAGCGTGTAAGATTTTGCGGTAGACGTTTAACGTCAAAACTGTAATATAGTGGTGGAAAACATAAATTTTCCATTTCATTTGGTGGTATTTAAACATTTAACTATACCATTATTCATAGTAATAAAACAACTTAAACGGATTAAATCGCGTATATTACTACATTTTAAGGCCCGACGTTTCGTAACCCTTTTCAGCGTTCGTGGTCGCGGGTAGTCTAAAAGTAATATACGCGATTTAATCCGTTTAAGTTGTTTTATTACTATGAGTGATAATCGCGGAAACCAAAGACAATATTATATACCATTATTATCAAATTTTACAAATCTGATAATAATATTGTCGGCAACTGAAATTAACGGCGTGCAAAGTAGGTCACCGCCACTTCTTTTTAGCAGGCGAGGTACATACACTTTAACCTCCCTCGATATATTTATGTGGTTTGGGTTCAGTTTATCTACATTCCTACTTCGAACTCATACTAAATGTTATTAAGTCCTTTCTCTATACAAAAGCACCGCAGGTTTTTGAAGCTTCGGATCCATATAAAATCTCTAGGTTTAGAAAATAGTACATTACATACCGAGGCCAGTAGAGTAAGAAATGCCTCAGATCTCATGGAATTGTCGGCCGAGGCGAAGCCGAGGACGACAAACATGTGATCTGAGGCTTTCTTATTTACTGCCCAAGGTTTGTATACTATTTTTCTGTTCGACGGAGCCAGAAAGCGGCATCTTTAAATCGGCAAGGTGACGCTTGCCGGCCGGAGGGCAGAAAAATAACGAATTGACCATCGAGAATATTGTCCAACTGGGAATATGAACGAATCGGGAATAGGGCCGAATTAAAAGTAGTATATGGACGAAATGGAAATATTGGAAATGTCGCAAGGTGAACCTGAAGGGCTAGAATTTCAGTCAATATCAGGTGGGTGGTAAATACTCGTCTGCCACATTTTGGAAATACGGATATCCTATGATCAGTTGTAGGACTTGTAGGGCGTGCAGAACCGGGAAATTTTACTATGAGAGAACCGGGAATTCCCGGTACTACCATTCTAAAATTTCCCGGTTCCGATCATCTCCACCTGACTCAGGTGATGATTTCAAGTTTCGATGGGGATAGAAGTCGTTCGCGCTCGCAGTCCACATCATATATCACTTATAAAGTAAATAATGTACAATCACTCGCATTATCTGACAGGAACAAGTGCTCAAAAATATGTACGCTCTAACGGCTTGGAAATAGAGATGTATTATTGCAACCTGTCAGGTACCTATTAATGCACTTGTCTATATGTATGTAGTAGGCGCGTTGATTTAGAAACACGACATCGATATGACAACGTGATGTATATGTACCCAGCTATACGAATGCGCTCGCGCATACCTACCTTCATTGTTACCAGTCAGTAATAAATCGGCAGTTGAACATAGCGGTTGTTTTACTTACGTCCATACATCTCAGTGTCGAACGAGGATCGCAAATACCCCCGCGTGTGTAATAAAAATGTCTCTTTTGGGAAATTTGACCAATTTTGACCATAAAACGTGCGAGTGGTCAATATTCAAAGGACGATTGACACAATTCCTTAAAGTAAATACAGTGACGGACGAAAACAAAAGTGCAATACTCATAACTCATCTCACGGACGAATCGTACCGTTTGTTACGTAACCTCGCTTATCCGAGAGATGTCGATGCGCTTAGTTACAACCAGCTGATTCAAATACTCGACAATCATTTTAAACCGAAGCAGTGTTCGTATGCAGACAAGGCACGGTTTTATGGAGCGACACGGAACCTAGGCGAAAGTATAGGAGACTGGGCGGCGCGGCTGAGAGGTCTAGCTAGCTACTGCGACTTCGGCGTCGCCTTGGAGACGAATCTTGCGGATCGTTTCGTCCTAGGCCTGGGTCCTGGCCCTGAACGTGAAAAACTGTTTGAGCAGAACGCTTCGACTTTAAAACTTGGACAGGCCTTGGAAATAGCGGAGAAAGCGGAATCGGCTAAGGAAGCAAAGGCTGTGATGACCAGTACCACCTCTATCAAAGAGGAGCCTCTGTACCGCGCGTACAGCGAGAGGAGGTACGGCGGCGGCGGCAGCGGCGGCGGACGGCGCGGCGGAAGCGGCGCGCAGGTGCCAGCGCCGGCAGCGAGTCGCGATCAGCAGCGAATGATTTCTCGATGCTCCGTGTGCGGCATGAAGAGTCACGATGGTGACCGATGTCGTTACAAGGCCTATAGGTGCCAGAAATGTGGTCTTGTGGGACACTTGAAGAAAGTGTGCAAAAATACGCGTCTCAATAATGTAGAATGTGTTGACAACCCGGGTGAACAAAATTGTTGCGAGGAGTGTCATATGTACAATTTGAGGTACGTAAACAATAAACCTATTGAACTAAATGTGAAGTTAGGAGATATTCCTGTTTTAATGGAATTAGATTCCGGGTCTGGTACTTGCGTTATGTCAGAAAATATGTATCTAAAATTTTTCGCTAAACATACGTTAAAAGAATGTAATGTTAAAATGTGTCTGTATAATGGACATAAAATCTCACCTCTAGGTTATTTCCCCATAGACGCCACGTACAATGGTCAAACTGAATTGATAAATATATTTGTACTAAAAGGCGTAGGGCCGGGCCTTCTCGGGCGAGATTTTATGTCTGCGTTTAACCTGGTTTTAACGACTAAAATAAATAAAATAACTAACTCCAATAATGATGAGATACGCACATTGCTGGAACAATTTCCCGAATTATGGCGCGATGAACTCGGAGCATTTAATAAGTTCAAGGTTACCTTACGGTTAAAGGATGATGCAACACCCAAGTTTTTTTAAGCCGCGCCCTGTACCCTTTGCCCTAAAAGATAAGGTAGAAGAAGAATTAGATCGGTTAATAAGTTTAGGTATTTTAATCCCAGTTAACCACTCGCAGTACGCCACTCCCATAGTTCCTGTTCTCAAAAATGGAAAAGTTAGAATAGCTGGCGATTACTCGGTCACATTAAACAGGGACTTGTTAATAGATAAGTACCCCTTGCCTCGCATTGAGGAAGTATTTGCTAAGCTAGGAGGAGGAGAGTACTATAGTAAAATTGACCTAAAAAACGCATACAATCAGTTTCTATTATGCGAGTCGTCACAGGAACTTACAACCATTAATACTTCTAGGGGGCTTTTAAAATATACTCGATTAGTTTACGGCATTGCTTCAGCTCCAGCTATCTTCCAGAGATCCATGGAAACGCTTTTGTCGGGGATTGAGGGTATAAGTTGTTGGCTCGACGATATATGCATTACGGGGCCTAATAAAGAAACTCATTTAAGTAGGTTATGCGAGGTTTTAAGTAGGTTAAACGAGGCCGGTCTTAAACTACAACGGGAAAAATGCGAATTTTTCAAACCCAGCGTCACATATTTAGGATATGTTATTAACAAAGAGGGGCTACATACTTGCCCCGATAAGGTTAAAGCCATAATTAACGCGCCAGAACCCACTAATGTTGCCGAAGTAAAACGATTCCTAGGTGTAGTTAATTACTACAGGAATTTTATTCCGAACGCTTCGGGCATCATGAGTCCGCTGCATGAGTTGCTGCGTGCGGACGCAGAATGGCAGTGGGGCGAGCGACAGCGCAGCGCCGTGCAGCGAGTGAAGCGGGAACTGGCCTCCGAGCGCACGCTGGCGCACTTCGAGCCCGCGGCTCAGTTGTCGCTGGCGGTCGACGCGGGACCCTCAGGACTCGGAGCGGTCCTCTCGCAGCGTGACCAAACAGGTTTTGAACGCCCATTAGCTTTTGCTTCGCGGTCATTGACGGCTAGTGAACGTCAGTACTCTCAGCTGCAGAAGGAAGCCACGGCCATTATTTTTGGTGTAAAAAGGTTTCATCAATACCTTTATGGCCGCAGCGAACCATTTATCCTGAAGACCGATCACCGCCCCCGGGTGTCAATTTTTGATAAAAAAACAGGTATATCTGTCACCACGGCGCTGCGTCTTCAAAGGTATGCGATTATTTTATCGGCTTATAATTATATTGTGCAATATACGTCAGGTGAAAGTAATTTAGTAGCAGACTATTTTTCCCGGGCCCCCTTGGAAGAGACGGTGTCCGCAACGGATGCGGAATTCGATACATTTTGCTCGCTAAAATTCCTGGACTCCGTTTCTTCCGCGGTACAAGCCAAGGATATTAAATTAGCCACCGAAAATGACAACGTTTTAAAAACAGTGATTAAATACGTTAATAATGGTTGGCCGCGTAAGATAAGCTGTGAATCGATAAGGCCTTATTTTCAATGTAAAACCGATTTGCAACTTGAAAATGGGACCTTATTACGGGGTCATAGGGTCGTAATTCCTAGCACTCTTAGAGAAAAGATGCTACAAGAGCTGCATAACTCGCATTTAGGAATAATAAAAATGAAGAGTAACGCGCGCGGTCGCATGTGGTGGCCAGGAATCGATTCCGATATCGAGCGCTGGAGTGGGGCGTGCGAGACGTGCACGGCGCTGAGGCCCGCGCCGCCGAAAGAGGCGCCCGCGCCGTGGCCGCGGCCCCCTGGCCCGTTCCACCGTATTCACATAGACTATATGTCGATAGGGCAAAGGGTGTATCTTGTTGTTGTAGACGCGTATAGTAAATGGCTCGAATGTTTATATATGAATAACGGTACATCAACTCAAGCACTGATTTCTAAACTTAAGAGTCTATTTGCCACGTTCGGATTAGCCAATACGCTAGTGTCGGATAATGACGTCAAAATAAATTGCAGCGAATTTATTTCATTTTGTTCCAGCAATGGTATCAAATATATTACCTCGCCTATTTATCATCCGAATAGCAACGGATTAGCTGAGTCTTCGGTCAAGATGTGTAAAAAAATGCTAAAATGTATATTAAAAGATAATTTAAGACCAGATTTAATTCAGGAAAAATTGCTAGGGTATTTGTTTGAATATAGAAATGCTATTCACTGTACTACGGGCGAAACACCGGCGCGATTGATGTTCGGTAGAAATTTAAGAACTCGTCTCGATCTAATACTACCACCAGCGAAGCAAGATAAGTGTGAATCACCACCTCATCGTAGGTATTTCGAGATCGGTGACGTTGTTTTGGCCCGATGGTACAGTGCGCGGAAAGAAAGCTGGGAACTAGGCATTGTTAAAAATAAAATAGGTAATAAGATGTATAAAATTTTTATGTTTAATTTTGACTCCATCCATCCATCATTTTAGCAGTGCAAAGAAACTGAAAAAGTATGTTAAATTGAGGAAATTTATAAAGCGCTGCCAAAGACTAAATAAGTCAAAACACAGTGTGCAGCAGAATGTAAAACTGATAAAAGAACGCAGTGTCTTAGTGAATAAATTGAATGCTTGTAGACTTAAACTAGAGTGTAGTGTTAAATCATATGACAATGACACCAATAGGCTGCATATTGACATTAACAAACTAGAAGAGTCTCTCCGGACTATAAGTGCTAAATATGAACACAGCCAACTGGAGATCAGTGAGCATGTGAAGGCTGCGTCGCAGCTGCTGGACATGTGCCGGGAAAATGAGGAACGCTTCGACTCACTAGTGAACAAACATATGTGTACTTGTGCCACTGGGAGTCTCCTCGCTGCCCCGGTGCCTCAGCGCGAACTCTGCGAGGATCCCCGGCTCGAGTCTTGTGTGGTGCCCCGGCCTAAGTCTGGCAGGAGTTCCCAGCCCAGGACCTGCAAGGCTCCCGTGAGCTCTGCGCCCGCGCCGGCGGCACCCGCATGCCCTGCGCCTGCGGCACCCGCACGCGCTGCGCCCGCTCGCTCCGCGGCTGCGGCCGCAAACGCCGGCCCTGCGGCTGCCCTCGACGGCCCTGCACCCGCCCGCACCGCGGCTGCAGCCGCCACCGCCGGTCCTGCGCCCGCCCGGCCCGCGGCTGCGGCCCCCCCCGGCGGCCCCGCGCTCGCCCGCCCCGCACTCGTGGTGGCTCCGTCCGGCGCTGCTCCCGAGGCGGCTCCGCGCCGCGTGGACACGACGCCGCGGCCGCGCACCGGCGCACTCGCCGAGCCCCCCGCGCCCGTGGTGTTGCCCCGCGCTCCGTCGACAGTCATTTATTCTGATGACGTAGGCGTGGGCCTCGGGTCCTTACTGAGCCAATGTCTGCGGCAGAAGGTCCGAAATAATTGTTTGCGTGGTGCTTCCATTGATCGCTTCGTGGATCGGTTGTCGAAGGACAGTTTTGATGGAGGTACCACTCTAATTGTAATATTAGGTAATAGTCTAGGACTTAAGAATTCTAAATTGATATCGCTGCTCCGTGTCCTGACAGACATTGAAGAGCGTGGAATTCATAAAATTATTCTCTGTGCACTTCCCTACTCGAAGACTGTGTCCGATGAACATAACGTCAAAGTGTCACGTTTGAATTCCATGCTGTACAATGTGACATGTTACAATAATAAGTATCATTTCTTTGATACTAACAAGTTTTGTAAAACTTTCAGACTGTATAAGTATAGAATGTATTTATCTAAAAAATGTAAACGAGCAACAGCAGCGCTTCTCGCATGCAATGTTGAACCTGGGCACATTGACTCGACAGGCAGTAGCAGCGCCGCCCCGGCCGCCGCCGCCGCCGCCGCCGGCGGCGCGCGCGCGCCCTCTCCCGCGGGCCGCCCGGAACATTTAAACTGACGCGGGCGACAACGGAGAAGCACCGAGAAGTGAGTTTTGTCCACCAAAACTTGCAGGGCTTTTCCAGCAAAGAATTAGAGGTGGGTCTTTTCTTGGACTCTCAGGGTATTGATATTTTCTGTGCAACGGAGCACTGGCTCAAGGAACATGAACTGGCCTTACTTAATTTTTTTAACTTCAATGTAGTTAGTTCGTTCAGTAGAAAGAAGGCCATTCGCGGGGGCTCACTGATTATAGTAAAAAACAAACATAAATGTAAGGAAATGAAACACATAGTAAAACTTTCTATTGAGCGAACTATTGAAATATCTTGTGTAGAAATTGAAAGTCACATTATAATTTGCTTATACAGGCCACCGTCATCTGACTTTAGCCAGTTTGAGGCCGTAATGGAAGATGCTTTGAAGCAAGTCTTTGTTAGTAGTAAATTAATAATAGTATGTGGGGATTTTAATGTCAACATGCTAGACCTTGCACACCCCCTTACGGTTAGGATATTAAGCCTATTTAAATCGTTTGGCTTGTATCCTTTATACAATGAACCCACTAGGGTTACGTCCAGCACGGCGACATGTCTAGATAACATATTTTGTAATTGTGAAGCTACTAATAAAACGATTCTTAATTGCTTTAACTCTGATCACCGCGGACAGAAAGCCTTTTTCAAAGTAAATGTTCATACCGAACAGCAAATTATTACATATAGGCCCATCACGGAGAGTCGCATGGAACGATTTAAAGATAACATACTTTGTCGAGTTCCTGCGCTCCCGACTATCAGTAGTGATCCTAACGTACTCTTTAAAGAGTTATCAGAGGTGATTCATGACGTGCACAAAGACATATTCAAATGTAAAACTTTCAAGCGAGGCACAAAAACAAGGTTTAGTGACTGGGCCACATCAGGTATACATAAGAGTAGGAACAGATTGTATGAATTGTACGAAATGAAGAGCTACATACAAGATGATAATTTCACAGAATATGTTAGAAATTATTCGAAGATGTTTAAGAAAGTTTGTGCCGCCGCCAAGGCTTTATACTTAGGAAATAAAGTTAAGTCAGCGGAAAATAAAGTAAAGGCAGTCTGGAACATAATAAACACAGAGACTGGCAAAACAAAACCCCGTGAAGGCCATTACCGACTTAAAGTCGAGGAACAAATCCTGACCGCAGACTTGGACGTAGCTGGCGCCTTTCAAAACTTCTTCACAAACATTGCTGTGAATACTACGGTAAACCTGAATTCTTCTGTAGCGAAGGCTAGCTCTTTTCTAGATCCTATTAGTACCAGATATGATAGGGAATTTCACTTCCAACATACAGATCCCTATGAAATAATAAAAACGTTTA
The DNA here is from genome assembly GCA_947034925.1 of Eudemis profundana. NCBI lineage: Eukaryota > Metazoa > Arthropoda > Insecta > Lepidoptera > Tortricidae > Eudemis > Eudemis profundana. Next base: position 22,352,301 of record OX344808.1, read on the forward strand.
AATCCCTGAAGCTGAAAAACACCGAGGACCTTTGGGGTATTTCTGTCAGAGTCATGCAATCTGTCATCGATATTGTGGCGCCATCTCTAGCCATTGTGTTTAATGCTTGTGTAGATAAGTGTATTTTCCCCGATCTGATGAAATATAGTAAAGTCATTCCTTTGTTCAAATCGGGCAGCAGGGATGATCTTGGGAATTTTAGACCGATTTCTATATTACCAGTTCTTAGTAAAGTCTTTGAAAAAGTCATACTAAACCAATTGCTTCGTCATTTTAACAAGTATGAACTACTGCACGACCAGCAATTTGGTTTTACAAAAGGCCGCTCGACGACGGACGCCGCGACGGTGCTTATTAAACACATCTATGATGCGTGGGAAGTGTCACAAGATGCGATAGGAATCTTTTGCGATCTTTCCAAGGCGTTCGACTGTGTGGAACATGAGACACTGGTTCACAAACTAAAGCATTACGGCCTGTCGACCGAGGCCTTAAACCTTGTCATGTCTTACCTTAGCCAAAGAATTCAGAAAGTGGTTGTTAACCGAATTGAGTCTAGTGGTTCGACTGTAAAGCTCGGAGTACCGCAGGGCTCGATTTTAGGTCCGTTTCTCTTTCTTGTGTATATAAATGACCTTCCTTACCACATAGAACAAAATTGTAAAATAGTTTTATTTGCTGATGACACCTCATTGATTTTCAAAGTTGATAGACAACTAGATGACTATAGTCACATCAATGAGACCTTAAAATTAGTGCTACAGTGGTTCACAGCAAATAACCTGGTTCTGAATGCAAAGAAGACAAAGTGCGTGAAATTCTCTTTGCCAAATGTAAGAGAGGTTGACACATCTATATCTTTAAACGGTGAGAAACTTGATCTTGTTAACAATACACTCTTTCTTGGGCTTACCCTGGATCACAACTTGCAATGGGCGCCTCATATATCTACTTTGGCTAACCGGCTGAGCTCTGCCGCTTTTGCTATAAGACGAATAAGGCAATTCACTAACGTGGAAACCGCTCGCCTTGTTTATTTCAGTTACTTCCATAGTATTATGTCTTATGGCATACTGATCTGGGGTAAAGCAGCAGACATAGATACCATCTTTGTTCTACAAAAAAGAGCGATTCGATCCATATATAACTTAGGATCTAGAGATTCGCTGAAAGAACGTTTTAAGGAAATAGAAATCCTCACAGTGGCTTCACAGTACATATTAGACGTGATAATGTATACGCACAAGAATATCAGCTCCTTCAAAAAGCAGTCTGATGTCCACAGTTTAAATACGCGGAACAAACATAAGCTGTTTGTCCCAAAAATCCGTCTACAGAAAGTAAGAAAATCTTTCGTGGGCAACTGTGTTAGATTCTACAATAAGGTACCCCTAGATGCATGGGAACTGCCTTATAGTTCGTTTAAAAATTACATTAAATCTGCGCTTTTGAAGAGAGCTTATTATAAAGTCCAAGATTACTTGGATGACAAAGAACCATGGCCAAAGCATCAGTCGCAGCAGTCGTCGAAATAGGGCAGTGTCCCGGAGAGGTTTAGGTACATGATGCCTACAGATGGCGTCGCTGCTACGGGCTGTATCGTTCCATTGTTACACTTATTTTTATTGTAATTTTATTTAATTATTTGCATTTTGACATACTGAATACATACCTGTTATGTATACTGTAGCTAGTTGTAATGACTGTTAGCTTAATAGTCTATTTCTCGACGTGAAACATACGTTTCCCATTTTGTATTTCGACGTTTGGAGTTCCTTTACACCTCCAAAACATAATGTTTTGACAACGGAGACTCCTTACATCTCCATAAATTTTAGTCTATGTTTGCCTATTTTCTATATTTTTTATCGTGTTTTGACGCCTAGAGACCCTTTACATCTCTAAAAATGTAGTTTTAAGTTTTGTAATGTAATGGATCCGGAGATTATATACGTCTCTCGGTAAAATGTAAAAAAAACTGTGCCCAGTTATTTGCTTGTTGCATTTTTTTAAATATTGTCATCTTATGTAATAATGTCACAATTGTTGTAATGTTGTTTTTAAAAGAGAAACTGGTGAGTTTCTTCAGGCGCTTCTTCTCACCAGAAGGTCATCTACCGAAGCGCCAAAAGAAAAGAATCAGACATGTAAAAGAGCCCTTGAGGCCTACTTACAGAAATAAATGAGTTTGAGTTTGAGTTTGAGTTTGACTCTTATTGTATAAGGCATACGGATCAACTCCTAAAATATAAGGGAGATGTCAAACTAAACAGACCGTCTGTTGATCAGGCGCCCACAGATCGGGTGTCCACATTATCTCCTGCTGCACCTGAGCCTCAGGTACCTTCAGTACCCGCCCCCGCCTCGAGTCTTATACAGGGTGTCCCTAAAACCAACTTTTATACGATCAGGGCTGATAGACCAGCTCATAAGAACATAGATTAAGCAAATTTGACCTCAGTAAAAATCTCTTAGTTTTCGAGATATTGACGTTTTTGTAAAACTCGTGCTAAGTGATACCCTGACTCGGTGTTTTGAGTGTCATTGCTAAAATATCAAGTATTTTACAAATCTGTTTTTTGCTATGTGTGGCCAAATAACTATGCTATTGAACGTATTTTCTATTTTTGCTAATTTATTCATACTGTGGACACAGTACAATAACAAAAAAAATTATTCGATTTTTTTCAAATTTCACCTCTGACTTCGAACTAGCGTGGTGAAAAAAAAATGTACCAACATAACCAGGCACTCAACGTAAAAAAATTGCGCATTTATTGTAGTTTCTAAAATGGTATAAAATTTACTAAACACTGTAATAATTTTTGAAATAATGATATTTTGTTACAAAATTAACTGTCTGCCGCCTTCATCTCATACGATCCGGTTGAACTAAGTTTGCACCTGGCGAGCTTGACATCACATACAAATTAGGTGCAAACTTCACGTAATCGTCAATATCTCGAAAACTAAGAAATTTTTACAAGGTCAATTTTACTCAGTCTCGTTTTTTATGAGCTGGTTTATCAGCCCTGTTCGCCATTTTGTAAAAGTCGCGAATTTTGATAGCCTGGATCAATCTTTCGAAAGTCATGACTTCAAATTTCAGTATTTTCTTAATCTGCTTTTTGTTTTAAATATTATTATACCTTATCAAAATAAATTAGATTTTACGTGATTCAAAATATGGCCTCGGATTTGAATTGCGTAATACTTAAAACAAATTTACCATGCTAAAATAAAAAAAAATAATGTAGTTTAAAATAGTAAGATTTTACACACTAGACACCGTAGTTTTTAAGATAATAGCATTTTAATTCAAAAGGAGGTTATACTACAATATTCCATTGGTTAAATTTCGTACCAGAATTTGAATTTCGAACAGAAAAGGTATGATAGCATAATTATTAAGTAATGTTTAACAAAAAGCAGATTAAGAAAATACTGAAATTTGAAGTCATGACATTCGAAAGACTGATCCAGGCTATCAAAATTCGCGACTTTTACAAAATGGCGAACAGGGCTGATAAACCAGCTCATAAAAAACGAGACTGAGTAAAATTGACCTTGTAAAAATTTCTTAGTTTTCGAGATATTGACGATTACGTGAAGTTTGCACCTAATTTGTATGTGATGTCAAGCACGCCAGGTGCAAACTTAGTTCAACCGGATCGTATGAGATGAAGGCGGCAGACAGTTAATTTTGTAACAAAATATCATTATTTCAAAAATTATTACAGCGTTTAGTAAATTTTATACCATTTTAGAAACTACAATAAATGCGCATTTTTTTTACGTTGAGTGCCTGGTTATGTTGGTACATTTTTTTTTCACCACGCTAGTTCGAAGTCAGAGGTGAAATTTGAAAAAAATCGAATAATTTTTTTTGTTATTGTACTGTGTCCACAGCATGAATAAATTAGCAAAAATAGAAAATACGTTCAATAGCATAGTTATTTGGCCACACATAGCAAAAAACAGATTTGTAAAATACTTGATATTTTAGCAATGACACTCAAAACACCGAGTCAGGGTATCACTTAGCACGAGTTTTACAAAAACGTCAATATCTCGAAAACTAAGAGATTTTTACTGAGGTCAAATTTGCTTAATCTAGGTTCTTATGAGCTGGTCTATCAGCCCTGATCGTATAAAAGTTGGTTTTAGGGACACCCTGTAGAGGGAGAGAGGATTGCAGTCGAGGACGAGGTGTGGACAGATTGCGACGGCGACGTCGGCGAGCAAGGCCAAGCGCCAGCGATCGCCGCCGCACCGGCACCGGCACCGGCACCGCCCGACACGGCCGGCGAGCAGGCGCAGGCGACCGCCCCGGGCGCGCCTGCGGCTGCCGAGCCGCTAGCGGCCGAGCAGTCTGCGTCACGGCATCAGTTGCGGCCGAGACAACCCATAGATTATAAGATTAGATAATAGGCTTTATTAAGTAGGTGAATTTAGTTATAATAGCTAATTTTATTGTTAACAGGATTCAAGACTAGTTTGGGAGAGATGATGTATATGTACCCAGCTATACGAATGCGCTCGCGCATACCTACCTTCATTGTTACCAGTCAGTAATAAATCGGCAGTTGAACATAGCGGTTGTTTTACTTACGTCCATACATCTCACAACGACATGTAATGCTATATTTCTGGCCTCCGGCCGGAAAGTGTCAGCTCGCCAGCCGCTGCGCTAAACGAATATGCCGCTTTCTGGCTCCGTCGAACAGAAAAGTAGGATACAAAACTTGGCCAGTAAATAAGAAAGCCTCAGATCACACGTTTGTTGTCCTCGGCTTCGCCTCGGCCGACAATTACATGTGATCTGTGAAAATGTTGTATCATAACCAATTTTCCTAAAATTTTGCAACACTTTATTTTTTCCTATTCATATGACGAATGGTCAGAAATGTTGTTTTATTAGTACAACTACATAAGTATCTCAATATAAACAGAAACACTACCACCACAATAAGCAAACGAACACAAAGAACAGACAGAAAGCGGATGCGAAGCGACAAAATAAAACACACACATGCAAATACACGTTTATTGAATAAAGCACCGTTCGACAATATATTTATATAACAAGCTTGCTCAGTCTTATATATAGGCAACAACAAATATAATAATGTGGTTATTTCCATTCAAAGGTACTTTAAAATTGTTTAAAATGTCACTTGTATTTAGCACTATCACAAAACGCGACTTAGTTGTCTTGAAACACGGTTTATTATTATTATTATTATCTTAACGTTTTTTACGTGTCGCAACATCCATGGTCTCGAAGGGACAGAGTCCCATTTTGTTATAATATTTATGCCACACCTGGCCATAAAGTGACATTTACCGCACGCTACGCGTACGGAAAAAGTCGCTTTCTGGCCAGGTGTAGACAAATTTATGTACACAATACAGGAGGTAATAAAGAAAGCCCTCGATCGCATATTTACGTCCCTCGCTTGCAGCTCGGGCCACAAACATCTGCGATCTCGGCCTTTCTTTGTTTTACCACCCTAGCTGTGTAATGTACTATTAAAGTTACAATTATAGTACATTACACAACTAGGGTGGTAAAATAAGCTCACAATGTTTTACTTTTCGTGCCTTACTTTCATAAAAAATTGTGAAGATATTGTATTGTCGTACCCATGGTAAACTCACGAATCTACCACTTTGAGAGATTCGCAAATTTAATCATTATCTTGTATAGGTTTAGGTCTAAAATACAAGTTCACCAATATTGCACATTCGCAAGTTCAGCATGGGTGATTGGGTGCGACGATAATTGTCCTTTTCAATGTGACTTTCAACAGTTTTAAAGTACCTTTTTATATCAACATACATGTTACAGAGATCACAACCAAACCAACATAATAGTATAATATATGTATTGTAGTATGACAATGTGTTTAAACGATGTTTGAATGACATTGACACCTTTCACCATTTCGTACAGTACCCGGCAAGTAAAAAATAACATGAAGCTCTGAATGTCTTTCGAACATGGTACTTTTTATGATTGTTCGGGAGTATGATTGACTATAAAATACAATAAATATGTGCGGAATCAAAAGAGAAATAATCCCTTTAGTTTCCGAAGAATCTTGTTATAACATAGTGAAATGATATAATATTGTCTACGGTTTCCGCGATTATCACTCATTGTAATAAAACAACTTAAACGGATTAAATCGCGTATATTACTACATTTTTTAAGTCCCGACGTTTCGTAACCCTTTTCAGCGTTCGTGGTCGCGGGTAGACCGGCAAGTGTGTAGTGATTAGGATGTACCAGAAAGCAAATCTCCATACAAACTTCGAAGGCATGTCGGCACGGGTTCCCTCATCACAGAGAGCTGAATATTTATATACCATAATATTTTAGTAGTTCCAACATTTTTATTCCAAAAAAAAAGAAAAAGTCTTGCCCATACAACGATTTTTTTTTTTAATTATTTTGTAGTGCATACTCCTCAAATATTTTTTAACTACTCAAATATACTGGTATATAATATTTCAGCTCTCTGTGATGATGGTAACGCGTGCCGACTTGGCTTCAAAGTTTGTATGGGGATCTGCTTTCTGGGACACCCTAGTAGTGACATACGCGATTTAATCCGTTTAAGTTGTTTTATTACAACAGTGAAATGATGTTTTAGTATAATGACTGAAGCTGTGGTTAAGTTCGAATGATCTAATGATGTAACATAAAATGAAAAGCTAATGGTCGAGGTCAGAAGGATCTCTAAGAATCTTTTGTAATGTTTGGTGAAACCATAATGGTGAGTTGGCTCTTCACAACAGGTGTCAAAATTAAACCAATCACTCCACAAGATTTTAAAAAGCTATGACGTCTAAAAACTTACGATGTCATTACAGATGACATATCTTTGTAACCGAATAGTCATTGCAGGTTTGTGGCATAGGCCTTTAACTTGTGAACAGTCAGTATCAAATAGTCTGGAACATCCAAAGCGCCATATTATATCGAAACACATTTTTATTACTACAAGCACAAAGCTGTATTATGATATACCGGGTAACAAAACGATCAAAATATTTTTTTTTACATTTTTACTGTTGGCAAGTCCAACAATAATTAAGTATTAGTGTATGCGTAGTGTAGGCACTACTGATTTTGTTTCCTTTTTAATCTATTTTTTATCTATGGTAAGGGTCCCTTGCCATTGGTTTCTTGTACGATCCACCACGGTCGCGAATACACGGTTTACAATTAACTCCAGTCTTTCACTGCTGGTGCAAACCATCTTCCAAAAACTACTAGTGCTACAGTCTACCCAACATACAACCCTACCGTTTCTACGCAGGGGGTGTAATAAGTACGTTTACATTTCTGAGAAAATATCTATTTAACGCGTAGGTAAATTAACTGTTCCGAATTGCCATTCAATCGCTGCTGCCTTTGTTGAAACTTAAGGGAGGCATGAAAATATTATTTTTGATTCGGGGAGGCTCGGCGAAATAAAGGTTGGGAAACCCCGTTATATTTGATGCTGATTGTACAGTACAAAGTTAAAAGCTAACCGTACGGGCGTTTTGGCATACACGAGTACAAAAACTTAAAATTAAGCAAGCCTACTTTGTACAATCCGTAAGCAACTATCAATAAATTGCAAAAAAAAAACAGTAAATACGCGAAATTAACCAACGCACCTAGAACTGTAGATATTAATTTGGTCAACAACAACAACGACTGCAGTGCTACTACGATAATTTTGCAGAGCGGAACATGGCAACACCTCCATTTAAATGTCACATTTTCATAGAAATTTGATTTTTAAACGGAGGTGTTGCCATGTTCCGCTCTGCAAATTTATCGTAGTCGCACTCTACTGTCACAACGCTCTTTTGTTAAATATACCTATTCAACAAAAACAGGCAACATGTTTAGCTATAAAACCTACATTCAACCCCGCATTTAAAGCTACGGAAATGTTCGCTTACAGAACTCGCAACTTTCGTATTAATCGAATGGTTTCTGTGTATTCCAGATTCGAACTCTTTCGTAACAACAGTCAAAAATGTAAGTCTCGAATGGTTTAGCACAGTTTCTCAAAATAACCGTTTCAGAGTTAGGAATACGACAAATTATTACAAATCGCTGTCTCCAAATATAACGTTTTTTTTTGTTTATTAGGACTCCATATCAAAAAGATAGTCGCACTAAGTTATTGACTAAATCAATAGCCCGTATTTCACGCAATGCAAGTTAATACTACGGAATGGTAATCGGTTATGTTTAGTATGAAAAAAACGACTTCATTCCATACAAAAAATAACAGAGTTGCTTTCCTTAGTTAACAGTAACCATACTATTGTTTATGGATAGAACACTACACATGCAAAAGCTTAGAGTCACATTATGCGGAAGATATATCGTCTAACTATATCTACACATTGCACGCTAAACATACTACCATATCTATATAATAATTACCTAAGGCTATGCTAGTTATTTGTACCAAATATCTATATTTAATCGGACATCTTACATAAGAGCCAGTCCCGAGATCGTTTTAAAAGATATTCAAAGTAATACTTGCACAATATTAATCGGAATAGAATATATTTTAAAGAAGTTCGTTAATTATCAAACTAAATGTCTTAAAATACGTTGAATTATCAAGATAGCAGTCGGTAAATTATGCATTTATGTTTTTGTATAAAAAATGTATAAATGATGAGCTCCATATCTCCCGCAAAATATGACACTATTTTGAACTGTCACCAACATAAAGCCTAGGCAACATTACAGCACAGACATACAACATAATGTTTATAGTAAAAACTGTAAATGCAAAGCAAATCTCAATAATCACATAGTGAAGTTGGTAAAAATCTGTTACTCATAGTTATGGAAAAAGATCCAACCTACAACAAAGTGCTTAACAAAATTCCAACCATCATAGAGTCTGGCTAATGAAAGATGAGACTAAAAAATAGCGGCAAATTTAAAAAAACAACGGGTTGCAACACTGTTTATAGGGTGACAAAAACGGTAATGATACTTGAGCCGATTTTTGAGTTGTTGTCACCTTTTTAATTCTTCCGATTTTAGTGAAAATTGGTAAGTACATAGCTTTTATTAGAGTGTTAGTGTTTATTTATGATATATATTTACTCCCCACATTAGCCACGGAAAGAAAAGCAAAAACAATTCAGTAAGTATTTTCGGAAACTGTTACTTTCTTATGCTGCATATTGAGTATCAAAATCACCACAGCATACTATCCTCAGAAATCTAATGACGTTTGACACATTTGACGTTAGTATAATGTCGCCATTTAAAAAGTTTGGAATAAATGTCAGTCTCATCTTTCATTAGCCAGACTCTAGTTGGAATTAAGGTTGGGATTTCTTTAAAGATTTTGATGTGAGTTGAATCCTTTTTCCTTAACTATGTCAAAATGCCCCAATCTCTCCCAACTTGCTTTACTATAATATAAAAGTAAAAAACCTACTCTATTATATATTTCTATTAACTAAACACTAAACTATATTGGCAGTTTAAGGCTTACATATATTCAGGCGTTTTATTAATATACTCTTCGTTGGACACTAAACTACTTTTGTGTGACCTCAAAAACTATAAATTATAATTCCAGCCAGAATCAACCACCAAATCAAATACGTAATTTTCGTAAAAATATTAGAATATCGACTCGATATCTGAGACTGGCTATACACTAAATATCATAACAAAAATCGGATCAAAATATTGAACTGTCTGCTAAAATGTGAAATTGTGAACTATTCAGTTTAATTCATTCATAGATGTTTGATCCGATTTCCGAGCATGTCACGACAAATTTGGGAACAACAGCGGGAGTTAAAGACGGTATTTTTATAATATCTCAAAGAGAAAAGCCAAAAATGAATTTCATAAACACTTTGAAGAATCCAGAATTCGGACAAATTCTTCGGCTTTGACCAAATGAATTTAGTTGACCTCCTAATACTTATTTATGGTCGCTTTATGATATAAATTAGACTGTTTCATCACAGGATACATGATTAATATGACTAACACGAAGTTAAGGGAAAAGGATCCAATTCACATCGAAAAATTTTCAACGAAATTCCAATCTCCAGTTTCTTAAGGTTGTAATTTCATTAAAGACTGCGTTGTAGGTTGAATCCTTCTACCTCAACTACATAGAACTTCTGTAAAAAAAAAATATCAGTCAACCATCAACCCGATTATTCCCAAACTTGTGGCTACGTATTCCATCAGAACTCTGGTCTTTGTTTGTGTGTCTGTCTAAACAGCCGTCTCAAGTGGTACCTGTGGCGCGGGCACCGACTGCCGTCGTCCGAGGCTCTCCGATCTAACAACAAACAGCACGTTTACTTACAAATACAATTTGAATAGTCCAAAAAATGGCTTGTTTTTGTATTTTTTTCATAAATACTACGTAAATATGGGCACAAACTAGGGAATGCAAAACCCGGTCAAATATGAAACCCGGGTGTTCTCTAAATAAAGTCAGTTACCCGGGTTGCATTACCTACAAAAAAACTTGCCGGCCGTGTTAAGTAAGATAAGCAAGTATGTGATATTTTTTCGCGTTTGCTTTAAGGCGACCGACGTTAGATTTTATGTATTATATTCAGAGCTCGGAATAGGTAGTGCCTATTTACCTAAACTTCGCATGAGGACGTAACTAAGAGTGGTTACAACCACCAAAAATAATTATTTATTTTTATTGAACGCGGGATTTCCTGGGATTAATAAGAATACATAATGTACATAAATTCACACTGGGGGTTAAATTATTAATGGAATACAATATATATTGAGAACTCAAAAATCGACTTCATACAAAATTTCTGCATTAGACAATTGTATTTCATTAATAATCTAACCCTGAGCGTGAATTTAAATGGATAATGTATTATTATTGAACCAGGGAAATCCCGGGTCCAATAAAAATAATTAATTATTTTTGGTGGTTGTAACCACTCTTAGTTACGTCTTCCCGCAAAGTTTAGGTAAATAGGCACTACCTATTCCGAGCTCTGATTATATTTGAAATTAAACGATACATGCATAATTTTTATTAATTACTGGGTTTTTAACCCGGGTTCCGAGTCAAAATACCCGGATTTTACACGACTCTAAATAAAGTCGGTTACCCGGGTATCCGGGTTACATTCCCTAGTACAAACTCAGCACTTTGCAACTATATAAGGCCCATCCAGCATATCGCTTTTCAATTTAAATGCGGTTTATAATATAATTTTATGCCACACCTGGCAATAAAGTGACTTTTTCCGCACGCTGCGCGTTCGGAAAAGCCGCTTTCTGGCCAAGTGTAGACAAAAAATTATGTATACAACACGGGAGGTAATAAAGAAAGCCCTCGATCGCATATTTACGTCCCTCGCTTGCAGGTCGGGCCGCAACTTCTGCGATCTCGGCCTTTCTTTGTATTACCTCCCTAGTTGTATAATGTACTATAAATTGTTATTAAGATATTAGATGCTTTCTTACCTCCTTTCTATGGAATCTCTGTCCCTTTCTCGCCATTCGCCGTTTTCACCGTCGTCGCTTATTTCATCTGCCAACCAAAATATTGGTTTAAGAAATTTGCCAACACGAACGAAATTCAAACGGTTATATTACATTGAACGTAATACAACTCATGTTTTTTAGACTCATATCCCTGATGAGCTAAAACCCTCTGCTAGGTCTCGTGTTGTTTAAAGTTATCTTAATTAATTAATATCACTGTTTTAATTATTCATGTTTTTTGGTTTCGTGGTTGGTTACCCTACTTCATGGGCGTAGCCAGGGGGAGGGTTTTGGGGGCTGTAAGATCGAATTACACATTTATTAATATAATTTAATTAATAATCATAATTTTACGGACCAGTGTGGCAGGAGGGGAAAAGTAGCCGCTGATCGCCATTACCACGATCGCCACCCGTGTTTGGTTATAATTTAACTACTCGCTTGTTCGTTACGAATTATACGTCTTTTCTCGCCACATCTCTCACTGTTTGAATTACGATCAGTGATCGGAATAGGCTGATAGGTGATTTCAGGCCGTTTCAGAGGTGGCTCTTTCACATAGTAGAAGATTGAAAATTCACCCAAGTTGCCGTTGTTTTCAGGCGCCTGAACCTGAAACATGTTCTCAGTCCGTTTCAGGACACCCTCTATCAGATGGCGCAATAACCTGAAAACCCGTTTTCAGGCGTTTTCAGGACCCCTTATGGGCCTTTGAATTACACTTTAGTATCTGGCGAAATTTCTCGAAGGAGTGAAAGAGACAGCACTATTACAAAGAGACAGCTATACGAGAAAAAATTGGTCGTAAGGGAGTCTCCACTTTTCGACTATGTTCTTCGAAGTTTTAGTTTAATACTCTACCTATTCCGATCACTGATTAGATAGATATAGAACTCAATCCAAAACCAGAAAACAAAGATCAAATGAAAAATGCTGCTTAAATGTGTTTCCCGAAAGTCCCGGGACTATTACTTTCACGTTGGGTTCTTCGCTCGGTCAAAATACCAGGACACCCCCCGGTACATTCGGTTCCGGTGTTTCCCGGGAGCAACCCCTACAATAAATATAAATAAGCAGGTGTAGACGCACCTGTGTCGTTGTGGATTGGCTACGCGATCGTAACGCCCGGATCGCTCCACACCGACTCCGCGCCGCCGTAAGGCTGGTCGCCGCGCGATCGCGTTTTCGCGTCCCACTTGATCGCCACGCAGCAACATCGCCTGCGCACCACTTGGAGCCACCACTCCGCCCCCGCCCTGCCCGGGCACGGCAGGGGGCGCCTTGGTAAACCTGGTGACTCTTCTTCATCATCTCAAACCCATACCCACGGACGCACTGGACTCCTAGAAGCGTGCTGCAGAGCGTAGGATTCCCGCCTGCAGTACGCACCTCCGCACACACCACTGGCATCCCACAACTTAGAAGCACAAACAGAAGACGCAACCCCCGGAGAAGACCCCCGCGCCCGCGAGGCAGCAGCGCACTGAGCCGCACCAACGCGCTCCGCGGAGCAGCAGCGCCCGCGAGGCTGCAGACACCCGAGCAGCGTTCACACGCTCCATGGACCACCACCAACGCGACAGGAGTCGTAGCTGCAGAAGGCGCGCGGCTCCTGCCCCCCCTGAAACCGGACATGACAACTACATCCTATCGCCGAAGCATCCAGCAAAACCCTGAAGCTCCCACCGAGGTCGCCTGCGCCGCGCCCGCGCCAGAGAGGCGGCGGCGCCCCCGTGACGCGGCAGGCGCTCTGCGGTGTAGCAGCGCCGCGAGGCTGCGAACCGCCCGCCAGGCTGCCAATGCGCCGGCGTTGCGGTGACGCGCCCGCGAGTCGTCGCGCCCGCGAAGTGGTCAGCGCTCATGGGAGGCAGCACGGCGCCCTCGAGGCTGCACGAGGCAGCAGAAGGCAGCACCCGACCCGACCAGCCAGGCCGCACAGATGCTCCTACCACCGGCAATCGAAGACTCTCACAGAAGAAGAGCGAAAACCACCGCAGGCTGGACACCTCCACTACTCCCCGTCGAGCAGTTAGGACCGTGTCCAGCGGCAAGGAAGCCGAAGTCCCCTCTCTCCCAGCCTCTGGCTGAGTGTCGCTTGCTGGGCCTCCCGTAAGGGTCTCACCCGGCACGGCTGACCTCGCCGAGGCGAGAAAAAGAGAGGAGGCATCCGCAGGGCCCCCCAGGAGCCCGCCCCGACCACCGGCCCGTAGTTACGGGCCGCGGTAGCTCCCGCCGAAGAGGGCAAAACGCCCTGAACGGCTCCCCCAACCGCCTGACGGCGGTTGTTCGACGACCACGAACCTGTGTCGTTGTCGTCGTCGTCGTCGTAGAGCGACAGGTCGTCGTTGACGTCGGGCTCGTCGGCCGCGTCCACGTCGTCCGAGCCCGCCGCCACCCGAGCGCCCTCCTCTGCGACCATAGAGTCTTCCTCCCTGTGATACGATACGGCATTTAAGAAAACCGGTTATTTTCTGTTCAGTAACTTCGAAGATAATAGGGGGGGAATGGTATTTTTTTGAACGTTTTTGGTCATAAATCAAAAAGTATAAAATTAAGAAAAAAAACAAAAATGGTTTTGGAATCTACAAATTAAACCCTTTCATTCGATATCCCATTCGATATAATAGCTCTACTTTTGTTTTTCCACATTCTATTTAGGACCCCTTTAAAAAAAAAGTAAAAAAGGTATAAGATTTTTTTTCTATCCAATAGGCTCGCGTAAGCGACTTTTAACACTATTCCAAGTTTCAAGTCGATAGCATCAGTAGATCCTGAGATATCTTGCTGTGACAGACGGACAGACAGACAGACAGAGTCGCACCATAAGGGTTCCTTTTTTACCATTTTGGTACGAAACCCTAAAAATGAGTATAAGGGTACGCGCAGACAGAGCGCGGTCTGGCGTTCCGAGTTCTGCGTTCAAAGTTCTGCAATTTGACCGCTCGAGAGTTCCGACGCACACGAGAGGCGTTCCAATTCTTGCGTTCTATTTTGTCCATGTCTTTGAATGTTCATCTCCCGAATAAAAGCACTGCTTTTGTAGAGCCTAGAAACTTCTAAAAAAAGAAGAAAATATTGGGTTCACCTAAATTAACACAACGCGACAAGAACGATGCGGATTCAGTAGTATTTTTCGTGAATTACTTAGATTTTTGTAGTGTACTTGACTTAAATTCATATAAATAATCTCCCTTCTCTAACCAATTCAATCAGTTTCTATGTTTGCAACTTCAGACATCGTGGTGATCGCGGCGATCTCTGTCTCAGCGGCAGAAGAACTCTAGAACGCGGCGTTCCGCTTTGACCGCCACTGTCTGACCGCCTGCTGAGTGCATTATCGTAAGGGACTCGGTACATTCGAAAGAACGCAGAACTCTGAACGCGGAACTCGGAACTCCAGGCCGCATAATCTCAATCACTACGTTTGCTAGATCAACCCTTTTCTCGCCAGTGTAGTAACCAGGTGTGATTGCCGATCTATATGCCAAGAGTAATAGTGGCATATCCTGGCAAACAAAAAAATCCTTTGGCGTACATTACACAACAAGGGTGGTAAAACATAGAAAGGCCGAGATCGCGGATGTTTTCGGCCCGAGCTGCAAGCGAGGGACGTAAATATGCGATCGAGGGCCTTCTTTATTGCCTCCCGTGTTGTGTATATTATCCTTTGTCTACACTTGGCCAGAAAGTATGTTCATGTTCATCATGTTGGAGTGCCACACTCACCTCGGGCGGTACAAGGCGTGCGGCGCGATGTCCTGCGGGAAGATGGCGGCGTGGTGTATGATGGTGCGCTTGACGAGCTCGTTGACGAGGTTTTGCGCTGTGAGCTGCGCGCCGCCCTCGCCCCAGGCCGCCAGCAGCGTGGGCCCCACGCAGATGGCCAGGTTCCACGCGTCCATCATGTTGTATTCGCTGTACTCCGTTAGGCTGAAACAAAAAAACAGATCAGAATTTTACTGGTCTCTGGACTATGTGAACTTCATCCTCAAGTCATAACTTTTAACTTTCGCTTGGAATTAGAGCAGGCGACAGGCATATTGGGATCCCGTGACTCCCGGGAGGCGGACACACACTCACTGCGCGAGGAAGGCGAGCAGGTAGCGCAGCACGAGCACGGAGGAGGCGGGCAGCGTGGCGAGCAGCTCGCGCATGCGCCGCACGGACGCAGCAGTCACTCCCGGGAGGCGGACACACACTCACTGCGCGAGGAAGGCGAGCAGGTAGCGCAGCACGAGCACGGAGGAGGCGGGCAGCGTGGCGAGCAGCTCGCGCATGCGCCGCACGGACGCAGCAGTCACTCCCGGGAGGCGGACACACACTCACTGCGCGAGGAAGGCGAGCAGGTAGCGCAGCACGAGCACGGAGGAGGCGGGCAGCGTGGCGAGCAGCTCGCGCATGCGCCGCACGGACGCAGCAGTCACTCCCGGGAGGCGGACACACACTCACTGCGCGAGGAAGGCGAGCAGGTAGCGCAGCACGAGCACGGAGGAGGCGGGCAGCGTGGCGAGCAGCTCGCGCATGCGCCGCACGGACGCAGCAGTCACTCCCGGGAGGCGGACACACACTCACTGCGCGAGGAAGGCGAGCAGGTAGCGCAGCACGAGCACGGAGGAGGCGGGCAGCGTGGCGAGCAGCTCGCGCATGCGCCGCACGGACGCAGCAGTCACTCCCGGGAGGCGGACACACACTCACTGCGCGAGGAAGGCGAGCAGGTAGCGCAGCACGAGCACGGAGGAGGCGGGCAGCGTGGCGAGCAGCTCGCGCATGCGCCGCACGGACGCAGCAGTCACTCCCGGGAGGCGGACACACACTCACTGCGCGAGGAAGGCGAGCAGGTAGCGCAGCACGAGCACGGAGGAGGCGGGCAGCGTGGCGAGCAGCTCGCGCATGCGCCGCACGGACGCAGCAGTCACTCCCGGGAGGCGGACACACACTCACTGCGCGAGGAAGGCGAGCAGGTAGCGCAGCACGAGCACGGAGGAGGCGGGCAGCGTGGCGAGCAGCTCGCGCATGCGCCGCACGAACTCGGCGTCGCCGGGCAGCGCGGCCAGGCGCAGCAGCCGCTCCTGCAGCTGCGGGGGCAGCAGCGGGGGGCGCAGCTCGCGCAGGTATAGCTTGAGCAGTCCGCAAACCTGAGGGGTAGTAATGTAGTCATTAGGGCAATCTATCTTTAGTCACAGAATCATTCCATGTACGCGCTAAATCGCAGTGTTGAAAACGGATCTTTTGTGACGCCTTTGAAGCAGCTTTGATACCGGGCGTGGCAACGTGGTCTGGTCTGCGACGGATACTTAATTGACGGCTATTTGACTAGACTCCTGACTGATTAACTGACCAGACGTCGACACAGACTTGACTGAGGGGCTGTGAGCCCCAGCTGGCGACGAGGTGAGTACTAGTTTTCATAGCCGTGTAATAATAATAATAGAGCATTTGTATTCTCTGAACCGGAGATTAAAACAAAATCAGGCCCCCAAGGCTCATTTCGAACAGTATGTACAGAAGTTTCTCTTTTTAACTAAACTGACGTTCGAGTCCGACCACCGGACGGAACGCACCGGTCCTACCGTCTCTCTCTATCGCATAATACGTGCTCTTTCTAAGCTCCTTCGGAGCGCAAAATTTGGTACTAGTAGCCGCGCGGCGAAATCGCGGAGTGGGCCACTCCTTTTTAGGTTTAGCTGCAGACAAGAGTGAATAGGTTGTTACTAAGCCAGCGAGCTATATCTCTGGCCTCAAAATCGCTTACCATCAGACACTACCGGTGGTTCAGAAAATATGACGTCAGGGCGCCTAGCACACGGGGGACGCGACATATATCGCGAGATGTATCGCAGCTGCCTTGAGAAGAAATTCACCAGTTTCTCTTTTCCATACTTACGGAGTTGATATCGGAGGCGTCCCGCACGTGAGCCAGGGGGTCCTCCCCCCTCTCGAAGGCGGCGCGGAGCGCCTGCATCTCCACCTGCGACCCTGACACGCGGAAGATGCCCTGGTGCCGAAGACCTGTCATAAAAATCAGTCTGAGATAAATACCAGTAAAAGCATCTTGAAATTGGCAGTAGGCCCTGATATTCATAGCTGAATATCATGCTTAAATTAGAGAACGAAGAACTTTGTATATGTCAGGTGGGAGACGATTTAGCCAATTCGACATCTTATTCGAGGATTGGCAAAGATTCAAATCAAATATATTTGCAAGTAGGCCTTGAGGGTCTAAATAAAATTAAAGGGCTCTTTTGTGAGAAAAAGCGCCGGAAGAAACTCACCAGTTTCTCTTATCAAAAACATTAAAATAATATTCACCATAGGTATCACCCGCACACGACGTTAACATTCTTGGCAGACCGATCATCGAGGTGATCATCCGGAGGTCCCGTAAACATACGACCTCTGCGCAGGCGCGCGGCGGCGCGATGGGGCGAAGACTCACCAGCCGTCATAGCGCCGTATACAGGCTCGTTTGAAAACTCACCGTAGCTGGATATGACTCGCACATACGACATCAGCACCGGCAAGTCCGCTCTCGCTGCCGCCAGATGATCGTCTAGCGGTGCCGGGAACCGCGCGCGGCGGGGTGCAGAGGGAGCAAGACACATCAGTACAGCGCCATCTACCGGTTAGTTTGAAGACTAACCAGCATTACTCACCGTAGCTAGATATGACTCGAACACACGACGTCAGCACCCTCGGCAAGTCCGCCCTCGCCGCCGCTAGATGGTCATCTAGCGGTGCCGCGAACTGTCCCCTGCGCAGGCGCGCGGCGGCGCGGCGGGGCGGGGAGGGGGGCGAGGCGGGCGGCGCGGGGGCGAGGCGCACGAGGCGGGATCTCATACACGACGCTTTGCTCTCCAGGCGCGCCAGCCGGCCTGCGCTGGACACGTACGACCGGAACTTCTAGAGACGGAAATATCATATTTAAGGCTGGTTTTAGTGTCGCGCTGACCGTCGGCGCCATTGACGCGTACAAAGGACAGGGCTAAGCGAGCGCGCAGACGGTTCCAACGCTTTGGCGGTAAAAATACCGCCAAATCAGTGCCAGTCGGCAGTGCGACACGCGGCGCGTGCACTGTGCAGCTGGTCTTTGTAGCTGCATTTTTGTTCCTTACTTTTGAAATCATTGGCCGGCGCGGATTGCTCCGCACCGACCAATGCATATGTATTAACTTAAGAGAGCGCTTTAGAGTGAAGCTCCGCAGCCGTCCGCATGGCGCGTCTTTTGCGCGTGATTTGACAGGAGCGATAGTTTCCTTTATTGTCCATCCGTGTCTCTTGTGTCGTTTAGTGCTGCCACCTATAGTTCGTGCACGTTCCCTGTATCTTATTAGAAGTGAATAATTGAAAAATGATATGCCTCGGACAGGATTCGAGTAGACATATGTAAGTAATGCGCGTAATATCACAAATGAGATATCACTCGAACGCGTGATGTTGCATTACGCATCACTTCGAGAAATAAAGCATCACTCCAAACATCACTTGAAATAACATTGCCCGAGCGCGAGTGAGAGCGAGCGACCGAGTGAAGCGAGCGTAATAGTTTCAAAAGACGTCCTAGAGTCCAGGGAACACGCGCTGCGTAATGTAGATGATAGCAGTGATGTTGCTATCTCGCGCCCGCCCGCGCTGCTGCGTATCGTCATCGACTATGAACGGGTGATGTTTCGAGTGATGTGATATCTCAGTGTGATATTACGTTTTCGGAAAAGTGATGTGATATATCATTACTTTTTGAAGCACTGTTTCGCGCATGTCTAGATTCGAGCCTGCGTCTCCTACGGCGGCTTTGGTGGCGCAATTGGTAGCGCCCGTGTTGGCCCGGAGAGCCGTAGGAAACGCAGGTTCGAATCCTGCTAGAGGCATGTAATTTTTTAATTATTCCCTTGTAATAACACATTTAGGATTCGTTGGCAGTTGTTAATGCTATAATAAAAAGTTTGTCTATTTTGGGACACTCGGACGCTGTCTTACTGCTATTGAGAAGAGGCGACGTAACACTGACCGCGAGATAGTAGTCCTCCTGCTCCTTGCGGGGCTCCTGGTCGTCGGGCGCCGGCGTGCCGGGCGCCGCCTCCGGCCCGAACAGCCTCGATGTCTCCCACTGTGCCGCGCTACCCTCCATCTGCAAATAACATCCCAAGCTTAAAAGCAAGCAGCATCAGCAAGCCAGCATCTCAAGCTTAGTATATAGTCTACAAGCTAAAGTCCCAAGGAGAATTTCTAAAAATAGTAATTCCACCAGCCGGCAACCTGGTGGTGATAATTCAAAAGACCGTTCGCCACCTAACAAATTCAGTAATCACATCCCAAGATGTTATAACATCCTCTAAATCAGCGGTCGGCAACCTTTTAGCAGCCAAGGGCCACATAGTAGCTAACGAAATTGACGCGGGCCGCACTTTGTTAGTAATTTGTGACTTTATACGATTCTGAATATAACGACCTATACATATATACAAAATAGCCAGGGAGGCTCGCGGGCCGCGAGTTGCCGACCGCTGCTCTAAATAGACTTTTCGCCAGTGTTGTCAGCTGGTGGAATTAAGTAATACTTATTTCTAAAAACCCTCATTTTAAAAACCACAATTTTTTTCTAATCGACTGATTTCATTATTGTCATATTTTTATCAAAAATAGTTTAAAAGCTGCATAAGAAAATCAACTATCTAACAAGAAAATCCGCATCCAAATCGATCCATGTCTCAAAGTTACCTGTTTGACCAGTTCAGCCTCAGCCGCGTCGAGCGTCTTGGCGCTCTCGCGGCACTCTGCTCGCAACGCTCTCGCGCCGCTCTCCAGCTGCTGCAGCCGCTGCGCCAGCTCCGCGGCCACGGCGGCCGCCGCCGCGTCCTGCTCCTCCGCAGCGCCGTTCACTAGCTCCCGCATCTCTTGGTCCTGGAATACAAATATTGCTATATATGTGAAATATCACTCGGCAGATCCAACCGACTGCGCCAATAACTAGTTGTAACTAATCATTTGCAGGGTTGTATTTAGAGATTGGATATATCGTGCAATCTAGGTATTTGACAATATGTTGCTGCGACGGTTGCGATTAAATGTGAGGGGAAGGCGACCGCGACTCATCTAAACGCTCTGCGATCTGTGAGCTCGCGAGCGATCTTATTAACTGTAAACTATAATCTCACCTGTTCATCAGGCGGGGTGCCCTGATAAGGCAACGGTCGGGGCAGCGCAAAAGTAGGCGCATGAGCATCCAGCGCCCTCTGTCGATCCTTGAGGGAATCTAGCGCCGTGGCGGCGCCGCGCAGCGCCCCCGCCGCCGCGCACAGCGCCGCCGCGCGCGCCGCCTCCGCCTCCGCCGCCGTGCGCACGCAGCGACCCACCACCGCCTCGAAACCCACCTCCATACACTGCAATAAGACCACATTATGATACGAGTGGGCTATGTTGGTCGTAACGATCGAGACTGTGTCGCCAGGCCCGAACCGCCAGAAGTTAATGGTCGAAACTGTAATGACCGATGCCCATCATTCGACGTTTTTCAACACACTTCATTCACACAGCACACTTGGAATAAAAAATTAAACCAATAATTTAAAGCTTCTGGTTTTGTACCTTGTGGGTTATCTAAAAACTAACGCACGCTGCGTTCCGTGCGTAGAACAATGAAATTAGAGCCACTTTATGAACAAGTGTGTTGAAAACGTGGATTACATATCTTTTCCCCTCCTCCGAAATGCTGCATAAAAAACTGTGTAATAATCATTAAGTTATGATTTAAGAATATGATATTGTACGACTATGGCAGTACATTTTGAATACACACATAATACAACACTACTGATGTTTGTACTGGCGACGAGCTGTCTGAGTTCTCCGCACGAAAAATTACGGCGTCGGCCTATTTTCTCTTCATAAAAATGTACTGATCAGTGTTTTGACAAACTTTATACATGAAAACTAATGTTTGAAAGTGCAGCTTCATAACTTTCATAAGTTACAATTTTATGGAAGCAGTAAAGATTCCAATTTAAAAAATACAAAAAATGCTCTGAGACTTCATTCTAGACTTCTTTCGACATTAGATCTGACTATCCAAATACATTTCAAACTAAAAAGATTACTTAGGTAATTATTTTTATTGCTAGGATAGTTACTTACGAGCATGATATCGGGGATATCGTCAAGGTAGTACCGCTGCAGCGTCGCATTAGCGGCTTCCAAACTCAGGACGTAGTCCGCGCGTGCGCGGAGAGCCTTCGCGCGCGCCTCGCTGTGTCGACCGCGACGCTGGAAACGATGGTTATAGGTTAAACAATCTATAAAGTAGTACAGAACCTTATATGGTGTTACTAATTTGGTGCCGTGACCAGGATATTGAACGAACCGGTATTATAATATGGTTACAAATCTTTGCAAGATAAGCGAAAGAGGTAGGTACTACCATCAGTAGGTATCTAATGGTAGCAACTTCAGCTGAACGCCAAAAGAAAAGAAAAGAATCAGACATGTAAAAGAGCCCTTGAGGCCTACTTGCAGAAATAAATGAGTTTGAGTTCAATCGGTGGTCAGTTAAAAAATGTTGCCCTGTCCAGAATATTCCTCAAAGCGGTATTGTAATGAGAATGACTAATAGAAATATTAGAAGAATTAACATTGCATGGATCCTTTCAGTAAAATAAAACAGACTGGGATCACCTTGTTGGCACCTCTAAATTTCTCCGCGGTTGCGCCGTATGGCCATAATCACACTTATAGAAACGGAATCTTGATACACGATAAACAGTGCCAGATTAAGACTACTCGATGCCCTAGGCAATTTTGTGGTGCCGTTTTTAATGCACCTCAAGAAGGTTTTTTTTAAATCTATTTTCTCAAATTTAATTAAACGAAATTACAAATAGAAGTACTCGCCAAACTGTCACGTTTAATGGCGTGTGATGCCCTAAGCAATTGCAGAATTTGCTTATGGGTTATTCCAGCGTTGGCGATAACCATGTTGTTAACTAGCAATACTGACCTTTTCTAATTCCTTATCCAGAGCCTTCAGCTTCTTCGCCCTGGGCGGGTCGGCGGCAGCCAGCCGGGTCCGCTGGTCGTGGGCGTGGCGGAGCTTGGCCGCAGCGGCGCGCCACTCGGCCGCGGCCGCCGCCTGCGCCTTGCCCGCCGCCGCCGCGTCGGCCAACGCTGCGCCCACCTCCTCGTGGCGCTCGAGAACTGGAAACATTATCCGTTTATTTTATTACAGTTTTTTTTTTATTACAGATGTTTTTGTGCTGTGAATTGTTACTCAGTTATAAGATATTGTAACTAACACATATGGATCAAATGGTCTGAAATATATATATTTTTTTATTAAGGTGATTCGAGTCGGTGGGTTTTCCATGCAAGCATAATGAGGACCATTGTTTGCTTCTACGGCATCATTATGTCTCGACACTTGCGATGCAGCCTCAGCGCGTCGTCGGCGGCCCTCTGCAGCCGTGACGCGTGCTGGCCGCCGTACAGCGCCGCTAACGCAGCGTGGTCTTTGGACAGCGAGGGTGCTAGTGGCATCCTTCCCTAAGCTACCCTATACCAGTGACTGACCTATGTCCCGACACTTGCGATGCAGCCTCAGCGCGTCGTCGGCGGCCCTCTGCAGCCGTGACGCGATTTGGCCGCCGTACAGCGCCGCTAACGCAGCGAGGTCTTTGGACAGCGAGGGTGCTAGTGGCATCCTTCCCTAAGCTACCCTATACCAGTGACTGACCTATGTCCCGACACTTGCGATGCAGCCTCAGCGCGTCGTCGGCGGCCCTCTGCAGCCGTGACGCGAGCTGGCCGCCGTACAGCGCCGCTAACGCAGCGTGGTCTTTGGACAGCGAACGCGTGCTGTCGAGCGCGGCCTGCCAGCACGCGTACGCGCCGGTTAGCGACCATTGCTCGCGTCTGGAAATCGAGGAGAAAATGTTTAATAGTACATTCCTACAGAGGCCGGGAAGTGAGGGAATGCCGGCCGACTATATATAGATGGCCGAGCGAATGCGAGGCCAGATAGTTACGAGGCTGGCACCCCTATTTCACGCCGAAGTATGTATTGTGCTTTTCTCAAATAAGATGTTTACTTAAAATGTGTTTATTATCACTAGAAAATAATAAAAATTATCAAATAGCCCCAGCCGGATGATGATGGATGGACGGATGAATGTACGCATGGATAGACGGACGGACAGATGGATTAGGAGGTAACGGTTTAGTGACAAATCTAAATTTAGGTGACAGAAAATATAGTTGCCTTTTGCAAGCTCTTCAGGTCCCGTCCCAGGCTGCAGGCTGGACACCGCAGACCACCGCACTGCACGCTGGCGTCCAAACCGCTACGTAAACCATCCCCGCGGGATACGCCTACTTACTTATTTACTGAAGTAACCTTACTTGTGTTTCTGTTCCTTATGCTTCTGATGCGCGGCGCGCACCAGCTTGTCCAGCGCCCTGGAGTACTCCGCCTCGAGCTCGGCCCGTCTTCGGCAGTAGTCGTGCAACTCCGCCGCGACGCCCGCGGCGGCCTCGGCCCGCGCCTCGAGGATTCGCGTCTGCTCTGTCAGTTGCACGCGGATATCTGAAAACAAACGGAATACAAGAATAAGTACGATCATACAATACAATAGTCTTTTCTGCCCTCCGGCCGGAAAGCGTCACCTTGCCGGCCGCTGCGCTAAACGATGCCGCTTTCTGGCTCCGTCGAACAGAAAAATAGTTTACAAACCTTGGCCAGTAAATAAGAAAGCCTCAGATCACGTGTTAACTGGTTATTACATGTGATATGAGACATTTATTACTTTACTGGTCTCGGTATGTAATGTACTATTAAAACCTAGTCGTAGAAAAAGTATTGTATGCAACGTTGTATAATTAAGTCAAAAAACGCTCATGGCGTCTCTGTTTGCGATACGAGCCACCGCGGCGACTCGCGCCATTCGCATTTTTGAGCCTACTTATACAACTGTTGCATAAAATACTATTATTGCACACCAAAAAAATACAGAGATTCTTAAATAAACAAGATATTATAAATTAATGGTCAACAACAAGTGGGCTTATGGTTAGGAAGCGATCTCTTCCAGACAACCATATTCCAAGGAAATAAGGTCGAACAGTGTAAATCTTGGGTCCACTGCTGTTTTTGTTGTATATCAATGATTTACCAAGCGCAACACCTCAAAAGTGCATTATGTTTGCCGATGATACGACATTAGTAATAAAATGTAACGATAAATTGACTTTTGAACGTGATATAAATAATTCTTTAATTAACATAATTGACTGGATGAAAACAAATGATCTGCACATAAATATTAGCAAAACCAAGTTTATGCAATTTACTTCTTATAATTCAAATAGTTTACCAATTAGAGTTCAATATAACAATAACAATGTAGATGAAGTAGTTTCTTTTAAATTTCTTGGTATCTCACTAGACAGATACCTAAACTGGAAAGACCACATTGATCAGATTTGCAGCAAACTCAATAGATTTGTTTTTGCACTCCGAAGGTTGAGAGACACTGTGTCGGTGGAGGCCGCATTAACAGCTTATCATGGGTATGTGTCTTCTGTTCTTCGTTACGGACTAATACTGTGGGGTAACTCTGTTGATGTGGTGAGAGTATTTAGGATTCAGAAGAAGTGTGTCAGGGTCATTTGTAACGTGCACGATGTTAGCTGCGTACCATTTTTCAAAAAACTTCACATACTACCTTTACCTTGTTTGTACATAAAAGAAGTATGTATCTTTGTCAACACCCACCAGCAATATTTTAAGACGCGTGGTGAACTGATGCATAGGCAGACCCGACAAAAAGTTATGGATCTATTGTATAAACCGCGGGTCACCAAAGCTATTTATGGTAGGAATGTGTATAACATGTGTATTCAGTTATTTAATAGTCTTCCTGATGATATTAAAGTGCTCCGAGGAAACCAGTTCAAGCACAAATTAAACACCTGGCTCCTAGACAGGTGCTTCTATAGTGTTAAGAATTATTTAGAACGTAACTGACATCAATTTTATTATTCTCAATTTTTTATTATTATTTTATGACTTTATAATTCTATTTTTTTTTTGTCTTGTATTGTCTTCACGTGATGTTAATTATTTTTAAATGAATATTTTATGTTATTGTATAATATTGTAATTGTTATGTTTATAATTAATGAATCGCGCCCAAATGTTTGCACGCCTGCTTGCAGGCTGAGCACATCGGAAGTATTTTTTTTTTTTTATATATATAAGACCTTATTGTACTGTGCTCTAGCAAATAAAATATTTGATTTGATTTGATTTTAAACATCTTTGTGACGTCGACTGTACATAAACAAGGGCAGAATGGAACGAGCAAAGTCGGTAAAGAGGTCGGGCCCGTAGGGAAATTTCACGTCTTCAACTTGGAAGAATATGATCGTTATTTTAACGGTTATAATTCTTCTAGGAGTAGGTACTTGAAATCATAAGGTTAGAAACTTAGAACGTTATTAGTCCTGAAGGGTACCTACCATCAAGAACATTAGAAGTTATCTCACCGTTTAAATTATAATTAGTGACTCATTTTTTTTTCAATTTGACGTTAGGTCACTACAATTCTAAGGGTGCGTTATGTCAATGGTTTCTTTTTTGAACACATTTCAAATAAGTAACATATCCAGATTATTTTTATTTCTAGTAGCATGATCAATATTCGTATTAGCATTCGCGAATATCAACCTCTATTATTCGTATTCGCATTCGCGAATGTTGAAAAACCGATATTCGTTACATCCCTATTACACTGAGGCTGCTATCCAGTGTTGACACCCATTAATGTCCCCTAAAAGTCCGAAAAACCTCCTTTAAACCGGAATCATCGCACCAAACAAGACCAAACTAAGTTTATTTGCCCGACAAAACTAGTTATAATCAAAACAAACAACTCAACCGTTTTCCTTTAATTACGAAGGTCGATGACCTGCCGCTCCCACCAATGCCAAACTGCCCTCGCCCCTGGCTCGATTGATATTGACGGACCATTTGAGACATTTGTGCGGCAAATTATTGCAATTTTTTGTTTCCGCGCTAAGTTCGTATCATCCCGGCGTTTCTCACGTATATCTGTGGAACGAGTTTTCAAAAGGGCTTACACACACTTTTATTCTTCTTTAAAAGTAAACTTTGTCGTTATAGACTTAAGGTTGAATTTAAGAATGCAATCACAGTAAAATTACGCCCTTTTATAAGACATTTTTCATCTGTCTGGACTGTCAGTACCTCATAATCCAAAGCAATTTCGACCATTACAATATGGAAATAAAGTACATTTTCAATAGCGCATAAAGGCAATTTATTCCAGTAAGTTTATTGTGGTCTCACGGAGTTATGTAGCTGTTAATTTTACATTGTGCTGTTATTAATAGAATTATCTGAAATAAGTAGAAAATTACCGTTGTTGCTCGTTAAGTGGGAGTCGGTAAATGCGCGCACGCATCGTGCGAAGAGGTTCCACTCTATTACCAATTAGACTGTTTTATTTAGAATTTGGAACGTAACAATAACAAGTATCCATTGCGTTAGACTAAAAAAGTATGTTGGTATATTTCAGACATACCTAAAATACTATGTGTAAAGTGTTGTACAATCCCCTCTTTCATCTAGATCAGACAAGATGTAAATAGTTGCATTTATAGGTAGTTAGAGAGTAAAAGCGTCTACTTCACTGCTAACAAGCATGATTAGAGTTAGGAGTTAGGACCTTATCACACTTGCAATTTACGGGCGAGCTGCGGGCGAGGGTCCATACAAATCCAGTCGCAGCGAAGTCGCGGTGAGTTCGCGAGCGACATTTGTATGGAACTTCGCTTCTAACTCGCCCGCGACTCTCGCTCGCAAATCGCAATACTATTTATTGCAAAAAGTCAAATATGGTATATATTTTGTCATTCATCACTATTTATAATATAAATTTTATAACATAACTTATTTATTTTTATTGAGCTCAAATTTAAGGATCTGTCGGCGCGTCTAGTGGAGGCCACCAGTGACCAGAGCGCTGGCCAGTATTTCGCTCAGCGAATTAGCATTGCCATCCAGCGTGGCAATGCGGCCAGCCTTCTGGGCACACTCCCCACTGGCAGCGATTTGGAGCAAATGTATTACCTTTAGTTTGTATTTAATTAATAGTTTTAGTTCTTAATTTTATTGTTTTATTTAAATGTTATTGTTTACCTCATACAAATAAAATAACGAAAGAAAATCAGTTTAATAAAATTCATGGGTGCCTGTCGTTTCGCATAACGTTTTTTGTCCTAAAAATGTTTGGCCGAGAATGTTTGGCATACTGTTGAATGGCATACTACTCGTTTGTCCTAATAATTTTTGCGCATACTCATTTAAAGTCCTAAAGCAAGTTTGCCCTAATATTGATAACTCTAAAATCTAATTAGGTACCTAAAGCTTAATATTCCTAACATGAATTGTCCTAAGAATTATTTTGCCTATTATTAAAGTGTCCGTCGGGGACTGCAAAATCATACCGATTGATCCATTGGGTCAAAGTGAACTTTTTGAACACATGAATGAACTGATATTAAGGTAATTGACTAAAATAAAAAATTTGACGATCAACAACGCATTTTTTACATAATAATTATTTAGAACCACAAGCTTATCAATAGCGATAACCCCTTTACAGAAATCAATTATTTAACCACGATAGCACATCATTAAAAAAATACCACCCATATTTCACGCTACATCCATCCAATTATTTTTTCCTCTAAAGTCATACGTCATTCCAAGCTTTCTATATAAAAAAAAACCAACTTAAAACAACTGCTCGTTCAATTTTGTACGCAGTGTATATTAGTTTAAGGTCGAATTTAGGGGAAGTTAGTGTTTGAGTTAAGACTTCATAGTTTTGATCGTTTCATTTCTGTTTACAGCCAGTTGAATAAAGAGCCCTCAGTTGAAGTGAGGGGGTGAACTGTACCCTAGCATGAATACAGGGTGACTATTTAGACAAACATACATTTGAATGCCTCGCAATTGAGACCAGATGTACTAAATAAGACGTATTGAATCAGCTAAGAAATAATAGAAGCATTGCTTTACAAATCCACGTAAAACTAGAATAAAACAATTACAAATGGTTAATGGTTACGTTGAAGTTTTAATTTTCCAGAATATGCAACGATTGTAGATTTCTATGGTAACTCCGTCGTTAAACTATGCATATTCATGTTCATATTAGGTACTATTTATATGGTGTCTTTAAAGTTTAGGTAGGTATAACATTTTTTTAAATTTTAACATTCCAGCACCGTCCAACAATATCATCCTGTATTAAAGCAACTTACGTCATTTTAAAATAGAAGCAATGAATGAACGGGGGTCCGCGGCGACACTACCATCCATAATCCCCTTATAAATATTAATAAATCTGGAAGTGCGTTTGTGTGTATTTTTTATTGCTAAAAAGTGACCTAATACCAATGAGATATATAGGGCATAAGGACATTTGTTTAGTTATGAAGAGCAAATGAAAAGGGCAGATTTATATACTTCGGTTTATTTCTTTACGACAGATTATGTCATAAGATTATGGATTAATGTATGCATGTAAACACTTTATTGCATATAAAACAATATTACGAAGTATAGGGCCATTATGGCAGTGTTTATTTCTCTTAACTTAATTTTCTAGTAACATTAAAAAAAAACAACCAACTAGAGAACTTGCTTTTCGTGATGTCGGTTAAGGATCCCACGCGAAAGAAGTCACGGGCGAAGCTAGTTCGTTATAATCTCATTAGCTTCCCACTTCCAAACAATAAATCAGCTGAATCTTAATGCTTCCGGGATTTCGGGTTAAATTTGATTTATTGAGCGAGATAAAAGGATGAAGAAATGGAACGGCATTCTTTGTTTTAGCTCTTTTTTGTTGTGACCGAAAGTAATTCCCTTCTCATAAGTCCATACTGTATTGTATAGGTAACGTGAAGGAACTATAGGTGGCAGCACTAAATCGATAAAAGAGACACTATACGGACAGTAAAAGAAACTTATCAGCCCTGAAAAAAATACTGGTTATAAAATGTTAATGTCAAATACAGGGTGGGAGGGACTATACCGACAAACTTTAACTATAGATTCTAACAACTATTAGGAGTAAAAAAGTTATGTGATCTATAGTCGAAAAACGCTTACTTTCAGAGATATTCATTATTTTTTAAATGGAAACTCCCAAGTGCCCTAATAAATGTGACTAAGATAGTTTTACTAATTTTTTTAAATCCTTTAACTAAACAGCAATTAACTTTCGCAGTATTTGATGGTAAGCGACTACGAGGCCAAAAAATTGACCTTTCGTTTCCATTTTAGCATTTTGTTTTCATTTTGATAACTTTCCCTCCAGTAAGGACATGTTTATAACGAGGGGCTGAATTTACTGATTTATTTTGTTCCATAAGACTATTAATGTAAAATGACAACATTCGACCCATGTTGATATAACATTATTTACTCGTCACACCACCAGGAATTCATGGCTAAAGTATGTCGGTATAGTCCCTCCCACCCTGTATAGTAAGTATTATAGTAAGTAAGCACACCAACGTTAATCGACAATCATCGTGATATCAACGGCGTTTCCCGTTAATGTGGCCCCAGCATGATAAGAGTACAAGATTCGAAATGACGGCACCAGCCAGTTGGCAGCACTTTCGTTGTTGGGTAAATCAACTTTTCTTTGTCAACAAAATTTCACCTTCTCCGACTAAAATTGGAAGGAAATCTTTATTCGGATATTCAAAAGACAGATAATAAAGCTGCGTAATGCAAATATTTTTTTTTATAATTTGTTTATTATAACTTGTTCATAAGCAGTGACCCAGCAGACATAGCTGTCCCCCACTTTTGTATGAAATTAAGGGTTCGTCCGCTGGGTCACACTATTTATTTATTAAAAACGAGTTTTATTTTTATTTTTACGTAATCTATCTCTAGATGTAAGATCTTGTTCCATTTAAATCATGTTAAAACATGCAAAAGGTGAACAAATAAGGAGACAGGGCAATCTTTGCATCTAGAGCAATAAAGTTGATTCACCCAGTTACTAAAAACGTGTCATGCAAGTAGACCAAGTAGAGAATAACGCGAGCGAAGCCGCGGGTAAAAGCTAGTTGTTTTTATCAAATTAACGTATAGCCGAATTTATGCATGACAGTATTTGTAAACTAAATCCATTTCGAATAGAAATAATCACAGTCTCGTCGATTTATTATATGACGCAATTTATCACTTTAATATGACGCTTTGTCGTTAATTTTAGCGATTTTACGACTTGTTAACCAATATCAGTATCTCACAATTAATTCATAAATGTGTCGCTTCAGTTGAGTCATAGCCAAAGTAATCAGACGTAACATTAGTTATGCCAATAAATGTAAATTGGGTTGTTACTTTGATCAGACAGACAGTCATTAACACAAGTCGTGTATTCTGCACAAAACATGGCTCAGATACCGGTATTTGCTCCATACAAAAATAATATATTGTATTTTTTCCGTTCTTTCCGTTCTTTGGTTTATGATTTCAATTTTTAATCGGAATATCAAATAACACGAAGTCATTACTTAAATACATTATTGAGCTCTACATAAAAAGCATAAAATAATTCAAAATATTGGGCTATTTCCGGTTCCGAACCCTGGCACAAAATATACCGATTATGAATACTAGTTATTGATTTAAACTCTCACGATTTTTATTAATTATTATAACAAAACGTGGATGTAACAGTACGTCCGAAATGTCAAGGTAAATACAGGGTGATTCGGGAGACGTGAGCAGTACCAACCTTACAGATTCAGTAAATGTTAATGGATGGTTTACTATCGTGTTAAAGTGAAACACGCAGATTTTTTCCTTTCTTTTTTACTTTTTGTTAAGTACAATAACTACGTAATTCATAGAGAATTCCGGAAGTCCGGGAACTGGGCTGAATGAACACGCATACGTGATCGACAGCCCGCCTGACACCGGCCGGGCGTCCCCACACATCATCATCAATTCTCTATGGTCATGGTCACCAATTAATAACAACTAATTAATAAAAAGCTTCTTTAACTGTTAAGACAGCAGCACTATGAAGAAAGTAGGTAAATAGTCATTGTCATTTTGGCAATGTCAATGTTTACAAACTTTCACAGGCAAAGCGAAGAGTATTGCTACTTGACGGCAGTATTCTAATTGTAGAATTACTATGAATGTGATAAATAATTTAAAACATTTTGTATTCAACACCAACATTTTTTTATGTTAATCTCACTAATACTGGTACAATTTACAAAACAGTAGCTTATAATTTACTGAATCCGTGTTTAATTAAACTTGCACACGTCTCCCGAATCAACCTGTATAATATCATGTTTTACACGATAAAGTTGCGTTTTGTAATAAATGGCGTCAAAATCTCAGACAATGCGTTTTCACTAACATTTAACACGATTATTATAACAAACGATAATGTGGCAAATGCCTCTTAATTAACATACTCGCGAGAACATGTCACTTAAGCGACTATAACGTGAGGAAACTGTGAGAACTAGTAGTAACCTTTGCAAAGGCATCATTATAACCCTCTTAAATATTCTTCTAAATAAAAATGTCTTACTCGTAAAGTCTATCAAAATACTTACGCCGTTTTGTTACCAATGTGGTGGTATTCTATAGAACTCGTAATAGGTCTAGCAATATACAGCAAATTTCTAAAGCCACATTCTACCTCCCCCATCCATAGACTCAAAGCTTTTAATCTAATTGTTTTCAAAACGGGGGACCAAGGAATGCATGCGTACAGCTTTACATTTTTAATTTGATCAAAGAAACAATGGGCTTAGATGTTATCTGGATTTATAAAAATATGTGCATGCATTTTATTTAATTAGTCAAAGCTAAATATGCCATTGTTAAATTTTATATTTGTGAAAACATTAGCATGTTCGTAAATTATGTAACTTGATTACTATGTATGTATTCGTTCGTGAACTTTCCTTACAAAAGCAAAATATATTTTAAAAAGACGTGAGTTTTTCATACAGTTGGACAAAATGTGAAAACTCACATATTATGGCGATAACAACAAATTAATTATGCATTATTTACGACCGGCATTTTTTTAAGACAGGAGTAGGAGTGAATAGAATAGGCACCTTCTGCGTTAGCGTACCTACTCCATCATACACCTTGTCTGGCTTGTCTTCAGGTTCTATGTATAAGGTGAGACCAAAAAGTTTTCGTTTGCTTGTTTTTGTGTTTATTTTATCTCAACTCGATATTTCGAACGTCCTTTATTATTCATAGACGCGTACTATGTTTACAAACATTATCCTCTCATACATACCTGTGGTCTAGTCAAAACGGGTACAAGTCACATTTAACGTAGGAGCAAAAGAGCTTAAGTCATACTATAGAGTTGTGACATTTCTGTTCTGGTATAAATTTGACTTGTACCCTTTTTCACTAGAGCCACAGATTACTATGAACGTTCGCCCCAGGTGTCCCACAGGTGCCAACAATCCATCCGTCGATGCGAGTGATAGACAGATGAATCGCCCCCATTAGACCCTTTTCACCCGAGAATAGCCCCCCTACAATACAACGTAATATAATAGGACAAACACGAAAGTTCGAACGTTATGTCATCAAGAATAGGACCCTAAAAGGTGCTCGAATTCCTTGCATTCAGGTATGAAGGGTGAAATTTAATAAGAGAGAAATCTGAGTTTCCTCGGCGGGTTTGAAATAAGATTGTTGGGACATTTAGCAACATCTTAGGTACAGTCAACTGCAATTATCGTCGTTGAGCCTGCAATAGTCAACGTCATTTATTTATTTTTACTTTATTGACTAACTTAATGGCCTGACGGCGAACTTAATGCCATATGGCATTCTCTACCAGTTAACCATGGGGCCAAACAGATATATTAAATTGGTACATGAACATATAGTCTAAGACCGCAAATTTGTCAACACAAACTATATAAAGAATACTGATATAATTAATTACATAAATATGCTCTAAAATATACCTATATACATATACAATTCCATGTACCAAGTGTAAAATATCAATATAACTAGTGTTAAAATTGAGGGTTGTCAAAGATATTCTGAATTTGCCACCTACTTTCACAATAAACACCGTCGGCCAAACTCTGTAAGGAACATCACCACAAATGCGACCAAAACATGTTCATAGCCACCACTACACACCACCACACAACTCAAACCCTTTTATATCTAGCCGCTTATAATTGATAACTGAAAGCCAGTTTTGCATCACAATGAGAACCACGTCCACCTAAAGGATGCGACAAGTAAATCATCAATTACTTACAATCTAGACTTTAAAGTCCATGTATCAAAGTTGGTTTTCGAACGAACGCGTTTATGCAGTTACGAGGCTTGTTTCAGTTGCAGTTTGACAAACTGCAGGTATTTGTACCCGCATCCCGTATGTCACGGGTGTAATTAAGTGATTGTGTCCATGCTATGCTGTTATTAAGTTCGGTTTCAAGCGGAATGGGATTAATTTGAATGTACAGGCTTGCCAACATCACGAACGGCCCACAGGTAACAAAGGCTGCAGAATTGTGAACGTACTAGTAGCATAAAATATTTGGGTTATTCTTCAGAAATATGTCTACCAACAGTATTCGTACCTCGTACTATTTTACATACATATACTTGAAGAGTTACGTAGATGAAACTACAGTAGTAGATTTGGTAGTTATTGAAGCATTTCGTGTTTGGCTAAGTATTGAGGGCAAGTCACCCTGCGTGTTTTGGGGTAAACTAGCAAAGGAAAATACCCCAGAGACGGACCACCTGACACACGAAGGGATCACAAAAGCCCCAAGCCATTTCATATGTATGTATTCGTCTTATCCTTCCTTCGCTTTATCTTCTTAACAGTGCTTGTATCTTGGGTTTAATTTGGGATATATAACTTCAAACGGTATACAGGAACATGGACGTGCCTCAGGATTCCGGGAATGGATTATTACTATAGATGCATATGACAAAATAATGCATCTACAATAATATACATTTCCAGAATCCCGAGGATCATTCATGTTTCTGTATAACGTTTGATGACATATACTCCAATTCGAACCCAAGATCCAATCACTGCTTCTTATGCTTTGACAACAAATTCGTAGTCGACTGTAGACGATACACTCACTGTCAAAAATTTCGAGACATCGTAATTTAAATAATAGAAATAGGTGTTTTTCAATATTTGATACTTGTTTCATTTACATAATATACTATTCTTTATAATACCTGGCTGTATAACCCATCATAAAAATATTATTATCCAAAAATGGTGATTTTTGCGATATCTCACTCCGTTAACGTTTCATGGGTTTCATTTTTCATGGGTTTTTACGAGTTCGATCTAAACCTGAAATTGCTATTATTTTCAGTGTTACTTTCGCAGATAATATCTAAAATTAATTAAAGATCAAAACGATTCAATAATTTCACAACCCTGGAGTATTTTAGGAAATATGGCGGTATTTCACTGACCCGAAATTTTTGTATTAATAAATCTAACTAACACTTACGTTACGAGTATAATATAACCCTTTATTTACAATCGTGGTAGGCCGGGCAAGGTGACCTGGTTCGACCCCAGGCACCCCCGGTACTCACCTAGCCCGACCTGCGTGTCGACTGTGTGTGTCACACAGTCGGACACCCAAGGGTGGTCTGGCTAGCGACCTGGTTCGACCCCAGGGAACGCCACGGCCAACCACCCGGTCCGACAATCGCTATGTCCGGGAATGGGTTGCGAGTTTGTCAGTTTAAAAAGAAAAAAAAAAACCTTTATTTATCTTTCTCCTGCCTATTCATCTATTTGTTCGTCGGAAGCGAGGGAGCGATAAGGGATATTGGGCTAGGTCAGCCTCGCTCGCTTGCAGCGATAAAGCATCCGCCCTACGACTTCAGATAACACAGTTCAGGGATCATTTGGTGAGATAATTTTTGGATGACTGTGCGCGAAGACAAAGGAGTTGCGTCACAGTTTACGTAAACATGTTGACTTAGTGAGAGTTCACTGACGCTGTCGTCAAGGATTTTTTTTATATAAGGTGCTAACAAATTAGGTACTAATATTTTAAGAGATGTTAACTTACATCAACACAATTAACTTTTCATAGAAATTAAAAAAACTTTTTATATGATATTTTTGGTTTTCACTTCCCGAACAAAATAAATAAATTAAAATTGTACCCGAACTTAATCATACTGTTAATTTAACTGACAAATTTTCTGTCAAGTGGACGTCGTTTTCTGTTAAGTGGCCAGTTCATTCATATTGAAAAATTAGTAACTATAAGATAATCAAAGAGGTCTTAATCACTGATTATTATTATTTACCTCATTAACAGGGTGCTTTACGTGGCAAACTTACTTCCCTAATTTTCTCCAAAAAACATATAATTTGTTTATTGTTTTATACATAAATAAACTCAGAAAGCTTAGTAAGGTCCTAAAAATATAGGTATCTAATTTATCAGTACCTTATAAGTGGCAAACGAGCAGTCGATCCACCTGACCTGATAGGAAGTGGTTCTAGATGCCCATGGATATCTGCAACTCCAGATGAGCTGCCAATCAATAAGTTACCCTTTTTACCCGACTGCGGCGAAGCCCAAAGGAGGGTTATGTGTTTGACCTGTATGTATGTATGTAGGTATGTCCGTTCCTGTGTCCGCTCGTAACTACTCAACGGCACATCCAATTTTGATAAATGATACATCATTAGATTCGTCTTAATGGTGTGAGTGTCACTGGGTATGAAGTTCGTTAAAATAAACAAAATGGCGGATTTTATGCAGTTTCAAAGTGCACCGCGGTCGGGTTTTTTAATGCCGCTGAATAGTACATTACACAACTAGGGTGGTAATACAAAGAAAGGCCGAGATCGCAGAAGTTTGCGGCCCGAGCTGCAAGCGAGGGACGTAAATATGCGATCGAGGGCTTTCTTTATTACCTCCTGTGTTATGTGACATCATTTTATGTGTACACTTGGCCAGAAGGCGGCTTTTTCCATACACGCAGCGTGCGGAAAAGTCACTTTATGGCCAAGTGTGGCATAAAGATTTTTATCACGACGACGGTCGGCAAGTCAAAAAAGTTTGGGAACCTATGACTGAGAGCAGTGGATCTTAACCTTTTAGTGATGAGGGACCATTTGACAAAATCTGTGTCTTGCCACGGACCACGAACTGTTTGGAGGCAATAGAAAGTGAATAGGTTTAGAGGTTTTTTTTCGGATGGCTTCACGGACCACTTCGGGTGCTTTCAGGGACCACCAGTGGTCCGCGGACCACCGGTTAAGAACCACTGACTTACAAGGATAAGCTCGCCTTTGTGCATTACCCTTGATTTTTGTACTGTTTCTGTATGATTTTATAAAGTGTTTACACATATACTACATACATACATAAAATCTCATAAATATGTATCTAAACCTTATAACTATGAAAGAAGAGTTGATGTGTACATATTTTTGAAACTGTAGGTTTGTATCTTTGCCCTTGACTATAATACCAAAACAAAGATGGCAGGTAACCAGATGCAACAAGTTAACCGAGAAATTCAAGGAAAGCAATGATTATTCCTTTCTTGTCGAGAGATTTAAACGATCATAAACACGAGTCTTACAATCGCGAACCTGGAAAACCAGATTCCTGGGCGGCCATATATCCAGTCTCTGACAAAAGGCTACTTCGAGCTTACGAATAGGTAAATATCGAAGATTTACTGCCTGGAGGTGAAACTAAGCGTTTTCTGCACATTCAGACGTTTCAAAGAATGTTTCTTGGAACCTTTACCTATGTATCAGTGGCGTCCACAGAACCCGATTGCCACCGGCTTGCCTATTTTTTAAAGCATATGACCGGAGTATCTACTACTCCTGAAGAAAAAATAATCCAAATTGACACTGGCTTTACTACCAATTTGACGCCACGCGACTTCTATGTATGCATTTTATGACATTTCGGAATTCTATGATTTTGATTACATCCTGAAACCAATTATTATTGTCGAATGAATATTTCAATATGTAACTGTCAGTGTAAGAAATTAATTTGAACATAATTATTATCTTTTTATTATTGTAATTTAATTTAATTAATCTTATTGTAATATTTTTTTTGACATGTGAAATCGAAAAACATTTTACGAATAAATGAGTATAAGTATACTAATTAACCGGTTAGAGGTTTCAGTTACTCCTTGTTTAAAATTCTTATCTCCTCATGCTTAGAGCAACATTATTTAATGTCTGGAGTGCATTTTATGATTATTACTTTATCTGTATCAGTTTTTTTTAGTTTTTTGGTATACGACTAAATAAATTAATTGAATAAATTTAAGAAGTTATTTATGTATGTACAACATGAAACGCAACAAATAGACTAGGATTGAAGGGCTGTTTACAAAAACAACGTAACACACCTACTGTCATTAAAAATGTTTCTCTATAAGTACCAACCAGTCTTGTCAGTTATGCTGTTTTTGTAAACATCCCTTCATTTATATTTATACTGAACTAAATAAGATTAAACCGGTTATAGTCCGTACAAACTCTTAAGACCAAATGCTGTCAAACGAACGCAAGCCAAAAACTACCTTATAATCAGAGCATAACGTAGTTTTTGGCTTGCGTTCGTTGACAGCATTTGGTCTTAAGAGTTTGTACGGTACGGACTATACAAGGCCCGCAAACAAGGTGCACCTCCAGCACTACTGCGACGGATTCATTGTCGCGCGATTAAAAAAAAAAAACAAAATAATTTATGTCTGGAAGTAGGCCCTCGAGGGCTCTTCTACATGTCTGTCTGTCATTCTATTATTTTCTTTTGGACCTTCTGGTGAGAAGAAGCGCCGGAAGAAACTCACCAGATTCTGTTTTCGAAAATATTAAATATTAAGTGGCTTTTACCGCACGCTGCGCGTACGGAAAAAGCCGCTTTCTGGCCAAGTGTAGACATAAAATGATGTACACAACACGGGAGGTAATAAAGAAAGCTTTCGATCGCATATTTACGTCCCTCGCTTGCAACTCGGGCCGCAAATATCTGCGATCTCGGCCTTCCTTTGTTTTACCACCCTAGTTGTGTAATGTACTAAAATGACATTGAAGACTACATTTTTAGAGATGTAAAGGGTCTCTAGACGTCAAAATATTATGTTTTGTGTATCTGGTTCCTTTTCATTCATCTTAGTGCTAAAGTAACAGGTCATGCACTGTCGTGCGACTTTCAAAATCGCAGACAGTTGTAACCCACTGGGCTGTTTGCGTGTACGCTTTAAGTGCCGTTTTCTTCAATAAAAATATATATTCACAAGACGCTTTCGACTGCTACTATCAATATTGTAAAAGCATGTACACATGATTTGGTGAAGGTGCTAAATCGTTTAAAAAGAGCTATTTAAAAGCCATTATTCAGATTCTTTTATGAATGAAAAAAGCAATTCGTTTGATGTTGTACCATTAGCTTCTTGTCGTCTCGATCTTCACATATACGCGCGTCCCTCTCGTTTAGCAGTTGAGTAAAGGTATACGCTGCCGAGAATTGGTATCGAAAATCGACCGGAGCATACTGGGACCGTTAGGCAATTTTAAAACAATATAAAAACGGTACACATCTGCCAAACTACACGTGTATTACAAATTTGCAACATAAACACGCACGCGACGACATTGAACGTAAGATAGACAAAGCTTTCCGTGTATTTTGTAAATTACACTCAAGTTTATGTTTTAAATTATTTAAATCCAGCCTGCCAGGTGTCTGCCGCCATCTCTCGAGTTACATCGCAGGTGCGCTGGTGCGCTTGCAAAGTTGCAACACTTTTTTTTATTCGTAATCACAAAACGGCACTGATAATACGCGTTCTGCCAGCGTTCCCATCACGAAACAAAGCACAGTTCACGGCTTTCCCAAGATTCTCACTAAAATAAAAAAAACGTACGTCCAACGGTTATAATTAGTTATTGGCATTTACACAACGTTTTTGCAGCTACTAATAGATCATAACGGCGCGATCGAGCGTCTACAATCTTAACCGGTTCTTGGTGCACTACGTTTCTGCTAAATCGGTAGTTCGAAATTTAAAATTTTAAAAATTTGTATTTTTTTTAATCGTACCAGGGAAAGCATTGGCGTCGTCCAGAGGTCCCCAGTCATGTCGTGGCTGCACGATGCAATGGAACATTGCAGAGACCGGCGCCGGGCAGCGCGCGCCGCGAACTGCCGCGCAGCCTCCGCGGGATGCGACCCCTCACCTCCCTCCCCTAACGACCCCAAAGACGTTTTTCGGGAGCTAACTCAAACGAGAGAATGATCGTAAATAGTGGGGCTTCATTCATAATTATTGGAGACTATTCGTGTATTTTTAGCGGCTATTTTGAATAGGATTCATCATCGATTGGGCTTTTCCGCGTATTCATTGGCTCAGTTCGTTGGTATGTTGTGTTTTCCCGTTTCACCGAGTGACGATACGAAAAGCATGCATTTCTTCTCTAAGGAAAAGATGGCTAGGCTATCATCAGTTGCAATATACTACTTACACTTCCAACGTCGACTATATTTGCAACCCCACAAAGTCCTACACAAATTGAAAAAATAAAGACCCACTTCCCTTAAATCTTTGCCTCTCCTCAATCATCCAGACTTAGAGCGCGGCCACATGTCCACGGCACGACGCCGTCAACGGGCAACGGCACGTTGCACGACGCGACGACGGAGAAATCCACGTTGCCGCGACGTGGAAATTTACGACGCCGCGCCGCGTAAAGTCACGTCGCGCAACGTGAAATTCCACGTTGCGGCACCGTAGATTTCTCCATCGTCGCGTCGTGGAATT
Source organism: Eudemis profundana (assembly GCA_947034925.1). Taxonomy (NCBI): domain Eukaryota; kingdom Metazoa; phylum Arthropoda; class Insecta; order Lepidoptera; family Tortricidae; genus Eudemis; species Eudemis profundana. Next base: position 22,392,767 of record OX344808.1, read on the forward strand.
TCACGACGCCGCGCCGCGCATGTTCACGTTGCCCTGAGCCACAGTACATAAATAGAGCAGTATGGAAGCTAGGCTTATTTTTTGAAATAAATACCTACGCTCCAATAGAGCGTTAGGGTTGTCGATTTAATTTTTGTAAAAACACACGTATTTTGCTCTTGTTGATTTTAAGAAGAAGCATCAAGAAAAAGCAAAGAAAACGAAAATATTGGATAAAACCATATCTTTCCGTTATGAATCATGATGGGACTCATTTCATAAAGGTCTTCGCACATTACAACAACTCAACGGCGACTCGACTCTATGCCTAATATTGAAATTTAAGCCCTATGTCATATGTTGTAGGTTGAATTTCAAAAAATGATATTAAAGTAGTGTACGACGAGTGGTCTACGCGTTGTCCACTATTTCAATACTAGGCATGATGTACGAAGACCTTAAGGAAGTACGAGGCGTTAAAAATAAGTGATCACAAGTTTTATGATTATTTTAAAATGTCTGTGGCAAGTTTTGAAGAACTATTATGGAAAATATCACCTCGTTTAAAAAGGCAACACGTATTTAGGAAACCAGTATCGTTTATTGTCACTCAAACAAAAATGTTTAGATATTAAATCAGCTTAATCAAAATTATAACTATTTGGATATAATTAACACTATAAATTAACAACTTTTTTATTTTTTCTACAACGAACTAATTATGGGAAATTAGGGAGAAAACATTTTATAAAAAAAAATTAAAGTAAAACGTAAAACTAGACTAAAAACAACTTTTATATATTAATGATTAATGAACAACTACCTATAATTATTAATGTGCGTTCCCATTGAGGGTCCACGTTGGAATTTCGAACTTTTGAATGTGTCAGTCTTTAGTAAAAGTTCTCAAACGATTGTAAATTCAACCACTAATTTGTAGAAGTCGGCACTCAAAAGTTACAATCGATTAAAGGTGGCCCCTCAATTGAAAGGTTATGTGCGTTCCTATTGAGGGTCCACGTTGGAATTTCGAACTTTTGAATGTGTCAATCTTTAGTAAAAGTTCTCAAACGATTGTAAATTCAACCACTAATTGGAGAAGTCGTCACTCAAAAGTTACAATCGATTAAAGGTGGTCCCTCAATTGAAACGTTATGTGCGTTCCCATTGAGGGTCCACGTTGGAATTTCGAGCTTTTGAATGTGTCAGTCTTTAGTAACAATTCTCAAACGATTGTTAATTCAACCACTAATTTGTAAAAGTCCGCACTCAAAAGTTACAATCGATTAAAGGTGGTCCCTCAATTGAGTTTGTCGTAGAAATAAATCAATTTACGTATACGTACGTGGTTGTTAAATAGACAATTGCTATAGTCTATTCGTTAGTAAAAAAAAAATACTAACTATTGCTCCACCGAACAGTATAAACAAATGTACCGTTTTGCATGAAATGATAATCAAACGCCTGCGAAGAAATATAGGTAATTTCTCGAAAGTTGAGGTCACGCACACAACAATACTGTCATGTAATGACAGCGGGATTTTGAAATTTTTTCGTACCGATAGCAGGTTCAACAGTGAATTGCAAGATAGACCAAAAATTTGTTTAAACTATAGCCTTGTGTTTATTACTCACTCATTCATTACATTCATTCACTTTTTTTGCAATGAGTACTTCATACAGTATGTAAACCAACGAAAACCATTTACTTAAATCCTGGCATGTCTAGGCGATAAATAACATTGTGGTATATAAATTTTTGAATAAATTAACACTTTTTAAAATTTATAATTGAAATACAAAAAATAAAATTTAATTAGTTAATGATTCTATTAAATATATCCTGTATTATTTGTTTACAATTGTAACATTCGTTTTCTGGTTGTCAAGTCAAATGACAAATGCAATGTCAGTTGAAATAAGGCAATGTGCACACTTACGATCAAATACGACGTAACTCAATGTGGCGTCCGCCGTTAGTCGTTATTTGAACCAAGCGACGGTGGTTGTTTTCGTAAAATTTTATTTTTTGTATATCAATTATAAATTTTAAAAAGTGTTAGTATTTCAATAATTTATATACCACAATGTTATTTATCGCCTAGACGTGCCCGGATTTAAGTAAATGGTTTTCGTTAGTTTACATACTGTATAGCTGTGTGTGTAATCATTCACCTCAACTCTCGTGAAATTACCTATGCTACGGTCCAGGTGACCACATATTAGGATTTTGTAGGATGAGTAAAAAAAAATAAATGCTGACGTTATTTATTTTTTATTTTTAAGTTTGACATATCTTGGCTAATAATCACTAGAGACCGGATTTGAAGTAGCGATCTCAATATTAATATAATATGGATATGACTGGTATAATTTATTATTTATTCTACACACAAAAATAATGTTAGGTACTTATTGGAACAAAAAAGTAAAAACCTTATTGGAAGCTTTTGTAAATATTGGGCAAAAATTATGGTGATAATAAATAAAAACATTGTTTGTTAATTTTTTAAATGGTTTATTTTTTTAAGTTCTTCTTCTTTAATATTTCTTCTGCACAATGCACAGTAAAAATTAAGGCCTTATATAACCAACATGACATGTATTTAACAAATTGCACTAGTCATATCCATAATAATATAGAGAGAGATATTGCTACTTCAAATCCGATCTCAACTGATGATTAACCAAGATATGTGAAACTTAAAAATAAAAAATAAATAACGTCAACAAACAGTAATTATTTTTATTTACTTATCCTACAAAATCCTAATGTATGTGGTCACCTGGACCGTAGTATTTCTTCGCAGGCGTTTGATTATTATTTCATGAAAAACAGTACATTTGTTTATACTGTTCGGTGGAGCAATAGTTAGTAATTTTTTTTAACTAACGAATAGACTATAGAGCAATTGTCTATTTAACAACCAAATGATACGTAAATTGATTTATTTCTATGACAAACGTTTCAATTGAGGGACCACCTTTCATCGATTGTAACTTTTGAGTGCCGACTTTTACAAATTAGTGGTTGAATTTACAATCGTTTGAGAACTTTTACTAAAGACTGATACATTCAAAAGCTCGAAATTCCAACGTGGACCCTCAATGGGAACGGACATTTATAATTATAGGTAGTTGTTCATTAATCATTAATATATAAAAGTTGTTAATTTATAGTGTTAATTATATCCAAATAGTTATAATTTTGATTAAGCTGCTTTAATATCTAAACATTTTTGTTTGAGTGACAATAAACGATACTATTTTTTTTTATTCTTACCTTATCGTTAATCCCAACATCTCCAGAGGTCCAACTGGTTTCCTAAATACGTGTTGCCTTTTTAAACGAGGTGATATTTTCCATAATAGTTCTTCAAAACTTGACACAGACATTCTAAAATAATCATAAAACTTGTGATCACTTATTTTTAACGCCTCGTACTTCCTTATGAAATGAGTCCCATCATGATTCATAACGGAAAGATATGGTTTTATCCAATATTTTCTTTTTCTTTGCTGTTTCTTCATGCTTCTTCTTAAAACCAACAAGAGCACAATAGTTACGTGTGCTTTTACAAAAATTAAATCGACAACCCTAACGCTCTATAGGAGCGTAGGTATTTATTTAAAAAAAAAAATCGGTTGTCTGTAAAGTCGGTTTACTGACGATTGTCGAACGTGATAACGTTGACTTTGATTTTGAGAGCCGTATCTTAGGGAATAAGGCCTAATTTATTAACAATTTGTAAGAAACTATCGCCTTAACGACTTTAGTGCTGGAATTAATATAAAGTACCTATTTTGCGCAAAAACGCGTAAGATGTATGAAATCCTGCGGCGCTTACTGTTTTTTCGAGTTGATAAAGTTAGTTTGCGCAAAAACGCGTAAGATGTATCAGATGTATGAAATCCTGCGGCGCTTACTGTTTTTTCGAGTTGATAGGGTAACGGCCCCGCAAGGTAACGGCCCCGCAAGGTAACGAACGGCAAATGACGTTACACTTTTTCGTGCGTGCAGCCGACTCCATCGAATTATAAGACGTTATCACGTCAATAAGCCTAGCTTCCATACTGCTCTATTTATGTACTGTGGTTCAGGCCAACGTGAAATTCCACGTCGCGACGACGGAGAAATCCACGTTGCCGCAACGGAGAAATCCACGTTGCCGCGCCGTGTACGACGCACCGTGCGACGTGACTTTACGCGGCGCGGCGTCGTAAATTTCCACGTCGCGGCAACGTGGATTTCTCCGTCGTCGCGTCGTGCAACGTGCCGTTGCCCGTTGACGGCGTCGTGACGTGGACATGTGGCCGCTCCCTTAACCTATCCAACAAATTAAGCCATCTAAACAAAAAAGCAGCAACAAATTCATGTCTCCCAAAAACTCATAGTGGTTCCTTTGAACTACAGTTATCTTTGGAACGTTAGCTATTTTCGTAAGAGGCCGGAAACCGAACAGAACGCGTCAAAAAAACGTAGAATGCACTCATTGTCAACGCGGCTTAGGACGGATTTGCTAAGCCGGTTTGTAAAGACAAAAGGAAGTATCTCTCATCATGTTCAAACAAAGATACAGCCATTTAGGTATCAAATTATCAGATATTTTGTGGTTAAGTTTGCACCTTGTTTGTTTCCGACATCATATCACGTCCAAACTCGCGGTCACGATAATCAAGCAACGCAGATTATAAAGAACAAGTCTTGCAACCGCTTACACGTAGGTATAATTCGAAAATGTTTCTACGTTCAGACGTTCGTTTTTTTTATCTTGAGATTCGTATTTCTGATCTTAATACTTGGTTGTATTGTGTGTAATGGAATACAGGACCAAAAAGCGACCTCAGCTTGAATTTTGGTAATTTAGATTTGAGAATAGGGATGACGGCTAAAAATATATCATTGTACATCCGCTGGATTGCAATCCCTAGTACCTGCACAGCACAAGGCAGGCTGACCGAGCCACGGGTTGACGACCCCTGATCTAAGGCCTTAGCTTTAAGAGGCTGACAAGACCTACTTTTGTTGAAATTGATGTTATTTAAGCAGTTTTTTAAGAAAAACCATTTGTTCTAGCACATCAAAAAAAATATATGTTAATATTCATCATATTTCGAAGACCGTGGACGGACGCGATACATAATTTCACGAAATCGGCTCGATAGAAAAAAATTGCAAAGATTGGTCTTAAAATCATCATTAAACGGTTCTATGTCTTTATTTTTTTAACGTATGGGTCTGCAAATAAAAACATGAAGTCAACATATTCATACCTAAACCGCTAACGAGTCACATTTCACAAATAGTCCACACTTTTTTTTATTTCAATTTTTATTTATTATTATCTTCTAAGACCCGGCTGCCCAGAAACAGTGACAGTAGGCTCTCGTTTACTCCGATACAAATAGACAGTGTGCGCTGACGCGCCGTGCTAGACGGACCTATGCTTCTCGTTTGCGCATCGAAAACATCGCAAAAATTTGTTTAACCTTGTGTTAAAAATCTAAAATACTGTATACGTACTTATATAAATCAAAGTTATAATATAAGAAGTGTAAATATTTAGTTAAGTGTGTTAAATGTATGATCACCGCAATAGCCACTGGCCTGTCCAAATGAATACTCATTCAGTTTTACACCTTCGTAGCGTTGAAATGTGGACCTTATGTCACTGGATATAAGGTCCACATTTCAACGCTTCTTCAGATGCGGTCTTGGCTACGCCCATCGAGAAACGTTTTGTTTGCATAGATCTATAAAGTTTTGGAGTCGACGGTAATAGTTATGTATTATGGGAGGCATCAATACACGAGTGTGGTTTTAGGAAACGAGCCGAAGCAGGCATGTCTCACTCCGCGATTTTATTTTGACGTAATTATTATTCTTCCTTGCCTAATGCATTAGGCAGTATGTATGTACGTATGTATGTATGTATGTATGTATGTATGTATGTATGTATGTATGTATGTATGTATGTATGTATGTATGTATGGATGGATGGATGGATGGATGGATGGATGGATGGATGGATGGATGGATGGATGGATGGATGGATGGATGGATGGATGGATGGATGGATGGATGGATGGATGGATGGATGGATGGATGGATGGATGGATGGATGGATGGATGGATGGATGGATGGATGGATGGATGGATGGATGGATGGATGGATGGATGGATGGATGGATGGATGGATGGATGGATGGATGGATGGATGGATGGATGGATGGATGGATGGATGGATGGATGGATGGATGGATGGATGGATGGATGGATGGATGGATGGATGGATGGATGGATGGATGGATGGATGGATGGATGGATGGATGGATGGATGGATGGATGGATGGATGGATGGATGGATGGATGGATGGATGGATGGATGGATGGATGGATGGATGGATGGATGGATGGATGGATGGATGGATCCAAATATTGCAATTGCACACATAAGTTTGTAATCCTATACAAATACATGCGATTACAAAGTTTCTTTGTTGACTTGTACCTACTATAACGAATAAAGAATGTTCAACGGCCAAGTCACACAACATTAAGTATAATAATAAAGAAATCGCAGTAAGGTACCTTAAACTTGACACGATTTTGTCTAGATTTCATTACTTTTTAGAGATAAACAAGCAGCTCCATCGAGACTTGGCTAGTTTTTTACAGAATGTTTTTGATGGGATACCAGGTTACGGATACTAAGTATAAATACCTTATACTGTCAAATCGAAAATCGATTGATTTATTTTAGGGATGTAACGATACCGATACCGATACCGATATATCGGTATCGCCGATATATCGGTATCGCCGATATTATACAACCGATATTTGAAGAATTTGCTGTATGAAAAAAAATCTGCAAAAAGTAATTTCAATTTCTGACTTAATTTATGTATTGGTCTATTCTATTACCTTGTGCAATGATAATTACTATGTTAATTAAATCTTTGGTTCCTAATATAAAAAAAGAATTTTGAGTTGACAATTTATTATTTTTACTTTACACTTTCAAGGTTGACTCTCTGGTAAATATAACCAGTAGTCATTGCCATTAGTTATAATAAGGACATAAAAATATCTGAAATTCATACTTCATTATTTAGCTAAGATATCGGTATCGGTATCGCCGATATTAACTACTATATATCGGTATCGGTATCGTATCGGCAAAACTGTGTATCGTTACATCCCTAATTTATTTGTAAACCTTACCTTACCTTTATGTTTTTCTCGATGACCTTACATTGCAGGTCATCAAGAAAAACATAAAGGAAGTGTTGTATATTTTAATTCAATATAATCGTATTACTACTTACAAAAATACTGTATTTTTTTCTAATAAATCTTAACTACTTATATTACATATCCATAATTCATTAAATGTGTTTGAAAGTTTTCATTACTTATTTACGTATTACATATCCAAATTTCATTCTATCTGTTCACGCTTTAATTATGAAAATAAATTAAAAACCAACTATATTATTTTAACGACGCCCTGTCTATTTTATTCTGCACTCTATGGGAAAATTGGGAACCTACAGGAGTTTAACGCCATCTACCGGCAGGCGTGTTTATTTCGATCGCGATCGCAAGCCGAATGCAAACAGTTACGCTTCTCGCCGCTCACTTGTGAATAGCGCTGGGAGCAATTAGGCGGGGCTAGGGGATGGGCCAAAATCCTGAATCCTCAAGGGCATTTTGCTGTTGACAGCGTCTTAATAACACGACTGCCTCAATTTTATGTACCAGTTCACCGTATCCACACTCAAAGCAGAACAAAAAGTGAGCCATCTCGCTTCAATTTTGTTAACAAAAGCACGGCTATCCGTTAGAACCTGGGATTTGTTTGGTCGAACCAGCTTGGGATGCCTATTGAAGGAGTTATATGAAGCGAGACGGATTCCGAACAACCGCCTATTGAGCACAACAGCTGAGAAAGCTTTAAGTAACTGATGTTTTTGTTTACATCAAAGTGTATTGTCAGAAGAATGGAAAGCGCATAACGTTTAGTAATGGCAATGTACTGCATTTGTGTTCTGTTTTGTTTTGCGTGATAGGCGCCTAAAATTGCTCACCACCTACTTACTCATTTACTTTTGTTAACTTTGCATAGACTCCGCTACCCAAAGGTTGTCTGGAAGAGATCGCTCTTTAGCGATAAGACCGCTTATTGTTTACCACTATTTTTATATAAGTTTGCAATGTAATTTTCTTTTGGTCTGCAATAAAGTATGATTGTATTGTGTATTGTATTGTATTGCTAAGCAAGATATTTCTGCATAATGGGCTAGACGACTAAAAAACACTTGTTTAGTCCGTCAGCTAGATTATTAATAGTACATTGTGTATCTAGGGCGGTAACGAAGGAATTGCAACCGAGTGTTTGTTACAAGCCCGCGGCGAAGCCAATGACTTTAATAACACGAGTTTGTAATTCCTTTACCGCCCGTGGCACACACAATGTTTTTCATCACACTTGTGAGGAAATCTGATTAAAATAACCTTACTTAACCTAAATAAAATTGTAAACCTGACAGTGACATTATCCAATCCATAGACAATGCGAATGTCAAGTCACGTTCGGAAACCATAGCGGTAAAGACTTAAAATGGTTGATTTTATTTTTGCAAAATACTGAAATGCACTATTTAAACATTTAATTAATGATACAGAAATATGTGTTTGCATGTATTTGCAATAACAGTTCTCTTTAAATAAATATTTCAGTAATAAAAGTTAAAAAAAGTACGTTGGCGTTTCCTTTGAACACGACAAATAAGAGTAAAACAGAACCAGCGTTTCAAATTTAAAAAGAAAACCATTACGCCCTAGGGCGTATTAGGTCATTTACGGCCCGCAAAACCTACGTGTAACAACACCATTTTCGAGCAAGTGTGATGAAAAAAATATTGTACACGTATTTTTTCTTTTGTTTGACAAACAAAAAATGACGATACAGTGCTTAGAAGTTTCGAGTGACGTCACAAGCCCCCACTCCGGAAGTTTGATAATATATATCTTTGTCGATTTTTAATAATTTGATAAACCAAAAAATAAGTGTCGCATATTTTTTCCATATTCTATGTGATGGAACATAAACATACTAAGCAATTAACTTGACTTAAACCCTCTAACCCGCATCACAAACTTCTAAGTCGAAAAACTTCTATACGGGTAAAAATGGAGCTTTAGGAGTAAAAACACGGATTCCCGTCACGTCTCCCTCGCTGTTTACCGCACTATGGATCGTATCTCCATCTTGATCCGAAAAGGTCGTAAACGGGCCTGACACTTACGGTTTCTAAGACCTTTTGGATATAGTAAAAGTCAGAGTCATCTGATTTAAAAAAAGGTCGGAACTGCATCTGGTAAAGTCAACCAATTTGATTTCTTGGCTACTTGCCAAGTGGTAGGGACCACTTGGCAAGTGTAAAGTGGCGAAGTCTCTAGGTTACTCAAACCTGTTCGAGTTCTAGTTTGGCCACTATACGTAAAACAGAACAATTGAAAATATCTGGCACCATTAGACTTTTTAACCAGTTTTGAAAGGGCCATTAAACAATGGGTCCTATCAAAACTGGCTAAAAAGTTTTCCGCATCCTTTCCTGCCCTCTTGCCGGCAAGCGTCACCTTGCCGGGCGCTGCGCTAAACGAAAATGCCGCTTTCTGGCTCCGTCGAAGAGAAAAATAGTATACAAACCAGTAAATAATACATTACATACCTATTGTGTATGCGGCCGGTAGTTGAACTTTTACCAACTACCCGTCGGCAGTCTGTAATTAGAGATTAAACTGTTAACGCGTACTCGCTTGTTTCAATATCGTTCCTGGCTCGAACACTACAATACCAAGGCCAGTAAAGTAAGAAATGTCTCTGATCTGAGGGTTTCTTATTTATTGGAAAAATATTTTTACAATTTTTTACCCATATTTTTCACGTATAAGGTTCGAAAGTACCAACGATTCTGAGTCAGAAAAACCCCAAGTCTACCTATATTCTGAGAAAGTAGCCACCTCGGGTTTTTTTTTTTCGAAAAACGCCCAGCTTGAGTGGCCTAGGATTAAAATTGGTTGTCGTACTGACGGTATTTAAGACGTTTTGAATGTAAGCAAACGCAAGGGGCGGAGAACTGCATCGTAGTGGTAACGATCCTGTTAACATCTGCGATAAATCCGCAGACTCGTCGCCGGATGGATCGGGGCGAGGAAATTAGCATATCAGCTGCAATCGTTAAGGCTCTGTCCCACTGCCAGCGAGTAAAATTGGGCGAGTAACAGTTCATTGAGGGCTGACGGGTTAGTGTAATCGATCGACCTTTGCAGATCAGGAACGTATAAAGTTACTCGCCCAATTTTAGTCGCTCATTGGGCCTGGCCACTGGTGGCCGCCGCGGACAAGCTGCGGGCGAGGTGTTTTTTTTTTATGTTATAAGTGGCAAACAAGCAGACGAGCTGCTTGATGGAAAGCAGTCAACGTCGCCCATGGATATCTGCAACACCAGAGGTGTTACCTATACGTTGCCGATCTTTGAGAGCCCTGTTTACTCGTTTCTTGAAGTACCCCATGTCATAGCGCGCTGGGAACACCTCATACATTTTGTATGGCATCGGCGCACACTGGACGTTTACTGTACTGTACTGTACTAATGGGCGCTGTCTGTCCCTAATGGACGCGTTCACTTTAAGTGGGGCGAACCGATCTAACTTGACAATATCAATTGTAATCTATATATATAATTAAATATAAATATCTCACACTGGAACGGTCGAATGGCCCCTGTCTGGTTCCACCGGAAGACCAGCGCCAGCTCTGCAGTTGGTATTATGCTGAGGTGGGACCTTTTTGTAGCAGCGAGATTTTTATTTATTTTTTGTGTTTTCTTGTTTATTTTTTCTATTTTATGTAACTTTTTGCTGTCATAAATAAATGTATTTTCTTTCTTTCTTTCTTTCTTTAAGTAGCCGCGTCTGGGCCACAAGCCGCGGGAGTGGCGCGAGCGCGCTACTTGCGGATACTTCTGGTTGTGGACGCGTTTAATGGCCGTCACTAGTGCACTCTCAGGGCCTTATCACACTGGCGATTTGCGAGCGAGTTACAAGCTTGTTTTCATACAAAACTTGTCGAGGCGAGCTTGCGGCGAGTTCGCCGCGATCGAAATCATCAACCGGCGCAGGTTTGGCGTTTATTTTCCTTAAGAGCTGTAAGAACAAGGTGCTCAAATGCCTGATATTAGGATATTAGGCCTTCTGACGCTTTGTGCCAGATTCGCATAATGCCAGATTCGCATAATGTCAGATTCGCATAATGCCAGATTAGCATAATGTCAGATTCGCGTAATGCCAGATTAGCATAATGTCAGATTCGCGTAATGCCGGATTCACATAATGCCAGATTAGCAGAATACCATTTTGATCTCTCACACGACAATTCTGTATTAGGAAAATACCCGTGAGTGGCGGTGGGTTCATTTTCGTTAATAGTGGCAAACTGACGTAATATCTGTCATAGCCTTAATACCTCTTAAATGTATATAATTTTCTTATATATTAAATAATGTGTTAAAAAGTATACTTTTATAATACCAACTAAAAGGCGCCCGCGACGTCGTTCGCGTAAAACTTTTTAACCGTACTCGGATAAACCATGGTCATGCCTACACCAAAACTGGTTAAAATCTATTCTATCGAAGTAATCCTCAAGACAATTGATTTGAATTAAACTAAATTAATGTATACTGTTATTTTGTCGTGAAATGAATGATCTGTCTTCCTATCGAATAAGATGAAAATAATAAATAATCAGATAAGTATCATAATCATGCGTTTTATTATGTTTGTCAGTCAATCTGTCATCCAGTCAGTCACTATGTCGGTGTGTAGGTGATGTGTAATGTGAAATCAAATCTGGCCTTCTGCTAATCTGGCTTTTTGCGAATCTGGCATTTTGCGAATCTGGCATTTTGCGAATCTGGCTTTTTGCGAATCTGGTATAAAGCGTCTAAACCCTAAAGGCCCAAGCCAGTAGGAATAGAGTTCTTTGGCCGCCACGCCACTGCACACTACACTTATACGTCCAATACCAGTAGGTATATATTATCTTTCGTCTTTTTTTAACCTCTAAAATAAATTAGTAGGTATACAGGGTGATTTCTGGGTCGTGATCCCGGACCAGTTTTTCTGACTCTATAACTGGTCAATATTATTATTTTTCGCGGCTAGAAGATGTTGACACCCGCCTCGCCAGTCCCTTCGCGACCATGGACGTCACGGCACGTCCGAAACGTCGAGGTAATATCATGTTTTTACGCGATTAAGTCCCGTTTTGTTATAATAATGAGTGAAAATCGTGAAAGTTTAAATCAATATTTTGGTCAATATTATGATAGCATTTGATCAAAACAGCAATTAATAAAAATTTTCTTATTTTCAAGTAAAATTAATCTTAAACTAAGTAAATCATGGTCACCCTATGACTTTTGAAATACGCAGTATGGGAAGCGACAAGACGTCACATTGAGTAGGGTCACCAAATTTTATGCAAAAATGTTTTTTTCTACTTAATATTATAATCTGAAAAATAAATACAAATATTGGTGATAAGATATTAATAATTAACATCATTAGATTCATCTTTGAATATTGTATTATGCCTTATTTTCTTGCTCCACGACCCAGAAATCATCCTGTATATTTTTATATTTACTACGTTTCAAAGTTAACACGTTTCGTACTTTCGGTATAATGAAACGAGGTACATATAGCAATAATTAAATGTTGGCACATACACATTGCTTCTCATTTTATTTGGATCTGTCAGATTTGAATCAAACGGTACTGCATAAGCGCTCTCAATGTGCACATAAATCCGAAGACTGGTCGGCGGGCGGGTCCGGGCTACGATATTAGCGTATCAGCGTTAGTGGGGCTGGGGGGCTAAACGAGATCTGCGATTAGTTTCGGGTCGGGACTCGGATCTTTGCAGGTCGTGAGAGTCAAGACAAATTAGCTTCAGTTAACGTAAAGTCGAAGTCGAAGTCAACTAACTAACTACACAACTAGGGTGGTAATACAAAGAAAGGCCGAGATCGCAGATGTTTGCGGCCCGAGCTGCAAGCGAGGGACGTAAATGTGCGATCGAGGGCTTTCTTTATTACATCCCGTGTTGTGTACATCATTTTATGTCTACACCTGGCCATAAAGCGGCTTTTTCCATACGCGCAGCGTGCGGAAAAAGACACTATATTTTTATTTTATTTTTTTGACGACCGCTTTAGCTTAGTTGGTAGTGACCCTGCCTACGAAGCAAGAGGTCCTGGGTTCGAATCCCGGTAAGGGCATTTATTTGTGTGATGAGCACGAATATTTGTTCCTGAGTCATGGATGTTTTCTATGTATTTAAGTATTTGTATCTATTAAATATATCGTCGTCTAGTATCCATAACACAAGCCTTATTGAGCTTACTATGTATGGGGCTAGTTCGATTTGTGTAAGATTGTCCCCTAATATTTATTATTTATTATTATTATTATTTACTTTATGGCCAGGTGTGGCATAAAACTAGTTGTGACCTTTTTGACGTCAATTCAACGGCTTTCAATGTATTTATTCGGTACATATGCAGCGCGGGCCCGTATTTAGAGATCCAGGACCCCTAGGCACTTCGTATTGAGAAGGTAAGCCATGCTTTTAAGTTTATATGAAGGGTCCACCGCTGGGGCCCTATGAGCTGGCCGGGCCCTTAGGCCAGGGCCTTGTAGGCCTACAGTAAAGCCTACTGTAAAGCTACAAATGATGAAAGGTGAATTAGAAAACATAAAAGTTTAAAAATCGATGTCGCTGTACACCTAGACAGCTTTCCTCTAGCCCAGGGGTTCCCAAAGAGAGGCGCCGTGAGTCGATCCTCTGTCATTATCTAAAACCACAAATATTCGCGGGTACCATAAAGCAACAATACCTCATTTGAGCGAACTAAGGCGCCGTGACGAAGTTCTAAACTTGTAAGTGCGCTATGGGCTGAAAAATATTGGGAACCCCTGCTCTAGCCACAAACGAATTTCGAAAACATTCCAACATACACGTAGACAAACAACAGGTACGTGTCAAACAAGCTGTTCCATAATGTTTTAGTTATTTTCACCGAGGAAGTTGTGAAACCCGCCCGAATATTTTGACAACAAATTGCCTGTCATATTCCTTCCCAAAATAGTCCTCGCTTCCACTTGCTATATTTCAACTTTACGTACGGAATTAAGAATTATTGCCAGTGTAGCCAGGTTCAATTTATGTTTATTAAAAATCAGGATTGCTTTAACAATCGGAACAGTGTTCAAATTCAAATCTGGACAGAATAAAAACAACACAACACAACAGAGTCAAATTCCTACTTCTATAATTTAAACAAAAGAGTAACTTTGTAAACGATTTTATTGCAGCTAAAAATTGAAAAAAAAAATGGCTCGCATCGCATTAGAAGCAATTGAAAATTCATAAATACTTTTGCGTGAAAATACCCCCTAGCCAGTAAGCCTTGAACACCGCAGAAAGGTCGCCAGTTTATCGGTATTTTACAGGGTACATTTCGGCGAGTGTGCGTTAGGATTGCATGAACTGATTCCGCCATCTCCATTTCGTCATTATGGGACTAGGCGTGGACTTGGGTTTCACCCTTACGTTGTCGATATACCAACGACTCGCACAAAGCGCTTTGCTTCCACTTTCCTTATTAGGACAGCTAAGGAGTGGAACTCTCTTCCAGCAGACCTCTTCCCGGAAAAATATAACTTGGATCTCTTCAAGTCGAGAGTGAATAGGCACTATCTAGGTAAGCATGCTCCATCATCGACTTTATCTTCACTTACCAACAGGTGAGATCAAAGTCAAATGCTTACCTATCGTGAATAAAAAAAAAAAAAAAAAAAAAATACTCCATGTGTCCATTCTCGACTTTAGGGCAATGTGACAACCAACCCATGATACAACAATACCCAGTATGTATGGTTGTATCATGGGTTGGTTGTCACAGCGGCCAAAAAATAATACTACACGAAGGAATCGGAAAAGGAAAGTACACACAGATCGCACGAGCTAGCTCCTACCGTACTTCACCAAACGACGCATTTATTTTTTCCTTCGTTTAATATTATCTTATAGCCGCTGTGACAACTAACCCCTGAGACAACCATACAGACCGGGAACCCCTACATTCTTCTGAAATCGGTTCAATTAGGTTTCCCGATCAAGCGACAATTGGTACCATTGACTTCCTAACCAAGGGAAAATCGGTACAATTGCCATCCCGATTAAAAGAAAATCGGAACGTCCCGTTGGAATTGGTACGTCTGGCAACACGAATCATTGTGTACGCATTTTCTAGAAAAATAAATCTTCCCGCTGGGGTTTTCGCATTCCGAGGATACTCCATCATAGTTGGCATATTTACTCCCACTCGAAGTGAGTTTTATTAATCCTGTGTGGATTAATGTCTATTGTATGACACTTGTTAGTTATCATTATCACCGACTTCTTTATCAAACAAATCTATTTTCTAATCTATTTTCGGAATATTTCGCTAAGTAACAGAGGTTTGCCCATTTTACTTTGTGGTGGTAATCTATAAAGTAAATTATTGACATTACAAACAAGTAACAATAATCCTGATACAGAAACTTTGCCGACTTTAAGAAATAATAATATAGGTACTTGTCCAAATTATAGGCATGTATATCGAACCTTAACTTGAAGGCAAAACGGCCAAAACAAAACAAAATCTAAAATATGGAATTGTTCCTTACAGTTTGTAAGTCCTTTGTGCGATGTAAGATGAATTCGTGACCACGGGACCAAAATCCAAATTTACAAGTCTTAAGCTTATGACTCTTAATGTTCGAAGTTACTATCTTTGTGTTTGAAACGGTAAGTAAACGCAAATTGTACTCCTTTAACACTTCTCACGTCACCTCACCTGATTCATCCTTGTTGTGTTTACGCAAAATATAAAAGAAATATTTCCTCCTCCAATATTCACCCATATTTTCCACATAACATTGGCTAACTTCCATCTTTCAATATTAGTAGGTATTAGATTTACTGGAACAATCGCCTACATCAGCGGTCGGCAACCTTTCAACAGCCAAGGGCCACATAGTAGTTAACGAAATTGACGCAGGCCGCACTTTGTTAATAATTTTTGTGATTTTATACAATTCTGCTCTACTTTCTAGCTACCTTTACAGAGAAAATAGCCAAGGAGGCTCGCGGGCCGCGAGTGAACGGTTCACGGGCCGCAGGTTGCCGACCGCTGGCCTAAGTTTTTAAGCAGTCTATGGTGGTTAAAACTGATGTAAGAAACTACTTATTTCTTCTCGTATTCATTTATTTTTTACTCAAACTGTATTCACTCACGGACTTTAACCCTTACAATAGTCATAGATTGTGTATTACACGACAAAATTAGACTGAACCCTAAATGGCTTAACAATTAGAGTGTTGTTTTTCTTTTGTGTCACTTGCCAGTGGCGCATGCTTCATTCAGCCAATGCATTACTATCAGCAGTTTTTTTAATCGGTATAAAGTTTCTAAAAAAAAGAAATACTAACCCTATAAAAATTGCATGTATCTAACTGTTAAGTTTCAAAAGATAGAGCTCTGTGACAGACTGAAAGAAAAATGGTTCCTGTGACCCCCTTTTCTTTTTCATTTTATTTTGATTTTATTATTTATTTTGTTGTTATAGTGGCAATAGAAATACACATTCTGTGAAAATGTCAAGTCTCTATCTATTACGGTTCAAGAGATAGATCCCTGTGGCAGACGGACAGACAGCGGAGGCTTAGTAATAGGGTTCCGTTAGCACCCTTTGGGTACGGAACCCTAAAAATGTATTTTGTGCATTAAAAAGTTACGTATAAATATGGTATTCTTATTACCTACTTCCATGTGCAATTTAAGACTCACTAGATATGCCACATAGAGATGTGCCTAGGGATTGCAGCCAGACTCGAAAACCGAAAAACGAGTACTTTTCGATTAAACTCGAAAACCGAGTTCGGTTTCGATTTTTACTCGAAACTGTCTGAAGTAGTTTTAATTTTTTTTTGTGTCATGATAATGATTAAATTAGTTTGTAAACTCGGGATTAAGTAGGGTAGTAGGGTAGTTTTTAGGGTTCCGTACCAAAATGGTAAAAAAGGAACCCTTATGGTGCGACTCCATCTGTCTGTCACAGCAAGATATCTCAGGATCTACTAATGCTATCGACTTGAAATTTGGAATAGTGTTAAAAATCGCTAACCCGAGGCTATTGGACAGTAAAAAATTCTTATACCTTTTTCCTTTTTTTTTAAAGGGGACCGAAATGGGACTTTGAAAATTGAAAGTAGGGCTATTATATTGAACGGGGTATCAAATGAAAGGGCTTGATTTGTAGATTAAAACACCGTGTTTATTTTTTTTTCTTAAATAAGTAGTATTTGATTTATAATGCCAAATGTTAAAAAAATACCATTCCCCCCCCCTATTATCTTCGAAGTTACTGAACAGAAAAATCTGTAATAATTACCAATTGTTAATGTCGTACTAAATATTACAGGAAAAATCATAACGGTTTTCCTAAGTTGCACCGTTTTTTAGAAATTCGCAAAAATCGTAACACATACTTATTTGCTCCTACTAAACTAATCGCCATACAGTTTTTCTTGAACTATCTATGTAGCTACTTGAGTTTGTACGGAACCCTCGGTACGCGAGTCCGACTCGCACTTGACCGGTTTTTAATCTATCCATCAGAAACCGTCAAATTGTGAACGACCTTGCACTTACCGACAAAGAGTTTACAATCTGTCGGATTTCCTAGAGGATATGGCAGCATAGACCACATACACAGTGAGGCAGATAATACAAAAGACTGAGGAGTAAAATCAGCCCATGTGCTTAGCATTTGTGGACTATGAGAAAGCTTTTGATTCTGTCTGGTTCTGGAATCCTTGCAACGTTGCCAAATAGACTGGCGATACATCCAAGTGCTGAGATGTCTCTACGCCGTCCAAGTACAGAACCAGCAGACTAAGCCCATTCTCCTGCAGCGGAGTGTGAGACAAGGGGATGTCATTTCCCCCAAATTGTTCACGAATGCACTGGAGGATGTGTTTATGACGCTAGCTTGGGAGGGTCGTGGCATTAATATAAACGACGAGTACATTTCACACTTGCGATTTGCAGACGATCCCGTCATTTTGGCTTGAACTTTGCAGGATTTAGAATACATGCTGAACGGTCTAGCTGCTTTTTCTCAACACGCCGGTCTTAGGATGAACTTGGACGAAACCAAGGTTATGTTCAACGATATTGTTTTACCGAAACTGACTGCAGTGCAGGACGCCCTTCTCGAAGTTGTTCAGGAGTACGTTTACCTCGGGCAAGTTCTGCAGTTAGGTAAAAATAACTTTGTAAAAGAGGTTAATAGAAGAATACAGCTGGGTTGGGCTGCGTATGGGAAATAACGTCGAGTCTTCTCGTCGTCCATTCCACAATGTCTGAAGACAAGGGTTTTCGATCAGTGCATCCTACCTACCAGTCTTGACATACGGAGCCGAAACGTTGTCGCTCACGGGAAGGCTGAGTACCTACGTAAATTTAAGGTCACTCAGCAAGCTATGGAAAGGGCCATGTTGGGAGTATTTCAGAAGGATCGTATCCGTAATGATGTGATCCGACAGAGAACTAAAATCGTCGACATAGCCCAAAGGATTAGCAAGCTGAAGTGGCAGTGGGCTGGCCATATCTGCCGCAGAACGAACAAGCGCTGAAGCAAGCGTGTTCTCGAGTGGAGACTACGGATCGGCAAACGTAGTGTGGGGCGCCCTCAGACAAGATGGAGTGATGATCTTCGCAAGATGGCTGGCAGAGGTTGGATGCCAGTGGCCGCGGATCGTGCTCGATCGATGGCATGACATGGGAGAGGCCTATGTCGAGCAGTCGACTAATACGGGTTGATGATGATGATGGTGGTGCGTATACACAACGTATTTCTGTCATTTTGCTTTTCTGTCGTTTCGCGTGTGTGTCATTTTGCGAAGTCAGAATATGTCTTTATCGAATTAAAGGCATTTTTTTATGCAGTAGTCAGTTATTACGTCGATTACTTACGTGTTACGAAACTTAAAAACCTATTTTTAAGGTTTACTTAAGTAAAAATATAAAAATCCGTAATATTATAAGGACGTAAAAAAACTCGAAAAACCGCGGTTATTAACCGAGTTCTATTTCGATTAAAACTCGATCGAGTTACTCGGTTAACCGAGTTTCGAGTAACTCGTTTGCAATCCCTATGTGCCATTCTCGGAAACGTTCTCCGTTTTGTATGGAGAGAGAACGTTCTCGAGAACATTTCCCTTACAAAACTGAGAACGTTTCCGAGAATTCTCGAGAACGGCACAACTCTATGCCACACAACTTACAGTATCCCATAGTATACAAACCACACAGGTAAGTAATAGTACATTACACAACTAGGGTGGTAATACAAAGAAAATCCGAGATCGCAGATGTTTACGGCCCGAGCCGCAGGCGAGGGACTTAAATATGCGATCGAGGGCTTTCTCTATTACCTCCCGTGTTGTGTACAGCATTTTATGTCTACACTTGGCCAGAAAGCGGCTTAAATAAATTTAAAAAGGAAATTTAAAACTTGCAGGCCTACCTACGCCGGCAATCTTGTATGAAATTCCATTAGGCCCCCCGCTCACTAGGCAGCCTGGCTGCAGCAGCCAGTAAAACATGACGTTGTATGGGAGCCTGCGCACTACGCAGCCAAACATTTTCATATATTCGACTGGCTGCCTAGTGCGCGGATGGCCTTAAATGCCTCTCGTCTAGCCGCACCGGAAACGAGGTACTTTGCAGCCTATTATATGTACATAATGTCAATACATATTTCATTGCATGTTTGAGAAAAGTGATAGTACCTAATCGTAATCTTACCGTATCATATCACCCCTCTATAGCTAGTCGCATAGGTATAGCTATAGGTAGATTGATAGTTCCTCGCCGTTGCGTAGTTCCGTTTATAAAGTGTGAATTTTCCATTAACATAAATTCAGATCCATAATTAGCTGCAGGCTAATTCATAACTTTGCCGCCAACCTCACCCCAAATACAAATGGAAAGTAAATTTTTGGTCAGCCGTTATTAAAATTGATCCGCAAAAAAAAATAAGCAGTTAAATCATTTGGACAGCATACAAAGATTTGGCTGGCAATAAATAAAATCGGGCGGCAACTCTTGTTCAGCAAACAGTTTAAAAACGGTTAACATTTTAACCAATATTAATCTGCTTTTTTTATCATTTGGCTGCCTAATAAACAGTCGAGCTGCAAAATAATTACTTGGGTAGCAAGATTTTACAATTGGTCAGCAGAGAGTTTAATTGAGATATTCAGGGTGTCACTGTGATATATACTGGGTGTCACTGTGATATATATATATATAGGGTGTCACTGTGTTATATACAGGGTGTCACTGTGATAGATACAGGATGTCACTGTGATATATACAGGATGTCACTGTGTTATATACAGGGTGTCACTGTAATGTATACATGGTGTCACTGTGTTATATACAGGGTGTCACTGTAATGTATACAGGATGTTACTGTGATATATACAATATGTCAGTGTGATATATACAGGGTGCCATTGTGTTATATACAGGGTGTCACTGTGATAGATACAGGATGTCACTGTCAGCAGAGAAAACATGTCTGTAAGCAGTTTAATTGAGACATACAGGGTGTCACTGTGATATATACTGGGTGTCATTGTGATATATACAGGGTGTCACTGTGTTATATACAGGGTGTCACTGTGATAGATACAGGATGTCACTGTGATATATACAGGGTGTCAATGTGTTATATACAGGGTGTCACTGTAATGTATACAGGGTGTCACTCTAAAAACGAAACAGCTCCCAAAAATAGGTAGATTAGGGTTATTTTTTTTTGATGACCCTAAAACGAAACGGCTCCCAAAAATAGGTAGGTTAGGGTTATTTTTTTTGATGACCCTAAAAACGAAACGGCTCCCAAAATAGGTAGGTTAGGGTTATTTTTTTTTTGATGACCCTAAAAACGAAACGGCTCCCAAAAATAGGTAGGTTAGGGTTATTTTTTTTTGATGACCCTAAAAACGAAACGGCTCTCAAAAATAGGTAGGTTAAGGTTATTTTTTTTGCTGACCCTAAAAACGAAACGATACACGTTGTGAATAAATAATATAACTTCTAAACATTATGAGATGTATAAAAAATCGAAATACCAATTTTATATGAGCCCATCACAGTGACACCCTGTATACATTACAGTGACACCCTGTATATAACACAGTGACACTATGTATATATCACAGTGACACCCTGTATATATCACAGTGACATCTTGTATCTATCACAGTGACACCCTGTATATATCACAGTATCACTCTGTATCTATCACAGTGACACCCTGTATATATCACAGTATCACTCTGTATCTATCACAGTGACACCCTGTATATATCACAGTTACATCCTGTATCTATCACAGTTACACCCTGTATATAACACAGTGACACCCTGTATATATCACAGTGACACCCTGTATATATCACAGTGACACCCTGTATATATCACAGTGACACCTGCTACTTGACAGCTGACAATTACCGAATGACAAAATGCGCACACGATTGGCGGCAGAATAGTTGCGCCCAGTTAGGTTTTATTGCCCCCTTTTTTTGATGAACAAAATGAAATATTTTGCTTACCTACTGATTGCTTACCAAAATTTGATTAACCGCAGATCGCTTAATGCAGCTCAAATATTTAATTTGACCAAAATAATTTAGAGCAGATCAGTATATCATTAATTGCAGCCTGATTTATAAATGTTTGCTTACCATAAGTTGCTTACCAACTAGCTATTTTGGCTGACCAAATACATATTTCTGCTGACCAAAATATGAATATTTTGCTGATCGATTAAATGATACCCAATACAAATTAGACCCGTGAAATAACAGCCCGTTATCGGAGGTCAAAATCAGTTATAAAAACAGTAGAGTACATGTTATATACTAAAATTGACATATTACTTTTACTGTAGAAATATATGTATGTATTTTAAACACCTAAAAATGTCGAATCAGTAGGTAAGTACGTCTAGCATAACTGGCCGCCCACTCGCAAAATGTTCCTTGGTCCCTTTCGCAGAACGTCCCTTTTATAAATGTCCCGTTCTTAAAACGGCCCTTCCGCATAATATCCCGTTTTCAAAATGTCCCTTGACATAAAATACGTCCCTTTCGCAGAACGACCTTTCGCAAAATGTCCCGTTCTCAATATGTTCCTTTCGCAAAATGTCCAGTTCACAAAACGTTCCTTTCGCAAAATGTCCTGTTCGCAAAACTTACCTTTTGCAAAATTGGCTGTTATTTTATTTATTTATTTATTTAGGCAACAAACAGTCACATTGTGAAAACAATATAATAGTATTATTACATTAAATGACCTTGAGTGTCATAACTTAACTTAAGACAAAACGATTGTATAGGAACGGTAGAAGGCGAAATAAACCGCATTGCAAGTGGTACATTTCTAAGAAGGTACCCATGTAATTAACAGTGAGACACACACTCCTACCGTGACAGTCACAGCGACTTACTGTGACAGTCACGCCAGGAGTGCGATCTGCGTAACTGACTACATTATTTTCTTAATTATAATTGACTTAAATACATTTTAAATTAAATATAAGTTGCTTTTTAAAGCATTAATCGCTTATCGTTTATCGTTTTTTAAGCTGTTAATCGCTTAGTTTTTAACCGACTTCAAAAAAGTGGGTTATCAGTTTGACCCCTATGTAAGTATTACTAGCATTTACCCGCGGCTTTGCCCGCGTTGTTCCCGTTACTTTCCCAAGAGAACTATTTACCGGGATGCAAAGTACCCTATGTTTCGATCCAGGACTTGGTCTACTTGCATGCAAAATTTAGCTCAATCCATCCGGTTGTTACCCTGTCGTATTTGTATGTAGTAACAAACATATTGCCCATCTCCCTCTCTGTCACTTGAATACGCAAGAAGACTCTCTATTTAGGTATACAAGCATTTTGCAGGCGGGACATTTTGCGAATGTGACATTTGGCAGACGGGACGTTTTGCGAAAGGGCCATTATGCAGGGGCTTTTACAGAAGGGACATTTTGCGAAAGGGGTGGGACGTTTAGAGAAAGGGACGTTTTGCGAATGGGGTATTTTACACAAGGGGCCATTTGCAAAGAAGACGTTTTGCGGATGGGACGTAATTTTGGTGGAGAGACATTTTGCGAGTGGGATCTTATGCGCCCTAACCTTTTTTTTATGGAGATAATACTGGTATACGAGCCCATTGTCGAATCACGAATGCTCTGCATCTCAAAAAAATGTTTTTTTTTGTTGAGTTGTGGCCGTATTGCAGTCAGTAGGCGATTTGTTTGTTGCTCACGGCGCTGGCAGCGAGCAACAATGTATTATTTTGCGCAAACGTTCGAATAAAGCAAGTAATCGTTCGGATAAAGTAAGTCATCGTTCGGATAATTGAAGGTTCGAATAATCGAGGTTCCATTGTACTAGTTTACGGCGATTTTTATTAAACACAATAAAAAGAAGTATCTAAATCTAAGTGCTAGCCAGTGACAGTGTCAGTGGCAGCATTGCTAGGTTTACGGTTCAAATTATATTACAGACCAGATAGAAGACGAAGTTGTGAATAATCCCACTAGAGTGTTTATAAATCCGTAACACATAAAAGCATAATGACCCGTTTAATGCACCACACGTAAACACATGTACACGTAATGACATACATCGCATACATGTGCAATCGTTAATCCACCACATAGTAAATTATTAGATATAGATACTCATTCCGGTGAGTCACGGTATGATTGATCTGATTGTGAGTAATATTGGAACATCGCAGAAATACGATAGGTAAATGCGTAATATTCTTAGTTCGCATTTACCTAAGGCATATTTACTAATCTGGGAGCACGGCTGAAGTGTTCAGTGTTGGTAGATAATAACAATACGAGAGTCGTAGGAATAATGAACATTTATTATAGGAATACATGCCTTTTTATACTGGCTTACATATGATTTATTACACAATAATTAAATAAAGAAATACCTAGGATTTACATTAATGTCAAGGCTACTGTACATATAAGGAGTGATGCCTCTAATATTAAAAGAATTATTACATTGTAATACATTCTAATCTTCAGCTGTTCGTATCAGCTGGGACTACACCACACGGCAGTGCCCCCGCCAAGCCGAGCAAAACAAAGGCACAGCTTTTCTCGAAGCCATTCAGGCCATTTTCAACCTCCTGTATTTTTGCGCTTGCTGGCTAAAGCTAGAACCCTGAATTTTATCGAACCCGTGGAGGATTCTTTATTTCAGAACTATAAAATGTGTTACTCCACGGTTAAATAATAGGCCAGCCGGTGGAAATCGAGTTCTGTGGACACGACACAGTACTGACTAGAGATGCAGCGAATATTCGGCCACTATTCGGTATTCGGCCTATTCGGCCACATTTTGACTATTCGGCCGAAGCCGAATAATGGCATAGTATTCGGCCGAATACCGAATAGTAAATTAACACAAAGTCGAAGGAAAAAGAAGGATGAATAAATATTTTATGCCACACCTGGCCATAAAGTGGCTTTTTCCGCACGCTGCGCGTACGGAAAAAGCCGCTTTCTGGCCAAGTGTAGACATAAAATGATGTACACAACACGGGAGATAATAAAGAAAGCCCTCGATCGCATATTTACGTCCCTCGCTTGCAGCTCGGGCCGCAAACTTCTGCGATCTCGGCCTTTCTTTGTATTACCACCCTAGTTGTGTAATGTACTATTAATAACAAATTATAAACAGTAATCAATATTAAATATTAGGTTAATCATCTTTCACATCAATTTCAAACATATATAGAACAGTAGCATAAACAACGAATTAGAAATTAAACTACAAATGAAATTAAATTTTTCAATGGCGCATTTTTCTATCATAGGCTGCCTACGACGAGTAACAAGTTGCAACCTGTACAGAGATTCACGGCGCCGCTCACCCGGGCGTTCGAATTTACTTCATTTTAGGTAAAACCATTGGCCGAATATTCGGCTATTCGGCCGTCGACTCCGCCGAATATTCGGTATTCGGTATTCGGCCAAATTACTATTCGCTGCATCTCTAGTACTGACTTGGTTTAACATTTTATCTAAAAACTTTTTTGCTGTAGAAGGACTGCGAAACTTGCATCTTTTTGCATGTATTTGATGGGATGCTTTCTTACGCCTTATGACTTCGCGTGAATAAGCTCTTTTACAATTTTTTTCTGTGGTATGTTAAAAATCACTTAATAATAAAAATATTACTGAAAAAACTACTACAATATCGTATAAACTCACTTGCCAAGATACAACAATGTCAAAATCACATTTTTATAGACTGTCCGTTTAGGTATTTAAATAAAGGTATACAACAAAGTCACGTGACTCGGCTCGTACAGCCAATCAAAGTAACGTTTTGTATCTGTGGCGCAATATTACTGGCTGAACGACCCGAGTCACGTGTTTTTTTTTTTAACTTTATTTAAATACCTACCTAAACGGACAGACTATAGACTTTCCCCTTGTTTTACCGCTATGACGTTACATTACATTATCATCGTTATTGTTACATACGGAAAAGTATTTCCATCAACACAACACAACTCCAAAAAAGCAAAAAATTGCCCCCCTGAGCCCTCCAACTGAGCGGAATTCGGCCGCCCAGGGTCTGCGTAATTATCTTGCGTACAATTGATACGATCGAAATGCAATTCCGTTATTATAATTGTCCGCCTCTGTTCTTCGATAAATAAATAAATGCACCGGACTTTCACTTGACCCGCAAACCAGTATTATAGGTATTTACTTTCTTTATGATATTAAACAAAACACGATATTATAAAACAAGTTGCAATTACCCAGTGCCCACCAGCTGTTCAAAGAAATGGCCAAAAAGCTGGTTGTCGTCACAAGGGACCGAGGAGCTGGCACTGGCAGCTTCCTCGCTCGACGCATAAGTATAGCGATACAGCGAGGAAACGCTGCCAGTACCTCCGGAACCAAGCCAAAGGGGCTTTTTAGATATATTTTAGTTTTAGGTAGGTATGTTTTGATTTTTATGCCACACCTGGCTTAAAGTGGCTTTTACCGCACGCTACGCGTACGGGAAAAGCCGTTTTCTGGCCAAGTGTAGACATAAAATGATGTACACAACACGGGAGGTAATAAAGAAAACCCTCGATCGCATATTTACGTCCCGAGGGCGACTGTACTTTCAGAAAATGCGTGACAACGCACTTACTATCCGATAGTATGGAAGGAAGTTGGGCAACTGTACTTTTTAGGGTTCCGTACCCAAAGGGTACCAACGGAACCCTAATTACTAAGCCTCCGCTGTCCGTCTGCCACAGGGCTGTCTGTATATATCTTTAACGTTTCCACTTCAACCTGCACTGTGCAGTTTCGGCGTCCAGATCCTTCCTCCTCAGGTCTAATATGACCGTCGTCAGCCAGGTTTAACAACAAATAATAAAATTAAAAATAAAAGCGAGTCCCCATACAGGAAACATGTTTCTTAGCGTTTTTTGCTCGACGGTATTGCGGAACCCTTCGTATGCGAATCTGATTCGGACTTGGCCGATTTTTTAAAACTGTACCGTTATCATCCATCCTTGATTGAAAGGATATTAAAACTATAAGCTCCGGTGAACAGCTGGTTTCCGGTGTGGTGAAAGGGTTAAGGGAGGGGGGCAACATGCGTGCACGCAAACCTTAAATCTGTCAGCCTTATTAAGGTTGCCAACCCGCAGTAAACATGCTCTGTAAATGTTACATCACATACAATAGCGGCGAGATTATAATTAGCTACACGCACAAGTGTATCAACTATCAATACAAAGAGATGAAATTTTGAGTAATAAACAGCGGAATCAAGTGCCTCCTAAAACAGAATTCAGAATCTGTATGTCATTAGGTACTTACCTAATTCTTATTTCTTAGTAATAGTAAGTTAAGTAGCATTCCAGGAATTATAATATTAAAAGTAGGTATGTACTGTCAGTATGTACGAATTAATCGTTTCCGTTTGTGGTTTGGTTTAATCGATGTTTCTCCTCACATGACACATTTTTTGCACATGTAGGTAATTAAATTCCATTTGAAAAAACCCTCGATGCCAAGAACTGTCAACCCTAATTACTACCACAATATTAAAACAATTTCGCGATTCCACTTGAATTAAACACATAGGGCTGTCGACGTTAAATTCCCTTAGTCAGCAGACAAGGGCGTCACTAATGAACCGTCACTGGCCCCTCGCTGTCATCGATAAACAAGATTATAAAGATTCTTTCACTGGGACCGAGCGTGCCTTTGTGCGGTGTGCTTCACGTCGCATGCTACATAAACATGCCGCATGCACACAACATGCGGCATGCTCATGTCGCATGCGTGTTGGTCAAGCGGAAAAGTCGTATAATACAGTGCGGAATTTTTCACTTAGCGCAATCATTGAGTAGATGTATCGTTTAATGATGTGACCTCACAGACCAGCTATTGCTAATGAGCTATATGTTTCCGATCTAAAATTTTACAACGAAGAGGATATTTTTTTATCTAGACCTCGCTTCAACACCACAGACTCTCGCTCGATCCAATAGCACTGCGGCCATCAAATGTAAGAAATACGTATATACCAACGACAGAAAATGCATGTATTTTCTACACTGTGCTGACTGGTAGCTTAGCATTTGTAGCATGCGGCAAGGTTACTGTCATATGAGGGTATAGCATCATCGTCTCTGATGTACTCTTTTATAAGGAGCCTTTTCTCTACATTCTATTAGTATTTTTTTATAATCGCGATGAGGATTTGTGGCATAGTGTAGCATAAGCGTATAAGTAATGGTTGAAGAGTGGCCTAATGAAGCTTCAAAGCCAGCGCAACAGTGAACCGCAGGATAGTAGGGACGCGGTAGGTCATCGTTGGACAAGAGTTAACTTTCTTATTTACATGCATGTAGCATAGTGTAGCGCTGCTTTAAGCAGCGATTGAAGAGTAATGAAGCATCAACGCTGCGCCAGCGATCCAGCGAACCGCGGGATAATCGGGACTGCGTTGCGTCATCGATGAACAAGCCTCTAGGG
Organism: Eudemis profundana; assembly: GCA_947034925.1. Taxonomy (NCBI): domain Eukaryota; kingdom Metazoa; phylum Arthropoda; class Insecta; order Lepidoptera; family Tortricidae; genus Eudemis; species Eudemis profundana. Next base: position 22,421,040 of record OX344808.1, read on the forward strand.
TTGTTATTTATATGTAGCACGTTGCGGCACAGCCTTAAGCAGCGATTGAAGATTAATGAAGCTTCAACGCTGCGCCAGCGATCCAGCGAACCGCGGGATAATAGGGACTGCGCTGCGTCATCGATAAACAAGCCTCTTAACTTTTTTATTTACGGCGCTACACTAGCGGGAGAAGGTTCTATAGCAGGGACACGTAGGTATTAGTTCTTATTTACATATTGTATTATGTACGTACTCCTGTGACCCGTGTCACGAAACTACAAGTTACACTTCTATAACATTGAGTCAAACCAACCAATGGTGTTGTTGTTTTTGACTAATGTTGTTAGTTTAGTTAAAATTGTAACTACGTAAAACGGACCACTGAACGTAACGAAACTATGTATCGACACGTGACCGAATAATTTGACCAGTTGAGAGGACTTGGAATAGAAAATAAAATAATATAGGTACTGTTGCGCCGATGGTATAGGTAAAATCTTCAAATCACGTTACCCACCCCACGGACGTAACAATACGCAGACACAATGAAATAATATTTTATCTCGAACATGCAATGAAATGTTTATATAACGTGCCTTATAATAGGCCACAAAGTACCTCATATTTGTGACACGGCATTACGGCGTTCAGCCATTAAACTATTTTGCAATTTTATTTATATAAAATCGACATAAACATAGTAACAAATAACACGTTATAAACAATTTGCAATAATTTTAAATTGCAAACTTAATTACAAGAATACAACACATTTTAAATATTTCATCTAAATATTCGCGGTAAAAATGTATACTGAAACAGTTTTTGAAAAGAAAATTGAAAATGTTTCGTTCTGTAATTAAATTTTTTGTCTTTTTTAGTGTCTCTAGAAAATAAAGTTAAATTTTTTGGAGCGTTTTGAATTTATTTCATGCAATGAAGAATTTGAGAAAAACACTATAAATGGGGTTGCCAGCCTCGTAACTATCTGGCCTCGCATTCGCTCGGCCATCTATATGTACTCGGCCGGCAGCCCCTCACTTCCCGGCCTCAGTTGCAAAATAGTACATTAACATTACTATGTACTATTTTGCCTTCAACCCTGTTTTACCACCTATAACGTAGGTAGACTTAAATACTTATACAGGAATAAAAATTTCATTGCAACAAACAGAAACATCAGAATAAAACATGAGTAGTCGTCAAATTGAAATTAACGACAGTTAAACATCAGTCCTCTTTCCTAATTCACCTAATTGCACGCTCCAGGTGTTTTTGGACGTTTAAAAAAAAACTCGCCCCGGACTCTGGGGTTTCGGCCAAATTATGTAAATTTGACAGGTGCGTGGCATCGGGGCGCCGCATCGTGGTCCGTGACCGTATTAAAAAAAAACTTTGGCACTTATTCCAAAAAAATATCCGAACCTCGTTTGCGTTTCATCTCGCTTCAACTTCTGTAGGATGATAAAGATAGCACGATGGTTTGTTTTTTTTTAGTTTATGGTTACCGATATAATCAAAGTGCACATAATTAAGACGCGTAGGACAATAAATAGCGGTTATTTTTTTTAGCAAGTTTTAAAAGACCAAGTCCTGATTGCAATCTGCAGTTATATTTTACCTATAAACTTAAATACTTCGACGTCACGAGGACTCGTCGTATCTCCCGGTGGTTATCAACACCTGGTTCTTGCAAATAAATACATGTTTTTTGGCTAAATAAGTGTTAGATACTCTTTATTCAGGTTTTGTATGGTAACACTAATATAGGCCGTACTTGAGTAAAATGTCTTACTTTTAATGTTAAAATTACTAATAGATTAATAAGTTTATTGTTTTGTTAAAATGTTATTCGCATTTACAATGCGATTCCCGTCAAAAGAAAACTATATGCTGTTACTTTTAATAATAAATTGTCATGCGCGGAAAACATTTGACTGAAGCCGCCATTATTCAGATTTGGTCTTTGTTAAAAACATAGTTGGTTAATAAAAATAATGAAAAGTTGATAACCGAGCTAGTGTTTTCTTTAAATTAGAAGCCCACCTTTATCATAAGTTTAAACGGGAAGCTGAAAGGGCACGTAGGTATTGATAATATAAGAATAGGGTACATTTTATATACTTCGTTAAATCATAATTTGCAAAAACAAAAATAGTATTTGGTTGGCTTTCTAATCGGCTTAAATATACACATTCTTTATTGTAGGCTTAGGCAAGAAGCATTAATGATATCATTCTTCTCAATCTTTTGTTAGCAAGCATGCAAGTTTAAAATGGACCAATGCATCAGGGGTTACACGGATATATTTTTTTAATTTGAGAACGTCACATCCCAACATACTGCACCTAAAGATTTTAAAGATACGACCAAGGCAAGGGCACTTGCATGTACACTCGGTTTCGTGAAAAGAAGATAGCTATAGGTATATAAATATAAATACCTCCATTAATATTACCTCGAGAAAAAGCAACTTGTTTCAGGATATCCAATTAACGCCACTGGCCAAGTCCAAGGTCCGAGGTAATTTACCCGTTTCGAGAGCCGGGCCAAAATCTCAATACCAACTGCCTCAACAGGGCCAAGGGACAAGGTAAAGGCGGCCACACATGGGCAGCTGGTGCTTGCGACTGACAGCTCCAAATTGCGACAATGTGCTGCTAGCGCTAATACAATTTTCCTTTTATTGACCTTGTCGAAGCCGTTTGAATAATAAACAGTCAAGTATACAGCGTTTTAGGGCATTTCTCCAGAAATATGTCTGCGGTCACCTCATTCATCTGGCCCTTTTTCATACTAAATGTATGGAGACAGATGAATGAGTCGCAGACATATTTCTGGAGAAATGCCCTTTAGCTTGGGCAAAAAAGCTTTGGTATCTCGTTCAGGCTGTTCTCCTCTACAGGTCGCATTTCTCAACTGATAATCGTGATTTTTTTTAACAAGTTTCATAAATATGTAGTTATAATTCTGCCGTCCTAGTCTAAAAGGCGACTTTTTGCTATGGAAGTTCATAGTAAAAAGTCGCCTTTTAGACTAGGATGGCAGAATTGTGTAGAGTTTGTCAAGTTCATCATCATCATCATCATTTCAGCCATAGGACGTCCACTGCTGGACATAGGCCTCCCTCATAGATTTCCACTTAATTCGGTTGGAAGCAACCTGCATCCACCGTGAGCCAGCAGCCTTAACCAGATCATCTGTCCATCTTGTTGGTGGACGTCCGACGCTGCGCTTGCCGATTCGTGGTCTCCATTCGAGAACCATTCGGCCCCATCGGCCATCTGTTTGTCAAGTTAAAGAAGAATAATTCAAACCACAAAAAACTCAAAGTTTTCTACTTTGACTGCAGATTGGAATTTCGTTGGTGACCTTTTTTTGAGTCCTTTTTCCTTAACTACGTTCAGTCGGCCGTGTGCGGGCGCCCCAAGCCCGCTCATTAGCAGGCAGGCGGCGCGCCTCGACGGAAGCAGTAATCGCGCCCATTGTTCGCGGCCAGCCTTATTGTTCTGGAGAGATGGAAGCCGCGGCGAATCGATGCTCGGCCGGTTACACTTTTAAACGTTTAGGCACTAGTCCCACCAGCGGCGACCAACGAGCAGCGAGCAGCGATTGGCGAGTTTTTTCTTCGCGGGCGAGTGAATTCTCTTAGAAAATTTACTCGCCGGCAGTGTGAACAGCCAGCGATGAACTATTAATATATGTGTCTCTTTTACTAACACAAGATCCTTATCTTTTGTTCGTTTCTTGGGCGAGAAAATCGCCGATAGCTAATCGCTTTCTCGCTCTTGGTGGGACCAGTGCCTTAACATGGGTAAGTTTGTCTCTGTTATAATAATTGTTCTCGCTTAGTTTTAATTGTGCTGTGCTAAATCTGGAAAAACTGATTGTGGTTGGGAACGCCGAAGGCAAAATCGCGCGATCGTTCTCCAACAAGACGGACCAACCAAGTCAAGGACTCGTAGTCCTCCACGGACGAAAGAGACGCGCTGGACACAAGCCGTTGGAGGCGGATAATCCGCTCTCATGATGCTGATCACGATCCTTAGACATGACGGACCGACCTCAGATCTCTTCAGTCAGTCATTTAATCGGTTCAGTCACCAGTCGTGGCGGCGTAGCGTCGGCAATGTCGGCGACCGCTGGCGGGCCAGGAAAAAACTGTTTCCGAATTATTGATTTTTTATTGACGCCGTGTATGCGCGCCGTGAACGACTAAACGAGAAGCTTTAATGCGTAAGAATGCTCCAGTACGGATCGCATTGTCTGCGCCTAGAACTTGAATACGTATCGCGCGCTCGTAAACTATTTGTTTGTCTTTATATTTCGACGACGCTCCGTCGGTCGCCCCAAGACTGGAGACAGTGACCAGCAGTGGCGTGGCGTAAAATATATCCTTCTGCAAGCCGGTGCAGATTTGGCGTACATTTTCCTTAAGAGCAGTAGAATAAGGTGCTCAAATGCCTGATATTAGGCAAGCCGGTAGCAAGCGAGTTCTTTGGACGCCACGCTACTGGTGACCAGTATTGATAAAACCAACCATGTTGTTGTTGCTTTTGATCAATGTTGTTCATTAAGCTAAACTTGTACAATTGTAGCTTCGTGTAACGGGCGTTTATAAAGGGGTACGGTAAGCGTCCTAGTGATCGACACGCCAATGCCCAATAGTCGACACCCTGCTCTGTCGCCTCTATCGCTAGAGTATGTGCGGAAAGAGAATAGGATTTAGATTGGGGGGCGCTGTAATGCTTTTCTACCGTATGTGCCGTATTTTCTGTTCTGTGGCCATACTGGTTAGGTTAGGTTAGGTTGTCCTTAACATTCAAGATGGCGTCTACTAGGACAGTGACGAGCATTCGACGTCTATCTTATTTAATAGAATATGTAAAGTGGTGTAATGGTACACCGAAAAAAAATCCACTTTATCGATCCAATATTAATTGTCTTGGCAAACTTTGTGTTTACCGAGTCGGAAATGTGGATAGTAATGAGTCACTGTATGTTGTGGTCTCCCCTTCCGATCGGCTTGTACCGTGACGAATGCGTCAATAATTATAATTGCAGTTATTTGTAATCCTTGAGGCCGACACCCAGTGACCTTAATTATTGTAAAACGATATGGTTCCAGTTCCGAGAAAATTGTAGGATGAAGTACTGAGAATTCTTGAATAAATGTACAATATTGCTAACTAAAAATTACCCACTACACTGTTAAAAATTTCCGTAATTTTACATAAAAAAAATTTACAGAAACCTGTGAAATTCCCTAAAAACTGGGAAAAGTACGAAAATTTTGGTAATTTTCCTTAATTTTTGGTAATTTTCCATAATTTTTGGCAATTTTAAATATCTTCTGTAGATTCACTGATTTTTATGTCTTATTACATAAAAAATATGTAATAAATAATCAATAAAATGTGTACGATTACATAAAATCTGTAAAATTACATATAGCGTCTGGGACAAATACATTTCAATATGTATTTATAAGGCTTCAAACTGTAATATTACAGACAAAATTCTTAATTTTACATATCTTGTAAAAAAACAAATTTTTATGTAAGTTTACTTAAGTCTTTTGTAATATTCATAACAATATCAGTAAAATTACGTACAATATTATGTAAATTTACAGTTTTTATTTATGTTTCAAGAAATCATGTAATTTTCAAGTATATTCTGCGATTTTACATAAAAAATGAGTAATAATCGTAAAAAAAATGTATATTTACATCAATTCTGTATAATTACATGGAATGTCTGGGAAAAGTACATTAAGACATGTATTTATAACGATTGAAACGGTAAATATACATAACAAATCTCGTTAATTTACATAACTTTCTGAAAAACGCATTTTTATGTAAATTTACTTGAGGCTTTTGTAATTTTCACAAAAGTATCAGTTAGATCACATACAATATTACGTAATTATACTGTTTTTTTTTTATTTTTCAATATATAGTGTAATTTTTAATAATAGCGTGTGTTTTTAAATAAAAGGTATGTAAAAATCACTAAAAACTTGGACGATTACATAAAATCTGTAAAATTACATGTAGCGTCTGAGACAAATACATATCAATATGTATTTATAATGCTTCAAACGGTAATATTACAGACAAAACTCTTGATTTTACATATCTTGTGAAAAAACATATTTTTTATGTAAGTTTACTTAAGTCTTTTGTAATATTCATTAAAATATCAGTAAGATTACGTTTAATATTATGTAAATTTACAGTTTTTATTTATGTTTCAAAAAATCGTGTAATTTTCAAGTATATTCTGCGATTTTACATAAATAATCAGTAATAATCGTAAAAATTAGGTCAACTAGATGGCGCTAGTAGTTATGTTAGAAGTAAGCAAATTTCACCTTTCTCGTTGTTTTGAAAGTACGAAACCTCGTGTTTTATGTTGCTTAGATTTTTAGAAAACCATAACGTATTTGTAAATTCAGATTAGTGAATTACCAGTTAAACCAAATGTTTAGTTCATCCGTATGCACATAGATGGCATTAGTAGTCTCTGTAAAACTATCTTTCTGAAGCCTGTAAAGTTTCAGTACATATGGTAGCCAACTACTAAAAATATATGGAATGTAACCTAATCGTTAAACATGTATAAAACGACTATGTTAGTGCAATAACGAGTTTACAAAATACTCAAGAGATGGCGCTGTACCGAGCAGCTTGTAATTGTAGATCGCGATGTTAAGATTTTTTCTGATTTAATGACCCTATGTAAGGAGTATCGATTTGTTGAGTTTCCGCTGATCCGCTGCTCACTTAGAGCAATCGACGAAAAGTCAAGGTGGACCGGGACAAGCGCCCTGGTTCGACCCCAGGCGCCCCCGGCACCCACCCAGTCCGATTCACTCGGGTAGGTCTGGCTAGCGACCTGGTTCGACCCCAGGGAACGCCACGGCCGACCACCCGGTCAGATAATCGCTATGCCCAGTAGGGTTGCGAGTTAGTCAGGCTTCAAAAAGTAGGAGTTATATGCGCACACTCAGTGAACCGTACAGGACCTTAATGGACCAATATTACTGAATATATGTGAAAATACAAAACATATCAGTAAATAAACACATAGTATTTCAGTAATATTACTGAATATATGTGAAAATACAAAAAAATATCTGTAAAAAACACATAGTACTTCAGAGATATTACAAAAAAAAATTTAAAAATAATTAACATCTATCGTAGAATTACACGAAAAGGTATGTAAAATTACAGAAAATATTATTTTACATAATCTGACATGTGTCAGATATGTAAAATGACATAACATGTAATTTTACATATCTGAGAAATATGTAAAATTTGCTTTATGTAATTTTACATATTTGATAAATCGTTGATTATGTAAAATTACATAGCCCTGTAAAATTACATAATTATGTAAAAACACAAAAAAGTTATGGCAACGAAAGTTGCCATAAATTTATGTAAAATTCCAGGAGAATTTTTAACAGTGTATGATTGTGATGTTTTTTTGTTTAGCGAATACATTGAGCTTTTTCATTCCACCGGAATACGCAGCAATGGATAGGTCCTATACAAATTCAATAATTTATTTGTTAAAAGCTGGTTACAAAACAGGTGTTACAGGCTAAGCCTTGAAAGAAATTCTCCACTTTTTGCCGTTTCAGGCGTACAAAATTTAAGGGTGCTTGACAAGGTGGGGTAATGACTTGGTAAAGGTTGCTGGAGTCTGGTGGATGCGGACGACACAAGACCGGTTATGATGTCGTTCTTTGGAGTCCTGCATTGGGTGACATTCGGCTGATGATGGTTACAATACTCTTAACTCGATCTCCTAAATATCTGACAAGCAGTACCATAAACGTACATGTGTTCAATGGAACTAATATAGGCTTGGGATTATAATTATTAATACCAGACACATCGTAATAAATACATTTTAAGCATTGTGACTAGTCAAAGTTTAGGTAGTCAGCTTGCGTAAAGTTCTTTGAATGTAAAAGTAATTGTGTTCGATTATACCTACGTTCGATATTCGAAATATTTTAAATCGGTTAATTCTTGATGCTGCTGTTCCAAGCTTTTTACGTCATGAAAAAAGTTCAAACTTTTACCGTCACTTAACATCAGTACCTACCAGTGGAGTGGCGTTGAAGAAATTCTTGGGCAAGCCGGAGCAGCCTTGGCTTCAATTTTCTTTAAGAGCACTAGAATTAAGTGCTGAACTACCTAATATTAGGCGAGCCGATGGGAATCGAGTTCTATGGACGCCACGCCACTGATACCTAGCTAAGTCGGCTAGTCGGCTAAGTCTAGCATAACTATGATGACTATGACTCTTTGTCGCTAGAAGCACAGGTAAATAAGAGTGAAGTATTAGCCTATTAAGCAAAAAAAGAGAATGTTCTGCGGGCAAGAGCAACAGCTAACATTTTCAAGGATTACAGAAATTATTAGCATTGTTAGTTTATTATTTCTCTGATGTATGGAAGTCTGAAGATTAGGGCCCCGTTTCACGAAGCTACCAGTTACAATTTCACAAGTCTAAACTAGCAACATTGGCCAAATCAACCAATGGCGTTGCTGTATTTGACCAATGTTGCAAGTGTAGACTTGCAAAATTGTAACTTGTAGCTTCGCGAAACGAGGCCTAGGTGTTTCAATAATTGACCTATTACCCGGAAAACTAAGTACTGATAGGCTTCAACTGTTGATGAACCAGTCGGTCAAAACAAATCAACCGTAGTTAAGAGACTGCATATGCATCTTACCGTGCACATCATGAGCAAAGGATTACTTTTTATTGAGACCGTTGCAAATTGTCGGCTTCGGGCCCGTCGCCATATTCGGCAGGCGCCATATCCGGCCAGGACTAAATATAGCGACGACTGTACCCGACTACCGAAACGAGAACAAGAGCATAGTTGGAAACGTAGGAGGTATAGTGGATGGCTTCGCCTTGGCCGACAATTACATGTGATCTGGGGCTTTCTTATTTACTGGCCATGTTTGTATACTATTTTTTTGTACGACGGAGCCAGAGAGCGGCATCTTCGTCTAGCGCAGCGCCTGGCAAGGTGACGCTTTTCGGCTGGAGGGCAGCAAATCTTCTTGGTCGGTATCACTTCAGGCCACTTGCTTGTAGTGGGTTCCTCAGGCACACATACAAGCGCGCGATGTACCTTTTGTAGCAAGAAAAATCACAAGAGTAGCAAGAGAAATTACAAAAGAGGATATCCGATGAGATGAAAAAAACGATTTACGAATTTAATTGAAACGAATTTTAACGGTCATTGTCGCCCGACATTCCCCTAAAATATGAGAGGGCAATTTTGTGCTAATTTCACTTATTTCAGTGGCTTATTATTTCCCCGTTTTAAGATTTTTTCCTGGCAATCGCATGTCCAATAACGCACGTTTTTTCTAATCTAAACAAAAACGAAATGTAGGCGCAGTACACTCACAATCGATGACTTATAATCGTAACGCATTACCTAGAGTTGCGGGTAAATTGGGAACAAAACCCATCAATAGTGTTAACTCAAAGAACAAGATGGAGGAAGTTCGCGTAATGGACGCGCTGTGGCGGCAGGAAGCGACGATGTAGATTTTAGCGGGATCAAAAACATTGCCAGCGCAATAATTTAAATTTTGATTATGATGTGCCCACGTATCTCATCATCCAAATTTAAGAGCTTTGCTCTTGGCGGTGGAGTCCATATCATTCTGTCCTCAGTCAAGTTTTTATATGACATGTAAGTAAAAGTCTAGATGTTTAAAACGTAATTGGTTCAGGATATTTTCTTGATGATTCAAGAGGAGTCTTGTTGTTTTCCGACATTACTGTTGAGTCCAGGAGTGTTGTGTGTTGGAGCATCGAGTTGACATGTATTTTATTCATTTTTCATTAAGAAATGAGTCATATAGAAGCAAACTGAATTCAAAAGTGGATTTTGCTGACTTTGCTTCTCTGACTCAAAATATATGTCCAACACCACTCTTTAAGTAAATTGCCAAAATCATAACTGAAATCGCGTTTATTGCTCCTACCTACCTGCAGGAAAATTAGAAGTGCAAAACCTTAATGTTATTTTAAGTTAAGAAAGAAACAAAGACAAATGTAAGTTTTGTTACGATCAGACAGAGTTTTGGTGGCAAAAACATCAATTAACTAGGGAGGGACTTCCTTACGATATTAAATTTATCGATAACTGTTTCAAATACTTATTTCGAAGCGACATTTCATAGTAGATATTAAGTTTACCGGATAAGATAGAAATTAACTAACATGCTGATCAGTGTCCATCGATGTTACATAATGATAATATGTAATTTAAGTAAATTTATATGCATAGTTATTAGGGATTTAAAAACATCAAATAAACATAATTTTTAACAACAAAAATTTTGTTACTAACGTTTTTCTCATACAAAAACTTATTTTAATGCTATTCAACCGATTTCGATACCTGCAAAGTAAACTGAAAACAAGAGCGACTTGCAACAAAGGTCAATTTAGGTAAATTGTATGGAATTGTATAGCATAAAAGTATACTTACTCTAATATAATACCTACTCAGTTTTCGGGAAATATGGAAATGTCTCAAAAATTAAAATATTATAGGTGTAGTAAGAATTATCTATCCCTCCGACCGCGCCTCCGCTTGAGCCAGTTACCTTGGATGAGGTAAAAGGCTTAATCAGGAGAAGTAAAATTAGGAAAGCCCCGGGGGCGGATGGTATTTCCAACCGCATCCTCAAGCTTCTCCCAGAAGCTTTGCTCCTAATTTTAGTTAGCATCTTCAATGCAGCCCTAGCCAATGGCCATTTTCCTGCCGCGTGGAAAAATGCCACGGTTATAGGGATTCCGAAGCCGGGTAAACCCCGCACCTCCCCGTCCAGTTATAGGCCAATCAGCTTACTCAGCTCCCTCGGGAAACTGTATGAGCGGGTTGTATTATCTCGCATTCTCGCGTTTGCGAATGCAAATTCGATAATAATAGACGAACAGTACGGTTTTAGGGCCGGACATTCGTGTGTCCAACAGGTGCAACGTATTTCGGATCACGTGTTAGGCAACTTCGCTAAGTTTAGGGGGGTCCCGACCGGTGCGATCTTTCTCGACGTGGCGAAAGCCTTCGATAAGGTCTGGCATAACGGTCTCATATACAAGCTATATGAGATGGATATGCCGGACAGACTTGTACTCATAATACAAGATTTTCTCAGGGATCGAAGCTTTCGCTACCGACTGGAGGGAACGTTATCGGTACCTCACCCCATACGCGCCGGAGTCCCGCAAGGCTCCGTACTCTCTCCCACGCTCTACTCCCTGTTCACGAACGACATTCCCAGGCACGATAAAGTGCATCTGGGGTTGTTCGCGGACGACACGGCCCTATAGGTACACATCGCACGTTAAGCCCAGTATTATACGGAAATTGCTCCAGGAGGCGATAACTGCCCTCGGGCGGTGGTTCAATCTCTGGCGCATCGAAGTTAATCCTGAGAAAAGCGCTGCAATTGTATTCTCTCCGACTAGGAAGCGAATAATGGAAAGGTTAGTTCCTATCCAACTATTCGGTTTAGCCATCCCCTGGGTAAATGAGGTCAAATACCTAGGTGTTATACTGGATAAATGCTTATCCTTCACCAAACATATTAAACGCGTACGCGGTCGCGCTCTCTTCGTCATGAATAGGTTAGGCGGGATGACTAACAAGCGGAGTAAAATGTCGCTTAGAAATAAGCTTACACTTTACAAAACTTGTATTCGTCCCATAATGACCTACGCCAGTGTAGTGTTTGCACACGTGCCTAAAACACGTTTGAAACCACTACAGGTCATACAGAATAGGTTCATTCGTAGGATGACCGACACCCCGTGGTATGTTCGGAATATTAGCCTTCACCTTGAATACAAGCTTCCCTCGATTCAAGGTTTCTTTAAGATGGCTTCAAAACGGTATTTTAGGACGGCTTCCCAGCATAGGAATCCACTTGTTAGGCAAGCGGCTGACTATGTTCCCTCTGTTCCAGGTCCTGACGACGAGCTGCGCCGGTCCGACCTCACCCGAGGTCGCTTCACCCGGCGGCCCCGCAGCTTCCTGCATGATCCGGACGACGACATCTCAGCGAGATTCGAAAGAATCATCGCTGAGATGCCGTCGAACGGTGCCCGACGAACACAGCGTCGACCCCGCCGGCGGGGTCGACCTCCTCGCGACAACACCACACAAGGGCCGCGTCCCGATTTGCCCCAGGACCCGAATGTCCTGGCTTAACTTCACTCCGACCTTGCTCGGGCCCAGCTAAGTTTCTTGCCGGAGTCTTCTTAGCTGGGCTAGGTTTAGCGAACCGGCAACTAAAACTCCCATTAGTTCGATACACAAGTTCACATAAGGACAGGTTGATCCGCTTCATCCTTCCCGCTGGTCCGCTGCTCACTTTGAGCAATCAGCGAAAAGTCAAAGGTGGCCCTGGCCATCGTCCTGGTTCGACCCCAGGCGAGCAGGCCCCCACCTAGCCCGACTCTTATCGTGGTAAGCCGGGACCGGTGACCTGGTTCGACTCCAGGCACCCCCCGGCACATACCCAGCCCGATGTGCGTGTCGGCCGTGCGTAAGGCACACGGTCGGACGCCCTTGGGTGGTCTGGCCAGCGACCTGGTTCGAGCCCAGTGACCGCAACGGCCAACCACCCGGCCCGACAATCACAATGCTCGAAAGTGGGTTGTGAGTTTGTCAAAAAAAAAAAAAAAAAAAAAAAAAAAAAAAAAAAAAAAAAAAAAAAAAAAAAAAAAAAAAAAAAAAAAAAAAAAAAAATTAATTATCTAGTGTGTCCGATCGTCACGGACACCGTAGATAATTCTTACTATAGACGGTCATTTATTTTTATCAGAATAACTTTAAAACTTGTACCCGACCTTACAATTAAATGTTTTTAAATTACTTATTTTAATGTGTCGTTGTGTCATAAGAAAGTACAATTTATCGATACATTAATATCGATGGGAAGTCCTTAGGAAAATTTTATTCGTGCTTCAAAAACTTCTATGTCTGGTTATGATCTTCTTCATAGTTTCAACTTTCAAAAGTTAAGAAGATATTGGATAGTCTCAAATAACTCGATTTCGAGCACGATATATAATTCAATGATAAAACGAGTAGCGACATAAGAACCTTTGCCTAAAAGGAGGCACACAAAGCATTCAATTTGATTTGAAGCACAAAGGAAGGATTACTTAGTATATAAAAGGACATAACTCCCATATATTTTCTAATAAATCGCTTCATTTTGTGTGTAAATTCGGGCAGGTAGATGTTGATACATCTGCGTAGGTATTACATTTCGCAAATATTTGAATTCTCTAAGTATCCTCTAATGAAAAATAATAATAATAAAAATCGTTTATTTCGGACAACTGGATCCATACAAATGTTAGTACAATACTTACACATCTACGTTAGACTTAGACTAAAAAACTAGAGTGTTAATGTACCTATACAGCGGTAGGCAACCCGCTAAGTAATTTAAAAAAAATATCCGTAACCAATAAAATAACGTTATTGAGATTTCCGTAAATTTGTAAGCCCTACGTATGACCTACAGCCATAATTTTTCTTCGAGTTTTAGAGGTATATATTCAAAGACTTCGAGATAAAGAGGTAATGAAACAAAAGAGCGGTTTCTTCGAGATATAGAGGTAGAGTTGTAATTGGTAACTTCGACTTCTATGACTCGATGTTTCGAGTCATAGAGGTTTTAGGGGTTGAAGGGAAGGGAATGTCTTTTATTTAGTGGCATAGAGGATTTAGTCATATCGAGGTTCCACTGTACTACCCATCTCTTTCTACTAGTATGATAGTGACAGCTCGTGCTCTGTCGCGCGACAAACGAAGTGCCAGACAGACTGTTTTATCAGTAGTTAGGCATGCAGGCTGCAGCCCCGAGAGACAGCAATTACATAAATTGCATGACAGCCAGACGGTGTCAATGCCGCCTCTTCAATTAAATTACTGCGTTGGTGATCTCTGTACCTCTTTGGCAAAGTATAAAGACGAACAAGAAGTCCAACTTCGGCCGTTTTTTTTTTGAAGCCTGACATAGTTGCAACCCTTATTGGGCGTGGCAAAAGTCGAACCAGGTGGGGGCCGTAACGTTCCCTGGGGTCGTACCAGGTTGCTGGCCGGGCCACCTTGGGGGGGCTTGGCCTGGGGTTGAACTAGGGCGCCAGTGGAATCCCGGTCCCCTAAGCTGTGCGGGTGCGACCCATACTAAAAGAAATACCGACAATTTACGATGTTTTTAACGTGCTAGATGAGAAGTGCTAGGAATTCGGCGTTTTCGAGCCATGCCGGGTGATAAACACTTCGGACGTGTCTGGCGCCGAATGCGGTGCGCATTCAATGCTTGCGAAATATACGGATCGAACACGTACTTTGGCAGTAAAGATCGTAAGATGTGGTTTAAATTGAAGGCTCTTAGAAGAGGCGTATTTATGGAAAAAAGCGTCCTAAGCGCGCCCTACGAATGTAGATGGAAATTTCTAATTGAATCCTGGAGTATTCCATGAAAACGTCTACTTTTTGTCCCTTACGAAACGCTGGTATGGTAGCTGCCCTAATAAAACTTATTAGCTGCTAAGAAACACTTACCATCTTAAAGCCAAGTTATAATATTACTATACCGACATTCAGCTTCCTAATCTTACGTGTCAAAAGTATTAAAAAGGTGTCTTTTGCGAAACGTTTTCGTGGAATGCCTTGAACTCTACAGAATCAATTATAGGAGTCTGTCTGCATAGCTCGATAGCTTAGCTCTATACCAGGGGTTCCCAAACTTATTTACACTTCGACTCCTTTGGCAGGTTGTAAACTTTTTGCGACGCCCTTGTAAACTAAGACACGTGCGGGTCGTTATAGGTTTAACTTACGGCGACTTGAAACTCCCGTGTCGCGACGCCCCTGGGACAGTGTCGCGACTCCCTAGGGCGTCGCGACGCACAGTTTGGGAAACCCTGCTCTATACTATACAGACTCGACGCAAAAATGATGATGTAGGGTAGGTATTTTGGTCTTAAGTGACTATGTACCAGTGGCGTGGCGTTCATAGAACTCGATTCCTGCCGGCTTGCCTAATATCAGGTATTTGAGCACCTTATTCTACAGTTCTTAAGGAAAATGTACGCCAAATCTGCACCGGCTTGCCCAAGAATATATTTTACGCCACGCCACTGCTATGTAGGTAGAGGTAGATACTATACTCTGTACTTTTAAAAAGGTAAACAAAAAACCACGTGACTCGGGCCGTTCAGCCAATCAAAGTAACGTTTTGTATCTGTGGCACAATACACTGGCTGAACGACCCGTGTCGCGTGTTTTTTTTTGTTTACTTTTTTTAAATACCTAAAAGTACAGAGTATAAAATCTGTATTGTTTACAAAAGCCAATATCAATATCACGCTAGCATCGGCATCATTTAATTATCAGCTAACAATGCAAAGATAAAATAATTCCTTTATCACTTACTGGGCACCATGTTCTTGTTTGTTTTCGTCTTTTCCCTCAATAATTTGGTCATCCTCAGACACTTTCACATATCTTATAACTAGAAGATATTTTCAGGCAAGTATAGTCCACAAATAACACCTTTTTGTACTATAGTTTCATTTTAAGTTTACACTTTGCTTCTATATGAGACCATAGACATCGGGTGTACACTAATTATAACCGAACTCTTCCAAACACATAAAAATTAACACTCTTAAAAACTAGTTCATAAGCATTAAATCATTATCAATTAACAGTATAAGATAAGCGTATCAAATCAAACAAAATAGTTTTCGCTAAATTTTTGTCCCACACGATTATTTCATTCACTCATTTCCCACTTCACTAACAACGATCAAAACCGAATACTGCGTCTAGAATTACAATAAGGATCCATTCTCCCGAAAAGACAATCGCGAACTGTCTGTTGGAAAGCGCCGAATAGTTATCTTCAAAATATGCCACTGGGTTATAAGTCTTAAACAAAAGACTTAAGAGCTAGCATAGAAAGTTGATAACGGGGAGATAACGTGACAGATCTTAATCACATCCATCACGCACGTAGCTCGAACAGTCTTGGATCGGAAAGTACCGAGGTTACATCACTAGTCGGTATAGGAACGACGTAGTATACTGGCCAGGGCTCGGATACCGGTATTGTCTCCGTATAAAAATACCGGGATTTTTTCCGTTCTTTGGTTTATTATTTCATTTTTTATTAGGACAATTTAATAATACGAAGTCATTACTTAAATACATAATTGAGTATATATATAGTATGAGTAACGCCACGCCACTGACTGTACAAGTGTAAGTACATATTAATACAGAGAACTAAGTTCCTGGCAATGTATCTTAATAGTTACAAAAGTTCAGTCCGTTGTCTTCTTTTATGATTTTTGACCCGGTAGCGAGAAAATTAAACTGTGTTCGTTCATAAGTGGCACTAAGTGCCATATTCAAACAACTCGAGTATTTTTAAAGGGCCATAAACATAGTAGAGTGCCTCGGAGTGACTTATCTATATTGAGCGGTGTCTTCAATGTAGGTATGTTTCATAATTATAGAGCAACAGACATCTAGAACCGTGTTGATTGAACGATTTTTAATAACTCGCAAAATGTAAAGTATACTTCCTAGTGGTTGACACGCATGCCCAATAGTTGACACATAGTTGTCACCTCTATCGCTAATGCCTTAACGTCCAAGATACCGGCTGGGATACCGGTATTTTCTCCATACAAAAATATCGGTATTTTTTCGTTTTTTGGTTTATTATTTCATTTTTAATTGGACAATCTTATAATACGAAGTCATTACTTAAATACATTTTTGGGCCTTCGTAAGCCCTGTAAGTAATAGTAGCTACTCTGTATAGACGTTTCTCTTTCTAACAAAACTGACATTCGGGTCCGACCTCCGGACGGAACGCGCCGGGACCCGCGTTCTGGTCGCTGGCTAAGCCCATCTGGAGGGGCATCTTCGGGGTCATTCACAAAGTACGTCACACGATTTTTCAGACTTTTAGACCCCCCCCCCATGTTACACTTTTTCCTAACATATTTCACCTTGTTAGTATAAGCTGTCACATTTGCCTAGACCCCCCCCTCCATGGGTGTGGCGTACTATATGGATGACCCCTTTTTGTATTATTAGCCGCGCGGCGAAATTGCGGAGTAAGCCACCGCCTTAAGAGGAAACAGGAGGGCAGTTTTTCCATATAAACGTAGTCCCCTGTTTCCTCCCTGGATAATGCCAGTAGAGCAATAATTTTTTGGCCAAAAATCTATGGCTACTATTGATATGTTCCTATGTTTTCCTTTTTACGATAAATTGATTCTCAAAAGAGATATTAACCTTCAAAAACCTAAAAAAATGCCAGATTTTCCGCTGTGTTCACACATCCAGAAAACAAATTTGACTAGATTATTAAAAAAAAGGAAAACATAGGAACACGGCCAAAGCTTTTCTTTAATGTTTAATGAAAAAAAATAGTTGAATAGGTTAAGTTTTGGGGAAGAAATCAGGGGACTACGAAACGTTGTTTTCATGAAATTTTAAAAGGTATTTTCGGTCCAAGCTGCAGTTGTCTCTATCGCGCTCTGCGCGGGAGAGGCGGGCAGTGCGGGACAGCGACACATTTTACAAATACCTACCTAATTTTCAATTCTCTCCACCTTACTCTTTCCTCTTAACGTGAAAATTACTCACAGCATATTTCATATCCCGTAGTTTTCTAATTTCTCCCGTTGATATGTTTATGTTTCCTATTTCAATGACTAATGTTGCCAGCTCCGTCGCCCCCATTTCCATACCGCGCGGCCTTGCCTTAATTAATCCCGCGAGCTCGAGTGGAAAACACAAGACACTTTAATTACACGACTGCCGAAGCAACTCATAGCCTACGATTATAATGGGAAAATAATAGGCTCGAACACCCTAATGAATGAAGTGCGCTTCGCTGTGAAGTTGTGAAATCAACCTTTAATTTATATCCGGGAATATTTTTGATGTTTTTGTTAAATTTAGGGATGTAACGATACCGATACCGATACCGATATATCGGCCGATATATCGGTATCACCGATATATCGGTATCGCCGATATTATACAACCGATATTTGAAGAATTTGCTGTATGAAAAAAAATCTGCAAAAAATAATTTCAATTTCTGACTTAATTTATGTACTGGTCTATTCTATTACCTTGTGCAATGATTTAACATTTAACATTTATTTATTTATAAAAATACATAACAGGCTTACAGTTTTTCACCAAGCGCCTAAAATGCTAGATTGACATAAACTATCTACCGTAATTATTACATAACAATTCTTAAAAGTAACAGTTGCACATTAAACTTATTTTAGTGAGTAGCACATGCCAGCTGTCAGCAAACAGGTCGGCATCTTGCTCCAGCACCACCTTGTTGAGCAGCGCGGGCGCACGTGCTTGGGGCGCGTTGTTAGATCGGAGAGACATTAAAGCTTAATGATATTCAGAATTAGAATTAAAAATAAGATAATAAAAAATTACGTTTATATAAATGATTCGATTGATTAAACATTAAAATTATCGTGATGAAACAATAATAATTATTATATTGAATGAATTACATAAAACCAAAAGGTCCAAACCAAAACTCTTAACATTAAAAATAAAAAGTACAAACATATGTGCAAATTTGCCCAATGCCCGCGATGGGGCAATTAAGCCTACCAGCAATCACACCTAAAATTAATGACGAAACTGGTTCGTTTTATAAGTAAAAGCTAATATGTTGACTATTGAGTATTTGATTCACAAGCAGTTTAAGGTCTTTAGAATCAACTATCGGTTAGTTAGGTTTAACTATCTCGTTTCATTTAAAGTCATAATTTTTAGGGCCATTTTTCTCACCTTTTTTCTTTTCATTGGGATACCAGAAGGTAGAATTGTACTAAGGTTTATTTCCGTACCTTATTTATTATTATTACGTGTCAATGATAGCCCTTCCTTATTCATATTTGGGTCGTTAAATTGAACTGAATTGAAAGCATTTATTTCAGGTCCTTTAGACCCATATAAGATTTGATTAGTTACAATTGTCTTAGAGCTATGTTAGTAACAATATTACTTATTTCAATAATTAATAATAAAACACAATAAAATCATAATACAACAATGCACATTAAAATTCAGAATAAATTATGTCATATACCTAAATAAATAAATTAACATTGATCATTAAAATTCATAATATAATCACAAACACATATGCAGCCTAATCCATCTAGCCATAAAGGGGCAGTCCAACTTGGAGGTGAATACGTTCAGGAGTGTGTTGGCTCCCCGTGACAATCTCCGCATCAGAGACGCTGCTCTTATACACATAATGGCATGAAAACCACCTGTGTGGGCGTCAGCAAACATCCCTGATGCGCTGCAGTACCTTAGCAGCCTCAACATTGTCCTGATCGCATTATTCTATCTTATCTCTATCTAGTTTCTTTGTGTAACAGAAGGTAACTCTACGTATAAATTGTATGGTAACTTTAGTTACACAAAGGAATCCCTTAACTATGGACATCTTTTTTTGAACCTGACCCATTCCGGTCTTAAGATTCCTTGCTAAATTAAATGAAAGGACGTATAGCATATATCATTACTTTTAACATTATTTTGCATGAACACCACCCATTTTGTCAGAACTTGGTCCATTTTATCAACCCCCAATTGGGGATAGTCATTGTTTTGACGGTATTTTTGCGGTCATTTGTTTCAGTTACGGCTACGTCTGAACTTAATATCGTAGGTAATTAGTTGGCATTATTTATCGCGGGTGCGGTCGTTAGTTAATTGTCGGAGGGAGCGGCCCTCGGCCCTCGGCCCCGGAGGGCCAGGAACGCCTGCCAATTATGGCCAACAGACAGGGGCTATCGGACAGAAATTGCCAATCCATTGTGTTGGACAACGAAGAATTAATACGCTGCGCGTAGGGTTGCTAGATGCAATCTTGGAAAGTCCTGGCAATATCTAGTCTAAACCGGTGGGACTACATATTGTGTAGTTACTTATTTAAACGGGAGTAAAAATAGACAATCTAAGGACTACATATTTTTAAAAACAGCTTGAACAAAAGTTTTATTATTTGAGGAATAGAATCTACGGTTTAATTTTTTGCTCGTATTACAGGCCACACCCGGTATACATATAAATCATGGAAAGTTATTCAATTCAAAATTTATAACATAATTAATCCAAAATTAACATTATTTACATTTTCGAGAATAATCCTCGATAATCGTAGAACGCCTAAGTAAGTTTGAACTTAAATAATGACGCGCGATGATAACCCTAGATGCGCGGTAGAGGAAAATCGACATCATGACTCATTCCGATTGTACGATAATTTAATCATAACGTAGAAAACAAAAATAAACATAGCGCTAAAGCAAAGGTTAACAAGGTCGAGCGAGTAAACAAGGATCAATGTGGTCCTTCGAACCGGCGGGAGCTCGAATTATGACCTCATCACGTTTATGGGCGCATCTGGAGCTCTCAATCAAGCTGTCATTTCGCGTTTTATATCGCAGTTTATTAAGGATGTGGCAGACGCCGTGTAGCATCGACCGAGGATAGATTTATATTTAGGTTCCCCTAATCATGCCGCGGGTGTTGTAGTGTTGCACTATCTAATACGACTGTAGGGAACGTGCACAACGAAAATGCTGCCAACTGGTGCCGCCAATCTGAATCTTGTTCTTTTGTAATCGAGTCGAAATGTATGGAGTTTGACACTAATCGTCAGTTCTGTGACGACCTGCTAACTGTCAGTTAAGAACGCACTTTAAATAAAATAAAGCCGATCAAGTGCGAGTCGGACTCGCGCACCGAGGGTTCCGTATAAACTAATAAGTAAACCAACCTTACCACTAACAGCAACCCTGCCTTAAACCCGCTTTAGCCCTATTCAACCAGGAAAAATCTTAACAGCGCGATGCAGCGTATGCTACAGCGACATCTATTGATACTAAATAGCGCGTAAATTTTACTTGTAATTTAAATTTAAACGTTACTTTTTGTTATTGGCTGATTGAAATAATTGTTTGTCAACTAATTTAGTTCTCATGTATCATTTTTAGCCACAAGCTACCTTATTTTAGATTTGTGTCCCTAGATGGCGCTAGTGGTATTTCATGTTTATGGTATTTACTAGTGTAAAATTTCCTAACATACTCCTATTATAGAGTTTTTAATAATTATTGTTACTTTATGTTTTTTCCCGATTCCTGATGAGTGATCATTGTATTTAATAGACATTTTTTATATAATCTGAAATAAATCATCGCTTAGTTTTGCTACTCTCCGCTAGATGGCTCTCGTAGGGAGGGTAGAACTAATATGTTAAGATTTTTGTAAATTTTTAAAAAGTATTCAAGTTAGGAAGAGAAAATATAACGGTCTTCCTAATAATAATAATAATCCTAATAAGAAGATACATGAATAGTTCAAGAAAAACTGTATGGCGATTAGTTTAGTAGGAGCAAATAAGTATGTGTTATGATTTTTGCAAATTTCTCAAAAACGGTGCAAGTGAGGAAAACCGTTATATTTTTCCTGTAATATTTAGGACGACATTAATAATTGGTAATTATGACACATTTTTCTGATCAGTAACTTCGGAGATAATAGGGGGGAATGGTATTTTTTTAAACTTTTTTTGCCATAAATCAAAAACTATTTATTTAAGAAAAAAAATAAAAATAGTATTTTAATCTACAAATTAAGCTCTTTCATTTGATACCCCACTCGATATATAAGCCCTACTTTCAATTTTCAAAATCCCATTACGGAGCCCGTTAAAAAAAAAGTAAAAAAGGTACAAGATTTTTTTTATGTCCAATAAGCTCGGGTTAGCTACTTTTAACACTATTCCAAATTTCAAACCGATAGCAGCAGTAGTTCCTGAGATATCTGGCTGTGACAGACGGACAGACAGACAGACAGACAGACAGACAGACAGACAGACAGACAGAGTCGCACCATAAGGGTTCCTTTTTTACCATTTTGGTACGGAACCCTAAAAAGCCCCTTTATCATACTGGGGCCACATTAACGGGAAACGCCGTTAATATCACGATGTGCGATGATGGTGTCTTTTGCATCGTTTATTCCTCACCACCTACTCATTTAGTTTTGTTAATTTTATATAAACTCCGCTACCCAAAGGTTGTCTGGAAGAGATCGCTCTTTAGCGATAAGACCGCCTATTGTTTACCACTGTTTTTGTATAAGTTTGCATTGTAATTAATCTTTTGGTGTGCAATAAAGTATGATTGTATTGTATCGACGATTAACGTTAATGTGGTCATGACTTACCTGACATCGACATTTTGAACCAGTATTTTTTCAGGCCTGATAAGTTTCCTTTACTGTTCACATAGTGTGTATTATCGATTTAGTGCTGCCATCTTACCTACAAAGTGTGGCGTTTACGGCATATACCTCAACCTCAATGATAATGTTCTTAGGGTTTGAACTGTCCAAGAGTAGACGTGTTTCGGCTAATAAAGTAAAAGGATAATAAGACATTTATCTGGAACACCGTTGTCTTATTACATATCTTACTCTTGCAACCGTGATTATCTACCACGGAGTTGCCAAATACCCAGATTAGAATCGTGTGTGTGATGTATGACGTGACGTGGTATGCCTTATCAAGTCACAATACGATCAGAAAGGAAAAAGGTGCCTATATACGAACATGTATCTTAGGGTGGCACTTCTGTTGTTCTTACCCTATCGAGGTGGACCGGAACAAGGCGACCTGGTTCGACCCCAGGCGCCTCCGGCATCACCCAGTCCGATTCACTCGGGGTGGTCCGGCTAGCGACCTGGTTCGACCCCAGGGAACGCCACGGCCGACCACCCGGTCATATAATTGCTACGCCCCCAGGGTTGCAAGTTAGTCAGGCTTTAAAAAATCTGTTGTTCTTCTAAATATATGTGTATGCAACTATATCTGCACACGCAAAGATAAATTTAATGGTGCCTCTTTGAGAAATTCTTCAGAGCACGGTGTACTTTTGGAGTGCGTAGCTCTTTTATTGGGGATAAAGTGTGGGGTCTCATGAAATAAATTAGAGCACAGTCTACGTTTGGACCATGTAAGTATTTTATTGCATACTAAGAGCGGTGTCTCTTTGTGAAATGATTACAGCACGATTTAAGTAGATTTGGAGTGTGTAGGTCTCTTGTAGATAAAGAGTGGTTCTTTCCAAAACGTGTTTTTGAGTACATGGTGGCGGTTAGGACTATGTAGGTCCTTTATACGGGATAAACAGTGTTATCTCAATGCAAAATGAATTAGGGACTGAATTTTTTATTGGATATAAAGAGTGGTGTGTCATTGTTGTGGGCCAGTAGCAACAGCATCCTAGCAATGTTTGCAGGTAGGTTAGATGGGGCCTATCTTAACAAATGTAGTGCGCTCCATATTATAGGCAATAATATTTACTAACAGTTTAGATGTAAGACATTTACTAACAATGACATGTACCTAATCTTAATCTTATTAATTTGTTAATTTAATTTAATGTATAATGTCAATTTAATTTATGAAGCCTTGAGTTTCGAAATAAATGATTAATAATAATTGTGAAACGAATTAGAGCATGGTGTACGTTTGGAGTACGGGCAGGCGTGGCGATGGCTCCATTCAGACGCCGGCGCCGGTGGCGGCTAAATATAGCGCCCGTTGAATCACACCGCGACACCGCAGTCAGACACGGCACAGGATAAGAAGAAACAGTCGGTTGACGAGACAGAGCAATTCAGGACATCATTTCAAAGCATGTATAATCGTTAACCGTGTAATGTTACCATCAAATATGAATTTCGTGCAATAAAAATCGGGACTTTAGTGTTCAACTCGGGACAACCTTTTTCCTGGGACAAAACAATGATAGTTAACGACCCGAATACACATCACTATGTTTTTACCCGACTGCGGCGAAGCCCAAAGGAGGTTTATGTGTTTGACCTGTATGTATGTATGTATGTCCGTTCCTGTGTCCGCTCGTAACTACTCAACGGCACATCCGATTTTGATAAATGATACATCATTAGATTCGTCTTTATGGTGCGAGTGTCACTGGGTATGAAGTTCGTTAAAATAAACAAAATGGCGGATTTTATGCAGTGTCAAAGTGCACCGCGGTCGGGTTTTTTTTAGTAAAAATGTGGTTATTATCATATAGATAGGCCTAGAAGTAGAGTAGGGTTATTTGCCTATAGGGGTCCAGCTAGAAAATTAGGCTTTTAAAAGACGCGAACACTTAACTCATATTACAAAATCTGTATGACCCACCCCCCACATCCACAATGACGACAACGCTAAAGAAACATGTATTATTGAAGGTGTCTGTGACATGAATTCCTCTGACATTTTCTTGGACACTGTTTTGACACACCCTATAAAAGAAATTAATTTTAGTCCAAATAAATGGCAGGCGTGCTCAGGGTGCTCTACCCGCAAGATGGTCGGATTCCATTAGTTGGTTGGCGGCAACATGCAGAACGCGGTACATATAGGCCTATGACCGCATCCTTTGAAGACTAACAATATTTGGCCATCTTCAATAAAGAGGGAATTATGACGAAGAATAAGATAAGACATGATAAGGGACGTCTGAAAATAAGGACATTTATCGTCTCGATCAAGGATTAATCGGGACGTGTCCCGTCCCGTCACCCCTAAGAATCAAGACGCGCTCAAATTGGGACATCTGACCAATGTAAGTAGTAGTTTGTTGTAGTCACCCAATTGTACGGGTAGGCCAACTGTAGATTCTTTTAAACTGTGGCACTATCTGTCCGATCGAACGTAAAAACCGTTTAACTGTCCGAATTCAAAACACAATGGTATTGAAGTTTGGCGCGTGGCCCGTCGCCATTATTATGCTGATAATTAAACCTCTGATTATGATTCACTAGGAACGCATAGGTACGACAGACTGGCGACATGTGTGAATAAAACGGGAAAATAGTGGTAATTATTCCATTGAATGAATCCACTACGGTTTGTTACGGCTAATCTATGAGCTAGAGTTTAAATGACATTTCCCGAAGCACTCAAGTCAAAGTCACAAGTTCATTTGTCCAAAATAGGAATGTAAATGTTACAATTTCCTGTTTGTTTACTATCACTATGTGGCTTGTGTTACCTAGAGACTTACAAATTTAACCGATGACACGTTACATTTATACTATTAATGCTAGATAAACCTGATAAACTTGTAAGAGACCCTATAGTCTATTTCGTCGACGCAAAAAAATGTGAATATGAATAAACGCTTTGATTTTTCTGTGCTAGGTTCTCCACAACAAGAGCCAGGTCCAATAATCGCTTGTTTTTAACTATTACTAAATTATGCGGAAGCACCAAGGTTACCGATGAACAGCTATGCAAATGAAGCAATATTTCTCTTTTGAAAGATAACGAGTGTTAAACGACAGTTATTAGTTACAATCGAAAGAGTTATTAGCTTTCAACGTGAATATTCAGCCCTGAACAAACTGTAGGAAGCGTTCGGTGATTTTTCTAACGTCGAGAATTTTGTAGAACAGGAAAATAATCGTGATGACATTGCGCTCAATCCTTTGTTCTATCCCCAAGTTAGACAAGAACGAAGGAAGACGACAGGATTATGCGGCAGATAGACCGTAACTTTCACTTCATGGCTGTCTTATATCTGTTCATAATTTGGGATGTGCTAACTGATTGGCCTGAAAATTGCGTCATCGAATCAACATCTATCGTGTGGCTTACGCGACAGTATAATAGCAGTAATTTTTCTTCCTACAAAAACTACATCGCGCGCTTGAATGTGTGCGCGCCGTGTACGGACGCACTACAAAGAAATAAGAATGCGTAAGAATGCTCCAGCATGGATCGCACTCATACAGGCGTGCTATCGCGCGTCTGTGTGAATACGTTCCCCGCGTTCCTAAACGGCCGAAGTTGGACTACTTGTTCGTCTTTATGCTTTGCTTACGCTGAGCTGAGTGGTAGCCGTTTTTGTGTAACTAATACTCGTAACCCTCCCAGGTTGAGTTCGTGCTGTAACAACTCTTACACCTAATAAATATTTCTTCTTTCTTTTAACGTTCTTATACGTACGATTTATATACGTTCCTAGCCGACTGGCTGGAGGCTGCAGCAAATACGGTTGTGGGGAGGTAATGAATCTTTCCATTACCTCCCCACAATCGTATTTCCTCAGCAGTGGGAAACTTACAGGCTAAAAATAGTACATTACACAACTAGGGTGGTAATACAAAGAAAGGCCGAGATCGCAGAAGTTTGCGGCCCGAGCTGCAAGCGAGGGACGTAAATATGCGATTAAGGGCTTTCTTTATCACCTCCCGTGTTGTGTACATCATTTTATGTCTACACTTAGCCAGAAAGCGGCTTTTTCCGTAGCGTGCGGAAAAAGCCACTTTATGGCCAGGTGTGGCATAAATAATGTTGTAGGTTCCCTTCTTTTAGGGATCAGCCTTTTAGGTCTTTCTAAAGCAATCTCTTTTCAGCAGTTTAGATTGCTATTGTACGTCGTCTGTCAACCTTTGTACTTAGGGAAATATAGTCAAGTTCTCGCCGTTATTTTCGGGAGTGTAGACTGATCGCTGTCTGTCAGTACGATACGCAGTAATTTTGTAGACGCATAGAGCCGAGATCAGCATATTTCCACATCATTAATCCCGGAACAGATTTACTGACGCGTTTAGGGGAGCTCGCGTTGCGTTTGGCAGGAAGACAAATTATGGCTGAACCAAAATGGCTAAATTTAGCCGCAAATCCAGATACGAGTTCACGGTCGGCGCGCTGGGTGTGATTTACAATGTTATGATATCAAACTGTGTATAAATTTACAAAGTTCAATGTAAATGGCTATGGAGCACTAAAATCCAGCGTCGGGTTTATGTAGTTTTCGTTTCCGCACTTCATATGTTATCGGGTCATAAAACATGGATACCATGTGGATAGCTACTTGAAACTTCACAGATCCTTGGGAGAAACAGAACATCTCTGTTCTAGAATGGCTTTATATGCATCAGTTAATACTCTCAACGGCTAACCCATGCTTTCATTTCATATCTACAAATATCTTTAATTTAAGAAGAGCTTTTAATAAAAGTACTAGTTTCCTTTCCAATAAATTTTAATATTTGCAAAATACGTTATCCTAATTTCATGTTTAGTAGAACCATCGAAACTACAGCAACGCTAAAGCACAAAGAATCCTACTAATTTATATGCCGAAAAATCTTTTCTAGTGGCTCCTTCATAAAACACCATCATATGGCGCCAAAAGTTCGACTAGCCCCATAAAATTCAAAACTGGCCTATTAAAACACCCAACCGTCCAGAGGATATAGATTAACGACCTCATCGAGGTGTTTATTGTGGACGTAAATCCGCTTCCTTGGGGTTGCCGTTTAAAAAAAGCTGTAAGACTGTTTGAGCTACGTGTACACTTACAGCCGTTCTGTTTTGGACGATAGAGTGGCGCCGTGACACGATGTAGCGCCACAAACTTGCTTGACCCCGGCGATCGTGAATGCTCGATGCCCGGCGTGCCCTAAAGAAAGTACCATAGACTCTGTGCCATAGAGCATCCTCTTTGTTCTTATTTTCGATGTTTAATCATTGAATGAATCTGCAGAAGTTTTATCATTTCAATGTTGCATATACTGAACAGTTTTAAGTATATAATACACTTATTTATCAGTAGTTTACGATCTGTGATTGCCATTTGCCAGTTCGTAATTCTTAATAAGCAATACAATTCTCACATAATCATCATTCAGGTTTAGACGACTGCTTCAGTACTTTTATTGGTGTAATCTTTCTTAAAATACAAATGTATTAGAGTACCAAGAGAACAACTTTCAATTTTGAGTATGGTATTTAATTAGCAATTTGAAAACAAAATATATGCTGCGTTTTGCATCTATATTTTGTTTTCAACTCAAAATTGAAAGTTGTTCGCTCTTGGTACTCTAATACCACCATCGAAAGTGGTCTGCCTACCAGTGGCGTGGCGTAAAAGATATCCTTGGGCAAGCCGGTGAAGATTTGGCTTACATTTTCCTTAAGAGCAGTAGAATAAGGTGGTCAAATGCAAGCCGGTAGGAATCGAGTTCTTTGGACGCCACGCCACTGCTGCCTACAAACACTAGGTCAGGTAAGTGTATTGTCACGCACACACACATTTGGTCTGATACACTGGAGTTCAAAACTCGTATCACGCTGTCCCGCCTAGCAATATTTGTGTTTTTCAAAAGAGCAAGAAGGACAGCAAAGAAACTTCGAAGTAGCCCCACTATTGTTAGTACCTTGCAAAGTTATGACCATGCACCACAGTGAATAAGTTAGTGCTTGGTATGGCTTCGGATTTAGCCCGCGTCGATCCGGAGCTAAATCAAAGGGTTAAGTCTGTCTGAGCACTTAGTTATTTAAACCAGTTAACAGGCGAGTCTCGTCTAACCTTCCACGCTGTCTATGCCGTTTTTAACAGACTTGAAAAAGGAAAGTTTTCAGTAAAAAATGACAAAAACTAAAAATAAGGCACCATGATGAGCATGAAGTCAGTATTTCAAACTAAACTGCATACCTACTTTCTGAGCGTCTTAACACTTCATGAAAAGAAGCTGATTTGATTGAACTGTCATCAAATAGCCTATTCTTTGAACATTATAAGTAGTCAAAAGATCAAAAATTGTAAAGTACAAGCTTCACACACATGTCGTGTTCATTTCCATCACGTTAGCGGCCAGTGACACCAATACTAAATTTTGTCTTCCAGAAAGAAACATAAGAATTTAAATTTCGGTTCCATTTGCCGACCACATGTGGGAGTCAGTGATCTATATCGTTCGCTGCGCGGCTGAAAGCACACCCCATTATCTGTTACATTTCAAATTAACGGATTTGGTAATAAAGTTGAGTGCTAATGGGCAGATACAGAAATACCAGAAAGTGGAGTTTGAAGATTCTCTTGAGTTATCTTAAGTCTTTAAATGGTTGAACTAATTTTATTTAGTTCCATAGTACCAAATTATGTATGGAACACGGTTATTCTTCAGAAATATTATACCCTGCCCACATATTTTGAGTAATACTCAGAAGATTCCGCCTCATTTTAGTTACTGTGTAGAACCTGTCAAGTTCTAGAATGTAACCAAAAACTGAGTATTTGTGGTCAAGGGAATTTCTTCCAAGAATAACGTTTTGTCTGATAATTAATAGAAAAACCAGCTCTCATACATTAAAATTAAGTTTATCCATAATTACGAAAAGTAAAAAGAATATATAAATATAATATACAAACTATTATGCTACGGCCACATTAGCATGAAGCCAGATGAGCGTAATTTTTTGAGTTGTGACTTGTGAGTCGCGTAATTCGGTTTCATACTAAACTCCTGTTTGGTTCACACGGCGACGCAAAATGAGTCGTCGAAATCATCATTTCAGGCATAGGACGTCCACTGCTGGACATAGGCCTCCCTCATAAATTTCCAATTAGTTCGGTTGGAAGCAACCTGCATCCACCGTGAGCCAGCAGCCTTAACCAGATCATCTGTCCATCTTGTTGGTGGACGTCCGCCCGACACTGCGCTTGCCGATTTGTGGTCTCCATTCGAGAACCTTTCGGCCCCAACGGCAATCTGTTCTACGTGCTATATGCCCTGCCCATTGCCACTTCAAGAAGCTTAGCCGTTGCATTGTCAAAAATGTATTGTTGAGAATTTCCGCAGCTGAAATTACGCAGCTCACGACTCACAAAATTACTCTCGTCTGGCTTCACCCTTATCGGGATTCGCCGAATGTTCCTGTTAGTCTCGTTATTTTTGTATGTCAGAGAAAGAGATGCCGAACACGAATCTTCGCCGAACCCTCAATAATGTGGCCGTAGGAGGTACACGATCTCTTCACATCAACAGTAGAGTCGTCTGTAGAACTTTTTAAGTTCTTCTCCATGTTAAAGTAGACGGAACAATTCCTCTTTGGTGAGTTGCTAAGAATTAAGAAATGTACACATTTTTATGAATTTCCTTGAGGAAATCCTTAACAAATACCGCATCCATATATTTCAATTCATTACGCATGTATACAATAACGCGTGCGCATCTATTGGCCATTGAATAGAAACGATTTCGCGGAATTCGTCGGCAAAAACAACTTGTACTTATGGGAAATCTACAAATATGTTGCATCGAACTAAGGAATGCAATACCCGGTTAAATATGAAATGGTTTTCGGGTATCCGGGTTGCATTACTTAGAATGAACTTGCTGGAATTACCGCGTTTTAAGTAAGATCAAGCATGTGATGTTTTTCGCGTGTGCTTTAAGACGTAAATTTTTATTTATTACCTTTAAAATAAAACGATACATGCATAATTTTAATTAATGTTTTCTAACCCGGGTTTCGAGTCAAAATACCCCGGGTATTTTGACTCGGAACCCGGGTTAGAAACTTACCAGACTCTAAATAAAGTCAGTTATCCGGGTATCCCTACATCAAACTGGAAGTTTATTAGTAAGATTTTGCGAAATACCGACAAACGACACACGTTTCTCGGTATTATATGATTATGATGCTTCAGTGTAATTCTAGGCAAAAAAGGACATACAGAAATTGACTAAAATAGAAGCTATATATAGTCGTCTTGGCATTTATTATGCAGATAAGTTATGGACTTGTATTCTCGCCCTAGAACGATATTCTGCACAACCAGGTTCCAACAAAAGTGAAATTTATGTACAGCACACTCAAACTGGTTCTGAAACGTGCGATCCGTATATTTCGTTGTAATATACAGTTTACGAGTAATATGATTTCTGTATGTAAGGGTTCTCCTGCATTTCAATATTGTTAGCTTAGTTATTCATAATGTGGTAGTTAAAGCTTACATTACATTCTATAAGGGACGTTAATAGATTTGAAACCTTTTCAATCGAAACAACACAACTCTAACATTGATAATATTAACCAACTTATCGAAGTATATATGATCGTTGTGTACAAGTTTTAAATGGAGAGGGCGTAATGGGGGTGTAGTGACACAAGAGCAAGAAACGCCATGTTTGAATATTGGCAATTTAGATTAATTTTTCACACATTTCTTAATTATCACACTAATATCATAAATGTGAAAGTTTGTGGAGATATTTATTACTAAATAACGGGGGAACAATTGGATGGATTGAGCTGAAATTTGGCATGCACGTAGACTAAGTCCTGGATTGAAACAAAGGATACTTTATATCCCAGTAAATAGTTCCCTTGGGACAGTAACGGGAACAACGCGGGAGAAGCCGCGGGTAAATGCTAGTGAATAAATGAAATTAAGCTGCAACTTGATGCTATTAAACTACAACAGTCCAGAAACTCGACTCGCCTTCTCAGCGCTCAACACTTTCGTTGTCCGACTGTACCTCTTCAATTGCACCTCGTCAATTTACACCAAATGCACACGTGTGAACATTGATTGCCGTGCCGATTGTGGTTATTGATCTCTGGTGCCATTCGTCTAATTCGTCAGGTCAACGGGACATGCGAATAGCGAGTTAATTGACCCCATTGGCCTTAATGATTGGTTGCTTTACACCTGTCTTGGTCCTTTTTTTAGATACGATCCCGCGACTTTTTCACTTGAATTTCTAACTTTTTCATACAAACTTTTCTTCCCGTTTGACTGAATTTAGAAAAATCCTTTTTAGAGCTCCTCCATGTGTTTTACGTTACACTAAGCTGTAAGTGGCTACGCGGAGAAAATCCCACTTCTTGACCGGGAAAACGTAAAATTATGTCGGGCGGTAAGCTCTAGATAGCATATTTGTGACCGTCTAGACTGGGAGATAGTGACACAAAATTTCCGGTCATTTGTACCAGTATGGCGACCCTACAGGGGTCTAGTTACGTAATGACGAAAAGGAAAATTATGGTCATCTGGCACCGGATCTTATATATGTGATGATGTGTTTTCTGAACTAATACTTTTCTATTCTATTCTTTTCCTCTTGATTCATACGATGTCAGTATTTTTTTTCTTATAATCTCACATTCCCAACGACTTCCTTAACACTAGTGAGGTAACGAGATAAGAATGGAACACAAACTAGACTGAACCGGTGTACCTTGTTATTTTTTACGATTATTGACGTAGGACAAGGGCAATCTCACTTTCTACTGATATGTACATTGGTAACAGAGAATATATTATCCTTGATTGCTTTTGACATGCAATGTGCGACTATAAAAAAGTATAATTAAAAAAATACAGATTTTGTTTTATTAAGAGAAAAAGGGCATATACATAATAAAGCTGTGTATTTATTATGTATTGCCCTTTTTCTCTTAATAAAACAAAATCTGTATTTTTTTAATTATACTTTTTTATAGTCGCACATTGCATGTCAAAAGCAATCATGTATCGATCGGGATCGTAGCATTTAGGCTCCTTGCGTGTTAAAAGCATATACCATAAACATTGCGTGTTAGCGAATCAATAATACATGTCGTCTGGGAGCAGGAGGTGCGCAGGAGCATCGGTAATGAGGTCGTGGCTGGACGGAGCGTCGCATGCATTACGCATATCATATCGTGCATAAGGGCGCCTGCATTGGGAAGCCATTTTACTTTATAAGTGAGGGCTAGAGTTTTTGTGCTTACCAGTTGGCGCCACTGTCGAGTAGGGTCCTGAAGTATAGCTGTCAGTTTGTTATTACGGGTGTGAAAACGAAGTATACATTTCAACCGTATTTAATACCTTAAAACCGTACCATAAAAATAAGGAGCATGCCGCAGTATCGCGTTTAGTTCGGGAAAAAAGAGGACATAAGTTTCCGAATGATGAAACTGTCTCATACCACTGACATTTTGTTGACCCGTAACTCATATTTGTCATAAATTCTCAGACATTGCAAAATATGGATACCATTATTCTAATAACAAATAAACCCGTGTAGCCCCAAACAGTGGCATTTGACATTTCGGAGACCACACGCTACACTAGCGCCTCTAGCGGCGAAATTCATTCGCGGTGGCCCTCATCGCATCTACCATATTGTTGTGTTGTGTAGTCATAGACATATTAGTTAGTGGGGTAAGTATAAGAGCGCTTGCAGTGGGAGAACCATTTCATTTTGCGATTATGGGATGCGATTTGCGGCGACAATAAATTAATAGAAAAGTTACAACACACACATTTCATGTCGGAAGGAAGACAGAGAATATCGAATAACGTAAAGAGTAACTAGAAGCAAACACTGTCGGACAAGCGTTTTATAGGAATACGAATAAAAACACAATAACAATGAACTCGCACTTGGAATGACACCTACACCTAATTAAGCCAGTGAGTTCAATCGAGCAAATTAGAGACGGTCCAAAACACAATTGTACAAATCATTATGAGAATGATTCTTGCGAAGTTCTGTTCTTCGGATTTTCAAGAGCATCATGAGATTAGTTTGGATTGGATGTGTGGCGAGTTTCACGAAGCTAGTACAATTACAATTTTACACCCAAAAACCTAGAGATATTTAAATATGACGAAATCGGAATCTGACGAAATAGGAAACTGACGTATTCGAAATCTGACCTACTATAGCAAACTGTCGAAGTCGGCATCTGACGAAACTGCAATCGGACCTACTAGGAATCAGGCGAAAAAGGATTCTGACGAAAACGCTACAAGGGCCACTGGTGGCACGTTTTCAAAATTAAGTTTCGTACCATACCTGTACGATTGAGTAAGTCTTCAACACTCAATACGTCTGCAATTTCATTTCCTAAAAGTGTCGACGCGATTGTGATTTCATTTGAGCTACGTAGAAGGCTGCATAATGCATCATTCATCGATCAAAGGAAGGTGACAGCGGAATAATCCTCGCGCCAAACCAAGCGTGGTGACTCTTTGAAACGTTCTGTTCAAAATTAAATAACCTGTTGGGAAACTTTACCTGTTGCGATACGAGTGCATGAAATCGTGTATCCAAACTAATAGGTTACTCTTAGTTATAGAAATTTGGATTTGCAAAGCTTGTTTTTTAAATTTATGTAGATAGTTAATCGCATTAATTTTTAAATAATAACTATAGGTACACGAATACACATGTAAAATATTTCATCTGTACATTCGCGGTATAAATGTGTACTGAAACAGGTTTTGGAAAGCAAATTGAAAATGTTTCATTCTATTTTTTGTCTACTTTGCTTTTAGTGCCTCTAGAAAATTAATATTATAAATGCGAAAGTTCTCGCTTAAACCGCTGACAGATTTAGATAAAATTTGGTTGGACTAGACCCCGGAAAATGAACGATAGTTTTTATCATGGAAATGAAAAGTATTTCATACGAGGGTCAAAATTTGTATGGGGAATCAATTATTTATCAAGTAACGGAGAACGCAGACGAACTCTATGAAAGTATTTGTGGAGCATTCCATGAAAATATTTCGTAAGGGACACCACCGTTTTAATACTTCCGAGAAATAAATTCAGGAAGCTAATTATCAGCATTGTAATATCATAACTCGACTTTAAGATTGGTAGTGTTTCTTACCACCTACTACGTTTTATTAGGGTATCTGCCATGGCGTTTCGTAAGGGACAAAAAGTTGATGTTTTCATGGAATGCTCCTTGTATGTAAACACTTTATTGCACAAAATAAGACAAGGTACAGTACAAGAGGTTACAAAATAACGGTACTAGCATTTATGAGATTGGTGGACTTTGATAACTGCTATCAAAAATACCGTTGGCTGCCGTCCTGCCAGATTACTATTCCTGGAAACTCCCATTCGATTAGTCTCAGTAGCTGACAAATAAGGCTAGTAAAGTATTCTTGATGCAAAACGTTGGCTTGAGCCTACAGACGAGACAAAACTTTCGCGTCCGCTGCATACAATGGCAAAACAAGTTTCGACTTAACATAAACCGTGAATAAAATGCAAGCGAACTGCTGCGCCGAGCTAAAGGCAGTATTTGCAGATTTTATACAGACTAAAGCGCATTACAGATCGACCTTATGATATCCTATTCTACTAATATTATAAATGTGAAAGTTTGTGAAGATGTTTGGAGGTTAGTCCCGTTTCGTTTATTAATATATAACGCGATAAAAACTGAATGGATTGGGATGAAATTAGGCATTCAAATAGATCAAATCTACTTTAGGCTGCAAAGCCGAAGGCCGAGTTCCTCTGCAAGAACCCTATATTCTGCAGTAATAGGCAAAAGGGATGAAACATCTCACGCAAGCAAGAATCTTGTTTTAGTCGTTTTGCCAAATGATGAATTATGCCTTTTAAATTTATGCGATCCAATAGGTTCCCTTTTCTCGTCTCTGCCAGGACTCGTTGTAACGTAGCGTGGGTGTAGGAATGGTCGTGAGTCTCGACCCGCGGCGCGGATGGGAGCCGAGGGTCTATTCGACATGGCTTTGTGATCTTAGGGCGATCTAAGAGCACCAGCAAGATGGTCCGACTCCATTTAGAAGTTGTTTGGCGGCGGCATGCAGAACGTGGTCCATACGGCTTATGACCGCATCATTTTAACAATGTGGTTGCGATCCTCAGTAATGAGGGGACGAAGAAGATTAAGAGATGTCATGTTTCACGAGTTTCACGACGATTTTGGTCGAGAGGTGATCAAGTTATGAAAGCGGAAATATTATATCTCGCTCAAAATTCTAAAGATATTATATTGTTATATGAAAATATGGCAATGCTCGAGATTCATAACTAGGTTAATACCTAGCAGAATATCGCAGAATTAACATAAAAGACACATCACTGCGATCTCGCTTAAGAGTACTTGTACAAGTCGAATAGCTCAGGCCGTTGGCTTCGTCCTTATTGCTGGACAGTTACTTTAAAAAAAAAAAAAAGTGTGGAAAGCAATGCCACACGTGCTAATGCATCATAATATTAACTGAAAGATATCCCGTACAGGTATAAGATCGCCTTGTACATAACCATTGATCTTTGTAGTGTTTCTGTATGATTTTATGTGCAATAAAGTGTTTACATAAATACTATTGCCAAAGTATAAAGACAACCAAGTAGTACGACTTCGGCTGTTTAGGAGAGCGCGACACGTATTTACACAGACGCACGATCGCGCGACTGTGTGAGTACACTCCATGTGGCATGGGCTCTGAAACATCCCCCCCCATTTTAGACGTACAAAACCTACACTACAAAGCTACTAAAGGTCTCTACGCTAACAGATTGTAATTTGCTTTAGTTTTGGCCAAAATGTGATCGTCTAGGTAGAACTACTACGCAGTGATGAGTCAGTAACCCATAGTCTTTTCGGTCTAGTGTGGTTTGAAGAGCCTT
This sequence comes from Eudemis profundana, assembly GCA_947034925.1. Lineage (NCBI taxonomy): Eukaryota > Metazoa > Arthropoda > Insecta > Lepidoptera > Tortricidae > Eudemis > Eudemis profundana. Next base: position 22,457,467 of record OX344808.1, read on the forward strand.
GGAAAACCCTGTGGTCTAATTAAGTCTATACTACAATTTAGCCGAAACTATAGTTAATTCTACGGCGAGCTACAAAAACTAGATGAAAAATTGTTCTAACTTTAAAACACAAATTGTTTTAAAGTAGAACGTCCCCGACCGTTTGCTGGGTACAATACGGGCCGGTTAGTGCTGATTTTATGACTAGACGTTTGCTTCTGTTTTTCTACAATCAAGGAGGCATTTATTCAGCCGATTCCCGTACCTAAGACCCTGAATATCTAACTTTTGCAATATCTAGCCCGTATTTATTTGGATGGGGAATAGCCTTTTAATGAAACATAAGCCAAGTAATTCGAGCTATGATGGACCTACCATGGTCTCTTTATCCGAGAAATAATTATGTCTGAATCGCCAAATATTCATTGACAAAAAGCCAAATAACTAGCTTGGCTTTAACAACACTAACCTAAATAGCCTCACGTATTTCCACAGCGAATACACAATTCCTTGGCTTTTACAAAGTGTTAGATGAGATTGGATGAGCTACTGTTACGGTGTCTACCCTATCCATGAACTAAGAAAATAGAGAGACTTTTATCCTCTCCGCACACAGGCACCCGAGATTATTGCTCATTTCGGCAACCATAACTTTCTGCAAAAAAGGTTCTTGACCAACACAAAGGAGGGGCTCTCCTCTGCTTCAGACGTGTTAATAATTAGATGGCCTGTGAACCTCTTGAGTTCAGCTCGTTGCACAGTGTGAAAGATCCCTGGATTTGCTCTGACGTGTCAAGAGGGGCCGGCCGTTATTGTTACCGGATTCCCTGCCTCGACTTATTTTGCGAGTACACAAAAGTCAGACTACCAACAATCCTTCTCTCCAAAATCAGAGCTTCAATTTTTGTTACTCTGTAAGTACCGAAATGGTCAACACTCCCTGATGTCCGTGTGGTACAAAAGAGAATTCCCTAAATTTTATTACAATTCGGTGATGATCCTAACAATAGGTGCAATTACCTTGATTTTGTTTGATTCCAAAATCAATCTAAATATTTAATACATCAGTCTCTGATAGTTACATTAGAATTCAATGAAACGTCAAATAACCTAGCACTTACGGTTCCGAGTGCTATGAGACACTGACAGTGTTGCCAGATCTTGATCTCTAATATGCTTAAAGGGTAGACACCAGATTATTATTAATCTACTCTTAATGACAAACTAGTAACTACTGATAATAACTAAATCCAAGTTTCACCTGTAGTTTAGAATCCAACCTCTCAATCGCCTGTCACCGTGTGCGACGTTCACCTGCCCTAGTAACCTGTTTCGCTAAACTAAACTAATTCGATTAACCAGGTTTGTATGTACTGGATGCTCAGGCATCAAAAACCTCCCAGCCCATACAAAAGCAAGAAATTCCTTAAAATCACAGCACATACCTTAATCCACCGATTATTTCTTACAGGAAGAAAGATGATTATCACGTGAGTTATGCCTAGTCGTTGGACCAGGCGATCCAGGTCCCTCTGCTTCCTCTGAATAAGCCGCATTGGACGTGGCTTCCTGACGAATCCCCCTAGATAAAGTCAAGTAACTTACCAGTTAGTATCCTTTGATACTTTACTGTTTTGTTCTGGATCCGGTTTGGTATCCGCAACTGAGGCTCGGAGATCGCAGCCTCGTGGAGCTCGCCAACCGCAGCCGTAGCCCGTAGCCCGCGAAGCACGCTGACTGAGACCCGTAGCGCGTACGCTGATTGAAGCCCGTTGCTCGTAACTTCTTGATGCACGCTGATTGTAGTCCGTCGTTCGTAACTTCGTGGTGTACGCTGATTGAAGCCCGTCGCTCGTATCTTCGCACAGCGTGACGGCCCGGACGCCAACTCTGTTGCTAGTTTAGGCCTCCTCTGAAGGCCCGCGGCCTTTCTGTTCCGTAGCCTGAGTCTTCGGAATGTTGCGCCCCGTCGGTCAGAGTTTAAGTCCCCGAATGATTGAACAGCGTCACGTCGTACCACTGACTAAATATTACGCCCACGAGGACTAGAAATTAATTCTTCTAACAATTTGCCCAGCGTTACCCCGTATACTGTTTTATAGAGATGTTGTCTCGTCGGCGATTCGAGATCAAGTCCCCTACCTTGCCGCGAGTCGGCTTTATATACCTTCCCCTTGAGGAACAAATGACGATCAATAAATTCTTTTGTTTCAGCCAAAGAAAAATGTGACCCACTTTTACCTCGCGAAATCTGTATAGAATACACAATACCCGATTTCCTGCTATTTATGAAACTAACTGCTTCCAAGTCCATTTACAATAATCACTCTGCTGATAAAAATTCCACAAAGTCAACGGAAGCCTGACTTTCCTGCCAGATGAACGAATTACCTCAGTTTGGACCAAAGCCCCTCTAACATTATCCCAAATTTGAAGGCTGTCACATTTAAGTAGCAACATTCTGACATTTTTTCCGATTTCTTCATGTAAATAAAAATATGTTAATAACTTCTCAAATACTAGAGTTTTTCACCTTGTTTTTGAGTTTCCTGAATCCTGGGACCCTAAGGAATGATTTCATGAGAAAATCTCACCTAGACACGCGTTTCCCAGCTGTTATGAGACCCATGTTTTTTACGGTAAATCGCAAAACTTTGAATGCTTATAATTCCTAAAATACCTCATATCTTTACATTGTTTTTGATTTTCTTACTTCGCTAGACCGTATTAACGTTACTTTAACAAGAATTATCCCTAGAAATCCGCCCGTCATTGATTTTTCAAGACAACTTTTACGGTAGTAAAATTTCAAAATGCAAAAGCCTAGTTCTTCTCAAATATCTTAGATTCTTTCTTTGTTTTTGATTTATCCATGTCTTCAGAACTCAGGGTTAACAAAATAATGGAAATCCACCACTGAAACATAGTTTCCATTGGACCAAAGGAGCACTTCAAATTATGGAAAATTAAGTAGTCAATTCTTTCTATTGACATGAATTCCAATGCTGAGATAGCATTAAATGGGTCCAAATAATTATGTTTTACATATCCTCGGATGAATAGTCTCAAGATTTGCCTTTGAAATACCTTTTCTTTTGAAATAAAAATTTTAACCTCTAACAAAAATAGTTACACTAAATACTACTATTTCCACATGAATTATTATTGAAATTCACAGCCCCGCCTTTCCTCCTGAATGAATCCTAAACTTTAGACCCAATTTTAACCCCTGTAACCATTTCTTTTATCTCTTATTTTCAACAGATGTCTCAGCCGACCATCGATGAAATCAGTACTTTTGTTTGAACAAGTTCCTTTCTGCAAGCCCTGAAAAATAACTAACACACAGTATTAATATAAAAGCAGTAATGGACCTAGAAGCCAATTTTGACCAGCTGGCCTTGACAAGTCTTACAAATAAAGGATTTTGTTCCCCGCTAAGCTCAAGTAAGCATTTTATTCTTACTCTCGTTTTATCATCCAACCATTCCTAGTATGGGCTGAGAAGTGTAATAAAAGGTATCCTTTTACCCCAATCAAAGAGAACTAGCAGTTGCCCCCACCCTTCTCAGTAAATACAAGCCAGAGTGGTGCACAATTTATGGTTCTATAAAGCAAGTCTCTATGTGCGTTTTGATTCAAGAAAGCTCATGGCTTCGGTTCGTTACAGAGTTCTTCCTGTCCCTTGCTCAATGCGCAGAGTAATCTATAGATTCGCGTAGCATTAGCAACCCCCTTAAATAAAACACAGTTTCCCGAAGCCTTACCCCAGTAGTGTATGTGGTGAATTTTTACCCAGGTACTCAATGAAACCAGCTCCACTCTCCGGCAAGGCGCCCAAATCTTTCGAAATGATAAGGAATTGTCATTCACCTCAGATTTCCAATTTAAGCCAGGATGGATTTTGTGAGAATCCAGAGTCCTGCGACTCCGATCCGCGAGATACCCCGAATGTTGCAGCTCTTTCGTCTGACTTACGTACTCTAGGCCTTTATTTACCTTTGGTATCCAACAGCATCTTCCCAATAAACCGGAAATCATGATTACAGCCCTTCCTGATGGCGCTCCGACCCTTCTCTTTTCATTCACCCAGACCGGTATGCCCGCCTGCCAAAATCGCGGCCCTAGCTTCACTTTTCTTGGTGCATGTATCCTGTATTCTTCCTAAATCAGTTCTACAGTACTTCGCCGGACTTACTGCTCCGTGACCTTCACACTCAACATAATCTATTCGAACTGCGAAAATGCAGTTTTGGTCTCCAGTAACCAAGCGTTTCAGTGAACTGGTATTCGGAAGCAGGGGTGTGTAAATAGTTCGGTTGTCAGCTTCTTGACGGTATTAATGTTACCTTTGACTAGGCCTGACAACGGCAATCTCTAAAACCTAGCATCTATAGCCATAGATAACACTCTTTTGTATAAAGACTGAAGCAAGCCCCCAGGAAACTGTTTGTCATGTACTCAGCCCAGCTCAGTCGTTGCAATCCTTGTTGTTGCTCTTTATATCCCACACACTTCACACTCCACTCAAAATCACAATCAAAGCCATGGCCATGGTCTCAAACTTTAGTCTCTTAGGCACTCTTTCAACCTCCTTTCAACTCTATGACATTTATTGTCTACCATTCTTCCTCAGATCACCGAGTCACTCGATTGCGTCCAACTTGCTAGACCGTTTCTGTACATGACCTGTCCCAATCGCCTAACCTTTCCTACACGAAGAATAGAAAATATTAAAATAAAATTAAATTTATCCAACTGGGCTGATACCCCTTTTTTTAACACACCCCGTCTAACCCCTTTTATTTAAAAAAACAGTACTAGAAACCCTGCTCAACGAGCCCAAGGGACAGAAAAATAATCTTTAAAATGCAGCCTACGGTACTACTACTCAATTTTAGAACTACTTTAAGCTGACTAGTTTCTTACTCATAAGAAATTCTGTTCCTATTTCGCAGCCTCACTCCACGCCACACACAGTTGCTGCGAAATTCTACCACGAAATATATATATTACACAACCCCTGTGGTCTCCCTATATGCACCGCCTTCCTTCAGTAAGCAAGTTGAAATGTAACTTGATCAATCTCTTTCCTTTCAGTATATAAATCCTGTAAACAAGATGCTAACCATGTGTGGTGTCGCCGCCACACACTGAACACAATAAAACTCTTCCGCTTACTCTATATATTTCAAGTTATCCATCTACCTGTCCTTTGCAATTCCCTACTACAAATACCCTGGAATAACACCTGCCGATTCATATCATTCAGTGAAGATTTCTCCAGCAGAACCTATAGCCATAACGACCTGCTATAACCAACTTAATTTCATGTTTATTTTACCTTAAAATTGAATCTCATTCCTTAGCACTATAGACCTATTATTTCTTATTAATTTTTCCTTTTTACACGGTGAGTTACGCGGAAAAATACGCATGCCGTACGTTTTGAACCGAAACACGTACGATCCTGTTTACCTGACGTTCCGCGGAGCTCCTAACATGGCCATGCAACATTTACATGATGTACTAAAGTAAAAGGTTTAATACTGAAATAAGTGTCTCTTCTTGTTCGCATTTACCACTTCCAAAAAACCTCTAAAGCGTGCTGCGGTGACGTCTCACATAGAGCGATTTGATCTGGCGTAAACCCAAGGTAATAAATTGGTGACAAATAAAATTTGAATTAAACTCTTTAAACGAAAGATCTGTTTGATCATTTCAATATAAATAATAACAAATCCTACCGGAGTGTCTAAATAAGATAATCCGATTTTTAACAATCTAACAGAAACAAACTAATTATTTCAAAAATCAATTTCGATTTCGTCCGTTATAAACTAACGACTAACTCGCGTTACGCGCTACGCACGTTTTAAGAAAGGTACGCGATGACGTCTCCGCTGCACACCACTAAAGTGCGAACGGTCTCACTTCCAGACGACCAGCGGAACAACCATCATGGTCATGCGACGGTACTACCTATTTTTTACCGTTTTGAAAATGGTAATGCGTGTTAACCACGTGGTAGAATTGACTTATGAAGAATTGAGGTACAGGGTGCTTTTTCCCTGTGATTCATGTTTGCTAACAGCTACTAAACCACTCCCACAAGTTCAAATTCAAAATTCTTTACTCATAATACATACTCGTAAAAGTTGCAAATGTCTAATATAAAACACTCTGTACCCCAAAACTTCTAAAAACTACTTCACGCGGTAGGAATTTAAAAATAACCGCCTACGTCAAGCTAGGTTCCATAAATTACAAGTTGTATGGACGCAACTATCCATAAGCAATAGTGATTATTTTATAGCGAGACATTTTAATTTATTTATAATGTATAACACGAACGCGCTTCCAATGTTGCACGGAATTAGGCCGGCTTGACCAATAAACGAGCAAATTCAAAAATATACATGAATTTATTGTAATTTTTTTTTTAAATTAATAAATTTTATCGATAAAAATTTTCCCCGCACTAATTCGAAGATGTGCCATATATTTCCCGCAAAAGAATCAACAGGCCAATAATCAGCGCTTTTACGGCGTTCTATTTTCAACTTTATTATCCCAGTAAATTTTGCTCAAACAGTAAGGTCTAGAATTAACTTTTTACGAAATCGAAACCCAGCCCTGAGATTAAGCCCAGCTCTAACAATTTTGACTTTCCGTAATAGTATAAAATTGTCGGACTGCAAAGTTTGTCAAAACGCGCGGTCAAAATGCCAGAGAATCGTCCAACACTGTTGATTGGCTGATTACATTTAATTGAATCAAAAGTTTTATCGATAAAATTCTCACTTCCTTAGACGTTAAATTTTTTCTCTTTACAATATCTCGTAATCTACCTCCGCGCAACATATTTCGCTACCCTATTGTATAATAGAATTGTTCCATCACCACACCGTAAGATAAGTACTAATACTTTGTACAGAAAACGCTCTGTCCAATAACCCACGTACGAGATACAAAAACCGCGCCGAAACCTACCCACTTGCTCCAATCTACAACGTGCGCTCCCTCCGTTCGTCAGGACCACCGCTAGGGCTGACACAAGTGAAATAATGTAAAGCGAACTTACGCCCAATTTCAAGCTACCGTTAAAATTGGCTGCGCTCGCTCCTGATCGCCGCGCGCGTCGGTATATAGATAGACAGCTACGTATAAATAAATCGTTCGGCCACGGCCGGCCCCGACGCCCGCGCGCCAATCGCATCCTGCTTGTTCACGAACTCGAGTCGAGTCAGGCGAGTGCAACGCTACCACCGGTGCGTGCGGTACTAGTGTCACGAAAGTCATTTCTAACTCGAATGAAAATTCGATACGTGAAAAGTGTGTTCAATGTTCATTATGTAAAGCCTATGGTATGTTGTAATCATCTTGTCGAATGGTCTCGTTACAAGACCATTACAATAATTATTTTAGTTTGAATTCCTAATAAATTAGAGGCAGTTAAAACAAATACTCGCATGCCGCTATATATCCGTTTCTACACACGTCAAACATACATACATATAATACAGGTCAACCCCATAACCCTCCTTGACTACATAGAATAATCGCACAGGCTCCGCCGAGTGTCGGCGCAGCCCTGAGCTTGTCTAACGCTTTAGGCAAGAAATAATAATGTTTACTAGAACACGGTGTGAGACAAGTTTGAACTCGCATTCATTACAAGTCAGTACTCTCATACTGTAACTCGTACTAGACCCATCGAAACTAAATATGCTATAATTCTAGGCTTTACCGAGCCGTAAAAGGCTACTTCTAACTGAATATATGTATGGGTTTCTGTTTTATATCTTTGACGCAATCTAGAAATATTTTTTTAATAATAAAGCAACACACTACCGGTTTCGAAATACGCGTGTGTGACTTTATTTCAAAAACCAGCATTATGACCAAATCTTATTTTTCGGTTCTAATGTCATTCCTTAAAATTAGTTGAAACCGATCAAGTCGATACAACGTAAAAAGGATTACAATAAATTGTCAATAAAACTGTCACTAAAAATTAAACCTCAATCCGACAGTACAACCTGACGCAATCTGATCAAATCTCAAGTATACACGATCAAAATTTATATTGCACAATATACTTGACATAAACCATCAGTAAACTTGGCTTTAGCTAAAATAATTATTGCATACTGTTAGCCACTTTCATAATAGGATAATAACAAACTACCATGGCAACGAGCCATAGAAATATACCTCAACACTTAAAAAGTCTAGTGTCAAACATATGGTGCAATATTCACTCTCGGAGGCATTTTCCCAACCAGCAACTCTACCGCTATGCTTGTCTATGACGGATATTTTACACGCGGAGTTTAATTTTCATGTCGTGCGTTTTATTTATTTTTCAAAGTACTAATTACTTCGATTCACGAATATTTAAAATAAAGTTAAACAACAAATTAAAATTTGATAAATTACAAATTCCTTTTTGTCTAATTTCTGATTCAGCAGGAAGAAGCTCCGGTAGTAAAAACGCCTCAAACCAGACGCGGCTATTGGCTGACGTCTTTGTCAAGTTCTGTCATTGGACGTTCGTTACTCGCGGTCTATGCATCTTCGACAATCTATTGATTTTAGTGGAAAATTATCTTCTAAGGCTGTTAATTTCATTTCAGTGAAAATAACCATATTTGTTCGAAAGACTACGTGATTTTTAACAGAGCATCGCCCGCTCGGCTCTTTTTATGATGTTATTAGGACCACCCGAATGGCTCGTCAGTGAGACGGCATTTATACGGAAATTCAACAAAGAAAGGTAAGTGCCTACGCACTATTGGATTTTTTTTTAAAAGCTTATTCTATAACTGTTGCCGTGAATATTACTTTGTTCTAAGTACCTTTTACGTGGTTATGCTAAATGCGTTAATGAAATATCTAGCGATGAAAACGATGACGGAATCAAACTGTTTCCCTCGTAATCTTGCAACATGCTTATAAATTCCGTGTATCTTTCAAACAAATCCAACTCCATAATACGACTTTACCCGTATCATCGAATTCCAATTAGTAAATCATATTTCCAACTTCTCTAGTTTACTGATAATGAATTTTAGTCTGAGTGAAGTAAAAAATAATTCCGTTTATGAGAGAATTATTACTTTCCGATTCGTATTTCGTAATATAATATAATAATGCGAAAAGTACATTGTATTTAATCTTACGGAAGAGTCAACCAGAGCTCTGCAAGGTTCGATACTAAATCCTAATGGAAATCCGGGTTGTTCCAAAGATACATGTACTATCAAAGTCCGGCTACCCCTGTCCCAAAGTCGAATAGTTTTAGCCCGCTTGGTTATATTTTCAAGGTGGAATCCTTGTTTAGCGGAAAATAACTGATATTTAGAATCCACCTGTCCCAGATTTTAATTTTCTTTAACGAGTAACCAGTTAGAATTTTAAAAAACCCTCTTTCCTACAACATACTTACTATTTTTAATATTTCAGTTATGAAAGACTATCTACAATTTAAAAGGCTCAGATTACTATCGCTGCAATGACTTAGCTGCCCGGGATGGTACCTTGTGTGCAAATTTCTAAAATACGATCAACTTGTAAGTATACATATTTACTTATTTTTTTTTTTTTTAAATGCTCTTATTAATAATAATTAAATTTCCAATTTCAATTGCAAATAATCTAGTGTGATTTAGTGGCAGACTAACTTTATCACACAAGATTCCTTTCCCTTATGCGATGAGCTTTATTTAAACTAGGTTTGATTTACATATATAGATATATGTGGTGTAAATTGCCCGCACTAAAAACCAATGAAGAGACAAAAGGTGTTTCCTCATATATAAAGTAGGTTTGATTTCTTTTTGCAGCCCAGCCAGCCCCTGTACTGCCTGCTAAATACTGTTGCCTACTGTTTTGGCAACGATCAGAGATGCCACGGTTATACTACAGAGCCCAGCCGAGAAATGAATGGTAAATTATAAGAAAATATTAACAGTAAGCTTTTGCTCTATACTAAAAACTCCCAATGTTTATGCCACGACGCCATGGAGTGCCAAAATCAAGAACACCATGTACCTTATTTAATTCCACACAAATTCGCGGGTTTCATTAAGCAATTATTTTAATCGAACTGGAATAAAATGCCGAATTGAAGCATTGATCTAGTAACAGTGCCACGGCTGAAGAGATTTGAAACCCCTGATTTATACTAGATTTGTCTTGAAAGTCAAGATTAAATAAAACCTTTCACCTCTTGGCTCAGCCTACTTTTCCGGTCGCTGGGCCTACCTCAAACTACCGAATTCATCCTTACCGCTAGAACTTAATTTGTTAAGTGCTAATGGCCCGTTGGCGCGTAACTCAATCCATATCTAGTTTGGCAAATCTTAATAAATTTACTCTGTTTTCAGGAAAGCCGTCTGGAAGTTCCAAAGCTTGTCAACTTCGATGTACCATGACATCAATCTTCCGTGCCACAAGAACGAGACCTCCTTTACAGAAGATTAATTTTTAATGCTTTAATCGAGTGTGATTGTCCGATCTCAGGAATCAAATACCTTACTAACAAAAATTTAGCTAACTGGGACTTTTTCCTAAGATCCAATATCATCCTACGACTGTTTGTTTTTAGTTTAGTTCAACCATTCTCGTGCCTGGCATTTTTGCGTTACCCTTTATACTATACTGCACACACATAATTATAGATACTCAAAACACGTGAATGGTTAAACTGTGCCATGTAAAATTAGGTACATCCGGTCTATAACACCTAGTAATTCGAGACAGGCAATGTTCTCAATTCTAAAACGTGTGTGCCTAAGATGATTGATTTTAATAGAACGCTAGTCCCATTCAACTAGTTAAACATTAAATGGTTCATCTAACAAATAGTTTGCCAAGTACAATTCTTTTCCCTGAATAATTTGCAGCTTAACCAACTGTAAGCCGTAATAACAAATCGCTCTAGTTTCATGAACATTGCCTATCCCTGACCGGTGTGAATGTGTTTTTATAAGGTAACCAGGGGCAATCTCAACTAGCTTGCACATATTACCGACCTCCGGAGTCGAAAACTGATGACAATAGAGGGAACCTTCTCAACATTATTTAAAGAAAGAATATGATATATATATTTTTTTCCCCATTTTGGAACACTCTGAAACCTTTACTGGATAGACTTTTGATAAGAATCGTTTCCCCTCCACTGTCAGCAGCGATCCAGAGCTCCCAGCTCTAGTAAACGTGGTGCTGTTAAAAAGGACCTTCTTTCTAACGGATGTCTCATTAAAATAAATCCAATACTTTGTTGTATTCACTAGTTTAATCTCTTTCTCTTAATATAGGCCCTTTTCAACAACGCCACCGAATTATTTTTATATGAAATAATGTTTCTATATATCAAGTGTGTACAGCCTGCCCCAAAGGCGGCCGGACACTTCACAATAGTTTTTAAATTATTGAATTGTAACTCGACCTATAAGAGGCCCTCTCAGGCAAAACCTGGATGGCGCTGGACCTATGTATGGTTTGGTGTCCGAAGAAAATCTTTTAGTTTAGCAAAACTTAGCCAACCTAGGTCTCTACTATAGCTTGTCCATGAATAAAAGGTCTCAGCATAAATATGTACAACAATCATGGTGGTTTTAATTCAAAGATCCAGAATCTCTCTGTTTCTACCCTGGTCTACTTCCAAGAAGTCTGTTAAGAAAATTCCTAGTTAAATATAGAATTCGTACCGCGCCTACGAAAGGTAATCACATTCTTTAAACCTAGTTATGTAATTCTTAAAAATCAATCCGAGATGACTGGCGAATAGTAGTCAGTCATCCTTCAATGGTTTAAAATGTAAATAAATAATTGTTCCCTTGAATGAGTAAACGCGGGCGAGCGGAATTCTAGAACTACCTCTAATGGTTCAGATGTACTCGTTCACTAGAAGCGAATAACCATGAATAATCGTGTCGAATTCTATCTGGTATAAAAAATTTCGCAAGTTTATTAATTATGAGAATTTGCACGAAGAAGGTGCTGCCAACTGGTGTCGCAACCGTAACCGAATTTCAAAATACTTCCCCTAGCAGTTCAAGCAATAAATGATCAATAATTCAATAAGAATGAATAAACGCAGGTGAGCAACATATTCGTGTTATCTTCCGCCTAGTATCAGAATTTTTTGCGAATTTATTAATTATAGACTCGGGAAATGTGCACGACGAAGGTGCTGCCAACTGGTGCCGCCAAACCAAACGTCTACTGACTCATGCTGAGGCCACACTCCTTCGAATTTATTTATTTTTTTTTTTTTACTATTGCATTGGCTGCTACTAACGTCAGTGATGACATCTCTTTATATTTTTTTTTTTTTTAATACTGACAACCTCAAACCTCTGACAATTTAAAACTGTCAGACGCGAACAACTGCCATTGGTCCATCAATGACAGCCCTTGATGCTCAGTGTTGCCACCCATATTTCGTGCAAGTTCCCCAAAGTCGCTAAAATAGATTGAAATAGCATCCGACAAGCATATTAAGAACCCTTCACCTGACTTTGGCGCAACCAGGTGACATTCCATAGTAACAAGCAAATCAATGGAATTTTTCCTGTTCAGTTAAATTAAAGAAACAAGTCCTTTTGGCAATAGTTAGTATCTCAAGGAAATCCAAACACGGGCAAACAATTACTAGGAAACTTAATTCCAGGGCATTTAAATAAATTCAACCGGTTTTCAGTAGTAAGGAATTGCTTAGACCTACTTAAACATGATGTCTTTATCTAATGGTAAAACATTTGTTAAAATATCAATAAGGTAAATTATTTCAACTAATTGAAACTATGTACCAAAAAATTTACACGCTTTGGTTCCCAGCTTAAATACGCTTGACAACCAATTGAAATATAGCACCAGTATGTTTTCTGGTGACTTACCCGGTTGAAACTTACTTGAGGAAGACGCCGCTAATGTACGTAGTCTTTTTTTTTTATAAAATATTTTAAAGAAAACGCATTACAAAAATTCAACCAATCAGACCGCATAACCTGTTTGATATTTGACGATTATATTGGTAGATGTAAGAAGTTGGATTCCCACCACATTTGAACATAAAATAACTGTCGTGATAACGTTAATATCGTAAATCGTCCGGTAAACTCTTATTCATTGGCAGTAGGACGTAAATTGAAGTTTTGCTTATCAAAACCACATTAAATGTTTCTCCTACAAACCCACCTGTCCCCATGAAGAAAACTCTACGCGTTAAGAACTACTGACCCCTATACTGCCCGCCTGTTATGCCCAAAGGGATTTAGCACAGCCAAATAAAACCCTAATAATTTTTTTTTTTTTTTTTTTACGAATGAAAGGCATTTACAAGCAAGCTGCGAAGGGGCAAGAGAACTACTTAACTACTATACACAAAACCTGCGCAAGGCCAAGGCTCCCCAAGATTCACAAAAGCCTATCCATTCCGCGGCAACAATTTTGATCTGGAAATACCAGATCATTTTTTTTTTTTTAAAGCAAATCACAATATTAAACCACATCAAACACTGCACCAGTACCTAATCCTGGTCATCGGCTGATCAATTCTGAAACATCCCCCCCCATTTTAGACGTACAAAACCTACACTACAAAGCTACTAAAGGTCTCTACGCTAACAGATTGTAATTTGCTTTAGTTTTGGCCAAAATGTGATCGTCTAGGTAGAACTACTACGCAGTGATGAGTCAGTAACCCATAGTCTTTTCGGTCTAGTGTGGTTTGAAGAGCCTTGGAAAACCCTGTGGTCTAATTAAGTCTATACTACAATTTAGCCGAAACTATAGTTAATTCTACGGCGAGCTACAAAAACTAGATGAAAAATTGTTCTAACTTTAAAACACAAATTGTTTTAAAGTAGAACGTCCCCGACCGTTTGCTGGGTACAATACGGGCCGGTTAGTGCTGATTTTATGACTAGACGTTTGCTTCTGTTTTTCTACAATCAAGGAGGCATTTATTCAGCCGATTCCCGTACCTAAGACCCTGAATATCTAACTTTTGCAATATCTAGCCCGTATTTATTTGGATGGGGAATAGCCTTTTAATGAAACATAAGCCAAGTAATTCGAGCTATGATGGACCTACCATGGTCTCTTTATCCGAGAAATAATTATGTCTGAATCGCCAAATATTCATTGACAAAAAGCCAAATAACTAGCTTGGCTTTAACAACACTAACCTAAATAGCCTCACGTATTTCCACAGCGAATACACAATTCCTTGGCTTTTACAAAGTGTTAGATGAGATTGGATGAGCTACTGTTACGGTGTCTACCCTATCCATGAACTAAGAAAATAGAGAGACTTTTATCCTCTCCGCACACAGGCACCCGAGATTATTGCTCATTTCGGCAACCATAACTTTCTGCAAAAAAGGTTCTTGACCAACACAAAGGAGGGGCTCTCCTCTGCTTCAGACGTGTTAATAATTAGATGGCCTGTGAACCTCTTGAGTTCAGCTCGTTGCACAGTGTGAAAGATCCCTGGATTTGCTCTGACGTGTCAAGAGGGGCCGGCCGTTATTGTTACCGGATTCCCTGCCTCGACTTATTTTGCGAGTACACAAAAGTCAGACTACCAACAATCCTTCTCTCCAAAATCAGAGCTTCAATTTTTGTTACTCTGTAAGTACCGAAATGGTCAACACTCCCTGATGTCCGTGTGGTACAAAAGAGAATTCCCTAAATTTTATTACAATTCGGTGATGATCCTAACAATAGGTGCAATTACCTTGATTTTGTTTGATTCCAAAATCAATCTAAATATTTAATACATCAGTCTCTGATAGTTACATTAGAATTCAATGAAACGTCAAATAACCTAGCACTTACGGTTCCGAGTGCTATGAGACACTGACAGTGTTGCCAGATCTTGATCTCTAATATGCTTAAAGGGTAGACACCAGATTATTATTAATCTACTCTTAATGACAAACTAGTAACTACTGATAATAACTAAATCCAAGTTTCACCTGTAGTTTAGAATCCAACCTCTCAATCGCCTGTCACCGTGTGCGACGTTCACCTGCCCTAGTAACCTGTTTCGCTAAACTAAACTAATTCGATTAACCAGGTTTGTATGTACTGGATGCTCAGGCATCAAAAACCTCCCAGCCCATACAAAAGCAAGAAATTCCTTAAAATCACAGCACATACCTTAATCCACCGATTATTTCTTACAGGAAGAAAGATGATTATCACGTGAGTTATGCCTAGTCGTTGGACCAGGCGATCCAGGTCCCTCTGCTTCCTCTGAATAAGCCGCATTGGACGTGGCTTCCTGACGAATCCCCCTAGATAAAGTCAAGTAACTTACCAGTTAGTATCCTTTGATACTTTACTGTTTTGTTCTGGATCCGGTTTGGTATCCGCAACTGAGGCTCGGAGATCGCAGCCTCGTGGAGCTCGCCAACCGCAGCCGTAGCCCGTAGCCCGCGAAGCACGCTGACTGAGACCCGTAGCGCGTACGCTGATTGAAGCCCGTTGCTCGTAACTTCTTGATGCACGCTGATTGTAGTCCGTCGTTCGTAACTTCGTGGTGTACGCTGATTGAAGCCCGTCGCTCGTATCTTCGCACAGCGTGACGGCCCGGACGCCAACTCTGTTGCTAGTTTAGGCCTCCTCTGAAGGCCCGCGGCCTTTCTGTTCCGTAGCCTGAGTCTTCGGAATGTTGCGCCCCGTCGGTCAGAGTTTAAGTCCCCGAATGATTGAACAGCGTCACGTCGTACCACTGACTAAATATTACGCCCACGAGGACTAGAAATTAATTCTTCTAACAATTTGCCCAGCGTTACCCCGTATACTGTTTTATAGAGATGTTGTCTCGTCGGCGATTCGAGATCAAGTCCCCTACCTTGCCGCGAGTCGGCTTTATATACCTTCCCCTTGAGGAACAAATGACGATCAATAAATTCTTTTGTTTCAGCCAAAGAAAAATGTGACCCACTTTTACCTCGCGAAATCTGTATAGAATACACAATACCCGATTTCCTGCTATTTATGAAACTAACTGCTTCCAAGTCCATTTACAATAATCACTCTGCTGATAAAAATTCCACAAAGTCAACGGAAGCCTGACTTTCCTGCCAGATGAACGAATTACCTCAGTTTGGACCAAAGCCCCTCTAACATTATCCCAAATTTGAAGGCTGTCACATTTAAGTAGCAACATTCTGACATTTTTTCCGATTTCTTCATGTAAATAAAAATATGTTAATAACTTCTCAAATACTAGAGTTTTTCACCTTGTTTTTGAGTTTCCTGAATCCTGGGACCCTAAGGAATGATTTCATGAGAAAATCTCACCTAGACACGCGTTTCCCAGCTGTTATGAGACCCATGTTTTTTACGGTAAATCGCAAAACTTTGAATGCTTATAATTCCTAAAATACCTCATATCTTTACATTGTTTTTGATTTTCTTACTTCGCTAGACCGTATTAACGTTACTTTAACAAGAATTATCCCTAGAAATCCGCCCGTCATTGATTTTTCAAGACAACTTTTACGGTAGTAAAATTTCAAAATGCAAAAGCCTAGTTCTTCTCAAATATCTTAGATTCTTTCTTTGTTTTTGATTTATCCATGTCTTCAGAACTCAGGGTTAACAAAATAATGGAAATCCACCACTGAAACATAGTTTCCATTGGACCAAAGGAGCACTTCAAATTATGGAAAATTAAGTAGTCAATTCTTTCTATTGACATGAATTCCAATGCTGAGATAGCATTAAATGGGTCCAAATAATTATGTTTTACATATCCTCGGATGAATAGTCTCAAGATTTGCCTTTGAAATACCTTTTCTTTTGAAATAAAAATTTTAACCTCTAACAAAAATAGTTACACTAAATACTACTATTTCCACATGAATTATTATTGAAATTCACAGCCCCGCCTTTCCTCCTGAATGAATCCTAAACTTTAGACCCAATTTTAACCCCTGTAACCATTTCTTTTATCTCTTATTTTCAACAGATGTCTCAGCCGACCATCGATGAAATCAGTACTTTTGTTTGAACAAGTTCCTTTCTGCAAGCCCTGAAAAATAACTAACACACAGTATTAATATAAAAGCAGTAATGGACCTAGAAGCCAATTTTGACCAGCTGGCCTTGACAAGTCTTACAAATAAAGGATTTTGTTCCCCGCTAAGCTCAAGTAAGCATTTTATTCTTACTCTCGTTTTATCATCCAACCATTCCTAGTATGGGCTGAGAAGTGTAATAAAAGGTATCCTTTTACCCCAATCAAAGAGAACTAGCAGTTGCCCCCACCCTTCTCAGTAAATACAAGCCAGAGTGGTGCACAATTTATGGTTCTATAAAGCAAGTCTCTATGTGCGTTTTGATTCAAGAAAGCTCATGGCTTCGGTTCGTTACAGCTCGCATGGGCAAATGCTTACCTGGGTGTCCGTCCGTACCGTACACGGCGCGCACACGGCATATATTGTACTATTGCATTGCTAACAACGCTAACACCTCATGCGAAATCGAATCCAATAATAAGATACAGAAGGCGCTGGCGAATCACCTCGCACGGCCGTCTCATGGCAAAACAACGTATAACTATGTATGGAAATCCTATACCAGATACGTTGTTTTACCATGACACGGCAGCGCAGCTTTATTTCATACAGACTATACGTAAGTAACATGTAATGTTTTTGAATTCTGCTATTTAGAGTTGCCTGGAAGAGATTGCTCTATAGCGATAACAACGCCCGCCGTTTATCTCTGCTCATAATCTCATTGTAATTGGTTTTAAGGGGCTTCTAAACGGGACACACTTTCAGGCCAATGTGTGGCCGGCAACTGTGCATCTTGCTTTAGCATAGGTACGAAGTAAGAGAAAGATAGCAAAGTCATACCGGCTACGAATTGCAGAAAAATAAAGTTAAAAGCACCTTTATGTTCCGTATTATGAGATGTATAATAAAGTTTACTTTTTTTTGTATTGTATCTCAAGTCAACCAAGAGAAACTAAAGTTACAAAACTACCTTATTCGATACTATGGATACAGTAAACTGTAAAGGTCGATACGGTTAAAGTTACAAAAATATGTATACACGACCTTAATGTTAAGGCAATAAAGTCGTGTATTTGTGTAACTTTGGCCGCATCGATCCCTCTATCGTCGACTGTACTTGACTGTACCTATTTGGTTAGAAGGTCTAGAGGGCAAATCCGAACTTTGAAGCCGGAAATGCGCCATTAATAACAATGTAGCCGTTGCTAGACTTAGTTAGAGTCCCTAATTCTTAATCAAGATAATGGCCGGCGCCGCATTGCCTTTCAAGTCCATGGCTGCTATATCACAGACCTAAATTTAGTTTGAAAACTCGTTCACTATAATATCTATTACCCCAAGTTAGTTGCTCTCAGTGAATAACCCCGCCCGTAACTTTACTTAGCTACCGTTGTTTTGACCACTTATTTTGTCGGGAGTTTTCAGAAGTGTCGCGCGTTCCTAAATGTCCGAAGTTGGACTACGTCGTCTACGTCTACATTCGTCTTTATACTTTGCCATGGGGTTGATGCCGTTGATGTCCTACGGGCTATGGGAAGCCACAGCTATGCACAAAATGTTCCAATATATCTTGGAACGTGAACCTAAACTTGCGTTCACACAATAATAGGCTAGGATTTGGCAGGGAAACTAGCGCAGCGCAAACGTACCCTGTCTTTGATCTCTTGGCAATCCTGCCGCTTCACTGTCTACGTTCGCGTTTTGTGATGTCTCGCCTAGTGTAGTTGTTGAAACTGGACGCACGCGTTAACCCCATTAAAGATGTTCATATGCACATTTATTCTATATATTGGGACAGTCAGAAGCAGAAATATAGCTAGAGTGCGACTACGATAATTTTGCAGAGCGGAACATGGCAACACCTCCGTATA
Organism: Eudemis profundana; assembly: GCA_947034925.1. Classification (NCBI taxonomy): domain Eukaryota; kingdom Metazoa; phylum Arthropoda; class Insecta; order Lepidoptera; family Tortricidae; genus Eudemis; species Eudemis profundana. The sequence continues at coordinate 22,476,365 of OX344808.1, forward strand.
AAAGTCAAATTTCTATGAAAATGTGACTTTTAAATGGAGGTGTTGCCATGTTCCGCTCTGCAAAATTATCGTAGTCCAACTCTATAACTTTGAGAGAGTAAGAGTTCTGAATAGATTGGAGATATGGTCTTCGTATGCGTCGATATATCTACTACTTACACAATTGTCTAGGTTTGTGACAGTCAGGCTCAAGAGCTGGGCATATAGGTATTCCGAATGTCGTGACATCCCTCTCGCTCTCTTTTCTAGACAATTGGAGTGACAGATACGGCACTCTGCTTTTAAACACGATGTCTCACCATGACGTGACGCTGGTCAATCCGTTACTGCGTTCTTAAGGCGTGGACCGAAATGGATGAAAGAATACAGTACGAACTATAGAACTTATGCGACCGTTCCCGTCATGGGCGATAAAAGCTTTAGCTCCCTCTCGCACTCCCATAACTGGTTTCAACCGCGTAAGAAAGGGACGGACGCTTTATCCCCCAGTTAGGTAGTCTGGGGCCCGAGTGCAGGGGCCGGGCCCACGCATGAGGCGCGGAAGTCGCCAATGTCGCGTCCACTGCATTACCATCATTTATTCATTACCGCGAAGGAAACGCTGACGGAAATATTACTTATCCGAGACAATGGGCGTGAGTGCCGTGTGCTTAATTTCCAGTTGAAAGAATAATTTCCATGCCCTTTCTTACTCATCAAAATTATGACATGTACAAGTTACTTAAGGTTAAATTTTGAACGGCAAAGTTAAGGGATTTCATTACATTTTTATCGTTCTGTACTCGTTATGCAGTTGCTGTAATTAAATAGTTAATTTGATGCTTGTTTGATTTAGAGATTATGGTTATGTCATGCCTGCAGCTGAATATTCCGTGTTATTAAACAAAGAGGTTGAGTGAACGCAAATTAAATTGGTGTGAAAAACGCCTTTCGAGAAATAAAAAAAAAAATCTGTCTTTTTTTGTGCAGACAGCACAAAGTGTATACGGCCAAACTATTATTTTTCGTGTTTTCATTGCGTGCTCAAATACTAAGGCTGCTTAGCATGTTAATTAATACGCTAACTCTTATCTTAAAACAATTAGCAAGCCTAGTACCTTTCTGCAAAACTGGTAGAACTGGTACAAACAAATCGGCATCTATTTACCTTAAGTAAACCACGTTCAGTAACCAGGAAATTCCTCGAGTGTCAGTCAACTTACCTAATCTGGGATCTGTGAGTGCGGACCAGATCGGAATATTCCGCGTAAACCAATTTATAATTTATTGGCCTGGCGGGACTGGCGCCTGCATTCTAGGTACTTACGCAGTCCGATACCTATGACTGTTTAGTATAGTAACAAGGTTTTATCTGTTTACGCTGCTATGTCTCGTTCTTGCACGCTTTTGCCAGGAAATGTCGAAAGTTTGACACAATATACTCTTGGCAGGTAGGTATAGGTCGCTGTTTTAATAGGCAACGAGATGTCTTATGCCTTAATATCTAAACCAAACTGCCCACGTACTACGGCTTAGTAAATTATTCATAAGATTATCAAAGTTACATTAGGGCCCTTTATCAACTTTCTACTTATTCATATATTTCATTACATAATCAAGCCACAAAACACAAAAACTGTGTGTAACTGCCCTAACACAAAGGCATTTTTCTAAAAATATCGAACGTTTAAAAACAAGCGTTTTATCTATGGTCTAAAATTAGCGCGAAAACTTCGAACTTAGAACCATCGTGCGCAAACCGTATATTTTATCAGTTCCCACACCTTTGCTTTCAATCCGTCCACAATACGAAATTAGAGGTTCGCCGGAATCGAACGCGCGCATGTAAACAGCGCCAGCTGCGGACTATCAGCGGGATATAGAACGGAAAACATGTTCCAGCGGTTCGAATATTTATAGATAGACCATTGTTATAACAATAATTATGAAATTTTAACAGGTCGAGGTGGTTATGTTTATTTATAGCTTTTCAATGTAAGAAGTATAATAATTTACCAACTCCTTAAATGAATGTGCTTAAAGCAAATGATTAAACCACCTATTAATTGCTTTAAGCATGGCGCTCGTTTATTTGGTATAAGTTATTACATTTGTTGACAATACTATTGCACTTGGCAAATTACTAATCACATTAATCATCATTTGCTTACATTTTGAACTACTTATACTTAAACTACAATTATTTTAAGCAAAATATCCTACTGGTATATTATAACTCAGAAAATGTTCTGTTTGTTAGTTTACCTATTGGTAAAATAGCAAACACTAGTTTTGATGAACATTTAAAATATTATGTATCACTATAAAAAATTACTACTTTATTGTATTAAATAAATAAGGTAGGTATTAAAAAAATTCAAAATTAGTTGAGGTAGGACAGAAATATGGCAGTTTGAAACATGAGTTGTTCAGGACTTTGTTTAATATGTATGAGTAAAATTTCCTCAGTAAATGAAGTGATTTGATTACATAAATCATATTACATTTACATAATTCAGTTATGATTATAAAAGATTAAATTCATAATTAAAATTAGCACAAATTTAGCATATAGTCTGTTACCTCCTGATATAGCGCTTAATTGTCTGATTCAGCTATTTGTAATAGTAATGATGAATATAACCTACCTATGACATTCATTATTTACTTAAGTAATTGAAGATCTTACTCACCATTTTATTCGGTTATTTTTACCTTCATAACAATAATTTTGCTAGACGCATGTGTAGCATTCCACGAAAACGTTTCGTAAGGGACACTAGCTTTTTAATACTTTTGACATGTAAAATCAGGAAGCTGAATCTCAGTATAGTACCTAATATTATAACTTGGCTTTAAGATGGATAGTGTTTCTTGGCAGCTAATAAGTTTTATTAGGGTACCTACCATAGCGTTTCGTAAGGGACAAAAAGTAAATATTTTCATGGAATGCTCCATGCATGTTTATGTCAGAATAAGTTGATTATCCTCAACTGAGGCTTTGGTTTTCAGCGGTATGTGGCACACAAAGTACGGCATTTGAAAACAACAAAAATTCTTAATGCATATCAGTTCAAAAAACATCCATCATCTCTTTACACTGGGAACCTGAATAAAAATGAACAAATTGGAAGTTGGTAATAATTAAAGAAGGAATTCACCATTGAGTGCTAACTTACTTATCTTATACAGTAGCTTAAGATGGCATGTAACAACACAAGGCCACTGATAACACTGTTGGGAATATGATTTGTTAGCTCTGGCATTATACTGACAAGGGTCTAAGCCCCAAAATGAGGTAACAATATGGTGATGAGATAAGATAAAATGCATTCAAATTGAGAATTTGAATATCTTGGTTCGTAATCATATTTTTATTTTGCCCCAGAAAATATATTAGGTTCCTACTACATTTTTTCCTGTTATTGTTAAATTATTTTAACAGAAGGACAAATATCAGTCATCATGGTTGTGGTAATGGCTACTGTACCACATTTTTTGCTATAAAAATATCACTTGATTGCAGATTTTCCTGTTGCTCACAATATTGCCATGTAGAACCTAAAGTACATTAAGTGAATATGGGTCTCATTGAACTTTGCACTGCAGAATAATAATGCAGCTAGCATAGTCTGGTGTAATATAAAGTGAGATCTTGTTAGGAATCAGGAAAGGTTTGGTCTTCTGAAACAACTTGCTTCTGCTAGGATCAAGGATGGGAAAGGACTGAAACAAAAAATATATAAATTCTAATTAGTTAACTGAAGACTATAGTGTAGCTGTGGGTCTTATTTGATAGCCTCTACACAGGAGTTAATAATAAATAGGTTAAAGAGCTATTTTAGATCTGTACCCGCTACTAAACTAAAAGGCCTGTGATTTATGTGAGAAATAGTAAACAGAAAGATAGCCTACAAAAAGCGTTGAATTCAGTTTCGGTTAAAATTCACGCACATTCGAAATTCGAACAAAATTCCGCGGCAAAGGTAACCGGCCAGTCCTATTGTACTTCAAGTGAAAGGTTTTTGGAACTCACTGTTGAATGCAGCCAGCTTTCTCGTAGAGCCGAGCCTTTTCATCGGCGTGCGAGGCTCCGCGTCCCGGTCGTCCAGGTCCAACACGGGCGCCTCGCCCGTCGGCGTCGTCGCTTCCGACATCGCGCTAACCGACAACCATCACCGACAAACGAACACTAGCCTCAGCCCTCAGCCTCACACTTCACGAAAAATAAATACACCGCGCGTATTCCACATGTAAAGTATCCCTTCACGGTTACGAATGTTAAAACTATGCGCCGCGTCCGCCGCGGCCGAACGAAAATATAAATAACGCGCCGTAATTTACTATCGAGATTCACGCGGCCGCCGGCGTAAACCAAACAAAACAAATTAAACGTTACATGCGAAGCGAAAGTGCACGAAGCGAACGCCGAACGATAATAAAAATATGAACAACAAATGCACCCCCCTCGTCTTTGAAGTTTCGGGTCGGGCCAATCACGGCGTTCAGATCTGCCGCCGTTATTGGTGTTGAGCCAATCACTGGACCGCCGTGTCAAATGTCAGATTGGCATTTCCTGACAAACCGAGCTTTATAAGGCTAGTTACATACTTTGGATACTGAGAGTCAACAATCGAAATTTCTGATGGATCCAAGTCGATTAATGCGAATTGTGACAATTTCATCGCTGAATATCATTCAAAACTTAGTTGCGTAAGCCCACAAAGTATGTTTTCAACAAATAAGTAATTTTACTGCAAATGCTACCGATGATGTTTGCTGTTTATTATTTGAATATAGTTTTAGTGAGAACCAATCCTTATTCGTCGTAAATAGAAAATGTTGCCAGAATATCAACAACAACTAAATTGGTAGTTTTATAGTTTATTATGGACAGTTGCCTATTTATTTATTTTTTTACGTCAAATACTCTGCATGAAGAAATTTGGACATGACTGATGATGCATGCTGCCATATATTTACTAGCCACGATGCGTGATGACTCACACGTAAATATTACGTTTTCATTAGTTCTTTGAGTGAGGTTAAAATTAAAACTGCCAAGCCGATTGTAGAAGGCGCCATGGTTCGAAGGACCTTCCATTTTCAACGCAATCCTGTGTAAATAAGCAGAACCGTTATGGCGTCGAAAATAATAAAAGATAAATAAATTTAAATGATATCTGTGAAGGAAGTAGGTATTTTATTTAGATGTACCTTATTTATATTTGTACTTCCAATGTCACTTCTTATTGTTTTTTTTTTAACAGTATAATAAGTCTTCCGAACCGTTAGAACATCTACACGGAAAGAAAATGTAGTCATCTTAAGGTGGATTTAGACCAAACGAATTCTAACCCCACTCTACCAAATTCTTTGTGTACACACAAAGAATTTGGTAGAGTGGGGTTAGAATGTGTTAGAATTCGTTTGGTCTAAATCCACCTTTAGTCACCTTTTTTGAAAATGAGATTTTAATCTCAAAATATAAACCTCGCAATTAACTATAAATTATCAGTTGATTACAGGTGAATATCTTAAATTTTTTTTTTTCGTTTTTAAAGAAATGGTTGCCATAGTAATTGTTCCCGATGACTAACTTTCAAACCGCTATAACTCAAAAAGTTACTTAGGTGACTCTAGACATGTTCTTTCCGTGTTATCTTCAATTGGTAGTTTTAAGCTTATTAGGAGCACATTTTTTTGCCAATCTTGTATAGCTCCGCGTATCGCGTTAAAAGGATATTATATGGTTTGAGGGTAACAGTGAAAAACTACATAACTATAATAATTAAATTTATTATTTTATTCAAGAATACAGCCGTAGAGTGGAGTCGGCGCCGGCCGCGAGCAGCCATGGCTGGGTCGGGTGGAAGCGGATGTCCAGCACACACAGGTCTTCCCGCTTCTCGGGGCCGCGGAGCTGCTTCAACGGTACTAGGAGAGGGTTCTGGAGGAGGTCGCTGTAAAAATAAAATGGATTAAGTAGTTTTCAAGAACGTATAGGTAAATTTCAATAATATGCACATATTTAAGAAATATACAAAAATATTCAATGTTTCTTAAACATACATGCTCATAATATATCTTTGTAGCCAAAAATGTATACTACTGAACGGATTTCAATGATTTTTGGAACAGGAACAGATGAATATTGAAGGATCTTTGAAAGGTTTTTTTTTAAAAGCCTGACTAACTTGCAACCCTTATTGGGCATAGCAATCTTCAGACCAGGTGGTCGGCCGTGGCGTCCCCTGGGGTCGAACCAGGTCGCTAGCCGCACCACCTCGAGTGAAATTACAACTAACTTGAAGCAAACTTTCGGACCGTTTTCTACCTTTGAAATGAGACGTGGACACTGCTATTAAATGGAACTTCAATCCAATATGATAAATCGAATGTAATAAATAATCAGTCTTACTACGTCCCACGCGTACAATATGTGACATTAATGGCTACGGCAAAGTTAGTTACAGTAGTAAATATTTATGCCTCTCTCTCTCTCTCTCTCTCAATATACTAACTTGTAAACCATGCCGTGCGACACGACGATGTTGTGGTCGTCTCCAGCGCTAGCGAACAGCGGGTAGCGGCGATGGAACGCGACCGACCGGACAGCCCCGCCGTGCAGACGCAGCGTTTGGTATGGTTTCGAGGACAGCTCCAAATCGAACCTGGGGACAAATTGATTTAAACTTCCACGATTCTCACTTATTACTATTACAATTATTACATATGATAAAAAGTTTATAATAACGCCTTAAAAACACTGGCCGGATAGAAGCTATCCGATCCGATCTTGCGGGTAGCCGTCCCCGCCAGTACGCTATCCGGCCCATGTGGAAATTTATTGAGGAAGCCTGTGTACAACAGTGGGCGGCCTATGGCTGAAACGGACGATGATGATATCACTTGTAAACTCACCACATGCACTTGCGGTCATATGAGGCGACGAGCAAGTTGTCTCCGGCGGGATGCACCGCCATGGCGCTGACCCACTGCGCGCCGGTCAGTAATTTCTTCACCAGTTCTTGCTTCACCAGATCATAGATCCGGACCACTCGCTGAGTCTGTAAGGTAAGCAATAGTGTAAATACATACCGTCACTACTTTGGAAAAAACTCGTATCTAAAAACGTCGTAGAGAAAAAAGTCAAAAGTAATATTCGTTTTACCTGCCAGTAGTTTCCGAGTCAGTATCAGATACGTGTTTTTTAAAGTAATAAAGATATATGGAATCTATCGTCCATGTAATAAATTTCAACTGTTGCTTCTACTATTATTAAATTAATTCTTTAATTGTCGCCGTGTTGGTGAAAAACTATTTAAAAAAATCTGTGCTAACGTAATCAAACTATGGGGGAAAAAGCCAGCTCACCAGATATCGCTTTGTTTGTTAAAAAGGCGAACATTTTCTCACAGAATCATCTGTCAGATCTCTCAAACATTTTTTTTATTCTAATAAGTATCAAGTATAGTGTATTGCGTTACTAGAATTACTACTACATGTAAATACTTACAGCAACAAACAACCTCGGCGTAACGGGGTGGAACAGCGCACACTGCACTAATCCCTTCGCTTTAGAGAACGGCAGTTGACTCCTCCTTCGCGACAGCTGATGAACAACAACAGCACGACTAGCGCCATCTTGTAGCGTCACCGCGATATAATCTCCTTTCCCGTGCCATGCGAGCTGTTAGAAAATGGTCGATTTTTTAATCTTGCTCTGGAAACCCAAAATAGAGTAGAACCTCGATATGCCGAAACTTAAAGGAAACGCTACAAGCTTTGAGTTAACGAGGTTTCGACTTATAGAGGTCGGAAGCCGGTCGGAAAATTGTAGTTTTTTTTTATATTGCTCTGCCAATGCTAAATATAGTAGAACCTAGAGTATATTTCATACCTGTATTTAAATTAAATTTAAATTCAATTTAAACACAGTGGAAAAAAAAAGATATATGTCGGGGACAGCAGCGATAATTCAAGAAATCTAAGATCGTCAATTGACTACTGTAGTACTAAGTAGATTTAAAATGGCGCGAACGCCGTGTGACGTAACGACCGGTTGCGTTGCACGTGGGCGGGCTCGTTGGACAAGAGTGTCGATTCTCTTTCTGACTGTCGTGGCGACAACACTTGTCTTACGATTCTGTCAGTTCGTCTGCCAGTAGTTAAAGTTGCTACTTGATAATTGTAATTCTGTCGATTAATAGTGAAAAGAATCATATTGTGTAACGTAATTGTCTATTTGCTCTCTTGAGTATCTACGCCATAATATTGTAACAACTATTGTAATGCCTGATGATTGAAAAGAGAACCTGGTGAGTTTCTTCGGCCCTTCTTCTCACCAGAATGTCATTACCGAAGCGGCCAAAAGAATCAGACGAATAAATGATTTGATCTGACTTGAATCCACTTCTTTAACCAACATACCTCAACGGCCAGGATTCTGCAGCTAACCCATCCTGACCAGACAGTCAGTCACGCGAGAGTAATCCTACATCAGGCGTGGGATGTAATCAGCGCCCACAGGATGTGAATGATTTCCAGTGTTTGAGGCATTCCACATCTTCGTCAATATCCAGTGAAAGGCACTTATGAGATTTTGTGTCTAGCGAATTAGACATGCTTTGCAAATGCTTGGATCTCAACAATGGACATGTGAGTCAATGATAATCAACCGAACGGATGCACTTACTGCGTGTAGAATCATTGTGACAAAACGAAAATGGTTTTACTAGAAAAGAAGTCAATTTCTTACCTACAAAGCAAGTCCAGCAACTACAGCGCAGCCAACGTTAATGTATTCAGAATATCCAACACTGCCGGTTTTGTTTAAATGGAATCTCTGAAGAAAGTGTGACCGCAACATCATTAATTGTGATCTCCGAAAATAAAGAGGCACTTGCACTGCACAACAGTCAACACCGTGAAATACAGTCGAAGCGAAGACAATGAAGATTCCTTCAAGAAGTACGGTTTGAAGCCACAACAAATATCATCGTTTGATTTCGCGAGCAAAAGAAGATTCGTCGTTTTGGACTTCATCACTACACACCACCAGCTACGGATGCGCCACTACAAGGTGACATGGGCGCCAACGGCGCTTCAGGCGCGTTAGTCAACAACAGGCACCAACACCTGCAAGATTCGCGAGCGTGTGGAAATCCAATACGATCTGGTGAGTCGTACTCATTTTATAACGATTCTTGACCCGAGTATTTTCTCACAAAGCGAAACTTTACTTTTAAATTGCCAGAAAAACTTTAAAGTTTACCATTTGAGATTAACAATGAAAAAGTTAGCAGTAACAAACAAGTTTACGAAGTGACTATTTATGACACTCACTTATTTTTACGTTCTACCCGACAATTGTTCGAATTACGATATTGTAATCGTTCGAGCTATAGTTTTCTCCGTTATAAAATCGAATCAACACTACTACGTTTCTTGAGAGTTGTTTTCAACTACCTTTAAATTTAATGATTTTACAAATATCTAGTTACGTTCGTGTTTAGAAGTAATGTAAAGTTTACTAATGTGAGAAAAAGCGCGGTTCTATGAGTTTTAGTGATTGAAAATATTGCGATGTCCTAAAAATGGTCTTAAGACAAATACCCGTTAATTTTAGTAATTCAGAATTTCCGTATAGTACAGTTTGTGTGATTTTTAAATTTGGTAATCAAGATAAATGTCCTATGGAAACATAATGATCTCAGTGGTGATCGGATGTATCGCATAGGACTACGGAGTTGGTTTTATGCCGAGTAACCACAAGGATGGTCAGGGGCGTATTTACCCTAGGGCCATCCGGGCCATGGCCCGGGGCGCCAATCGGCTAGGGGCGCCAATCGGCCAGGGACGGCGTAGCCGCCCCGGGCCGATTGCCTTTAATTCTGGTTTTGGCACCATTCAACTGACTTTTACTTCTCACCTTTTTTATTTTATCGAAAATACGGTCTTAAGTTAATTTTCGTCAATACGGAGCGCGTCTATTATTATATTATGCTCCAAATAAGTGCGCCGGTCGGGCGGGGCGCAGAGTGAAGAGAGGGCGGTTTCTCAATATTGAAACCTATTTTGCAAAACGACGCAAGTATCAAGTAACCTTGTCACCTAAAAGTACGGGGTACTTTGCGTAAATCCAGTAGTTCTGATTTTTTGCAGACTTGTTTATGATGTTGAATGAATAATCTAAGTTTGTGACCTCGAGCGCCAAACGCAACTTTGACAAAAATCTAAAATAACTGGTCAAGAGCATGTCGGACCATGCTCAGTGTAGGGTTCCATAGCCGTATCTATAAGGAAATGCTACAGATAGAAATAAAACTAAAAATAAACAACTGGCAAAAAGTTTTAAACGCCGTGTAAATCAATGGCACTTAATACGTTTTTGTTGAGAAGTTTTTCGGCAATAACTTCAAAACGGCTTATTCGTTACTATTCAAAATAATTTTCGTTGAATGTATTTATTAAGCGTTACCTTCCTGATTTTTTTCATATTTTTTGGATTTACGGTTTAAAAGTTAAAGGGGGGGGGGACACAATTTATGCAACTTTCGGAGCGATTATTTCCGAAAGTATTCACTTAATCAAAAAAAAGTACATAAAAGCCTTATAATGTTTTTAAAAGAACTATCGAATTACGTACCTCACGTTACGTTTGCTGAAAAAAATAATTTTTTAGCTTCTGTTACATGTATGGAGTGCCCCCCCTAGATTTTTTTATTTTTATTATTTAATTACCTAACTTAGTAGCGGCATCTACAAGACATCTTTATTCCAAATTTCATCAGTATACGTCTTATAGTTTTTGAGTAAAATGCCTGTGACATACGGACGGACGGACGGACGGACGGACGGACGGACGGACGGACGGACATGACGAAACTATAAGGGTTCCTTTTTAGCCATTTTGGCTACGGAACCCTAAAAATCGCGAAAATTTCGGTTTTCAGAATTCGGCGATTATAACCCTAAAGAACTAATTTTTGATAGTACCTTCTCAAGACGTTTTTAAAGTACACTAAATTTTCTATAAAATTATCTCTGTAGACCAGGGTTTCTTAAACTGTGGTCCATGGACCCCTTAGGGGTCCGTGATACGAGAGCCGGGGGTCCGTGGCTATGCATACAACACAAACTTTCATGTGCCCTTGATTTTCTTTTTCTTTGATTGTATTCGGAAAGGGTCCGTAAGGTTCTCGAAATAATGTAGGGGGTCCGTGACCAAAAAAAGTTTAAGAACCTCTGCTGTAGACCCAAAAGTTTCCTAGATAAAGGTTTTCAAAATTCGTAATTTTTTCGAACTTCGCAATTTTGGTGAGGACATTGACTTGCTGATCATCCTCACTGCGATCGGTGCCACCCTTCCATGAGGGCTAAATAACTAAATTTATTGATTTTGAACAACTCAATTTACTAACTAATAAACATATTAACTTTTTTTGTCCTTACCTTTTTTTATTTCATTATTCGTAGCTTAGCTTGTCATTAAACATCATCGTTCACACTTCTCATTTTCTTTTTTAACATCCCATAACGTACAAGGCTTCGATAGTATAACAGGGGTTAAAAAAGTATCAGGGTCAAAATTCATTCAGAACGACAGAATATTGCAAAAAAATGCGAAGTTCGAAAAAATTATAAACTTTGAAAGGCTTTTATCTCTGAAACTATTGGGTCTACAGAGACAATTCTAGTCTCATGGGTATTGTAAATTTAGTCTACGCCTAGAGACCCTTTACATCTCTTAAATTGTAGTTTTATGTTTATTGAAATGTATTTAGTTAAGTAGTTGTTTGTGATATGCAATGTAATATTGTCACAATTATTGTAATGTGTTTAAAAGAGAAACTGGTGAGTTTCTTCCGGCGCTTCTTCTCACCAGAATGTCATCTGCCGAAGCGCCAAAAGAATCAGACATGTGAAAGAGCCCTTGAGGCCTACTTGCAGAAATAAATTATTTCATTTCATTTCATTTATTTCATTTCATTTCATTTCATTTCATTTCATTTCATTTCTACCTTAAAAACGTCCTGAAAAGGTACCTTCCCAATTTTTTACGGTTTTTTCGATTTTTGACAAAGTTAAGTTCCGCTCTCGTGGCAAAGTATAAAGACGAACGTAGTCCAACTTCGGCCGTTTAGGAGCGCGCGACACTTATTCACACAGACGCGCGATAGCTCGTCTGTGTGAGTGCGATCCATACTGGAGCATCCTTATTGCTTATTATATTATACCTACTGTACCAACTGGATTATTATAAGTATAAGTCTGCAAAAAATCAGTACTACCATGTACTACCAGACCAGATTTGTCCCAAGCTCTGATGTAAAAAGTTACTGGATTATAAGTAATGAAATCATCATTAATGGCTTTGTAAACAAATTAGTACACCGCAAAAAAAGGGGACGTAGAGTATTTTTTTATTTAAATAATTTTTTTCCTTGACTTCTGGGGCGGCGAAACATTATTGGCCCGGGGCGCCAAATTTCAAAATACGCCCCTGAGGATGGTTGTAACACTACAGAAATTGCCGGACAAAAGCGGTACTTACCTTGATATTTTAGTTTTTGAAAAAATGTTTGGTCATCATTCGTAATGGGTACTTGAACTCTAACTTTAAATTTTATTTTGATTTAGGAAACAAGAAAGGAACTAGATAAAGTTTCCCCTCAAATTCAAAGGTCCATTTGATATCACAAAGTGGTGTTTTGTTTTGAAAGTACTAAACTCTAAACACACTATGACAGGTTGAGGAAAATGCCAGAGACTCACGTACCATTTTTGAGTTAAATGAGGATGTTAGCGAGACATAAAATGAGGTTCTTAGTTCGGCTGGTCGACCGAACCGGAGGCTTCGCCGTAGCCGTAGCCCGTTAGAAGTCGGTATCTGCTCTGAGTAGTCCGTGGGTGCGCGGTGCGCGGGGAGCTCCGGCGGAGGTCGGGTCTCGTGGAGACCGTAGAGTCTTAGGGTAGACTCGGCGATCCCGTGGGGATGCGCGTAGTGTGGGTGGCTTGTTAAGCCTTAGGCCACGAAATGAGATACCTGTTTTGTTGTCTAATAGTTTTCGTGATTGTGATGAGGCCATAAAAGGCAGTCGAATAATGGTACTTGGTTGTTCTTGCATTTAGAATAGATTTTTTTTATCTGGTTTAACTTAAGCTGTAACTTGAAAAAAGAAATTATCACAATTTAGTCGCATTTCCACCACGTGTAATTTTGTCGACTCTTTCTACTCAACTATTTCGAGTATAGTTGAATGTTTGAAATGAATTAAACGAAGAATTTGAGTAAGAAAGTGTCACTTACGAAATTAGAGATAAAGTCAGGAATGACCGAATGGCGTACTGTGTTGTTTTTTTTGCTTGTTTCAGGATAGACACACGAGGACGTGTGCTCAGCAGGATGGCCGTGTCGGGGACAGCAGCGATAATTCAAGAAATCTAAGATCGTCAATTGACTACTGTAGTACTAAGTAGATTTAAAATGGCGCGAACGCCGTGTGACGTAACGACCGGTTGCGTTGCACGTGGGCGGGCTCGTTGGACAAGAGTGTCGATTCTCTTTCTGACTGTCGTGGCGACAACACTTGTCTTACGATTCTGTCAGTTCGTCTGCCAGTAGTTAAAGTTGCTACTTGATAATTGTAATTCTGTCGATTAATAGTGAAAAGAATCATATTGTGTAACGTAATTGTCTATTTGCTCTCTTGAGTATCTACGCCATAATATTGTAACAACTATTGTAATGCCTGATGATTGAAAAGAGAACCTGGTGAGTTTCTTCGGCCCTTCTTCTCACCAGAATGTCATTACCGAAGCGGCCAAAAGAATCAGACGAATAAATGATTTGATCTGACTTGAATCCACTTCTTTAACCAACATACCTCAACGGCCAGGATTCTGCAGCTAACCCATCCTGACCAGACAGTCAGTCACACGCTTGGAATCCGACATATATATTTTGATAGTTCTATACTCTAAAATTTACATGTCATAATAATATTCATTTCTGTTAATCAAGGTTATTTTTAACTCTATTATTCCGATTGAAGGACTCTGTATCCATGGTCAAGAAATAAATTAAAAGAATAGAACCTCAATAAGTCAAAACTGAAGGAACGCTAAAAAATTTAACAAGATTTCGACTTATGGAGGTCGGTCGCAAAATGGTAGATTTTTTAATATTGCTCTGGCAACCCGAAACGCGTTCGAAAACATGTCGTTAGTGTTTTTTTGTTGAAACAGATGTTGGGCAGTCTAATCACGTTGTCCGTTGGATTAGGTAATAACTTGGTATGGTGTAGACTTAATTAACGTGATAAAAACATTCGCATTTACTGGCTGGCGGCTGCGTGATTATTCTCACACCAAATAGGTTTTTTGTTGGTGTGTTTTTTGATATTACATGATGATATGACTGAAGAGTTTCATTACAAAGTAATAAAGAATAGAAACGTACCACGAGCGAAACTTAGGAACCAGAGCTAAGGATGCAAAATTGGATTTTTTTCTTACAAATGCACAAAAGGTTAAGCACAAATGAAGGGATGTTTACAAAAACAACAACACTAAGGTAGTCGACACATTGTTACGGAACCCTAAACGCTGCAACAAAGTACCACTACTGCCATTAAAAATGTTTGTCTATGAGTATCAACCAGTCTTACCTATGTTGTTTTTGTAAACATCCCTTCAAAAAAACAATAATAAAAAAAGAAGTATTGATTCGGTAAACCAGTGTGGTAAGTAAGCCCCCGGTATACTCACGTGTATGACCGGCTTGAAGTGCGTGACGGCGACTCGAACCCCGAGCGCCCATTCGTCAGGCTTCACCTTCTCCCACTGAATCGCTGTTGTCGTGCGCTCGTCCACTGCACAAAAGGAAAAATAAATGTTACTATTCATTTCTTTAGCTCAAAGAACCGATGACCGATGGGACGTAAAGACAGGTCGACAAAGTTATAGATCATCAAACTTCTGGAGTGGGGGCTTGTGGCGTCACTCCTAGGTGAAAATTGTACCTAGGAGTGACATCACTTCTAAGCACTTTGTTTGTCAAACAAAAGAATACAATATTTTTTTTTATGAAATAGCGGGCAAACGAGCTGACGGGTCGCCTGATGGTAAGCAATCACCGTCGCCTAAAGACACCTGCAACACCAAAAGAGTCACAGGTGCGTTGCCGGCCTTTCAGGTGGGAGTACGCTCTTTTCTTGAAGGTCGAATCGGTCCGGAAACACTGCAGGCGACAATTTATTCCACAGTTCAATCGTGCGAGGCAGGAAGTTTCTAGCAAAACGCACAGTTGTGGACTGCCAACCATCTAAGTGGTGAGGATGGTAATATTGTCGCGTAGAACGATGGCGGAAAGATGCGGCAGGGATTAATCCGAACAATTCCTCGGAGCATTCCCCGTTATATAGACGATAGAAGATGCAGAGCGAGGCTACATCTCTACGCAGTGCCAAGGAGTCGAGCCGATCTGAAATATCTTGGCAGCCGACGATACGAGTCGCTCTCCGTTGAATGCGGTCTAGAGGGAGAAGCTGGTACTGGGGGGCCCCAGCCCACAGATGAGAACAGTATTCCATATGTGGACGGACCTGCGCCTTGTACAGCTGAAGGCGGTGGGCCGGAGTGAAATACTGTCTCGATCTATTGAGCACACCAAGCTTCTTAGAGGCTAATTTAGCCTTACCCTCTAAATGGCCGCGGAACTGGACTTCACTCGATATGTCGACGCCAAGAATTCCGATGGTGGCTGTGGCAGTTAGGGGGATGCTCTCAAAACGAGGTGATGCGACAAACGCGAGCTTTTTGGCGGTGAAGGCGCAAACCTGTGTCTTCTTATTCTCTTATTAAGTCGACCCCAATCTAACTGACGGACTAAACTTTTTTATTTTTGTCGTCTAGCCCATTACCCTGACAGTACGCAAACGCCGTTGATGCCGGCCGAACGCCGCCACCGAAAACTATGCGAGAACGTATTGATCTGTGCAAAGTTTCCGTGCTGTGGCGGTGGCGGTGGGAATTCTTGATTTTTGTATGGAAACGCGCGACAATGACATATCTGTTTATATTCTCTAATCTGTGGTAAAGGCCACAGTATAATAACAGATACAAGCGCGAGATGTACCATCTTGTAATAAGAAAAATTACTGTTATTTATATTTACCATTATACTGTGACAAGATGGTCTGACGACCGGGTCTGTTGGACTGGCGGTAACGAAGGTTGACGGAAGACGATGAAGCTAAGAAGCCGTGACTTTGATGCGGCTCTTCTATATACTCATCAATCTCCTCCTAGGTCAGCAGCAGGCTATTGCCAACAGAGACCACTAGACTAATGGTAGTAAGAAGTATGGCGCAAGTACTCCCTGACAACATCGTGGCTTGGTGGCGGTTCCTCCATCAGCTCATCAGTCCTCGCGGCCACAGAGGCTACCAGAATACAGTGGCAGCTGATCCAAATGGAAAGGCGGTAATCTCACAAAATGTCCTAGGGAAATTCGCAAAAAGGAACCTCTCAATCATTTCTGCGAGTTTCTAGAGATTTCCGAGGGCTATTCCAGCTTTTTGGAAACTCTCCGCAACCTGTAGATATAAGTAATGAAGGGTATGGCGACAAAAATACTGACGACATCATGGCTTGGCGGCGGTTTCACCAACATCTCATTAGTCCTTGCGGCGACCCTATATCCTGGCCAGGGTTGAGCATTAGCAGCCTATTGCCAACAGGGGCGACTAGAATGAGGAATGACAGGTATGGCGACACAAGTACTCACTGACAACATCATGACTTGGTGGCGGTTCCTCCAACAGCTCATCAGTCCTGGCTGCCACCCTGTGGGCCCCTATATCCTGGCCAGAGATCAGCAGCCGCCTAAGGGTAGTGAAAGGTATGGCACAAGTACTTACTGACAACATCATGGCTCGGTGGCGGTTCCTCCAACAGCTCATCAGTCTTGGCTGCCACCCTGTGGGCTCCTATATCCTGGCCAGCGATCAGCAGCGGCCTAAGGGTAGTGAAAGGTATGGCACAGGTACTCACTGACGACATCATGGCTCGGAGGCGGTTCCTCCAACAGCTCATCAGTCTTGGCAGCCACCCTGTGGGCTCCTATATCCTGGCCAGGATTCAGCAGCAGCAGCCTCTTCCCAACAGCAGCAGCGACCAGGCTGAGGCCGGCGGCGGGGGTCCAGGCCACGCGGGTCACGGGGCTGTTGAGGGTGATGGTGCGGAGACAACGGCCCGTGCTGGTCTCCCAGACTGGAAACGGAAATTGGCACTTTAGCATAAAGTTATTGCCGTCGTTGGAAGACATAACGTAAACTCAAGTTTCTATCGTCCAGTTAAGGACCATTAAAACGAGAAGACTGTCATTCTCCATACTTTGGATCGTAACCCGACCGCTAGGGGATTTCCGGGCAAAAACTAGATGGCGCTAAAAAACTAAACATTTAACGATGTTATAATTGAACAAAGAAACATAGTATAGTAACAATTAGTTCGTAAACAGCTACAGTAAACGGCCATAAAGAATGCACATCGGCAATCATCGCATTTCCGAATACAAACGAATGCTAATTTCCATGTACATCAATTATTAGATTAATCGTTCATCAGAATTTAAATTTAGAACTAAGTACTTTATTGTTGTTTTGTTTTGATTTCACGTGGAATATATAGAGCTGTAAAACACGATGTAATTATATTTAATTATTGCTTGTTGAGGAAAAATAATATATGTACATACATATAAAAGGGGTTGACTGAGCATTAGCAACTGATGTTATACTACTAGCATATTTAAATGTGGGTTTAAAGATCGACAAAAAGTGTAATATTGCGGTGACAAGTTGCTAGGCCATCGCCCACAACACGGTTTAACCCTGTACCCTTAGTCGACTCATGCGACACCCCCGGGAAGAAAAGGTTGGTGTTATTCTAATCCGACACCACACGGGAAAAAAAAAATGTAGATAATTTCGCGTGACTGGCAAAGTAACGGCTTACCTTTTTTTTCCTATAGATGCCATAGTACAAATTGAATTTTGTAAAAGTTTTAGCAACTCTATATTATATATTGACTTGGATATGCGACTGCACTCTCTCGCATTTGAACCACGACTGACAAAACAAACGTCATGGTGTGTGCGACACAGATATCGCTATACGAAGTCGAAATTAGCCGATTGCCTCTTTCCAAAGATCGATGTGCATTCTTTATGGCCGTTTACTGTAATAATAAATAAATTCTAACATTTAAATACTGTGTCACGTCTGCAAAGTTGAATAATTGTAAATAATATAATTCTTTTACCAAGCTTATACATAGATGGCGTTGTAAATTCGGGGAACAGCTTTTTGTATGGAGATTGACAGTCCTCTTGTTTTAATGGTCCTTGGTCCAGTGCAAGTGACTACAGTAGAATCTCACTAATCCGGCACTATTAAAAACCAGTGGGTGCCGGATTATTGCAATGTTCGGATTACTGGATCGTATACAAATTATTGAGTGTCTACTTGTATAAATTACCTAGAAGTTTTTGCTTTAAATATGTGACTTTGTAGCAATATTTAAATATACACCGCATCATAGTTTATTTAATTTAAAATTATGCGAACGTGTCATCAAGAGAGATCAGTTCTTCGTCGGTAGGGAACTACTCTATCTATCAGTGGCGTGCCGTCAAATATATTGTTAGTAAGGCCGGACCAGATTTGGATTACTTTTTCTTCAGGAGTACTAGATACTACACATATACTTTAAAAAATAGGCAAGCCGGTGGGAATCGGGTTCTATGGACGCCACGCCACTGGTATCTATCAGCTGAAAGATATGTGGTTTTAATAAACTTACTCTTAACAGTGCCATCATCGCTGCCAGACACAGCATACTGGCCAGAGGGGTCGAAGTCGGCACTCCGCACCAGGCCGCTGTGGCCCTTGAAGACCAGGGCTTCATGTGTAGGGAAGGGCTGCAGCTCTCGTGGCGACGGCAACTTCGGGATCAGGTCTTCAGGGCTGATGGTCAGCTGGAACAGATATGCGTGTCAGTGATGAGTATTAGAGAAACACGAAAGAAAGTCGTGGAAATAGTACTTTATGCCACACATAAAGTGGCTTTTACCGCATGCTACGCGTACGGAAAAAGCCGCTTTCTGGCCAATTGTAGACATGAAATCATGTACATGACATCGACATACATAGCTCGCTTGCAGCTCGGGCCGCAAACATCTGCTATCTCGGCCTTTCTTTGTTTTACCACTCTATACTCCGTTTTTTTTAGATGTGAAAATTTGGTAAACAAAAGAAGCAGTGGTCGTCAACATTTGTAATTATCAATGAACAATTTAAAAGTACATGATATTTATTATGTCGTTTTCGTTGTCCGATATTAATTCATTACTTATAAGCCTAAAGTACCCACTTAGTAGGCCAAGCCAAGGCATAGTAATATAATGTATACTTAAAAAAGGTTTTCGACATACGTGCTCATAAAGTGACTCTAATTTCATTATTCTTATGCGCGCAACGCAGCTTATTACAGACACACACTTTTTACTTTGATAAATCACAATATAAATACAAAAACAGAAGTTCTAAAGATATATATTACTTTTTATTCGCAACTGTGTTGACAAACTTATCATAACGTCAACGACGTTTAAAAACCTGACCATAGCTTCAAAACCTCTGCCTCTTTGGGTATTTTATTGTGCAACATTTCTACAAATGATTAAAATAATAGGCAAAAAATTAATCTGATTTTTGCTTTTAGAATAATGTTAGTAAAATAAAAGAAATGAGTTTTTTTTTTAATTTGTTAATTATGTAAATTGCAAACGTACATAAAAATCAAGTATTCACTATCAAATGAAATTAATTGCACAATGTCGCCACACAATGTACCTGATAAAAAACCTCAAGTTGACAGATGTCAACTTTGTTTACCAAACTTTCACATCTAAAAAAAACGGAGTATAGTTGTGTAATGTAGTATTGACACAAAACAGTCCGCCATTTTTTTGCAGGGGATCTGTGCAACATACATAACATACATTTTAATTAAAATGGATTTCCGGAAAATAACGCCTGACTCACGTGCACAAACGTGTCTCTCTCCGAAGGAGTTAGGCTTTCTTATTTACTGGCCAAGGTTTATAAACTATTTTTCTGTTCGACGGAGCCAGAAAGTGGCATCTTCGTTTAGCGCTGCGGCCGGCAAGGTGACACTTTCCGGCCGGTGGGCAGAAAAAACAATTACCCGCATGTGTATGGCGCGCGGTGCGAGGTACAAGTCCAAACACCGTAGGAATCGCGTGTAGCGCGGGTAGGTTGTCGTGTTTGGTCGGCAGGTACTTGCGCTTCCATGGCGTTTCTGACAGCTTGTTCCATTCTTTCATCGGTTTGGGCGGTACTGTATATAGTTGCAGTAACTTACCCGCATGTGTATAGCGCGAGGTGCGAGGTACAAGTCCAAACACCGCAGGAAGCGTTCTCTTGTGTAGCGCGGGTAGGCCGCCACGGACCGCAGGTTGTGTTTGGTCGGCAGTAACTTACCCGCATGTGTATAGCGCGAGGTGCGAGGTACAAGTCCAAACACCGCAGGAAGCGTTCTCTTGTGTAGCGCGGGTAGGCCGCCACGGACCGCAGGTTGTGTTTGGTCGGCAGTAACTTACCCGCATGTGTATAGCGCGAGGTGCGAGGTACAAGTCCAAACACCGCAGGAAGCGTTCTCTTGTGTAGCGCGGGTAGGCCGCCACGGACCGCAGGTTGTGTTTGGTCGGCAGTAACTTACCCGCATGTGTATAGCGCGAGGTGCGAGGTACAAGTCCAAACACCGCAGGAAGCGTTCTCTTGTGTAGCGCGGGTAGGCCGCCACGGACCGCAGGTTGTGTTTGGTCGGCAGTAACTTACCCGCATGTGTATAGCGCGAGGTGCGAGGTACAAGTCCAAACACCGCAGGAAGCGTTCTCTTGTGTAGCGCGGGTAGGCCGCCACGGACCGCAGGTTGTGTTTGGTCGGCAGTAACTTACCCGCATGTGTATAGCGCGAGGTGCGAGGTACAAGTCCAAACACCGCAGGAAGCGTTCTCTTGTGTAGCGCGGGTAGGCCGCCACGGACCGCAGGTTGTGTTTGGTCGGCAGTAACTTACCCGCATGTGTATAGCGCGAGGTGCGAGGTACAAGTCCAAACACCGCAGGAAGCGTTCTCTTGTGTAGCGCGGGTAGGCCGCCACGGACCGCAGGTTGTGTTTGGTCGGCAGTAACTTACCCGCATGTGTATAGCGCGAGGTGCGAGGTACAAGTCCAAACACCGCAGGAAGCGTTCTCTTGTGTAGCGCGGGTAGGCCGCCACGGACCGCAGGTTGTGTTTGGTCGGCAGTAACTTACCCGCATGTGTATAGCGCGAGGTGCGAGGTACAAGTCCAAACACCGCA
Organism: Eudemis profundana; assembly: GCA_947034925.1. Classification (NCBI taxonomy): domain Eukaryota; kingdom Metazoa; phylum Arthropoda; class Insecta; order Lepidoptera; family Tortricidae; genus Eudemis; species Eudemis profundana. Next base: position 22,497,801 of record OX344808.1, read on the forward strand.
GGAAGCGTTCTCTGGTGTAGCGCGGGTAGGCCGCCACGGACCGCAGGTTGTCGTGTTTGGTCGGCAGTAACTTACCCGCATGTGTATAGCGCGAGGTGCGAGGTACAAGTCCAAACACCGCAGGAAGCGTTCTCTGGTGTAGCGCGGGTAGGCCGCCACGGACCGCAGGTTGTCGTGTTTGGTCGGCAGAAACGTGTACTTGCGCTTCCATGGCGTTTCTGACAGCTTGTTCCATTCTTTCATCTGGAAGCAGGGGCATATTGCACATATTGTAACAAAATGACCACCAGTGAGTGGGTCACCGATGGGTCGCGAGCTTAAATAGGCTGGACGACTAAAAAAACTGTTTAGTCCGTCAGTTAGATTATTAGAAAATATTGTACACGTTTGACAAACAATAAATGACGAGGATGCAGTGCTTAGAAGTTTCGAGTGACGGCACTCCTTGGTACAATTTTCACCTAGGAGTGACGTCACAAGCCCCCACTCCGGAAGTTTGATGATCTATACCTTTGTCGATTTTTAATAATTTGATAAACCAAAAAATACGTGTGCCATCTTTTTCCATAATCTAACTGACGGACTAAATAGAATAATATATGTTTAACCCAGTCCTCATCCCTATTGGAAGGTTTTCAATAAGCTAGTATGTCGAAAAAGTTGATAGAGGATATAACACAATAGTAAAACAAGAGACGGGGCGGCAGTTTCAATTCAAGGGACGCCAAATTCATAAAAGGGGGCGCCACATCACTACTCCGGTTCTTAGATCCGGGGCTGTATGGATTGTAAATTCAGTGGTGTCACTCTGCCGATGAGTAAATCGACTCTCGGGAGTTTTAAATAAGACAGACCAGGACTTTATTACAGTCTGTTTCGTATAGGAATAGACAGAAGAAAAAAAAGGTTCTTTATGGTGCCGGTTTTAGGTTGACATTCAATAAATGACATTTCTAAAGTAGATGCTCAAAAATAAAATATTGATGATGTCCATACTTTTTGGTTGGCTGAAAATAACAAAGTATCCTTATAAAATACCCAAAGAGCCAGAGATAAGCAACACTCAATAATACGAGACAGCTCAGAGCTGTCATTATTATATTGTACTATCAAATAGTTACATCGAATTTGTATGTTTTTTAATTGTATACTGTTTCTGTTATAGTTTGTCATTCCTAAGTATTTGGTGAATAGTTATTTGTAACATTCAATATGAGTGATTCTGCGAGGCAGTGGAAAAGGCGTTTGCTCTAGCGTGTGTTGTCACTCGACCATCGCGAAGAAGAAGAAGTGAAACTTTACAGAAAATGTTTCGAATCTCTTCTTCTGTGTCCCTCTAGAGTCTATTGTTATCCGGTACGAACTATAGTTAGGAATTAATTGTTGATTCGTCTTAAGTTTTAAATTAAATTCGTTACGTTTGAACCTGAACTTTGTTATTCATCAGAGTTTCGGAGTTGTTGAGTAAATGTTGATGCAAAAACTCACCTCGAGCAAATAGCGTCAACAGTGCCAATAGCTTTCCTTTCTTCTATCAACACTGTAACCGACGCCGGATGTCCGTCTAGACCTAAAATGGCTATGGCTTGCCATCTCAATAGGGGCCATTCATTTATTACGTAAGACGATTTAGGGGGGGGGGGGGGGGGTCAACCATGTCTTATTTTTTCTTACAGGGGGGTGGGAGGGAGTTTTGATCGTTCTTACGTAAGATCATAAAAATGCGCAAAATAATCTTAACTTTTGAAAAAGCACGCAAAACCGCGCGAGAGCGCAGGCGCGTGCTCGGTTGCGCATAGGTATGTTAATAATAGTATTTTATGCAACAGTTGTATAAGTGGATTCAAAAAATGCGAATTGCGTGAGTTGCGATACGAGCCGCGAATGCGGCGAGTATCGCAAATAGAGACGCAATGAGCGTTTTTTGACTTAATTATACAACGTTGCATACAATACTTTTTCTACGACTAAGTTTTAAATTATAAAATACAAAATTAATCATAACTTGGAAAAAAGGCAAATATGACGTTTGACTGACAGTATGTGTCTATGGTAAACTTTTTTTTTTTATTTAAAATATACTTCAATTAAAAATACTTTTTTTATGTTGGCATCAATGAATTTAGTTCGGAAAGTTTTGTTTTTCTTAAAAACAGTAGGAATTTAATTGTTTGTTAAGTTGGTAGGTGTGCATTTTTACCGTAAAATTAAAATTGAGCGTTTAATGCTTGACCTAAGTTTAACCTAGATTTAGAAGTCTGTGGCTGCTAGCAATAACGTAAAGTGACTATAACGACACTAGTGCTGTTATGGGGAATAGAGTATAGACTTCTCTGAACTCATATTATGTATGTTCTTATATTAGTGTTCGTGACCAAGTAAAAGACAGATAACAGTACAGGAGTAGAAAAAAAATTAAAAACTGTTAGAATTTGCAAATAAACGTCCCTAAAAAAATTATTCTTTGATAAATAACAATCAAAACATCCCAAAAGTAAACTCATTTCTCTTTTAGATTCTTACGTAATAAATATTAAATAGGGGGGGAGGGGGTCAGCCGATTCTTATTTTTTCTTACATAAGGGGGGAGGGGGTCAAAAACTGGCAAAAATCGTCTTACGTAATAAATGAATGGCCCCATACCAAGTGCCTAGAGGCCCTGGACCTGAATACGGGCCCGACTGTAACGTACCTCTTTAGAATCGAGTAAGTACTCGGGGGGCGGGTTGTAGCTCTCGGCGTGCGAGGGCGGCGCAGGGATGTGTTTGTGTATATTAACCTTTGTCATCGGCCCATACCATGAGTGGCTTATGATGACCCCAAGCCCCCCCCCCCCCCCCCCCAAGGTGGCCCGATCAGCTGGTTCGACCCCAGGGAACGCCACGGCCCCCACCTCGCACGACTTTTGCCACGCCCAATAAGGGTTGCAAGTTTGTCAGTTTAAAAAAAAAGTGCCTACAGGCGCTGGACCTCTGAATACATACCTCTGTAGAGTCGAGTAAGTACTCGGGGTTAGGGAATGCAATCACCGGTAATATACCGAACTTTAGTATGAAAAGACGGTAAATTTACCCACCCACGCCCGATAAGAGTTGCAAGTTTGTCGGTTTTAAAAAAAAAATATCCTCTCTTCCACATAGTGTTCCTTTCTTCTGTCAACTACTGTAACGTACCTCTTTAGAGTCGAGCAAGTACTCGGGGGGCGGGTTGTAGCTCTCGGCGTGCGAGGGCAGCGCTCGTCGCGGCGCCGGGATGTGTTTGTGTATGCCGCGGGTGTTCTCCTCTTCCGTATTCGAGCCCCACAGGTTGTAGAAGTTCTTCACCTGACACAGGTACCAAATCATAAATTACAAGTAGTGCCGACCGAAACTAGTTTTCACGGCCGAAACCAAAATTCGACTTTCATCTCAGTTTCGGCTGAAACCAGAACCGAAACCGAAAACTCCATATAAGGTCATGTTTTGGTGGGTAGATGAAAAAAATATGACAATTTCCGTTTCGGCTGCCAAACCAAACGGCCAAAGCCGAATTTGACTTTTTATTTTTCATCTACCCACGAAAACATGACCTTATATAGAAGTTTTGGTTTCGGTTCTTCGGGAAACTATGCCGAGACCCATTTTTGCATACCAACCAAATTAATTACTCCAAAGGGGTGTTGTTTAAGAGATAGACATTTGGACTAATTTTGCATTGTAGCAATATCCCTGAAAGTTTTTTTATTGCCTTAGACCGGCAAACAGGCAGACGGCCCACCTGGTGAAAAGTAGTTACCAGGCATAAAAACATTTGCAACATAAGAAATATGATGACACCCTTTTTAAAAAATCCCATATTGTAGCGCAGTGAGAAAATCTTAGCGGCATGTTCATTCCTATTGTACGCGCCAGAAAGGTTCTGGAGAATCGGCGTTGTTGAGTGAAGTGACTCAAGGAAATGGGAATGAACCGCCTGCCGATGACGAGTGGTGCGATTGTAACATGATGGGATGCGCACCAACCTGATACAGTATAGGGAACGTGCACGAACTATAGGTGGCAGCACTAAACGAGAAAAGAGATCACGGGCGGATAGTAAAGGAAACTATCAAGCTGTCAATTCAAATTATCTCTTCAAGTGTCAATATCAAATATAGTAAGTCGTAGCTACACTGACGTTAATCATCCTTCATCGCGATAAATTAACAGCGTATCCGTCAATGTGGCCCCAGCATGAGAGAGTACAAGACTTAGGTTGGCGGCACCAGTTGGCAGCACCTTCGTCGTGCCCGTTCCCTATTAGTACCCTCTTACTATTTAGCGATTTGGCCACCTATTGAATTAATATAAAAAGTATAAAAACTAATTTAAATAAATAAATTAGCACTGTAATGTCCTATTGGTGTGCAATAAGATATTGTAATGTTACCCGTTTCTTCTTCCTCTCCATGGCGATCTCCCGCCTCGTTTTGGTCCAGCCCATCTTCAGCGCGTGCACTATACGGGAGATGTGTTTCTGCTCCTCTCGAGACGGCAGGAACGACCGCTTGTGCTCGGGGAACGCACGGACCGGAGTGGCGAGGACTTCGCGGGTGAACCATTCCACCCATGGCTGAAAAGTTTTGGTAATAACCACAAAATTAAAAAAATTTAAATAACCGACTTACAATAAACCTAGTCTCCTTTCAGCAAAATATTCTATTTACAATATTTGAGGTACTTTCCTCCACGTCGCATTGTCTTGGGACCGTTTGACATTCCATTTTAGAAAATTCCCTTTTTGGCAGGGTCAAGTCAGCAAGTAATAGTTTTTTTGTGTTTATTATTATTCATTTATATATTCATCATAAGCAGGTGTATTTCACTCGATTTTGACCTTCCGCGCAGTGGGCGTAGCCGATCTGCACGCCGGCAGACGAAACGTCACAGTGGCACAATATAATTATCCTGACAGTACGCAAACGGCGTTGATGCCGGCCGATCGGACAATATCAAAGGACGTACGAGTAGTAGGGAAACGTACTGTACTGCGTGAAGTTTACCGTGCTGTGGCTGTGTGGGTTGGCTTGGCGCGCCCGTCGAACGACTCTATTGTTTAGTGGCCAGCGTGGGAATTCTTGTTATTTTGTATGTAAACGCGCGAGAGTGAAATATCTGGTTATATTCTGTAATCTGTGTCATAAGTAGATACCTCGTATTCGTCGTGGTCAGCGTTGGGCACTTGTCCCTGCCGGATGCGGGCGATCAGCTCCAGGTCCTGCTTGCTGAGGATCACGTCCTGTCCCGTGCTGGGGTCTCGTACTGTTCGCCAGAAATCTGGATCCTCGCATTTCCTGGAAAGACGGAATCGATCATGATTAATCGTAACAAAATAGATATACAGTTAACTTACTGTCATTGTGAATTGTGGCGTGGTGTCAAAATTATAATTAGACAAACCAGAGAAAAATCATTGAGCAAAGACAGAGGTTTAGATTTACAGACTAGCTAGCAACCCGACATATTTATTCTTAAATATTTTGGAACTGCATGGATCTACTCTACCCTCATATCAAGTCCACACTTTTTTGACTCATTAAATACTCGTTAGACACAGTTAGAAAGGCTTTGGCTCAGTTTTGAATGTTGGTGAATTGTAGCCATATTGTTCCGACTCTCAGGTTAGCCAACCGTTAATTTTGCAGGAAAGTGTAACATTATTAGGAAGTAATTCTAACGTAAATGACACTTCACGACTGTCAAACATGCAATGACAAAGATAGAAATATTATTTTATTCTTCTTTCATTACGAGGAAGTGTGACTTTCCTTGTTTGGATATACGAATAAAACCGACTAGACCCGATTTGCACTACACGGCTTAAATACGCGTAGAGGAAAGTGGCTCATCAATTAAAGTCCGTGACTATACAAAGTAGCTCACTTGAGGAACTCATCGATCTGGTCTCTCTGCGGAGGCTTGATGATTTTGCGTCCGTCCAGGTCGTAGCCGACGTGCGGGTACTCGTTGTACCACCACATGGGGATGTCGCCCACCGTGTTGCGGCGCTCCTCCTCATCGGACGTGTCTCCGGACTCGTACTCATCTGGTAACAAGATGGAAAAATAACTAAATATTTTTACTAAAAAAAACCCAACCGCGGTGCACTTTAAAAGTGCATAAAATGCCATTTTGTTTATTTTAACGAACTTCATACCCAGTGACACTCGCGCCATAAAGACGAATCTAATGAGGTATCATTTATCAAAATCGGTTGTGCCGTTGAGTAGTTACGAGCGGACATAGGAACGGACATACGTAACATACATACATATAGGTCAAACACATAACCCTCCTTTGGGCTTCACCGCAGTCGGGTAACAAGATGAGAATAGTTTGTTAGCACTTTTTTTAACAAATTTTACAGCATATTGTCCCTTCACTTTCTCAACCTCATATCTAGTCAAATAGTTTCATAGGAAAATCGCACTTTTCTAATAGTAACACAGGTGCTTTTTCTATGAAACTATTCGAGTAGATACGAGGTTGAGACTCTTATTATAAAATAAAATTTTTTTTTCTGTATGTGCAAGGCAAAGGCCCTCAATGGCTCTTTTACATGTCTGATTCTATTATTTTCTCTTCTTTTGGCGCTTCGGGTAATGACCTTCTGGTGAGAAGAAGCGCCGGAAGAAACTCACCAGTTTCTCTTTCAAACATATTACAACATCACTAAGATTTTAGTAGTTGCAGTATTTCATTATTACTAAGATTGTAACAGTAGCAGTACAGACAAATGTTTAAGGACATAGTTAACAGTAACAGCCCAAAAAGACCAGCCCGGCTAGTTAAAGTTGTGTTATATAAGTTGTGGTTCCACAGAACAGTGCACGATAGTGATGCCTTGAGCAATAGGGCCTATTTATTCACAAAACAAAAAAAAACTGATTTAAATAAGCAATAATCAGAGTTTTAGTTTTTTGTTTTTCAAGAAAGGTTAGATTTCACTAATAGTTTATTCGAATAAGAATAATCATTCACCAAATTTTATTAGTCATTTACGAATAATTTGGTTATTCTTATTCGAATAAATTTTAATCATCTCTGGCAACAATATCCATGCAAATATACACACACTTTTAACCCCTAAGCCTAGCTTAGCACCAGTAAAAATAGTTGTAAGTGTGGAAAGTAAATAAAAAGAGCACTCCGCCTTCATCTTCTAATCTATACTCTGTACTTTTAGCTACTTAAAAAAGGTAAACAAAAAACCACGTGACACGGGTCGTTCAGCCAGTGGTATTGTGCCACAGATACAAAACATTACTTTGATTGGCTGAATGACCCGAGTCAGGTGTTTTTTTGTTTACCTTTTTTTATGTAACTAAAAGTACAAGAGTATAGCTTGCACTGTTTAATTTGTTATTGAGAATTATAATGACCTAATAACCTATGAGTACCAACCCAGTACTTACCAACTAGTCCACAAAACAATCAAATCAAAAACTATTTGGCATAGGAGATTTAAAAGCATCTTATTAACACTGGATAACATACCTTTCTGTGCAACTGGTTGCATCTTAACACTAGTTTCCTTAATTTTATCTGTTAACAAATCCACACTATCTTTAGTCTTCTTTCCTTTTGCTTGCTTTCCTTTTTTCTGTTTTTCGATTACTTGCTTTTCTTTTGTCTGTTTTTCTTTTATCACTTTACTTTGTTTAGTTTTCTTTTTAACTTTTTGTTTCACTGTATTGCTATCTGAGTCGTCACTGGAGCCGGAATGTGTTTGTCCGATGCCAGACTCTGCTCCACTGTCCTCAGCTTCACTCTCCTGTGATGCTTCTGCACTGTCATCATCCTCATCATCATCTTGCTCTTCATCACTGGCATCACCTGACTCATCATCAGCTTCAGAATCTGTTAGCTCCTGTGAAAAATGAAAAAAGGGAACTTTATTAAAACTTCACTTAAAAAATCCAAGTAAATATTTTGAAGTTAATATTTTTTTTCTGAAATTGAATATTAAATAAAATCATACATTTTACCAACAAGCCAGCACTTGGAGTAGTTTTTTTAGGCACCAGGCAAGGCAAGAGATGCTAAATGCACACAACAGTAACTTACATTGAATTGCCTTAGGCCAGCATTACACCTGTAAGTGTTACTTATGTAAGTAATGATGCAGCTATATGTTAGACCGAATATTGTATAGCTGCGTCCTTACTTACTTTAATAAAAACTTTCAGGTGTAAATCCAGCCTTATGCAATGAGACCTATTTAATTCATACAAAACACAAAACAATTAAGAAATCTTACCGAAGAGGCATCTGAAGCGTCTTCTGTTTGTTCCTCATCTCCAAATGTGGAGTCAGCATCGTCATCAAACAATACTTCCTGAAAATATTGAATTTTAACAAATTAGTTATGAAATAAAAAAGACTAAGGTAAAATAAATAGCACAGTAGTTATACTAACTTAAAATGTATGTGAAACATAGTATAAAGAATGCGTTGGTATTTAAGATTACTATCGAATAAGGCACGAACCATAAATCGCGTTTCGTTCCACCCGAATTTAAATGTCTCCTTGTGACGTAAATATAACCATGAGTCCAAGATTTTCAAGTGTACTGTTGTGAAAAAAAAACTATAAACACTAAGGATACGAGAACGCGATTTTGGTTCGTTCCTGAGTCTCCAAGGCTTACATCTTGCTCAGCATCAGAATCGGCGGCTTCCTTTTCTTGTTCAGAGTCCGTGGCATCTTCTGCCCCGTTCAAGTCCCCACGGATCAGATCCTCGTCCCCTTCAGACTCACTTCCCTAAAAAAAACCACAAATATAACCAACAATCAACAAAATAACATGCCGACTTTGTAACGACAGTTTACGATGCTTGCTTACCTCGTCACTTGACGAGTCTTTCGCAGCAGCCTTCTTCGATTCCTTTGCGTCAATTTTCCTCTTTAATAGACCAGCTTTAAATGGCGGCATTTTGCAATAACTATCACATTATTTGGAAAATAAACCGTGCAGAGGCTTCGGCCGTCCGACCAACACGTGTTGTCCATTCACAACTGTGAACCGTCAAAGTGACATTGTCACATTCTATAGTACCTACTTTTACGTACACCGGAATGCCTTCTTGCTATTTTAAATGAGATAAGGAGATAAGACTGTTTTTGTTAACCAAATAAGAATGAATACAATCCCTCATTATACTCTTTACCGGACTTACACTTTTACTTATATTTTTGTTAAGAGTGGACATAACACGTTTGAAATGTTTTCTTTTACTTACGTCCGACGACTCGTACGATGCCCCGTGATAGTTCTCGCCAAGTGTCTACTCAATAAGTAGAATGGCTCAAAATTACCGAATAGATTTTTATATGTAACGGAACGTATAAAATTGACGTTTGTCAAGCAGCATAGAGGTTATGTAAATTTTTATTTTATATTATATACTCTTGACAAAAATAAAATACGCAGAAAAAATATAAAAGATATAATAAAACAATGCAGCAAAAGTGAACAACAGGAATAAGCTGAGCAGTGGATAGCTAAGAGTATTCGACAAGATGTTTCGTCAGTTTTTAAGGGCTTTGGAACCAGTTAGAAATAGTTTAGTGAGTACAAAATCACCGTGCCTCTTTACCTTCAACTACTTTGAATTTCACTTCTATCCTAGTGACTTTTATTTCCTTAGCCTGTTCAGAAAGACGAAAAGAAAAAAAAACTTTTTTTATGGTTATAGTCTCGAACTGTAGTGGGCAATGGAGCCGGTGTGGCGGGCAGCAACTTTGAGCGCAACTGCGTTTCAAAGGAGCAGCAGATCACAGAGGCGTTGAAGAAGTCCCTGCCCGGGACCACATATGTGAGCGTGGAAGATATTTCGGGTGGCTGTGGAGCTATGTTCGAGGTAACAACAGTACAGTGGCGTGGCGTAAAAGATATCCTTGGACAAGCCGGTGCAGATTAGGCGTACATTTTTCTTAAGAGCTGTAGAATAAGGTATATTCATGCCTGATGTTAGGCAAGCCGATAGGAATCGAGTTCTTTGGACGCCACACTACTGCAACAGTATTTACATGAAATAAATATAATGATATGGGTGTAAAACTTAATGAAGAGCTATGGCCTGTTTCTAGCTTCAAGTTAAAGTTGTAAGTCTGTAACATTCACACAGAAGTGCCTTGTACTCAAATTTATTTCACATCTAATTAATCTAGCTGTTTTTCCTTATGTACTCACTTTTTCATTGCCTGAGATATGATTTTCCTTGTTGAGGTTTATGTAATAATTTAAGTACCTACAAGTTTTAGACCCTCTTGATTACCTATGTTGTATTGTAACTATGATCATTTATTTTTATAGTGGTTGTTAACTCATCAGGATTGTTTTAATTTCAGGTCAGTATAGAGGCTAAGGAATTCATTGGTCTGTCCCGGGTGAAGCAGCATCGCCTCGTCACGGACTCACTAAAGGAGGAGATTGCGGAGATGCACGGGATCCGCATCCACACCAACCCTACACCGGACAGCAAATGATTATAACTTAATTTTGGACAGCAAAGCAAAAAGTAATACCTGTAGTATCTGCCAAGTTTCATGTGTGTACAAATTAACATTAAAGAATCGATGAGACTGCATAATATGCATAATCATATGCCATTCCTGGATATTTTCCCATTTATGTGGGGTATTCCCACCTCAGAAATGTTGTCTAAATTTCCCCATAAAACTTAAAAACCAAACAACACATCACTAAATATGTGTAATGGATATAACAATTGTGCAGATATGAAATTTGGCAGCAGTAATTGATAAAACAGTGTTAATCCCAAACAAACATTGTCAGAGTCTAAATTCCACTATAAACAACTGTGCATAAATTATCTCCTATCTATTGCATAATATGGTAGTGGTAGGCATATTTCATATCACTGTTTTGATTGATAAACAGGTTTAGCCAGTAAATAGATAGGTTGTGAAAGAACAACTATTCAGCTATTTTATAATTTTGTTGTAACTAATGACTGTTACGTTGTTTTGGTAAACAATTAAAAAGAAGAGTTATTATTACATTGTACTCCGCTTTTGGTTTTTTGTTAATAGTGAGTTGTTCTAAAATGTAGAGAACAAAATAATGTATTAATTATTTATATTTATGATGTTTCACTGTTAGTTTCACTGAAGTGAGAGTATTCAACTTTACCAGATGCTGTGCTTAGGTTTATTGTAGCGATTTGACGTTAATAAATAAATTTCTTAGTTGTTATGAAAAAATGTTTTATTTTAATGCTAATGTGGATGTTCATTAGTTCATTACTTATTGCATAGCTTTGATATATACGGCAGCAGTAAGATGGTAAGTAGGGCGACTCGGACAATCATAGTATGACAAGAATGTGGTATTTATTTCGTCCTGTACTAAAGAAAAAAGATTATTATAATAATTGAATTGAATGTTTGAAGTCAGTTTTTATATAAGTGATTTTGTAGTCGGTGCGGTGCATTCGTGCAACACTGAACGAAAAACGCTCCAAGAACTGTCAAAGTAGAGACGAATAGGTTTAATACTCAAAAACGTTCTTGCTTGAGTTTCTTTCAAAAGAGCCAAAATGGCGCTCAATCTAGTTGTCAAGGTTCATCCCGTAGTATTATTTCAAATTGTGGATGCATACGAGCGCCGAAATGCGGACTCGCATCGGGTTATCGGTACCTTATTGGGTAAATATCATTTCCATCATTGGCATCCTCAAAGTGCAAATTTCAGACGTGTTGTTATGCCGACGTCATGCGCTCAAGATTCCTTGTTTCTACTGATTTCTTCGTATTCTGAACAATAAACGAATACAATGTGTCGTATTTAGTGTATACCTTGTGATTACAGTGTATATTTATCATTAAATTGCTTTAATTTTCGGTTTTCAAGTGTTGGTTTGAGGTTATGTTTGGCGTTTCCAGGAACCTGTGATAAAGGGGTGGTGGAGGTCACAAATTGCTTCTGCGTGCCCCACAAGGAGCACGCCGACCAGGTGGAGGCCGAGCTCAACTACGCCATGGACGTGTATGAGCTGAACAGGAGGGTGAATGCCACAGAGAACATTGTTGGTAAGTTGTTAGCCATAACATGATGTTATGATTCATTTTTTGAATAAAGACTCGTCCAACATTCGTTTGTCGTTGTTGTGGTCTTAATTGAACCATTTAGGTATCCAATTATAACATTTTATTACTCTAAAGAAAACTTATTTATTTAATGTAAACTTCATTTTAGAGTGGTAATTCGCGAACTTTATTAGACCTATAAACAAACATTAAACTTATAACATTTTATAACTTCAAACTCTTCTTTTTGAAATATTATTTTTGTGGAGTCCTTCATCCTTACGAAGCTCTGATGAGGCTTTGTGAAGTACACTTTCAAAATAGCTGTCGTAAGGCATTCAGTTGCATAGCAGACTTATTATTTACGCACTACTTTTATAGAAGAACAATTTCTGTATGACATAATCCCTCATATTGTCATTACTTAAAAAAAACACGTATCTGACACTGACTTCAGGTAAAAACGCGGTAAGTGTATATAAAGTACGTATTGTAACTTTGACGTTTTTCTTTATGACGTTTTTAGATAGGAGTTTTTTTCAAAGTAGTGACAATATGGGTTAAAAAGTTCAGACGCAAAAAATAACAAATCGTTTTACCATTTCCAGGCTGGTGGGCGACCGGCAACGAGGTGACCAACCACTCGTCCGTGATCCACGAGTACTACTCGCGCGAGTGCCGCGAGCCGGTGCACCTGACGCTGGACACGTCGCTGCAGGGCGCGCGCATGGGCCTCCGCGCCTACGTGTGCGTGGCGCTCGGCGTGCCGCGCGGCCGCCAGGGCTGCATGTTCACTCCCATAGATGTCACTCTCACCAGCTACGAGCCAGAGGTGAGGGAGCAGTGCACTGGGAGACCCATGAGTTCTGAGAGCCCACTTCATTGCTTTTTGGGTTACTTTAAGTTATCTCATATAGGCAATTGTGAGCAACTGAATTCAGTAGTAGAAGTCATCACTGGGAACACAAGGGCAAGGAGTTTTATTTATTCACACTATGCAATATTGGATGGAAAGGTATTGCGCAGCCTCCCGAATACTTATTCTCCTATTCCAACTGGTTTTTTTTTAATGGTTAATGGGGTTTATTTATTTATTTATTTAAACTTTATTGCACAAAAGAAAACTTATCGTACAAAAGGCGAACTTAATGCCATAAGGTAAGGGGTTGTGTTTAACCTTTACTTTAGTCTGTCAAAAGATAGTGATAGGTTCAGTTTTGCTTGCTTTAAAAACATCCAAGTCATAAGTAAGAAAACAGATGGTGGAAGGGAATCCCTATCAGTACTGGTGCGAACCAGGAAAGATCCCTCAAATCGTGTAGTGCGCTACATAGCGAATTCAACTACATGTTGATGGAAGTTATGTGAAGTTCCAGCAGCGAGTATCCATACAAAACTAGTCGCGGCGAACTTGCGGCGAGTTCGAAGCGAGCGATATTTGTATGGAATTTTGCTTCTAACTCCCCTGCAGCTCACTCACAAATCGCAAGTGGGATAAGGCTCTGAGTGTTAAAGAAGGAAGGATTAGGTCGAACAGTCCTTCAAATTCAGCCATGGCAACTGAAAAAACTGTTGATTAAAGTGTTCATGAACCTTCAGGTGTAGCTTTTAATTACGCTTCTAATGAAGTGTTTGCTTGGCTCCAGATCGTGGGTCTGCAGTTGTGCCAGAAGACGATGGGCCCGGGCGGGCGCTCCCGGCAGGTGCAGCCGGCGCCCGACCTAGCGCTCGTCGCTGAGGCCGCTACCAAGCTGTCCTCGCTGCTCGACCAGGTTAGTGTTGCTCACTATAGGTCCTATAGTGAGCAAGAGCTCCTATAGTATAGAAGAAATGGCTTCATACCGTGGGTCTGCAGTGTCAGCAGACGATGGCTCAGCAACTTTCTGAACCCTTTAACATGACTCGTCTTCGGATTTCGCGATTATCACTCATCGTGATAAAACAACTAAAACGGATTATATCGCGTATATGCGGGTAGACGCCTCGTGGTGGGCGATCATGAACGCTAAAAAGGGTTACGAAACGTCGGAATTTAAAAATGAAGTAGTTTACGCGATTTAATCCGTTTAAGGCATAGGTTCCCAAAGTGGTCCCCCCCCCAGTGGGCGCTGGGGATTCACTGGAGGGCGGTAGAGGCCTTGGAAAAAATTGGGGGCGTTGATGCTATTCAGGGGGGCGCTATGACTTTTGAAAACTAAAACTTAAATCATAATTATTTACTACAGTAGTTTTCCTTCTTGTTCACATGATCACAATCGACAGGAACATCGTTACCGATGTAGGCTCCGCAATCGATGACAATGGTACTATCAGCGGCCTCTCCAAGTTGTCAGTCCGGCTGAAAGAATTTTTATCTTGCCTAAGTGGGCGGCAAGTTAAAAAAAGTTTGGGAACCTTTGGATTAAGTAGTTTTATTACCCCGACATGTTGTGTCAGGTGCTGGGTTACGTGGAAGACGCGCTGGCGGGGCGCTTGGCGTTGTGTGCCGCCATCTAGTCCGACCCTTTTTCGAAAGGGGACCGGGACTGGCGACCTGGTTCGACCCCAGGCTCCCCCCGGCCCTCCCAAGGTGGCCCGGCCAGCGACCTGGTTCGACCCCACGGAACGCCACTCATGCTGGGGCCATATTGACGAAAACGCCGTTATTTTATCGCGACGAAGGACGATTAACGTCAATGGACTTACGACTTACTATATTTGACATTGACACTTAGATATTTGACAGGGGTGATAGTTTCCTTCGTTTAGTGCTGTCACCTACAGTCCGTGCACGTTCCGTATAAGGGCTACAAGTTTGACAGGCTTAATGTGAACGTTACGGTACCCCTGGTCATAACCGGCGACATGTTGCGGCAGGTGCTGGGCTACGTGGAAGACGTGCTGGCGGGGCGCGTGGCGGCGCACAACGCGACGGGGCGCGCGCTGCTGCAGCTGGCACAGGCCGTGCCCGGGCTGGCGCAGGACTCCTTCGCCGACGCCTTCGCCAACAGCGTCAAGGACCTGCTCATGGTGAGTCCCACTCTTGGGTATACATAGGTTCAGCAGAGTTGAGGTCACGCACACGACAACATTATTATTTTTTTATTATTTATTTATTAATACATGTTAACATGACATTACAGTAAAAAACCAATGCGTCATGAAACGTAGAAATAAAATATCTATTTAGGCGACGAAACGGCGTGGCCCCGTTGCATCGTCGTCTCCGGTGTAGGATTCGGCAGGTTGCCCCGGAACCGTCGAAACACGACACCCTTCGGCCAGAAGTCAGCACTTGCGATGGTTTCTTGCAGCGGCCGCGGCACATATATTCACATTATGATCACACCATGTCATGTAATGACAGCGGGATTTTGAAATTACTGTTATTTTTACGTACCGATAGCAAGATCAACAGTGGAATGCAAGATAGACCAAAAAGTTTATTTTTATTTCATTCATTCATTTTTGCAAAGAGTACTTCATATAGCTGTGTGTGTAATCATTCACCTCAACTCTCGTGGAACTACCTATACACGAGGGACATGCGGGCCGAGAGATGACGACTGGGTTGAAACTATATAATTCTATTTAGTACGTCAGTTAGATTATGGAAAAATATGAGACACGTATTTTTTGGTTTTTCAAAACATTAAAAATCGACAAAGTTATAGATCATCAAACTTTTGGAGTGCGGGCTTGTGACGTCACTCCTAGGTGAAAATTGTACCAAGGAGTTACGTCACTCGAAACTTATAAGCACTCTATATTCTCGTCATTTTTTTGTTTGTCAAACAAAATAAAAAATGCGTGTACAATATTTTTTAATAATCTAACTGATGACGGACTAAACAGATTGTTTAGTCTGCTAGCCTATTTTATAGTCTGTCCTTTTAGGTATTTAAAAAAAGGTAAACAAAAAACCACGTGACGTGGGTCATTCAGCCAGTGGTATTATGCCACAGATACAAAACGTTACTTTGATTGGCTGAACGACCCGAGTCCCGTGGTTTTCTTGTTTACCTTTTTTTAAAGAACAGACTATAATATCAGTCGAAATTACTGATTTCCAAAAAATGTTTTTCATATAACTTACAGTCTGTTTCGTATAGGAATAGACAGAAGAAAAAATTGGTACTTTATAGTGCCGGTTTTAGGTTGACATTCAATAAATGACATTTCTAAAGTAGATGCTCAAAAATGAAATATTGGTGATGTCCATACTTTTTGGTTGGCTGAAAATAAAAAAGTGCCCTTATAAAATACCTAAAGAGCCAGAGATAAGCAACACTCAATATATGAGACAGGTCAGAGCTGTCATTATTATATTGTACTATCAAATAGTTATATCCAATTTGTATTTTTTTTAATTGAATACTGTTTCTATTATTATTTGTCATTCCTAAGTCATTGGTGAATAGTTATTTGTAACATTCAATATGAGTGATTCTGTGGGGCAGTGGAAGAGGCGTTTGCTCTAGCGTGCGTTGTCACTCGACCATCGCGAAGAAGAAGAAGTGAAAGTTTATTCTATGTTTTGACAAACTGTCATACAATTTTACATCATATAAATATTATTACAACTTTACAGAAAATGTTTGGAATCCCTGCTTCTGTTTCCCTCTAGAGTCTATTGTTAACCGGTATGAACTATAAAAACATCTGAAAAGTGTTATTAGATTTTTTAAGTTATATCAAAAAAAATTTTTTGGAAAGTTTCCGTAACTTACACATCAGTAGTCGAAATGACGTTTTATTCGAAATTAAATGTCAATTGCGAACAATTTTGACAAATCTCGCACGGTACTTGATATCGAACCACATGATATGATAGTTGAGACACGCTAATTTGTACTCCTATGTGAATAAGAAAAAACTACGGTTGCGTGACATGCGTGAAAAAATATTTCATTTACCGCCATTTTACATTTTCGTTTTGCGGTTTTTGAATACATCATAGAGAGCTTATAATGTGTGTAGTTAAAGCAATGTATGCAACTGTACATAAGTATAAGCCTTAAAACACTACTGTGATGTTATTATGAAACGAGCCGAGGGAGAAAACCACACTCGTGTTTTAAAGCCTCATTATGTATCAGTTACATAATAGTAGGTACATTACATAACTAGGGTGGTAATACAAAGAAAGGCCGAGATCGCAGAAGTTTGCGGCCCGAGCTGCAAGCGAGGGACGTAAATATGCGATCGAGGGCTTTCCTTATTACCTCCCGTATTGTGTACATCATTTTATGTTGGTGTGGCATAAATTATATCATTTATATAGTAACTTGACTTCATATGTTTTTTTATTCTAAATTATATTTATTGTTTATTCTAAAAACTGATTGAATCGGCTTGATATATACAACCGTATACGAAACTTGTACAAATCCTTTAAATGTTTTTTTTTTTCAGGTGGTGACCCTAGCCCAATTAATCAAGACCCAACTCCAACTGAACGAGAAACTGACTCTCCTCACCACGCAGTAACATCTCAGAGAACTCTGCTCTTTTGTAACGTCTCAAAGAACTCAGCTCTTGTATCATACACTATAATTGCAACTCACAACTTACAGGTTTCAAGTGTAACTGAAACAGCGAACAACAAACAATCATTTTATTCGTCAATAAATTGGTTATAATAACAACATTCGTTTGATTTTAAGCACTGGTATTACTGGCTGATGTGGTTTAATCTGGTAGGGGCATTTAATTTTTTTCTTGTTAGTCCTTTGTAGTAATTTTGTCCTTTTGGTTACGCACTTATTCAATGCTTAAAATGACAAAATAACGTAAGAAACAGTACAAATCTTTACTATCTGCTAACATTGTTAAATTACAATCTCGCCACGCGTACATGGGACCTCGGGGGAGGCCTACACGAATACGCTCGAGGCTAACTTCACAGTAACTTTTGTGGAGTTGAAATCGTGCCGAAGACCATTTCAGTAAAAAGGGTTATCCTTCAGAAATATGTCTGCGACTTATTCCTCTGTCTCCATTACATTTTAGTATAAAAAAGGGCCAGAGGAATAAGGTGACCGCAGACATATTTCTGAAGAATAACCCAAAAACGGTACACATTCAAAGTGCATATTCGCTGACGTCACAGAGGCGTCTGTCCCGGTGGCAGCGCCACACCCAGTCTGCGCGCACGCAGCGGCTTCTGGTGTTGGTGTGGGAGGAGCCGGCGCCAGCGCTTAGAATGTAGTTGATCTCGCTATCTGAGTCCACCTGGGAGGCCTGCAACAGTCACGACACGACATGAAAATTAGCTCACTATCACAGTATAATAAATAGTAATTTTTCTTACTACAAAAGCGAATCGCGCGGCTTGTATGTGTGCGCGCCGTGCACGAACGCACTATAAGCAACGTTTTACGAATGCGTCGATACGGATCGCACTGTCTGCGCCTCGACCTTGAATAGGAGTCGCACGCTTAAAAAATGTATTGAAACATGCGTTACTTTGCGGAAATCCATGTTAATTAGAACAAAAATATTGCTTTGCTAATCCACGATATAACGTGGTAATCAATTAGTGCTGGCCCGTTATAATTACTCGCATATTTTTTCATGCATTCACATGCAAAATAAAAAAAAAACCCACCAAAAATACAAAACTCTACACGTGTTTCCCCTTCTTTCCGCCGCTATTCGCTAGGTGCAAAGTACTAGGTGGGGGTAACATAATCTATCGCAGCGCGCGTCATGGCCAAAAAAGGAACTTTCAGCAGACCAGCTGTCACTTTTACTAGCGAAATTTACGTTTTTAGTTGGCAAAGTGCCTTGCAGCAAAAGCCACAAAACACAAAAAAAAGTCCGCGGTATTTGTAACCGCTAGTTGGCGCTGTCATCGCGCACCCAGCGAATTGTCTTTTTAACAATATCAGCTTACGGTAGGTTGGATGGGAAGGGATAGGCAAAACAATGTGCCTTACGCTAATTGAACCTACGGTCAACGAATACTTTCCAAAAGGCAAAGTTCATAGAGTAGTCATTTAGTTCTATGAACTAAAGCGACATCAACACCCACGTTCAGCAATACTTATGGGAGAGAAAGAAAAAGATAACTATACTCACATCTATAACAACGCCTCCATACGCCTTCACATATCTGCCCAGCAATTCCTTATCAAATCCAGCATCCGCCACCTCATCATCTATCACAAACGTGTATCCCTCAAAGAAGTCCGGCAACACACTACTTTTGTCCACCTTTTCCTTCGCAGTAGGTTTCTCTTCATCCGTGGAATCCCCGGAGTCTATAGTAATGTTGGCCTGGATTCTCTCATCTCTCACAAAGGCCACATCGGAGTTTGAAGACATGTTGGAACAATTAAGAGAGTTTTTGGATTGTTCTGGTGATTTTTGGGTCTGGTGTGGTGACCGGTCTCTGCTGCAATGTGGTTTTGGTGATTTTTGTCTGCTGTGATGGGGTCTTGGTGATCGATTTCTGCTGTTTTGTGGTTTTGGTGATCTGTCTCTGCTAGAATGTGGTTTTGGTGACCGTTCTCTGTTAGTTTGCGGTCTTGGTGATAGATCTCTGCTAGAGTGCGGTTTAGGCGACTTGTCTCTGCTAGTGTGTGGTTGTGCCGAGGGTGATTTGTCCGTGCGTTGTTTCTTCTGTTTCCGCAGAACTTTCTCGATCTCATCATCAGTGTCACATTCTGTAAAGATAAAATTTACATAAGTGATGCGTTATATCTATACACATATACATAAAAAAAGTCGGGTTAGTTACACCATTTATGACTCGAGAACGGGTGGACCGATTTTTATAATTTTGTGGGTTTGTCTCTACCCCGAATGACAAAATAACTATTAAAATATCTAAAAATTAATATTTCTGAAGCGGACCGAAGTTTGCCGGGACTGCTCTTTTAGTTATATTTTATTGTACGCGGAAGAAAATCCAGATTTTCTTTTATTTGAGGATTTTGAGGGCGTTTGGGTAACTACGATGACAAATGTAAAGATTGGTAAAGACTACCTGATGTGCGCTCACCCTAGTTCCAGTCGACAGGAGGCGCCACCCTGTTTTATTTATTTTACAACACGTTTTACAGCACACATTTGCCACCTTGTGCGTAGAAACTAGTAGTTAGTAGCTCCACAAGACACCTCATCGTTTATCAGCCAAAGCCGTCCTAAATTTGGTGGCGTTTGGGAAACTGCGATAAGTTGTGTAAAGTCTACCTGATGCGGTCTTGTCTTCGTCCCAGCCGGCAGGTGGCGCCACTTTATGCTTCGGCTCAGTAGCGAACCATTGCCACGGCAGCAGCCGTCGCTTCTCGCAATTCTACTTGACCCACTGAGCACCGCGATCAGCCCCGAACTGTCCATAATTTGGTGGCGTTTGGGAAGCTACAATAAGTTGCGTAAAGACTAAAGACTAACTGCCTCTGGTAGGTCGAACTCCCACAAGATGCTCTGACGACCTGGTTAGGATCGCCGGAAGTCGATGGAGGCAGGGGGCAAGCGACCGTATCTTGTTGAAGTCTTGGGGGGGAGATCTATGTTCAGGTTCAGATGATGATGATGTAAGTCTACCTGAAGCGGGTTTGTCCTCGTCCCAGCCGGCAGGTGGCGCCACTTTATGCTTCGGGCTCAGTAGCGAACCACTGCCACGGCAGCAGCCGTCGCTTCTCGCAATTCTACTCGACCCACTGAGCACCGCGATCAGCCCCGAACTGTCCATAATTTGATGGCGTTTGGGAAGCTACAATAAGTTGCGTAAAGACTAACTGACCCTGGTAGGTCGAACTCCCACAAGATGGCCTGACGACCTGGTTAGGATCGCCGGAAGTCGATGGAGGCAGGGGGCAAGCGACCGTATCTTGTTGAAGTCTTGGGGGGGAGATCTGTGTTCAGGTTCAGATGATGATGATGTAAGTCTACCTGAAGCGGGTTTGTCCTCGTCCCAGCCGGCAGGTGGCGCCACTTTATGCTTCGGCTCAGTAGCGAACCACTGCCACGGCAGCAGCCGTCGCTTCTCGCAGCAACCCTCGACCCACTCGCCGAGCACGGCTATACAGGCGCCGCCCTGCGGCGAGCCCCGGACTGTCCGCAGCTTCGGTGTGTTGGGGAAGGCGCAGCTAGAATGGATAAATAGTACATTACACAACTAGGGTGGTAAAATATCTTTACTAAAGAAAACTCGACCGCATTGCACAAAACCCGCCATTTGGTTTATTTTAACGAACTTCATACCCAGTGACACTCGCGCCATCATGACGAATTTAACGATGTATCATCTATCAAAATCGATTGTGCCGTTGAGTAGTTACGAGCGGAGATAGGAACAGACATACATACATAAATACATACATACATACAGGTCAAACACATAACCCTTCTTTGGGCTTCGCCGCAGTCGGGTAAAAAGTAAGGCCGAGATCACAGATGTTTGCGGCCTGAACTGCAGGCGAGGGACGTAAATATGTGATAGAGGGCTTTCTTTATTACCTCCCGTGTCGTGTACAACATTTTATGTCTATACTTGGCCAGAAAGCGGCTTTTTTCCGTACGCGTAGCGTGCGATAAAAGCCACTTTATGGCCAGGTGTGGCATAAAATGTATTTGAAGTTCAATTCATTAGCAAATTTCAGAACCCGCGTAGCGGGTTGTTACTTAGAGCTTTAGTCCCCGCCAGACGAGGCCCTGTAAATCTTCGAAGCTCGACAATTGAGACTCTTTGCTTTTCCTCATTTTTCTTATCGCAGCTCGTGATATGCCAGCTGTCAATTGACGAATGGTTCGTGTGGTCCAAACAATAGCAAACATTTTCAAATATCTCTTAGATTTTCACAAATGAATATTCTTTATTTAATTATATGAAAAATTACTCAATTACATATACCATTCTTACATTATCTGAGTAAGGACTCGCGCTGCGGGTTGTCATAGTCTTTAAGTAAGAACCCGCGTTGCGGGTTCTCATACCACAGTACTCACATGAGGTGTGTGCAAGAGGGGTTCCAGTCCCTCTGGAAGCTGGCGCCCATGGCGACGGCGGCGTCGCGGATGCGCCCGCGCCGCGGGTTTTCGTAGCCGCTGAGCGCGAACACCACGCCGCTCAACAATGTGTGAGGAGTAGAGCTCACGGGACCCGCCCGGAGAACGTCTGTAGAAACTAGAAAATAGTACTTTTTGATATAGGGAACGTGCACCAATATAGGTGGCAGCACTAAACGACAAAAGAGACACGGGTGGACAATAAACGAAACTATCGCCCCTGTCAAATCAAGCTGTCAATGAAAAGATAATATGTAAGTGTCAATGTCAAATATAGTAAGTCGTAGCTACACTGACGTTAATCGTCCTTCAACGCGATAAATTAACGTTATTAATGGCGTTTTCGTCAATGTGGCCCCAGCATGAGAGGGGTTTTCATGAGAGGGGACTTCGTCGTGCACGTTCCCTATAATTAAGTGCGGAAATGACACTTCCGCGCGTGTATCAAACGCCGGTTTTTAATACATTTGCAAAAAAATGTCGATGAAACAAAAACATGGCACCGGCTGTCACCATTCAGCCTAATCAAAAGAAATTATTTTGAAAAGAAACATACAGAATTTAATTAAATTTAAACATGAAACAGCGTGAATGTACATTACACAACTAGGGTGTTAATACAAAGAAAGCCCGAGATCGCAGATCAGGGACCGTTTTCGTTACGATATAAGCGGTACGGTACCGCTATAGAATATCGGTACCGTAATGATATAAAGGTAGACTATACCGGTTGAAATATTTTGTTACTGTACCGCTTTATACCGGTACGTACCGCTAATGTTGAAAGCGGTACTTATACCTTTATTATTACGGTACCCAACCTATATTTTTTCAGTACCGAAATTTTTCGCTCGCATATTGTGGCTTTCCATAAGAAAAGGGACCTTATGGCAGTTTCTAGTTACGGAGATATAGACGTTTTTGTGAAATCCTTCAAAATCATCATTTTTTTCTTTTATGCAAAATTGTAAAATATAGGAATAGACGTGTATTTGTAGCTTCGTTTCTCTATACAAGAATTGGGTTCAAAGTTTAGGAGAAAAGGGTCCTTATGGCAGACTTCATACAAAAATGATAAATCTATTGATAAAATTGTTTAATAAAATTTACTTGCAACTTTTGCTTATTTGTATTTCTTTTTTATACCACGACGGTGGCAAACAAGCACGCGGCCTGCATAATGGTAAGCAAAATTTTCAAAATGATCCCAGAAAGTTGAATATTTGGAAGGAAAGGGTTTTGGGGGCCACAGATTCGGAATTAAAAAAAATTGAAAATAAAAATAAATACATTTGTATGTCGTTTTTTTAAAGCTTATTTAGGAAAAAGTTTTTAAACATTTTTTAAAAAGTGTTTTTGGCAAATCGTATAATTTTTTGACCATTTTAGAAAAACCTTGTTTTTTTTTCAAAAATTAAACAAAAAAAAAACACTGGCGAATGCCTATCATTTTTGAACATTTTAGAAAAAGTTTTTTATTTTTTTTTTAAGTTTTTTTTGGATGTTTCTACAATTTTAGATCACTTTGTCATGTTTAAAAACCTTTTCAGAAAAAGATTTATAAACATTTTTTTTAAACATGAAAACGTGTTTTTGGCGAATCGTAAAACATTTTTTGTTCACAAATTTTACAAAAATAAAAAAAAAAAACTTTCTGGCGAATGCCTATAACTTTTGACCGTTTTAGAAAAAAAATTTTAATTTTTTTTCGAAATACTTACGAAAAAGGTTAGTTTTTTGGCGGTTTCTATAATTTTTGACCACTTAAGAAAAATAATCCTTTTAATTTTTTTTCAAAAGATCAACAAAAACAAAAAAATTTTTTTGGCGAATCCTATCCTACCATTATGATTTTTTTTATAAAACTCGGTAATTTTTGGTTTTATAGAAAAGTCGTCCATACAAAACACATTTATTTTAGCGTATTTTATATGATAGCATCACAAAGCATAGGTCATCATAACACCATGGTGTGAATTATTCAACATAGTGTTATAATTATGAGAATAACTCTTAATTGACCAAGATTTGAAGTAAATTTCTAAAAACCTTTTTTCTTCGGTATTCTGTTTTAATACAAGTTTAGTAAATAAATAATGTTAATATCGTGCGTGCCATACTGTAATTATCAATAAGTTTTACCTGTGATTGGTCATAAGGTCATAATATCCCATACATTTGGGATGACCTTATGACTAATCACTTAAATTCAACAACGTTATTTGAGAATTACTCTTAATTGATCAAGATTTGAAGTAAATTTCTAATAACCTTTTTTCTTTAGTTTTCTGTTTTAATAAAAGATTAGTAAATAAATAATTTAAATATCGTGCCATACTGTAATTATCAATAATTTTTGCTCATGGCTGGTCATAAGGTCCCTTTTCTCAAATGTATGGGAGTAAATTTGTGATTTTTACGTAACTTCAATGGTTTATAAATAAAAAAATAAGACTTGTAGAATAATAATGACACTTTTGTGATACTTGTGTAGACTGATTAAATATGATTTAGAACTCACTATACGAAAATTGTGAATATTATAGGGATGATGAAAAATATAATAAAAATGACATTTTAATAAAAATAAAAATATTTCGTTAACTATGTGATTGTATTTCTATCCCAAAATGTAAATTCAAATATCTTCAACTACATTATATACAATGATTCAGATTACAATATATTAAAGAACAGGCCGATTTTTTTTTTAAATTTAGTTCTCATGAGCGACTTCCTCTAATCAAAGGCTGATTTTTCACGACCTGGAAGTCACATTAAAAAAACCATTACTGATTTCCAAAGAAAAACAGCTTGAGATACATAATCAATCATCATCTTCATAACTTCCATAATTTGTTTTATTTCTGTTTTTTACCTTTTTTGTTTTTAGTTTGTGTTTATTGTTATTTTTCATTTATTTTTTATTTCTTTAATTTTTTTGTTTTTATTTTGTATTATTTACTTTATTTGTTTTTAGTTTGTGTTGATTGTTATTTATTGTTTTTATCTTTAATTTTTTTAGTATATGTTGTTTAGGTATTTTTTAAAAACAAATTAAAGTTAAAAAACAGAAAATACCTAATCATCACAAACTAAAAACAAATATAAGGTAAAAAAACAAATAAAAGAAAAAATAGCAATCAACGCAAACTTAACTACTAATACAAATACTAATAAAAATAAAATAAATAAACAAACAAACAGAAAATACCTAATCAGCAGAAACTAAAAACAAAACTAAGGTATAAAAAAACAAAACAATACAAAAGAAAACAAATAAAAGGTACAAAAACAAAAAATAATAATCAACACAAACTAAAAACCAAAAGGTAGAAAATTTTTAAATATAACAAAAAAATTATAAACACCAAATGAAAGAACTACTAACTAAAGAACAGTAACTCAAAATTAAAACAAACAAGGTACAAAAAAAAACAAATTTAAGATAATAAATATAAAAAGTACCTAATCAACACAAACTAAAAACAAAAACAGGTAGAAAATACAAAGTAAATCCAGTACATCTAACATAAAAAGCATAAAATACCTAATCAACACTAACTAAAAACAAGAATAAGATAAAAAAACAAATAAAAGAAGAAAAAAAAACAAAAAATAACAATCAACGCAAACTTACAACAAAAATAGGTAAAAAAAACAATAAAATACAAAAATAACACAAATTAAAGATAAAAAAGACAAAAACACCTAATCCACACAAACTTAAAACAAAAATAAGGTAAAATAACAAATAAAAGACAAAAAAAACAAAAAATTACAATCAACGCAAACTTTAAACAAAAAATGTAAAAAAACCAAAAAAAATAAAACAAGTTAAAGATAAAAAAACACCTAATCCACACAAAGTAAAAACAAAAAAGGTATAAACTACAAATTAAAACACATTAAAGATAAAAAAAACATAAAATACCTAATCAACACAAACTAAAAACAAAAAATAAGGTAAAAAAAAAACAAAGAAAAAAAAATAGCAATCAACGCAAACTTAAAACAAAAAAGGTAAAAAATACAAAGTAAAACAAACCAAAGATAAAAAACAAACAAGAAATACCTAATCAACTAAAACTAAAAACAAATAAGGTAAAAAATACAAAAATAAAACAAATTAAAGTCTTCGGGGAAGACCTATGTTTAGTAGTGAACGTCTTAACGTTGAAATGATAATGATGCTCAAGGCTAAAGACGACGCGATTGAAACTTGACGACGCGACGACGCTCGGCGCACACACATAAACCTCAAACGGTACCTTTTTAAAACGGTTAAGGTTACCGAAAAAAAATTACGGTACCGTTCAATTTCGATACCGTTTCATTTCGGTTGCGCTACCGAAATCATACCGAAACAAACGGTATGACGTCATACCGCTTTAAAACGCTACCTTCATTTTTCGGTTATGCAGTCCCTGTCGCAGATGTTTGCGGCCCGAGCTGCAAGCGAGGGACATAAATATGCGATCAAGGGCTTTCTTTATTACCTCTCGTGTTGTGTACATTATTTTATGTCTACACTTCAGAAAGCGGCTTTTTCCGTACGCGTAGCGTGCGATAAAAGCCTCTTTATGGCCAGGTGTGGCATAAAATCTATTTGAAGTTCAATTCATTAGCAAATGTCAGAACCCGCGTAGCGGGTTGTTACTTAGAGCTTTAGTTTCCGCCAGATGAGGCCCTGCGCGTACGGAAAAAGCCGCTTTATGGCCAGGTTTGGCATAAAGGTATGTATCATCATTATTAGCGGTAAGAAGTACTTTTTTGACGTGATGGGATTACAAATAGGGAATGCAACCCGGGTACCCGACTTTATTTAGAGTCTGGTAAAACCCGGGTATTTTGATTCATCCGGGTTCAAAAAAATCTAGTAATTAATAAAAATTATGCATGTATTGTTTTATTTTAAAGGTAATAAATAAAATCTAACATCGGCCACCTTAAAGCAAACGCGGAAAAACATCACATGCTTGCTTATCTTACTTATCACCGCCGGCAATGCCAAGTTCATTGCAAGGTAACCGACTTGATTTAGAGTCGGGTAATACCTGGGTTTCATATTTCACCGGGTACTGTATTCCCTAATTACAAACTTAAACGATAAGTAGATAAAAGGCCTCACCTTTTCCCTTCTGTCTGTCGTCAGAATGCTGCCTCTTCCTACTCTCTCCATTATCTGCATTTCTACGCGATCGTGACGTTTGCTCATCATCTTTTTTTCTTTTCTCACTGTCTCTGGAACTGTCTTTACTTCTGGAACTATTTAGATTATCTCTATTCCTCCTATCGTCGTCTCTAAAACTATCTTTACTTCTAGAATTGTTCAAACTATCTTTATTCCTTCTATCGTCATCTTTAGATCTATCGTGTCTAGAATTATCTAAATTGTCTTTCCTTCTAGCATCATTTCTAGAACTGTCTTTACTTCTAGAATCATGTTTACTCCTATCACTGTCTCTAGAGCTTTCTTTACTTCTAGAACTATTCAAATCTTTTCTGTCGTCATTTAGAAATTCCTTGAAATCCTTACTAGCAGTCTCTAGTATGTTTGCGTGCTTATCTTTTCTGAACAAGTTTTGCACTGCTTCTTTCTTTTTGATTTCTTGTTCCTTTTCGTCTTTATGTCGTTGCACGATCGAGTCTATTTTCGCGTTTGGTCTGTCATCATCGTCCGTATACATGACAGTGTTTCTTTCTCTGCTGGTGTTGAGGTCGTTGGCTTGGCTATGTCGGTTGGGGTTGGCCTTCGAGATGGGAGTTTTAACGAGTTTCGTGGAGGAGTCTGTAATGTTTTTGAGTGCTTGGGATGATGCTTGGCGTATCTGAGCTTCTGCAAATAAAAAAAGTTATTTAAAGGGATATCCATATCGAAAAAAATCTGAATTTATTATTTGAATTGCTTGATGATCACTCTCTTCAACTAAGAGGAACCATTAGGAAGAACGCAGTATTCATGCCAGTCCCAATGTCACTGGTCCTCTGCAGATGCTTGGCAAAGACCTCCCCCCGGGCCTGAAATGATCCTCGTTCGAGGAGTAGTTGCCCATCGCTGTGATTTGGGTTGGCACAGCCGGAGCCACAATCTTTGAGGATTAATCAGTCCTGACCCAAATACTAAAAACAATCCTCACCCCTCTTGCCTGTCCGAATCTCACCGGTCTTTTGCAGATGCTTAGCGAACAGCTCCCCAGGCTTAATCATCCTCGTCCCAGCAGTAGTTGCCAATTACCAGAGCCATGCACACCGGGCACAATCACCCTTAGGGGTCATGCATATAGTACCTCACACCCATGGGGGGTGGCTATACTAAGAGGCTCAAATATATTAGCAAAAGAAGTATATATATAAATATATTAGGAAAAGCCCATGTCACGGGCGGGGGGGGGGGGGGGGGATTGGGGGTTTAAAAGTCTGAAAAATCGTGTGACGTACTTTGTGGATGACCCCTTAAGGGCACAAGTAGGAAGCTAGGAAGAACTCTCACCAGTATTCTTGCCAGTCCCGATATCACTGGTCCTCTGCAGATGCTTGGCGAACAGCTCTCCGGGCCTGAAGTCATCTTCGTCCGAGGAGTAGTTGCCCACGGCTGTTATACGGGGCGGCACGGCCGGGGCCACGGGCTGCGAGGGTTCTGGCCCTCGGGCTTTGTCTTCCGATTCGAATATGTGGACGAACGAAAGGCCATACTGGAACAAACATATGCCTACATTACATGGTTCGTTTCATAAGCGTATTTTGTACTTTCATAGGCGTATATGGTTAAGATTTATTTTATTTCAACATAACAACACTGCATTAGAGTTTTAACTAAGTCACTGTGCATTTCAAATCAATGTATACAGTAGAAATATTAATAAATCACAGAAGAATTGCTTCCATCCATTGCCTCACAGTTGACGACGCAGATGATGACGTTAAAATGACAAAATTAGAGTAAATAATATTTTACGTTGCTTGTTACGAGTATAATTGTAAGGCTGGCGCAACCGAAATCTTAGGGTTATTCCCACCTGTTACCACCAAATTGATTTAGTGGTAACATTTAGGAATAACCCAAATCTTGCAAGCTTCCGAGATACAAAACATAACAAAACGCAATGTTTAATTGTATTGAGAGTATTGAGTTCCTCTTCTAAATCCATTCACATAAAGTTCAACCTTAACATAGTGTCTTAAAAGTTAAAGAGATGTTGCAGGTACTCGTTGTAGGGCTGCGAGCACACGACTCTCACGCGGACCCGCGACGCGAGTCCAACGGTGGCAGGAACACATAGGTAGGTACAACCTAAAAAAACACTAAAAGAACACAACATACCTTGCAGTGTTTGTTATAGGGCTGCGAGCAGACAACTCTGACGCGGTCCCAGCGCTGGTTCCGGGCGGGCGCGAGCTGGTCACCGCCGAACGACCGCACGCGCTCCACACCGGACCCGCGTCGCGAGTCCATCGGTGATAGGAACACGCTCGACGGGACTAGCACCTGGAAATAATGCCAAATTTTGAAAAGCACAAAATACTAGAGCTATTATAGTACATTACACAACTAGGGTGGTAAATGGCCGAGATCGCAGAAGTTTGCGGCCCGAGCTGCAAGCGAGGGACGTAAATATGCGATCGAGTGCTTTCTTTATTACCTCCCGTGTTGTGTACATCATTTTATGTCTATACTTGGCCAGAAAGCGGCTTTTTACGTACGCGCAGCGTGCGGAAAAAGCCACTTTATGGCCAGGTGTGGCATAAAGAATATTCCAAATTGCAGGTATTTGGGCCCCAAGATGTAAGTGAAGGCTTTCTTTACTGCCCATGTTGTTGTAAATTATATTGGACTTAGTTATGGCCTAGACTAGACTCACCTCAAACGGGTCATTTGGAGTTTCTGAACGGCCAACCAAAACTTCAACCAAAGCGGCATGGTATGCCCCAATGTGAACTGTAGAAATCTGCAACATAACCAGTAAATTCATCCTTATTTATTTGTAATTTATACATTACCTTCTTTTGTCCAACAATATCCAACCGTAAAATGTTTTTTCTTTTTTTTAAATTGATGAGGTTGCAAAATTACTTAAATTAAATTTAGTAATAAAATGTATTGAAAGAAACAACTTCCATTGAATTATTTTTTTTTATTTTTGTACTGTAGTTTTACTTTCATTGTATACTATTGTATAGTATATTGGCGGCAGGGGCAGTCCCCCCCCCGGGTACCAAGCACTGGGGGGTGACACAGTATACTGTACGTAGTACACCTATGTCATATGTCTGGGGGTGCCTGCCAAATGCTCCTCCCCCAGGCGAAAAATCAAAAAGTACCTTACGCTACTGATAAATATTAACTACCTCTTCAAAACTGGATGTTAGAAAAAAAGAAAAAATGCACAATGTTCTCTAAAATCCGTAAAGAACTCAGGCACCTGGACAGCGTGGGTCAGCTGCAGCACAACGGAGCAGGACGGCTCCCCGGCATTGCACAGCCACTTCTTCTTGCTCACTTCATATGCCAGCAAATTGCTCGCGGGATTCTCCTGCAGCAAATTGACGCATCAGATAACAGTTATTTATATTTACATTCAGTTAAACTAAGTTTGTGTATATTTCTCGCTAGGATTTTAATGTAGGATAGAATGAGGTATAGGGAGGTGCTAGTCATAATCAAGTCATTTGTTAATTGCAATGAGTACATTGGAACTTAATTATAATTGTACAGGAACCCAGGTTGGGCATAGCAGCATTTGTAATTTTATTTAGAGGGATAACTAATCTAAATTCTTCCCTGTTCTCAAATATTTTAGGGAGCCGTAAAACACCGAGTGTCAAAATGGTTTTATAGCCGACACAGTCTGACTAGTCTGAGAACCACAGATGTATAGGGTTTAATGTAAACAAACTTCTAACCTGTTGAAACATGTTGGCGCGATATTAAAACCTAGTTTTATCTTAAATAACATGTTTATCCGATTATATAACTAATAATCATCACTTTAACATAAGTACATAAACATAATACGATATAGAAAAGTAAAACGATGGTTTCAACTTACCGAATCCTCGCTGCTGAAACTCACGACATAATCCAATTTTACCCGAGGCATACTTCCCGGTCGAAAGACAAGGAAAGTTGGAATTAAAAGACGATGATAAATAATTGCATATCAGCAAATATCAACTGAATATGATAGTTTAAATCATTATTGTAGAAGTAGCGCGTAATCTTGCAAACATAAGGCTGCATAAGGCAGAGTTAAACTGACAGTGACAGTGACATTGACAATTTGGTAGTTTGCGTTCGGGTTCTCCTTTGTGTTCTGCGTTCAGATTCAGACTCATTTAAGTAATCGTACCCTAAAATGTAACGTTCCGTTCCGTTCAAACAACTGACCGATAGGGACGCAACTACGTGTTAAAATGAGAGGTGAACATACTGTCTCACTGAAAACTTAAAAAGCAATGGTTAGTAAGAATGTTCTTATAATTTATTTAATGCTGTACCTGCCTGCTGTGCCAGTAGGTGGATTTAGGATTTTGGTTTAGTAGGGGTAACCCCGCTGAGGGTAAGTTTTTTTTGTTGCTTTTATATTAAAAATGGCAAACAGCAGACGAGCTGCCGGATGGAAAGCAGTCAACGTCGCCCATGAATATCTGCTGGTACCTTTGCCGATCTTCGTGAGCCCTATTTACTCGTTTCTTGACCCATATCATAGGGTCATAGCGCGCTGGGAACACCTCAGGTGGGAGTTCATTCCACATCCTGCCGGTTCTTGGTAAAAAAGACCGTGATGCTCGCTTGTTCTTGGGATGCCTTCCCGTTGTACATACGGTAGAACAAATACAGAGAGTCAACGTCTCTCCTGAGGCTAAGTGATTCCAAACCGTACCTATAATACGTATAGTATGGGATCGTCGACAATACGAACTGCCCGGCGTTGGATCGAGTCCAAAGGGAGAAGCTGGTATTGGGGTGCTCCAGCCCAGGGATGAGAGCAATACTCCATATGTGGTCGCACCTGGGCTTTATATAGTAAAAGCCGGTGACCGGGAGTGAAGTACAGCTTCCCTTTTTTGAGCACCCCGAGCTTTTTAGAAGCCAGTTTGGCGTTGCTTTCCAAATGGCCCCGGAATTGTACTTCGCTCGAAATGTCGACTCCGAGGATCCCAATACTTTTGGAAAAGGGCAGGGTTCTGGAAAGTTGGCTCTAAAACAAATGGGGTTTTATCAAAGTAAACATAAACAATTCAAATACATAATTTTATGCCTTCTGGACCACGACGGGATTGCACCAAAAATATATTTCAATTTTCAACTCAACGTCATTGAACACTTGGCGAGTCAGGGTACTTAAAGTAGAAGTCACTATAAATTAGTGGCAGGTCGACCATGCCATGGACAGACCAAATAAAATCTGCTGCAGACAATCGACTGCACGACAGCCTTCAACTCAACCAGTTCAACCCTCCCTTATCATGACCAGGAGCGCTCTGCGTTACGAAGAGAAACTCGATGTCAACCGAAGTAATGGAAGACACCACTACACTTAGGTTAGGTAAGTATAAGATTATCATTGATGACAGTTCCATTGTTTTGACAAAGCCGACAAAAAATGAATTAACAGTAATGATAGATGTTTAACGGTTTAATAAATTCAAATTGCGTGTCAATCAATGCATAAATGCGTAATAAATTAATTAGCTAAAAGTAGGTATTGCGATTAACAATGTGCTGTTTCCCGTTTGGCAAAAAGCGTATTTACATACCGTGCGTGTATCACGACCGTTAGTAATGCTTCCGTAGGCAAGCTGTGGTTTATTTAAATGAGAACGTAAATCATATCAATCGTCTAGAGTACTAAAATCTGTACTGGTTTTTGCATGAATGAATTGTCTCTATGTCAAATGTTCGTATCTATTTCGTTCATAACATAAGCGCAGCCGAGGTCATACAAGTTCTTCAACGGCATGTGTGTATTGTATGCTCCTTCAATGCTTTATCTCCTTTCGGGGCTACAGAAACTAGGCTACGGTGTTATAATTTATGCATTTAATTATAAGGGAGACAGAACGCATCGTTAATAATCGTCATATGTGTTTGAAGCGTGAAATCGCCTCGCAGACCCTAATGACAGTAATGACGAACATTACCTAAGATGGATTTCGTGTGACGATTGGCATTTCTATTGCACACAAAGTTGCGAGCCAATAAGGGAATATCATTAGCAATCGGTATTTCAATTAGTACTGATTCCAATTCGCTTTAGCAATGTGGAAGTGCCTGTGTTAAACATGGCCAGTGTCGTACCCGTACCGTAAAAAACGGTGGCAATACATCAAGAAGCCGGCAGTGGCGACAGGATGAAAGTTGGCACGCGATGCCGGCTGATTACCATCGTATAATTAACTACCATTAATACTCTACTGTCCAACTTTAAAAAGGTGCATCGACCATATGCGTCCAGCCTCGTACCACGTTTTGGATTTGTGCTGTATTATAACTCTCGCTATCATTATAAGCCTCTAAACTACAGATGTTTAGGTACTTTCTGAGTCGATCGTATGGGTCTTAAGTGTTAACTTATTATGATTGTGTAATTTTGCCAATGGATGGCCTGTAGGGCGGTCGACCCAAATACCGATGGAACAATGACAAGGTCTAGGGCTTACATGCTTTAATAAAACTGGGAGAAGATCGATTAAAATAGGGCGGGTTGGCGCTATCTCGTATCAAAGGGCAAGATTCACTTCAGGTCGCTCGAGTAAGTCGTTTTACAAATGATGGAACAGTTAATTCGAATCGGGAATACTATGGTATGGCACATATCGGAAAGTATAAGTTTCAGAAAAAAACCGTGTAAAATAGTTAAGTATAAATATTTAATAAAGTTTTGATTAACATCACTTTCCAGTCCGAAGACGCCGATAAGAATAATTCCTCTATAAACATTTATTTATTACTCTACTTAAGCATACAAATACAATTATACGTATCTTGGTAATTTTACGTTAAGTAGGAAATTAGGAAGTTATCAGGAAGTAAATTCATTTAATCTAAGACTAGGCAAACGTTTTAAATGCATACATTATTAAAAACTTTAAGTCTTAAATTAGTCATAAATACTATAGCTTTCTATAGGTAGTCACAAAATAACGTCTCTTGTAGAAAAAATTATCTAAAGACTTCTTACCATTAACCAAATAACAGTTAACAACTATTTAATATACAATCTTGACTATCGAAAAGATTAAATTGCTAAGAGTTATGTGTCGAAATTTAAAATCACTATTCTAATAATTTGTCCAATAACTTTGCGAATGCCACTCAAACAATAATTTTCTACTCCACTTTTTGAAGTAACAAAACGACACAAAACACAGTCACATTAGCACGAGGTATCTCAACCCAATGTATTTCTATCACCAAGCACTGAATCACGAAGAACCTCCTAACCAGTTGACATCATCAGGTATTTGACCGTAAAGACCCGTTTATCATCGCCTCTTAGTACCCTGATCTGCGACTCCTGATCACTCTGTATTTATGCACTCTGATTATCACCGGTTTCGGTTTTCGCGGCCTCTTCACATTCCTCTTCTTCAACGGCCGTCTCGAGTACGTGTACCCTCCATTCTCACTCGGCCTGGCGTATAGTATCGTCGGAGCTTCAACAGCAGCGTACGGCTTGACGTATTCTTCTGGGTACGGTTTTGCGTACTCCACTGAGCGGTACGGAGCATATTCCGGAGCGTAAGGCTTAGAGTATTCCACCGGGTACGGCTTCGCGTATTCCACAGGGTATTTAGGATATTCCACTGGGTACGGTTTAGCGAATTCTATAGACGAGTAGTGCTTCGGGTATTCTATGGAAGGGTAATGCTTCGGGTATTCTGTAGGTGCGTATTTTGGGTACTTCGGGTAATCCACGTAAGGTTTCTGATACTCCGGGTCATAGGGCTTCGTGTACTGGCTGGCGTATTCGGTTGGGACGTAGTTCTGCTGATAATCTGGTTTAGAGTAGTGTTGGAACTCTGGTTTGGAGTAGACTTGCTTGAGAGATGACGCGATGGCTTGCTGTCCGAACTGTTTTGCTTGAGTCAGTGGGTTGTCCGAGAGCACAGCGATGATTGGCATCGGGCTTCCGAGGGGGATAGCAGCGAAGGCAACGGGCTCGTATTCCTGGGTGAACTCGTTGGCGTAGGTGCTGAACGCGTCGCTGCGGCTCTTGAGGGCCCGCTGGAGAGGCCACAGGGCCTCCTCGAGGGGCTCGAGGGTCTCGATGGCCTCTGAGAGGGGTTCCGCGCAGGCGGCGACGCAGAGCGCAAGGAGGGCTAACGACCGCTGGAATACAAACGATACATTGATAACAGGTTGCCGGTAACTTAAGGGTAAATAATTATTTCAAATTAGACGGAGCAGTTTTCAGTAGACACTTTGAATTTCAATGAAAACCGCCCATTTCGGAAAAGTTATAACGTAAGTTTGAACTTAAAATAAAACGGTGCCCGTGCTAACCGAATTTATTCTTCAAAGGATACAGGCAGGAAGGCAGGCTTTTTTTACTATCTTAAGATTTAGTTTCATGGGGGTGGTTTTTGTGTCGCTTTCTATTTATATACACGAGCGCAGCGTAGACACAATTGTGTATCGTAATTAGTTCCGAAACTTGTTCGTATTACTAGTATTAAAATAGATAATGTCAACACAATGTTAATAAAAATGACAATTTATTAGCAAACACTCACAGATTCCATGTCGATGTCCGCGGCGCGCGTCGGCGGGTGCGCTACTGAGTGCGCAAGCGCTTCAGTTTCAGGCCGGGAACTGCACAGAGCTACCACTACCACTGCCTTATGTCACGGTTACATGATGTAGTGATAACAGCGTTCATGACTTGGGCGGTTGGAACATTTAACCCCCCTTTAAAAGGAGGGTGTAAAATTACATCAACTCAAGCGCGAGTGCTTATTGGCTATATACGCGTCTGCAAAGCCACCTAGAGTTCGTCACTGAAATATTCTATAAGGTGGGAGCAAGAGAGAAGGCATGAGACGAACTATGAATGAAACTTTTCGAAGTATAGGCCCAGAGTCCTCCTATGTGACAGTGCAGTAGTGAGACCAGGCCCCTATGCAAGAAAAACCCTGGGCTGGACAGGTTTGAGGGTCCACTTGCGTTTGGAGTCTCCGGCGCATTGCACTGCCTAGCCCTCATGTATAAGCTTCTATGTATAACTTGGTTTTAAAAAAAAGGAGTGTATCAGGGATCGGTTCAGGAGTTCAAAGTTGTATTTTGCCATGGCATGCAAAAAGTCTTAGTTTCATAAAGACTTACTTAGCAAAACGTCTGGATCGTGAAATGCACGAGTATGCCTACCTATGACTTAACTTTAACTATAAGGTTTAATTGCATAAGGAATTTTTAGGCAAAAGGTCTAGACAGTCAAATGTTTTAGTTATCAAATGTCCAAATAGACGAAACGTTATAGTTGCAAAACGACTAGGTTGTACGAATAATGAATTAAGTATGTATTCAAACTATAAAAATAAACAGACGTTAGTTACTACTATGGATTTCATTTAACTGGGCAAAGTGTATGGTTGGAAGCATTAAGTAAGGATAAGGATATTGGACTACTGGTGACGTAATACAAACTTTGACATTCTGCCACATTGGCAGAAAGAAGAAGAATTAATGATTATCTATCTGGACTATTCGCCAGTAAAAACTTTATAACATTAAGACGTTTTACAACCAAATCCTTTTTTTCTACGATGAAACTATGAAAATTGCAATGAGGGCGTTTTACACATTAAGATATCTCTTTACCTGAACAATATGCAAATAAGACGTTTCGCTTAGTATGGCAAAATACAACTTTGACCATGTGAACCGCTCCTGTGTATCATTTGGGTTGTAAATCGAGCGTTTAAACCGCCTTACTTCTGTGGACACATTTATGTCGAAATCCCTGCTGATTTTAATGGGATATCAGACTATTGATAGAAGTCTGGTATCACTACCAATAGATTAAAACTCCACAAAAATTTGCAGTGATCTCGACAAAAATGTTTCCACAGAAGTGAGGCGGTTTAAACGCTCGATTTACAACCCAAATGATACACAAGAGCGGAGGCCGTCTTTAAGCTATTGGAGGTCCTGGGCATATTAGGATAATGGGGCCCCTATGACTTTGACAGAACAGTATTTGATCTGAGTGGGGCCCCTATCGATCGCGGGGCCCTGGGCGCTTGCCCAAAGTGCCGACTGGGAAAGGGGTCTGGTCTGAGTATCACGTTGGCATCGAGAAGCGCTTAACTGGCGCTAGTTAGTAGAAGTGATATTGCACACGTACATTGCCGAAGTGGTGGTATCACCAACTCTGTAGAGTTCACACGATGCGCGCGCTTCCTTCCCGGTGCCCGTGCGCTCACGACAACGACACAGTGATCCATTGCCGTTCCTCCATTACGCGCTAATTACGCAGTTTCACTTTATATTGTCGTCACTTCCCTTTCCACGGAATTAAAGTTTTCATCAAGTTTAAATTTTGTTTCACTTCCTATTTTTTAATATTGTGTAGTATGGAGCTGTCTGACAATATTTCAAATTTTCTACTCCTTCATTTTATGAGCTGGATAGAAAATAGGTGGAATTTTAAGCTACCCGTATTTTTTCTTTTTCGTTTTAACTCAATTTTTCAATTAAAAATAGCAGTTTGAAAAGTAGCTCATTCTAAAAGGGCGTATGTAGAAAATGACGTCACTTTCCCAACTAGAATCCAGAGCGACAATTACGATTTAAAAAAACTAGAATCCAGAGCGACAATTAAGATTAAAAAAATAACTGTCAGGCGTTACAGCGTTGTCAACATAGGAAGTTCGGGAAGACAACGATGCTTTTGCTCCTCTTATTTGGGCTGGATTATATTTATCACTTGCCGATGTGTACTCCATCATCATAATTTCAACACGCGGCAGATTCGTGCTATCAGCCTGAGAAAAACCTTCTGATGTCTTCATTATAATGAAAAAAAATCGGTGTCCGGTAAAAGAATGCCAAGTTAATAATGTTTGAATGCGTTATCGGAGTCCAGTGGGAAAGTGCCAAGTCTTTTAAGGTCTTCGAAAACGTGCAAATGAACCAACGGTAAGAAAATTAAACTTCTAAAGCCGCTAAGCAGTTGTAACAATTTTCAAAACAAATAAACGTCAGACGGCAAGTATGTCAGAAAATGACAACCGGATACCATACACTTTTTAATCGTTTCAGCACTAAGGTCTCTCTCGATAATGCAGGGAAAATGACGTCACACTTCCGGTTCACACTAATTGACGATTTTTTCCAAAATGAATGGGGAAAAAAATCCAAAAATATTTTTTTTGAGCATAAAATACAGTTTTACCCAAATGGTTTTCGAATTAAGATCTTTTGAAAATATGAAATGTTGTCAATAGCACTCGTTGCATATAAAATCTGCGCCAGCCCTTATGTATGAATTATTAAGTACCCAGTCTTTCCTGTGGACAAAACAATGATAGTTAACGACCTGAATACGCATCACTATGTATTAATACAGGGTGTTTTGGCAGATGGATGAACAAACTTACACAGTGGATAGGTGGGACCATCTGCTACGTGGTCCACCCTAAAAATTTCGCCTAGGCCCTATACTTAATTGTTTTTACTTTACTTACTTCGTATGCATCAAATTATTAAATTTGTAAGACTCTAGTATCAGTTTAGATAAAAATAAAATAAAGATAAAGTCCGTTTCATAATTTTTGACAAAGTTATGGATTTTTTGATGTTATTTTAAGTTTTGAAAACGGATTTTATTTAAATAAATTAAAAAAAAAAATTATAGGGCCCTGGTGAAATTATTGGGGTGGGCCACGTAGCAAATGGTCCCACCTATCCCCTGTGTAAGTTTGTCCATCCATATGCCAAACACCCTGTATAAGAGTAGGGGTATTTCCTTAGAGGGGTCCAGCTAGAAAATTTGGCTTACAAATCCCCTAATTTTGAGAATAAAGAATAAGAATAAATTTATTTGCCCGAATACTTATTTGTGTTGTGATGTGCACTGTCCACGCGGACACTTAACTCATACTACAAAATCTGTATGACCCATTTAGCGTCTAGTAATCGGGTAGAAAATCCCATTTACGGCCCTCATTGTAGCAGATAAGTGGATTAAAATAAATCACTCGAATCATGCCCAAGCAGCATTTAGCCCCAGCCAGATAAGCGGTTCCCCGCCAAAGGCCTAAAACCCGGCTAAGCTCTATGGATTTTTTTTTAAAGCCTGACTAACTCGCAACCCTAGTGGGCGTAGCGATAATATGACCGGGTAGTCGGCCGTGGCGTTCCCTGGGGTCGAACCAGATCGCTAGCTGGACCACCCCGAGTGAATCGGACTGGGTAGTTCTATGGAGTTGTATAGAAGTTAACCGGGTTTTATATTATAGGACGGCAGTATAACTCAAACTCATTTATTGCTGCAAGCATAGATTAATAAAACACATAGATCGTTCTCTCTTTGTATTGTGTGTAAGTATTGAAAAAAAATTGATAGATGGCGTTACAAGGCTAATTCGAAATAATGAAATGCTTAACATTATGAAATATGGTATTTTATTGATTTAATTCGACATTTACATTTATTTTTAGTATTGTTATATAAGATTATCGGACCATGAAATAGGAATATGAAAAATTCACCTTTACTATTTTCCAACGTCCGTGACGACAATATCTGTAGTAAAGTCGTTCGTAATCACCGTTTTTATCGCATAAAGGAGCTTGCTGTTAATAGTGAATTCCAGTAGATGGCATGCAACGCTTACTTACTTACACTGCGCAAAATTGCCAGACTACAAAAACCTATCTGTAAATTTATCATGCTACGTATTAAATTTAATTAAAATTTTCAAATTCTTAATTTCGATATTTTATCCTCTTAACTACTTAACATAAAAATATAATGAATTATTTTTTCTGTATGATATTCAATTCAAAATCAAATTAGTAGGTTGTCAAGGTTGAGTGTTTAGTTGTCAGCTGTCAAATTACTGGCCATCGAAGTTGCGACTTGTTTGTTTGTTTATATCGGCTCGTGGATTTTATGCTATTTTCTTTGACTGTGCTATGACTACTGGACTCCCATATTTTGCTAACCCGTTGACTTCTGCTCGCCCCTGGATTTTTGATAATTGCCATAACGCTGACTTACGCTTTATGACGGACCTTTTGCTAAATGTGTAAACGCCGTAGTTGTCTGTCCTACAAACTGTCTCAAAACTACCATTGCGTTATGAAAATTCCATAACTTATTTGTAACTCAGTGGAAGTTTTCAAACAACATTTTTCGGACACATCGGGATATTGTATTGTGTGTTATGTTTTTTTTCCGAAGCCTGACAAACTTGTAACCCTTATTGGGCGTGGCAAAAGTCGAACCAGGTGGGAGCCGTTGCGGTCCCTGGGGCACAGAAAAAGTAATACTACTTTGTACAGAAGTCGCACTGTCTAACAAAACCCATGACGTTCGAGACACAAAAATGCGCCTAACTCATACGTTCTCGCTCTAACTCATAACGCGCGCTCTTTCTGATCGCCACGCTCACCGCTAGGGTTGTCGACAAAAATAAAATTATTATTATAGCATGAATTTCCTAGTGAATTAGAGGTAGTTAAAAAAATATTTGCGTGACGTTATATAACTGTTTTGATACACGTCGTCATACATACTTACATTCATACATACCGGTCAAACACATAACCCTCCTTTGGGCTTCGCCGCAGTCGGGTAATATACATACTTACGTACATACATACATAAATACATACATACCGGTCAAACACATAACCCTCTTTTTGGGCTTCATAGTTTCGCACACAGGCGCTGCCGGGTGTCGGTCGGCTCGGCGCAGCCTTGAGCTTGCCTAATGCATTATATTAGGCAAGGAAGAATAATAATTAAATCTTTAGCTTTAGCTTAAATCGGAAGAAATAAAATAATATACAACCAAATAAAAATCGGCCCACCTACTGTTATAAAATTCTAGATTTGTATTGAGAAGGGCCATAATTTCAGGAAATATCTTAATAGCCCGGTATGGCCCGGTGCAGGATCGTCTTTAGTATTGTAACTTCGATTCAATTTGATTCTGTTGACAAGTTGAGCCCGCCCGCATACACACATGCATAATATGCGCGTGTGTGTGTGTGTGTGTGCTGGGTGTTATATTAAAACGCAACTGTAGTCGAGTTAGAGGCTTAGAGGTACCTCTACTGCCTAGTAGATGGCATTAAAAATGACGATTTTATACTGCACAGTAACGCCATCTAACATATTAAGTCGCATTACGAGGTACCGGCGACGATATTAAGTTTTAAGCAAGATTAGTACGTAGTATGGAGAGAACACTCTTTACTTGTTATATACTCTTTGCTGCAAGTAAGTAGGCCTCAATGGATCTTTTACATGTCTGATTCTTTTCTTTTGGCGCTTCGGCAAATGACCTTCTGGTGAGAAGAAGCGCCGGAAGAAACTCACCAGCTTCTCTTTTCAAAAACATTACAACAATTGTGACATGATTACATGAAAATGCAACAAGCTAATAATAGGGATGATGACTGGGTTAAAAATATGTAATTCTATTTAGTCCGTCAGTTAGATTATGGAAAAATTTGGGACACGTATTTTTTGGTTTATCAAAATATTAAAAATCGACAAAGTTATAGATCATCATACTTCTGGAGTGGGGGCTTGTGACGTCACTCTTGAGTACAATTTGTACTCAAGAGTGACGTCACTCGAAACTTCTAAGCACTCTATCCTCGTCAGTTTTTGTTTGTCAAACAAAACAAAAAATACGTGTACAATATTTTTTCATAATGTAACAGACGGACTAAACAGTTTTTTTTAGTCATCTAGCCTATTGGGTACAGTTTTTTCCCGAGTGATATACAGGGTGTTTGGTTCATCGTTTGCCAAATTAAAATGGTAGATAGGTGGGGTTATTTTCTATCCCTCTACGCTCTTTAAAAAAATTTTGAACCCACGTGTATTTTTTTTTGCTTTCTTTTGTTGTTTTTGAAGAATTTACAGGGCCGACGCGTTTAAATTTGAATTTAAAAAAAAGTAAGTGGAAAAGAGATGAAATGTTTGTTGCATCGTGATGTGTAACGTGTCACAGTTGTATCAGAGTCAAAATTATTGACATTTTACTGCTAGTTTTTTTTTATTGACCCTGAAATGTTTTACAACATGTAAAAATTTAGTCAAAGATCAATTTTGATTTGCAATTAAAAAAAAAACTAAATGAGACCACGTTCTTAAAATTGTTTTACAAAATTCTGTGCTCTCTGCTCCTGTACTAAAACTAACTTAACAAAAGACAACAGTATCAGAATTACAAATACGTTAGCCACCAGAGACAGTCAAATGACTGAATGAATCTGATCCCAGCACCGGCCCCACAGCTCGCCTGGATTGACATTTAACCGATAACCCATGACAGAGAGACAGCTGCACTTATTGTCCTGCTCTTACACAGGACAATAAATGCAGCAGATAGCAGTCTTTACCTCTTCGCACGTGTTGTTTTCAAGAACATTTTCTTGTCATGCATAATCGATTTCGCTCAAGTTTGTGAAAGTTGACCTTCAACTTCAAGTCCAAATTTACAAAAGATAAGTTTTAAATCTTCACAACCTGCAAACCTGGTCGCCGAAAAATGAAAACCCGCGAAAAGACAAAGGAAATTCCAAAGAAGATACAGCGTCAATGTTTGGGCATCGTTAATTTACCTGTTGCGTCCGTTACAAAAATCAGGAAAAAATGAAGTTCCTGAAAGGTTATTTGAGATTATTGTACATCATTAGAAAGAAGATAGAGCACAGAATTTTGTAAAACAATTTTAAGAACGTGGTCTCATTTAGTTTTTTTTTAATTGCAAATCAAAATTGATCTTTGACTAAATTTTTACATGTTGTAAAACATTTCAGGGTCAATAAAAAAAAAACTAGCAGTAAAATGTCAATAATTTTGACTCTGATACAACCGTGACACGTTACACATCACGATGCAACAAACATTTCGTCTCTTTTCCACTTACTTTTTTTTTTATTCAAATTTAAACGCGTCGGCCCTGTAAATTCTTCAAAAACAACAAAAGAAAGCAAAAAAAAATACACGTGGGTTAAAAATTTTTTTTAAGAGCGTAGAGGGATAGAAAATAACCCCACCTATCTACCATTTTAATTTGGCAAACGATGAACCAAACACCCTGTATATACTTAATCTCCGGATCCATTACACAACAAAAACTTAAAACCACATTTTTAGAGATGTAAAGGGTCTCTAGGCGTCAAAACACGATAAAATATATATGGAAAATAAGCAAACATACACTACAATTACAATTAATGGAGATTTAAGGTGTCCCCATTGTCCCCATTACCTATGTTTATAGTTTCGTTTATTCCTTCTCAAATTACAAATTTCACATAACACATTAAAGTTTACATTACTATTCGTAAAGTGATCGTTAATTAAATATCTAAACAATAATAATTTAAGTACCTTTAATTAATAATTTACAGTGTTACACTGACATAAATAAGTATTTGTGTAGGTACCTAACAAAATTAATCAACCATAACGAAGACAATCTCAAACATTGACTGAAGCGGTGAAAATGCCGCGTAACAAATACACAAAGTAACAAAAAAGATACACTCGAATGGAGAATCTCCAAAAATATTTCAAG
This sequence comes from Eudemis profundana, assembly GCA_947034925.1. NCBI lineage: Eukaryota > Metazoa > Arthropoda > Insecta > Lepidoptera > Tortricidae > Eudemis > Eudemis profundana. Next base: position 22,541,643 of record OX344808.1, read on the forward strand.
TCGATGAATAACCACATTTTTATTTAAAAAAAAACCGACCGCGGTGCACTTTGAAACTGCATAAAATCCGCCATTTTCTTTATTTTAACGAATTTCATACCCAGTGACACTCGCACCATCAAGACGAATCTAATGATGTATCATTTATCAAAATCGGATGTGCCGTTTAGTAGTTACGAGCGGACAATAGGAACGGACATACATACTTACATACATACATACATGTCAAACACATAACCCTCCTTTGGGCTTCGCCGCAGTCGGGTAAAAATAACATTAAAAGGTATATAGCACGTTTGTTACTCAATCTAAAGTGGTTTTAACGATGTTCCGTATTCTTTGTGTGAATTGTTACTCGATACACCCGCCAATCGATAACGCGCGGATCGGAAGTCGATTTGTCGGTCGATTTATTTCGGTATCGCCTGTAATCGATCATAACATTACGTCTTTCCGTCAGGCGAAGAAAGAAAGTCAACCTGTATATTAATTTCGAAAAACACAACATTTGAGATTCCCATTCTTGGACTGCTTATCTGCAGCAGCCAGGCTAGCATAACTGGCCGCGACTTCGTTTCTCGCGCGACAGAGCATCACCTGTCACTGCCGCACTATATTGAATGGAAAGGGATGGGTAGCATTTGTCGCGTGACAAAGAGTCGCGCGTCACAGTTGTGCTAGAGGTACAGGAGCCCAATCCAAAATCAAAAGTAGATTTATTTTAAGAATTAATTACTATAATTTATTAAGTGTTATTAATTTTTCTCCATGACGGACGGAGCTGTCTGTTGTCCATTAAGTAGAGCACAGTTTCTTAATCATTTTTTGGTCATGGACCGGATGTACCCCCTACATTATTTCGAAAACCTTACGGACCCTTTTCGAATATAATCAGAGAAAAAGAAAATCAATGGCACATGAAGCTTTGTGTTGTATGCACAACCACGGACCCCCGGCTCTCGTACCACGGTCCCCTAAGGGGTCCATCTATGGACCACAGTTTAAAAAACCCTGCTCTAAAGAGTCCGTAACGTATAGGCAGCTCTACTGATGTTGCATATATCCATGGGTGGTCACTTTAGCAGCACAGCAGGTGGCTCGCTTGCTTGTTTACTACTTATGACATAAAAAATTTGGCACACACATTTTGAAGCTGGTATACAGTAACATATATAAACACTGTGCAATTCTGACAATATTACACATACGGGTCGAATTGATAAACTCGTTTTTTAACTCTGTTTAAAAAACAAATGATAGCAGGACACATACTTAAAAGCTTGCAATAACTGTGGATGAACTTGACAATGGCGTAACAGTAGTAACGAACGGCACGTCTGACCAGCCGTATTACGTAAAACCCACGTTTTCTTACGAGTGCTCACGTTTACGCATACATAGTAGCGGACCAGATTGCGCGCTGAGACGTGCGGGTTTGTGCCAGATGCATGTTGTTGTACGATCTAGAAATTAGTATATTACGCACCTAGGGCAGTACGATAAAGAATGGGTCAGATCGTAGTCGATTCCTGCTCTCGGGCCAAAGATACCTATGCGATTTGGGGCTTTACCAGTGGCGTGGCGTAAAAGATATCCTTGGGATAGTTGAGGTAAAAGATATCGATGCACATTTAGTGAAAATTTTCTTTAAGAGCTGTAGAATAAGGTGCTCAAATGCCTGATAATAGGCAAGCCGGTAGGAATCGAGGTCTTTGGACGCCACGCTACTTTACTAATTGCCCCCGTGGGGTGTCCACAAATTTACGTCTTCCCTTGCAGCGGGTGGAAAATGCCACTTACGGCCTAGAGTAACTAATAGTACATTGTGTATCAAGGGCGGTAAGTAAGGAATTACAAACGAGTGTTTGTTACAAGGCCGAGGCGAAGCCGAGGGCTTTAATAACACGAGTTTGTAATTCCTTTACCGCCCGTGGCACACACAATGTTTTTCATCACACTTGTGAGGAAATCTGATTAAAATAACCTTACTCAACCTAAATAAAATGGTAAAACTGACAGTGACATTAGTGACATTATCCATAGACAATGCGAATCTCAAGTCACGTTCGGAAACCATAGCGGTAAAGACTTAAAATGGTTGATTTTATTTTTGCAAAATACTGAAATGCACTATTTAAACATTTAATTAATGTTACAGAAATATGTGTTTACATTATTGGCAATAACAGTTCTCATTAAATAAATATTTCAGTAATAAAAGTTAAAAAAGTACGTTGGCGTTTCCTTTGAACATGACAAATAAGAGTAAAACAGAACCAGCGTTTCAAATTTAAAAAGAAAACCATTACGCCCTAGGGCGTAATAGGCCATTTACGGCCCGCAAAACCTACGTGTAATGACACCATTTTGGAGCAAGTGTGATGAAAAAGTACATTACGTACCAATGGCGTGGCGTCAAATGTATTCTTACTAAGGCCGGAGCAGATTAGGACTTTTTTTTCAGGAAAGAAGATATTTCGGTCATATGCTTTAAAACAGGCCAGCCGGTAGGAATCGGGTTCTATGGACGCCACGCCACTGTTACGTATCCAGTGCGGTAAAATGAATAATGACCCAGATCGCTGATAGATAGAGTCATAAGTATGCGATCTGTGGCTTTCTTTATTACTATTCGTGATGTATAGATATACGTAAGTACACACTTTTCCGTGTTCCCCTGTTAAAAATGTAAGTGCGTGCTATAAGGCCATTTTTAACTGCCGACCGTAGTGTGTAGGTACATAATTTTACATCTTCTCCTAATCCGTAAGTGGGCTTTTCTCACCACGAAGCGAAGGGAGCGGGAAATGTGACTTACTGTCCGGTGTGACGTAAATGCCACTTATGGCCCCAGATCACATATAATTACCAACACAGGGTTGTCAGCGTCATTTCATCTTTTACCGCCCTAGGTATGTAATGTACTACAACATAACTTTCATCAATAACATAATCGTCACCGCTATTTTGATTTACGTAAGGTCATCGCAAACGTGTACCTCGTACACAGACCACCTCCACTAGACGGAGCATGCCATACGACACGAGCTCACCACGCATATGTGCGATTAAATATCGGTAGATATTACTAGTACAACGCGTGTTTCACATCTTTTTTATCATTTTATGTTTTGAGATTGTCGTCGGATTGAACAGAAATATTTATTTCACGTTTGGTGCACACACAAGTCAGAAACATGGTCGCAACTGAAAGAGCGGCTGGTCGCGTAATGTCGTAATGCTATACGATTGACCATATCTGATGTGAGCGCGCGCCGCCCAACATGCTCCGTCTAGTGGAGGTAGTCTGTGACCTCGTAGGTACCTATGTAATGTGAGCACTTCGTGTTTTATTCACTTCTGTAATTCGATGCTGATTTTGTCATTACTTTTATTGCGTCGTAGTTCATGCAGCCACTAGTTACTACTACTTAATTAGCTCTATCGTAAAAAATAATTATGCCACACCTGGCCATAAAGTAGCTTTTACCGCACGTAGCGTACGGAAAAAGGCGTATCTGGCCAAGTGTAGACATAAAATGATGTACACAACACGGAAGGCGTAAAGGCTCGCCATTTATTTATTTATTTATTAATACATGTTAACATGACATTACAGTAAAAAAAAACCGGTCAAGTGCGAGTCGGACTCGCGCACCGAGGGTTCCGTATAAACTAATAAGTAGACCAACCTTACGACTAACAGCAACCCTGCCTTAAACCCGCTTTAGATCTATTCAACCAGGAAAAATCTTAACAGCGCGATGCAGCGTATGCTACAGCGACATCTATTGATACTAAATAGCGCGTAAATTTTACTTGTAATTTAAATTTAAACGTTACTTTTTGTTATTGGCTGATTGAAATAATTGTTTGTCAACTAAGTTAGTTCTCATGTATCATTTTTAGCCACAAGCTACCTTATTTTAGATTTGTGTCCCTAGATGGCGCTAGTGGTATTTCATTTTTATTGTATTTACTAGTGTCAAATTTCCTAACATACTCCTATTATAGAGTTTTTAATAATTATTGTTACTTTATGTTTTTTACCCGATTCCTAATGAGTGATCATTGTATTTAATAGACATTTTTTATATAATCTGAAATAAATCATCGCTTAGTTTTGCTACTCTCCGCTAGATGGCTCTCGTAGGGAGGGTAGAACTAATATGTTAAGATTTTTGTAAATTTTTAAAAAGTATTCAAGTTAGGAAGAGAAAATATAACGGTCTTCCTAATAATAATAATAATCCTAATAAGTAGATACATGAATAGTTCAAGAAAAACTGTATGGCGATTAGTTTAGTAGGAGCAAATAAGTATGTGTTATGATTTTTGCAAATTTCTCAAAAACGGTGCAAGTGAGGAAAACCGTTATATTTTTCCTGTAATATTTAGGACGACATTAATAATTGGTAATTATGACACATTTTTCTGATCAGTAACTTCGGAGATAATAGGGGGGGAATGGTATTTTTCTTAACTTTTTTCGCCATAAATCAAAAACTATTTATTTAAGAAAAAAAATAAAAATGGCATTTTAATCTACAAATTAAGCTCTTTCATTTGATACCCCACTCGATATATAAGCCCTACTTTCAATTTTGAAAATCCCATTACGGAGCCCTTTAAAAAAAAAGTAAAAAAGGTACAAGATTTTTTTTATGTCCAATAAGCTCGGGTTAGCTACTTTTAACACTATTCCAAATTTCAAACCGATAGCAGCAGTAGTTCCTGAGATATCTGGCTGTGACAGACGGACAGACAGACAGACAGACAGACAGACAGACAGACAGACAGACAGACAGACAGACAGAGTCGCACCATAAGGGTTCCTTTTTTACCATTTTGGTACGGAACCCTAAAAACCAATGCGTCATGAAACGTAGAAATAAAATATCTATTTAGGCGACGAAACGGCGTGGCCCCGTTGCATCGTCTTCTCCGGTGTAGGATTCGGCAGGTTGCCCCGGAACCGTCGAAACACGACACCCTTCGGCCAGAAGTCTGCACTTGCGATGGTTTCTTGCAGCGGCCGCGGTACGCGCACCACAAACGAGCTGAAGTGCACATAGTGGCGCGAACACAGCTGGAACACCCTCAGCGAGAAGCCGGTCTTCTGACGAACGTACTCCGCCACCTCATCAGCTGTGGCGGTGTAATGTAGGCGCGATACATATAGCGCCTTGCTTGGTGCCATGATATTACATTATTATTATATATTACGTTTGTGCTAACGTAATATATAATAATAATGTAATATCATTCTGGAACGGTTGAATGAATGAACGCCGTGACGTCGTCCCTGTCTGGTTCCACCGGAAGACCAGCGCCTTCTCTAGAGTTGGCATTATGCTGAGGTGGGGCCTTTTTGTGGCAGCGAGATTTTTATTTTTTGCGTGTTCTTGTTTTTATTGCTTTGTAAATTTTTGCTGTCATAAATAAATGTAAGTATTTTCTTTCTTACTAATACACAAAAGTCTCTCTTTCTAACAAAGCTGACGTTCGGGTCTGACCACCGGACGAAACGCACCAGATCCAATCGTCTCTCTCTATAGCATAACGCGTGCTCTTTCTGATCGCTGGTTAAGCCACTCTGGAGGGCAGGTACTAGTAGCCGCGTGGCAAAATCGCGGACTGAGCCACTCCTGACCATAGCGATACATTGCAGGAGCGCTGCCTGAATCATGGGCACCCGAGGGGAGCCAAGCCAAACTTTTCAATTTTAGTTATTACTAGCATTTTCCCGCGGCTTCGCCCGCGTTGTTCCCGTTATTGTTCCAAGGGAACTATTTACCGGGATATAAAATATCCTATGTTCAAATCTAGGGCATGTTCTAATTGCATGCCAAATTTCAGCTCAATCCATCCAGTGGTTACCCCGTTATTGAGTAACAAACATCCAAATATCTTCACAAACTTTCGCATTTATAATATTAGTGGGATTAGGATAGGTTCGTAAGGCGAAGAACACACTGAAATCGCCCGTCGCCGCGATTTTTTCCCTGTAGCTGTGTGTGCATAGTAGTTGCGAGTCGCCGCGATTTACGACGCGCCAGTGTCGATGATTCTACATACAAAGTTGAAAATCGCTGAGTCGCGTGTCGCCGCGATTCGCGCTGCAGTGTGAGATCCGCCTAAGAGAGTACTCGTTAAAGTATTAAAGGTTTTATCTCACTTTTTTCGCAAACATCAAGGTCACTATGGTCATTTAACGGCCTATGTGGAAACAGACGCTGAATACACAAGGTTAGATTTTATTACTCCACATCGAACGATTTAACTGCCAGTTAAGTTTAACTACGGCCTATCTAATTGCGATAACTAGCGGTTTAGATGGGATTGGTTGGTTACCGCTAATAGTTTTGTGGTAATGATGGTAATAACGTTGGTGTAGGTCTTTAGTGTGAAGGACATGAGATTTGCGTCTGAGATTCCTTGCTTTCGTCTAATAAAGGGTGTCCCAAAAAGGCCGCAAGATTTAAAATTGATGAAAAACAAAATTTTTTATCGTTACTATATATTTGTATATAAAATCTTGAAATACATAAAATAGGGTTATTTGTGGAATAATACGTCAGGCAAATGTCTTCCTAGGCTTTGCTGGCACATACGCACTACTTTGTCAAAATTTTCTATGACCATTTTGCATAGATGCGGCTGAATTTCTCCGATGCAGCATCCTCTTTTAAAGCATGAGTGGTTGTGGGCTTATTGGCATAGACTTTAGACTTTAAATAACCCCATAAAAAGAAGTCTAAAGGCGTTAAATCGCAAGATCTAGGGGGCCAATTCTGATCACCGAATCGAGTCGAGAGATCACACGACTAGGGAATGTTTCATACAGTAATTGCATCGTTTCTCCGGCTGTGTGGCAAGTGGCCCCGTTTTGTTGAAACCACATTGCTTCCACATCGATATACTCTAATTCGGCTAGAAGAAACCTTGTTATCATGTCGTGATATCGAGCTCCATTAGCAGTAACTGCTTGACTGGCCTCATTTTGAAAAAAATATGGTCCAATACTGCCTCCAGCCCAAAATCCGCACCAAACAGTGGCTCGTTGTGGATGCATTTGTTTTTGAACAATCACATGTGGATTCCTGAGCCCCAAATGCGGCAATTCTGACGATTAACAAAGCCATCGAGATGAAAATGTGCTTCGTCGCTAAAGATGATTTTGTTTGAAAAAATTTGTACCGGACCCGCCAAACTTTCATTACTTTTGAAATATTGTTCAATAATAAAAACGCATTGATCTTTCGTATAACCGGCCATTTTTACAAACGCTAAACATTCAGCTGTTAAATAGTTTTTTTTAGGGTTGCCAGCACTAAAATACAAAAATGGCGGCAAATTTAAATCTTGCGTCCTTTTTGGAACACCCTTTAGTAGTAATAGCACTTATATACCTATACCAAGGGCGGTAAAATAGACAATGTCTCAGATCGCATATGTGATTGAACCGCAGGTGACTGCCATGTATGTCAAAAATACGTATACGTAATCTGGGGCTTTCTTTATTATTTATTAAGTATCGCAGTGTACACAATTTTACGTATTTCTCTAGCCAGAAAAAGGGTTTTTTATCTGCGTAGCAAGCCGAAAAAGGCCATTTACGATACAGTATAACACGTTCACGACGGCAAAGAATTTTAGTGACTTTCCCTGGGTACAATATGGGGTCTTTTAGATCTGATGCATAACTTTATTCTGGAGCGTTAGCGGGTCGAAAAGAACTGTAGAGTATGCACTTGTTTAAATGTCACTATCTTTGTAATTATGATGATTAATGCGTATGTTTTTATAGTAATATATTCTCAATTAGCCAAAGTATGTTACCTTGTAGTCGCAGGTTAATTCACTTTATGGTTTGTTTGCAAATAGAGGAACAATCTGTCGGATCTTATCGGCCCGCTATCCGCACTGGTTGTCTATAGTATCGATAACTCTTTAGTGTTGGAGGCAAAAATAAAATATCGATATCGAAACAATGACAATTTTTATGATGACAATTACACTTATATAACTAATATGATACATTATAATACTATTTGGCTTTACTAAATGTTGTTTATTAATTTTAATGTTGGCCGTAATATTTGGCTTACCCATTATGATCTTTCTAGCAGATCCATCCACTCTTTTCTTTTTCACAGTTTCATGTTCATTCTCACTTTTTCACACATAAACAACATTTTTCTTGACCGCTTCATAATCTATAGTTTGCGTTATCTCTCACTTTGACGTCACAACCACCTACACACTTGGACTGCACTAGTTCAACTAATCTATCATCTAGTACGGCTATCGGGTCACCGGGCATCGGGTCTTTTAGATCCGATAGCCGTACTAGAAGAAAATACTTTCGTCCTGGTCGCCAACGGGTCGAAAGTAACCGATGTGCTTTTTTTGGTGTAAATTGTCTATGTTCGACAAAACATTAACAAAACACAAACTGTCTCTCTTCTACTCATACAAAATCCGAAGATATCTGTCCCGTACCAGCGTTCGGAACAGCAATTTCTTCCCCGCACCGGAGGAAAGATCTGCATCGGATATATTCGACCCGATGTCGTCGTGAACGTGATAACAGCAGTAATTTTTCTTCCTACAAAAGGTACATTGCGCGTTTGAATGTGTGCGCGCCGTGTACGAACGCACTACAAGTAAAAATAAGAATGCGTTAGAATGCTCCAATATAGTTCGTCCTTATACTTTGCTGACGATCTGGTTGAGGTACTTTGATCCATCAAGTTTACGAAATTCGTTTTGTTTAACGTTTGTTACAAAAAAGGAAACTAAATGAAAGGTTTTCTCACCCCGTAGATTGTTAGCTCTATCTATTATTCATGAAACACAAAATAAAACGGACTGTTAATTAAGGTAATTGTTTCTTATTTCTGATTTATATAAGTGAAGGGTATCTGTGTGTACTACGCCTACCTAAAGTTAAGTAGTGTAACGGCTCTTATGTTGTGCTAAGTTGTACCTTATCACTGCAAAATCTAGGAAACCTGCAACTCCAAGGTATACTAACTTAATCTATTGCGTACATCTTATTAAACAGTATGTATTCGTGATAACACCGAGTTACAAATAGCTATCTAAAAAACTTTATGTAGTAGCTCTTTAGGTATTTATCACAAAAAAGAAGTGTAGAACACCTGTTAATTACTTTCGTGTGTTCATAATCTCCTTGTAAGGTAGACTTCCGAGTGCCTGACACTGTCCCTGTATTTGCTATCTTCAATTTATAGTCCTTCATTCATTACCAATAGCAGACATAGTGTTAACGACGGCGTGTCAAACACTATGACATTTAGCTTAATTGTTTTGATGTTCTGTATTTTGAGGTGTGTAATATAGAGTACTTGTATTGTATTCTAAGGGTAAAAGGGTGGCGGTGTGCACTCCATAAAGACTAAAAGATAATGCTTACCCTCTAATTTCTACCCTATTAAGGGTAGTAGGGTTGAAATTAGTAGGGCATCTAGTGCTACCGTCCTATGACTTAAAGTAATAAATTATACAATAATAAATATCGGGGGACAATCTTACACAAATCGACTAGTCACTAACTAAGCAATGCTTGTACCTAATGCTAGCTTTCGGAGGTGTACGTGCTATGGGTTCTAGACGATATATATACTTATATAGATATATACATACTTAAATAGATAGAAAACACCCATGACTCCGGAACAAATACTCGTGCTCATCACACTAATATTTGCCCTTAACCGGATTTGAAACCGGGACCTCTAGCTTCGTAGGGGGTGCACTCCCACTGACCTAAACGTGTCAACTAGACTAAGCTCTATCTATGGAATAGGCTACTTTCCTGACAGATCAAATCAGTTACTTTTTATGAAGTGTCAAAACGCTCAGATAGTTTGAAGTTTGTATGGAATAAAAGTGAAATGACGTCATTTTACTCAAACATCAAATCATCTTCTTATTTATAGGTTTTGATCTTTTAGAAATCGTTTAAAACGCTAAATAGGTGATGTTTAGTTCATTTTTGCAAATTTTCGAAAGCTGATTTAATGGCTAGCGTGTAGTAATTTATATTGACTACAGGCAAATACCATATTGTATAGAGGTTAGTCTAGTTATAGATATCGGATGGTAGAGTGTGTTAAGATACCGCCTATCCTACGATTTTTTTACTTTCCTACCCTAGGGAGGGAGGTAGGGAGGAAATTAGAGGGTAGTAGGGAAACAGTGTATTTTTGTCTTTAGGCTGCGTTTCCACAAAAGCTGTGCGAGGCAGCGGAGCGGTGTGCGAGGAAAAATCCACCAATACCAGACCGCGCTGCGCGAGGCTAGGCACGTTGATTGGTGGGGTTTACCTCGCACCGTTGGTGGAAACGCAGCCTATGGAGTGCACGCCACTGAAAGGTGGTAATAATACAGAAAGACAGTTAGTTTAACGTAATATATTAAATTGTTCTATGATTTGTCAGTCGTTTACCACCAGCCGTGATGGCCGTAGCTGCCGTAGGAGATGTGGTGGGGCTCCTCCACGATCTTGGACACGGAGACCACCTTCGGGACCGAGACCACCTTCGGGATGGACACCACTTTCCTTACTTCCACCACCTGAGGACAAAGGGATATTTTAGAACAGCACATTTGAGGTCATAAGGGCATTTCTCCAGAAATATGTCTGCGACTCATTCATTTGTCTCCATACATTTAGTATGAAAAAGGGCCAGATGAATGAGGTGACCGCAGACATATTTCTGGAGAAACGCCCATAAAAGGTACGGAGAAAAAAATGGGGTTTTGTGAATTTGTGCCCGTTTCGATTAGTCTACTCAATGTAATAAAAACAAATGAATCTCTATAGATTTTTAAAACCTAAGTTTGTAAACAAAATTGGCATGAAGACTAGAATTTCACTCTACAACACGACCAGTTTCTGGAGTTTTTACAATCTTCTATCCCCATTAAATCCCTTAGGAGTTGATTTCGAAAGTCTTTGCCTTGGTCATTTTCTCACCGTTAGGAAGCGTGTCCTGTTTGACCATATTTAGTCCTTTTATTTTGCAGTGGTGTGGGCTATACCTTTCAAGCGTTATGCCACTAACAGTGATAATTACGCTGAATTAGAGATGTGGCTACTGATGTGCCGACGGATAGTTTCCAAAATTGTGAAACTGTCTACATGAAAAGATCTCGGTAATTTTTAAAATGTCCTATATGAAAACTGTCTTTAAATTCTCGAGAAACTTTTCAGAAATTAGAAACTTTCTGCAATTTGCACAACTGTAGATGTGGCGTTTTTCAAAATTCCCAAACAACTTGGAAATATTCCCGAACATCACTGATAATTCATTCACCTTGCACGAATTTCTTCGAAAGTCCAAGCCGTGGAGGATCAGTGGCCAGTCGGAGAGGAAGCCAGCCAACAAGACGGTAAACTTACCTTGGGCACATCGACGACCTTGTTGTAGGAGACGATTTTGTGGCTGGGCGCGATGTAGCTGATGTCGTGATGCAGGTCGTGGCTGTAGTCGGGGATGCCGTGGTAGCCGTGCGCGTAGTCCAGGCTGTAGGCGGACAGGTCGTGGTGGTCCAGGGACGACCAGCCGGAGAGGTAGCCGCGCTTGTCACGCTGGCTGGGGGCTGCCAGGGCAGCAGCCGCGAGGAGGACGATGCAAGCCTGGGGGAAACATGTGTTAAGTATCTAGTAGGGCGTGCAAAACGAATCTATCTACTATGTTCTACGATTTGTACTCGTATGTACTAATAAAGCAAATTGAACTGTTTTTCTCCAATTTGCTATACTAGTTCTATGGATACAGCAAATTGGAGGAAAATGTCCAGTTTGCTCTATAAGTAGATAGATTTTGCAGAACTGGCAAATTTGAATATGAGAGAAAACCGGTAATTTCCAGCACTACCATACTAAAATTTGCCGGTGCTGCACGTACTTAGTATCTAGCAGTGTGTAGTGACGTGGGACGTGGTAAATTGGTAGCATTTTGAGAATTGAGAGTTGAGATGTTAGAGTGCCATACGTGATCAATTTATATTCAAACGCTTTATTACACTCAATATGGTTTCGTATTAACTTTAATTATGGTAGATGTCCCAGTGCTTGGCACTTTTCCAGTAGTTGCCATATTGAATTTTTAGTCATTAGCAATAAAGGTGACAGCTGGGTGTCACTATTGGGCATTAGCGTGTTAAAAACTAAAGTGTTATGTTATGTTTAATTTTTGAATTTTTCATGTTCATTGTCTAAAACTTTTTATTAATTTAATTTAATTTTTAATTGTAAATCATTACTAATGAATGGGTAGTTTTGAAGTCAAAACAAACGCACTGTTCAAATGATGATAACATAGTAATTAGAAAACTCGTATGAGCTCAAAAGCTTTAAGTATCCTTATAAACCAAGGCAGAACATACTATAATAAAGTTTAGAAATTGTATTGTTTCCCAATTAAGTTTTGAATACTGGACGCGCTTTCCATGTATGTACTTAACTCCAACTTTATAACGAATCTTGACACTTACGAAAGATTTCATGATGTACGTTGGTTTGTGAGAGGACACTGAGCAACTGATGCTTTGGACATCTCGCCCCCTCCTTATATATGTATACAGCCGCGGCCTCGCTCGTTTTGCAAATAATTTGATAACCCTATTTACCTCGTATCTATTTTGTTACCCATTTAAGAAAGTAGACTTTATGTTGTAGAAGTTAAGGTTGCTTTTAAGGTTTATGCGATTGTGGAGATATGAGATTAAGGGAAATATGATGCGGGGTGCGTTGCGTAAGGATAATTAGATCAACTTTAACATGATCGACACATCGTTAGTTTATGGTCAATGATACACTTTATTTATAAGCCTTTTATTGCAATGTTTATAACCGACTTTACAAAATAAAGAGCAAGTTGTCTAGTGGGTTATAGGGTGATTTTCCGGTCATTAGCAGGAGTGAATGGGGTTCTGGGGAGGCTCACACTGAGCAACTTTCACTATGGGGACAACCACGAAATCGCGAAAAAAAATCTCCTAATTATGAGTTAATTGATACTTAATTGATAGTTAAGTATCAATTAGGTCATAATTAAAAGTTTTTTTTTTCGCGATTTCGTGATTGTCCCCATAGTGGAAGTTGCTCAGTGTGACCCTCCCCGTACCCCGTTCACTCCTGCTACATGACCCCAAAATCAACCTGTATTTTGTTTGAATGTTTGGTTTCTCATGACTCCGTCCGTAGTTTATGAACTAATTTGAGAAATCCTTCTGGAACGGTCGAGATTAACTCACCGTGACGTCGCCCCTGTCTGGTTCCACCGGAAGACCAGCGCTGGCTCTAGAGTTGGCATTATGCTGAGGACCTTTTTGTGGCAGCGAGATTTCTTTGTGTTTTCTTTTCTGTCTAACTTTTTACCCGACTGCGGCGAAGCCCAAAGGAGGGTCATGTGTTCTGTATGTATGTATGTCCGTTCCTATGTCCGCTCGTAACTACTCATCGGCACAACCGATTTTGATAAATGATACATCATTAGATTCGTCTTGATGGTGCGACTGTCACTGGGTATGAAGTTCGTTAAAATAAACAAAATAACGGATTTGAGGCACTTTTAAAGTGCACCGTGGTCGGGTTTTTTTTAGTAAAGTATTTTTAGTTACTCTTTCTTTCTTTATAGGATACATGAGGAATCGAAAAACGTGGATTCAATATTTGAAGTCGGTTATGTTTTGTTTAAAGTTAGATCTTGAAACTGAATCTTCAACAGATTGGGCTGAAAATATGCATATACGTTTAGTTGTGACGTATACAATGCAATATTACGATACCATCAATCCGATCTGTAGGCTTATGACGCTAGGCTTTGTCGCATCGATAAATATATTAGAAAAAAGCATCCGTCACACTTGCACCCTTGCACTTGCACTTGCATATTACTCGTCAGAACGTGGTCTAGTGCCCACCCCAGGATGTTGGGTCACCGATTCAAAATTCGTGTCATCTCAGGAGCCAGACGCCAATGTTCTTGAGTCTAAGAAAAAGGCACAGCAATAAAAACGCACGCTACACGTACGGAAAAAGCCGCTTTCTGGCCAAGTGTAGACATAAAATGATGTACACAACACGGGAGGTAACAAAGAAAGCCCTCGATCGCATATTTACGTCCCTCGCTTGCAGCTCGGGTCGCAAACATCTGCAATCTCGGCCTTAGTTTTGTTTTACCACCCTAGTTGTGTAATATACAAATTTTTGACAGAAAATGTAACGAGCACCTTCGACCGAAGTGTGGTAAAGTTCCATTTTAACATACATAATGATTACGATCGTCTCGTATGTATGCGTTTGCGCAGTGTCAATTCGTTGCGTGCGGAGAATTAGATAGTATAATTGGCCTAAAAACGGCAGAATAGTTTGTAGGATGCAACAAGTTCTTGTAAAAAGCAAATGCTTAAACAAGTTTGTGTGCTGTTTTTTACCCGACTGCGGCGAAGCCCAAAGGAGGGTAATGTGTTTGACCTGTATGTATGTACGTCCGTTCCTGTGTCCGCTCGTAACTACTCAACGGCACAACCGATTTTGATAAATGATACATCATTGGATTCGTCTTGATGGCGCGAGTGTCACTGGTTATGAAGTTCGTTAAAATAAACAAAATGGCAGATTTTATACACTTTTAAAGTGCACCGCGGTCGGGTTTTTTTTAGTAAAAATATTTAGTTATTGTTAATTGTGCAATCCTTTAGATCTATCTACTTATAATACTTGTAGCAAGAATAAGTTTGTAGACTCAAGATTTTTCCAAAAAGGTCACAACACTCCCCAGTGTTCAAAATACCTATGCGTGCGGAAATTCCCACTTCCTGGCCTGGGGGAGATGTAAAATTTTGTACTTACCGCGGGCGGTAATAATGAAAGCCTCAGATCGCATATTTATCGCCCTTGCCTTCGGCTCGGGTGTCAAATACCTGCGATCAGTGAACAAAACAAATTCCTTTTTTTAGGTTAGGTTTGTTAGTCAGCTTGTGTTCCTCAGAGCAGAAATAGAAGCCCCACGCAGCGGGGCTTCGTCGACCTGCTGGCGGGTCATAGTTGCTTAGAAAGAAAACCCTAATCAAAGCCCAATTTCATAGTTACCCTACTAAACGAACGGCCTAAGCATTAGTCAGCCATTTCATTAACTTCATAGTTGCCCTACTAAACGAACGGCATATGCATTGGTCAGCCATATCGTTAATTGATACATTGACGCATTGGCTAAATTTAATGCAGGCAGTTAACTAAATGGCGCCGTTTAGTGAAAAGGCTAGATAGTTAACCAAGTGGCTAATTAAACTAGTTGGCTGCAATATATCCATTGCGATAAAATGCGGGTTAATGCCTACAAATGTGTTTTAACGATCCGATGTCACGGACTTTTGAAATCGGCAAATTTGCCAAAATTCGCATATTCATTGCATATCGAAACATATCTCTAGCTAAGACTTACTACGCTTATAGTGTCTAATCTAATTTCAACTTTATTCCCTTGGTTTAAAGTTGAGTTTAAGTCAATTTGTGTAAGGTAAGTTAATGTTATTTGTAATTTTGACCACACTTGACTAATTAGTTTTGGTCCTTGGTAAGTATATAAACGAGTTCAAGAGCACGATTTGTTTACACGCTAAATACATAATCATGATTGATGACATGCCACGGTAACATTCGCAGATCATCACACTTAACACAAGTACAGTCAGTCAGGGCTCGGATACCGGTATTTTCTCCATACAAAAATACCGGTATTTTACCGCTCTTTTCGTTCTTTGGTTTATTATTTAATTTTTAATCGGATATTCTTATAATACGAAGTCATTATTTTCTTAAGTGCATAATTGAGCCCCACATAAAAAGCATAAAATAATAAAAAATATTAGGCTATTTCGGGGTTTTTGCAAAATACCGGCTCCAAGCCAGCAGTCATTATCAAATAGTCCAGGGCAGGGGTTCCCAAACTGTGCGCCGCGGCGCCCTGGTGCGCTGTAAAAAGTAAAGAGGGGCGCCGTGAATCGATCGTCAATCATTATCTAAGACCACAAATATTCGCGGGTAATAAAGCAACAATACCCATTTTGAGCGAACTAGGGTAGGGCGCCGTGACGAAGTACTAAACTTGTAAGTGCGCTACGGGCTGAAAAAGATTGGGAACCCCTGTCCAGGGGTTACCAATTAGTTTCTTCAGGGGTCCGATTTTTGAAAAAAATTATCATCGCGGTCCGTTTCTTAGTAATTTGCGGTACTTAAGGTCCGCACAAAATAGGTCGGCGCCATTTGGTGACCCGTGAAATAGTCTGTAACCATTCATAGCGCCACATTATATTATCACACATCTTCGTGCCTATAGCACAGAGTACTACATACCTACAGAACAGACGTCTCTCTCTTTAACAAAACTGACGTTCGGGCCCGACCACCGGATGGATCGCGCCGGATCCGACCGTCTCTCTCTATCGCATAACGCGTGCTCCTTCTGGTCGCTGGCTAAGCCCCTCCGCGGGGGCAAATTCGGTACTAGTTGCCGCGCGATGAAATCAGGCAGTCAGCCACTCCTACTGCCTATAATAATAAAGACGTGTTTCTATACAGAGTGAATTTTAAATCGTGAACCGTTATATTTTTTTTTAAGTCTATACATAGTTAACAATAACTTACAATGCTTTTAAACCTTTTTTTTTTAAAAGAACCTTAATTGTCACCCTACATTCATGTTTCGTACTTGTCATGAAAATTTCAACATTAGATATCCATCCTCCCAATATTGAAGTTGGCTGGATAGAATTTTGGCACGTATTGTCAATAAATGTCAACATCGTCGACATTGTCAACATAAGTAGGTATTTAAAAATCGTATTTACTCATAAAATAATTCAGTTTTATTACGATTAATGGTAATAAACGCCTCCACCGTTTTGTTAATAATTAATTAAGCGGGTCTTTAATTGTAATTAACACTAGTGCTCTGTATTAGTCTTAATAAGTAGCTTTACCGGTAAACGTGGTTACGTTTCACGATTTAAAATTCACCCTGTATAGGTACTTATATGGCGTTACAGATGTCAGTAACGAGTTATTGGATGCTGACTGTACAGGCATGAATACATAATGGTTATACAGGTATGTTATTAAAGCAATATACTAACTCCTTGGCCCCATTTAGACGGGGTGAGAACTCATATGCGAGTTTGATATATAACGGGCTACCCACGTACGATGAGTACAGCTGATCAATTAATCGGTGCAATGAAATGAAAATCGCATACGAGTTCTCTAAATAGAGTTGACTTCAAATCAATATATTACATGACATATGAATAATTATTAAAAAAATATAAAACGCGATTGCCTATATAGATTTTTTTATACACCTTAGGTAAGCATTTGACTTTGATCTCACCTGTTGGTAAGTGAAGATGAAGTCGATGATGGAGCATGCTTATTTCTCAATATAAAATTACAAAATTCTATAAATGAATTAGGAATAAGTATTTTAAATTGTACAAATTTAGATTTTAAGACGTAAAGATCTCGGATCTGATGCAAGGCGGGCGGTAAGAGGTCTTTAAACATAAATAATCGCGTAATTAACTACTGTTTTTGGTAATGGCAGTGTTTTCACCGCGCGGCTGAACTTCTCATGATTATTATTGTAATTGTTATGGCATTGTTATTTGCACTTAATTCAGATTAAAATGTGTATGGAATGTAAACAAGACTTTTATACAAGGTCTATGGTGTTAACCTTTTATTTATGGATGTACTTGTAAAGGAGTTTTGCAATGCGATTGGGATGTGCTTTATTTATTGCTGTGTTGCGGAAGGAAGCTTAAGTAAAAAGCGCGATTGATAGAATATTACATATCTGGCGGTAAAATAAGGAACCAAACAGATCACAAATATATGTGATGTGTACAAATAAGCCTCTGTTGACCATCCATAGACTTTAACACGTTGCATTAAAGTTTACATTCGTTTAGAAATGTACAGTTAACAGTGTGTCCTATCGTAGGTACATAATTTTAGTCTGTCCTTATAAGGGATTTTCACTCCGCATCGCGGGCGGAATAGTACATTGTGTATCTAGGGCGGTAAGTAAGGAATTACAAACGAGTGTTTGTTACAAGGCCGAGGCGAAGCCGAGGGCTTTAATAACTCGAGTTTGTAATTCCTTTACCGTCCGTGGCACACACAATGTTTTTCATCACACTTGTGAGGAAATCTAATTAATATAACCTTACTTAACCTAAATAAAATTGTAAAACTGACAGTGACATTAGTGACATATCCATTGTCTATACAATGCGAAAACGGTAAAGGCCTAAAACGGTTGATTTTATATTTGCAAAATACTGAAATACACTATTTAAACATTTAATTAATGTTACAGAAATATGTGTTTACATGTATTTGCAATAACAGTTCTCTTTAAATAAATATTTCAGTGATAAAAGTTAAAAAACGTAAGTTGGCGTTTCCTTTGAAAATGACAAATAAGAGTAAAACAGAACCAGCGTTTCAAATTTAAAAAGAAAACCATTACGCCCTAGGGCGTAATAGGTCATTTACGGCCCGCAGAACCTACGTGTAATGACACCATTTTCGAGCAAGTGTGATGAAAATGCTATTGTGGCCTGCAGTAATATTACGTACACACTACGGGCGGTAATAAAAACGGCCAGATCGCATAATTAAAGCCATCAACTATAAAGGTTTAGTTTGGGCCACAAAAACCTGTGATTTAGGACATTTTATGATATAATGTGATACGTCTTCTAGCAAATTAATTCAAGAAATCAATATATGCATAACCTACTTTTAATTAGCTTTACGAGACGTGATCTAACCACCTTAATTGTGCTTTGATAAATACTTACACAGATCGAGTTTGATACACTAAATCATTAAAATAATGAGATTAAGTGGTGTAAGAGCAATCAATTTGGAGGCGCGTCGTAAACGCGGAGCCAGTTTTGAGTTATACCTACATACTCTCATTACTTTGGGTAATGTATGGCCAAAGAGAATATTCGCGAAACAGTCGACAAAGTGGCGATCGCGGTTCAGGTAGCATTCTTATAACTCTATAAGATTTTTTAAGATTTGTGTTACTTTTAAAAATAGTATGTTTCGCTTGATTAACTGCTTTACAAACTATCTTTCCATAATATTAAGGATAGCCTTGTTGTATGTTGTCACAAGGCTCCCTACCGGGACTGGATTTAAACCAACGAATAGTTTAATACATTTATTTCGCAGATCCGATAGGCTTGTGTACGTTAGGGTAAAGTAGGTGTCGTGAGTTCGTTGATTGGAACTGGGGTAGGCCACTGGGACTCCCCTGACTCTGTCGATCTGGTATCAGGCCGGTGATGTGGACGCGTGGGGCGCGTGGTGGTGTCGGCGCGACGCTGGCCGGGGACGTCCAAGGGCTCTGGTCTCCGTGGAGGCGATCACGGCCTGCTTTGGCTGCGGCAGTCCTTGAAGGGCAGCTCCTTCAAGGTGACGGGCTCAGCTTCCCGACAGATTGCAGCCCAGGCCGTGCGCGGTAGTGTAGAAGAGATGGGACCTCTCAAGCCCAAACGTAGCACCCTGGAAATTCCGTCCGAGGCGTGAGTAAGGAAACTCCAGATCGTAGCCTTGCACCCAGCAAACACCTAGTTCCGACCAGATAATTAAGAGCAGGGGAGTGGTCTGAATCTAGTGTTTGTGGCACAAGGCTAGGTCATACAGTAATTACAAGCGGGTTAGGAAAAGAACGTTAAAATGATATTTAAATTAGTTACGTTACTATTATGGAAAACAATAGACAAATTAATGCATTAGAACACTAGGGTACGTCCAGCTATTCAGTTATAGAAACTGGAAGCTGCTAACAATTAAAACTGGAAGGAATACAATTAATTACACAATATCAAGGTAATATTTTGAGGTTAGAATTTGCACTTAGGTCGTAATTATAGTGAACTTACCGAATTACGGGCTAGAAACAATACGGCCACTAAGGCTGATTGTTTTGAGTAGAAAGAGGCCGGTTCCTTTGTTTCAAGCCGTTTTATAGGCTTTTTGAAACAAAAGATAACCGTCACCAACGGTCATTACAACCTTGCCAGTACTGTGAATACTGATTAATCTCGCTGCTCATTGCTTATGGCAGGTATTGTCTATGATACAAGAGACATCATTATTTATTTATAAAAAACCAAGAAGTAGCTATATATCTACTAATAAAAATACCTAACATATATTTAAAACGTTTTGGAAAAATAATTAAATCGAAAACTAGTGGCTCGACTAGCGCCATCTAGTGGCAACTTCTCGAACTAAGAAGTCACATCGTGACAATGTTCATGTTATGAACCATTGGCTTTGTTTCGATTTTTTCTTATTCATGTCCTTTATTCCTATGGATTTTTGGACATTAGATTCAGAAAATATACCGTTTTTATAGTTTTTTTTAACTGAATTCCAAAAAAGAGAAGGTTCTTAAGTTGCTACGTATGTTTCTAGGGCTCCACACTTCAAAAAAACGAAACTCTTACAAGATCACTTCGGTGTCTGTCTGTCTGACTGTCACAGGCCTGCATCTTTATAACCGTAATGGTTAGACACTTGAAATTTACACAGAATATGTATTTCTATTGCTGCTATAATATCAAATAATAAAAACAAATTAAAAACAAAAATAAAAGGGGGTCCCCATACAAGAAACGTGTCTCTGTCCCTCCATGACTACAAGTATAGAGAAAAATCTGAAAACTATACATTTGTAATGAAATCATAAAAATATAGTCTTAAATAAATACTGTATTTTTTAATGATTCCTTATTTAAAGTACCTACCTATTTGTACAGAACCGTCGGTGGGCGAGTCAGACTCGCACTTGTCCGGTTTTAAAAATTATCATTACCCTGGGTACATATTCATATTGGCGAATATTCAGAAGATCTCGCCTCTTTAAAATGGCATTTTAGTTTGAGGTTGAAATGAGGCGGACTTTTCTGAATATGGGGGCCAGGGAATGACGTTCTTCAAGAATCACCCTGATTTGTTACAGTTTCACTGCTTTGCGATAGTTAAGTCTACAGGATTAGAGAATAGCCCCTCGTAAAGCCAGTGCCATCAAACGGGTTGGAATTGGAATCGGTCTCGTTCGGTGTCGACACCACGCGAGTTTAGAGCGCCCGGCCTTCGGGAGTTCCTCGTAAATACATTATTTTGCGGTAAATGCTTACCAATATTATATACTAGAGGACTCGCCCGCAACCTCGTTCCCGGAGATGAATTAAGTTAAACGTCCCTATTTTGCTTAAAAAGTATCATACGTAGGTGTTAACCGCCTAACAAAAGTATAAAGGCGAACAAGTAGCCCAACTTAGGCCGTTTAGGAGCACGCGACACATACCTATCCACACAGACGAGCGATTGCGCGTCTGTGTGAGTGCGAACCATACGCGGCGCGCACACATTCAAGCGCGCGCTGTAGGTATCTTTTGTAGGAAGAAAAAAAACCGGTCAAGTGCGAGTCGGACTCGCGCACCGAGGGTTCCGTACAAAATCGACAATAGATACGTGAATAATTCAAGAAAAACTGTATGGTGGCACAAACTTAACTTTGCTCCTGTAAAACTGTTGTCCCCATACATCGACATATGCCGCGGTTAGTTTAGTAGGAGCAAATAAGGTTGTTTTACGATTTTTGCGAATTTCTAAAAAACGTTGCAAGTTAGGAAAATCTTTTTATTTTTCCTGTAATATTTAGGATAACATTAATAATTGGTAATTATTACAAATTTTTCGGTTCAGTAACTTCGGAGATAATAGGGGGGGAATAGTATTTTTTTCAACGTTTTTTATCTTAAATCAAAAACAACATGTCAAAGAAAAAAAATAAAAATGGTTTTGGGATCTACATATTAAGCCCTTTCATTTGATATCCCACTCGATATATTAGCTAAACTTTTGATTTTCGACATCCCATTTCGGTCCCCTTTAAAAAAAAGTTAAACAGGTATAAGATTTTTTTTCTGTCCCATAGACTCGGATTAGCGGTTTTTAACACTATTCCAAATTTCAAGTCGATAGCATCAGTAGATCTTGAGATATCTTGCTGTGACAGACGGACAGACAGACAGACAGACAGACAGAGTCGCACCATAAGGGTTCCTTTTTTACCATTTTGGTACGGAACCCTAAAAATACTGCTAGTATACTGTGGCCTAACCGGGGTCATAATAATTTACCCGTATACCTCATGGAAATAGGTTCAGTAGTTTTTGCGTGATGCTCGCGCATTGTTAAGCCATTTAGGGTTCAGTCTAATTTTGTCGTGTCGTGTAATACACAATCTATGAAACGACTATTGTATGGTGAACCCTAAATGGCTCAACAATTAATGTCCGTGAGTGTACGTTTATAGATAAACGTACAAACACGTATAATAGAATTATCTTATCTTTCACGAAGCAACGGAGCAAAGCGCACTGTTAGAATAAAAGCGTCTTAATTCAAAAATTGATTTACAACTGTTTGAAGTCGTTTTACGGTTGTAAATTAATTTACAATTTTTTGAATTATTAGGTTGCTTTCATTATAACGGTCGGAAAGGATCGAGGTGATTTTTTTTGTCAGTTAGCAGTGGAAAATGAATGGTTTATTTTTAACGCAAACTACAAATAAAATGTAACTACTTACGAAACTAAACTTAAGTAAAAATTTGACTCAACGTAAGAAAACAAGCCTAAAATAAAGCTAAAAATTACAAAAATTCTGCCCCCTTTGGCATGGTGCCGAATGTGCTGGCAGCGTTCATTCGCTGTATGGCGATGCTTATTCGCTGTGCGAGAATGCTGACAGCATATTGCAGCACCGCTGCAATCGACCAGCCTTTTGGATAGATCATCGAAAAGGGCATGTGCGTTGAGGCCCCACCGGCCCAGGGTCTCGACGTCGACTGGCATATAAAGTTAGTCAGTCGACAACCCTAGGTATCAGTGTAAATAATGAGGAATTAAGGCTAATCTGCGCGTCAGTGTGCAGCAACGAAGTGCAGTGCGTCATTTTACGCAAGATGCGCGCAGCCTGCACTTTACTCTTATCTCGCAATTTACTGCCATTGCTCTTGTTTTAATCGTGTTAGGGCCTTAACACACTGGCGAGTTGCGAGCGTGTTTTCATACAAAACTTGTCGCGGCGGGTTCGCCGCGGTCGAAATCTGTATGAAAACACGATCGCAACTCGCAAGTGTGATAAGGCCCTTAATCGTGTCAAGGAACTTCGGAGAGGGAGGCTAGGCTACGGCGCAATGTCATAGGTAAGGACTTGGAACAGTGGTAGTTATGCAATAACGTTCCATTCCATCTGCAAAATTTATATGATTATGGACTTCGTTTTTAAAGACAGAAGGTTGATACTTTGTTTTGTGGATTGGAACGTTATTGCATAACTACGTTCAGTTGGAACTAACTAATTTCACCTCCGCGCATTTTGCGGGTGGCACACCACTAGGTATAGGGATAGTTAATCTGAAAATTACCGTGAGTATAGGTAGTTTCACGAAAGTTGGGGTCACGCATACAACAACACTCGTGTAATACAGCGGGATTTTGAAATTACTGTACTTTTTTCGTATCGATAGCAAGTTCAATAGTGAATTGCAAGATAGACCAAAAAGTCTCGTTAAACTATACCTAAAATAAACCTTGTGTTTATTTACTCACTCATTCATTTCATTCATTCTCTTTTTTTGCAATGAGTCCTTCATGTAGCTGTGTGTGTAATCATTCACCTCACTCTCGTGAAACTGCCTATACACATAGTGTAGGGCGCCCTGTAACAAGGTGGAGTGACGACATACGAAGGGCAGTAGTTGGTGACTGGAGGAGGAAACCTGAAGATCGAGCTCAGTGGCGTGCCATGGGAGAGGCCTATGTCCAGTAGTGGACTGAATCAGTCCACTACTGGACATTAGCCTCTCCCTTTCGACCAGCAGTGGAACACTATGATAGGCTAGCAAAAAAAAATGAATTACGCCATCTCGTAGGCCGGTGGCGAGATACGATATGGTCTATACGAGGCGTTACATATTTGCGACATCTCACTATTTGTAAGTTCGCAAAGTGGTCACAAATGAGGAAGACAGCCATGTCAATTGTTCATTTCTTCGAGTAGGAAATCCAACAATCACTGCATTGCCTATGTCACCTATATGTATTATTTAGTAGAAACTCCCTCTCTACAAAATAACCATTAAATAAAATATACACTTTACTTGCAAAATAAAAAAAACAGGCCCATACATGGATAAATTCCAGTGTCATTTAGAAGTGTAGCGTAATTTACCTTTGATTTGGACATTTTGTAGGATTTTTTCAGGTGAACCTATTAATCTTACCTCCATACCGATAGGTATACTAGCATAATAATCCTAATAATTACAAGAAAAGCAAGTTGTTACTAAGGGGTCATCCATATAGTACGTTACACCCATTTGTAGCCAAATGTGACAGCCTATACTAACAAGCAAATATGTTAGGAAAAAGTGTGACTTGTGGAGGGGGGGGGGGGGGGCTAAAAGTCTGTAAAATCGTGTGGCGTACTTTGTGGATGACCACTAACACGTTAGTGCATAAAATTCCAAAATAATGTGATTATGCTCTAAGGTGCTATTGATAATCATCATCGCCCGAAAGACGTCCTCCTCAGAGGCGTGGACTCCATAAAAACAACAAAACACTGACTAGCGTCTAAGTGTAGTAGGGTAGACATTTAGTAAGGTAAGTAGTGTATTAAAATACCGCCTAGGTACCCAACAATTTTTTTTTTATGTAATAGTGAGTAAACGAGCAGACGGGTCGCCTGATGGTATGCAATCACCGTCGCCCATAGACACCTGCAGCACCAAAAGAGAATGGAATGAATGGGAATTTCTACCCTCTTACTTGTAGCGGGGAAGAAATTTGAGGGTAGGTAGTTAGGTAGTGTCTTTTTAATCGAGTTAAAAAAAAACAGGGTTATCAATTCGACAATTTGATATTTGTAATATTGTCAGAATTGCACAGTTTTTAAAATATGTTATTGTCTTTATGGTGTGCGCGCCACTAATCCTCCTGTCCGTCCAGCTGAACACATCGCTATTACGATACGAATGCAACAGCCAAGTATAACAGAAGTGATGTGTCTGTTGGTCGGTGGGCTGCGCGGTTGTGTCACCGCTACATCAGTATGGCTGACATTGGCTGCGCGCGCGCGGAAATGAGCGCGGGGTATCAATGACTCGTTACTGTAAAGTAGGTAACATGAGACTATTGAATTTCTTTATTTAAGCACTGGTCCGAACGCCAAGTCGACGAGTCAAGTTTGGCGAGTAGCATTACATTGCGGATCTGTAGGTTTATGATGCTACGCTTTGTCACGCGATAAATAAATGATAAAGCATCCGTCACGTTCTGACAATATGTGTGTGAGAGTGACGGACGCTTTATCGTTTATCTATCACGCGACAAAGCGTAGCATCATAAGATTCATAAGCCTACTGGAAAGGTCGATTGATCACACTGTGCCTGGTCAGCCCGCAATGCACTGTTTCTCGCCCAACTTTACTCGCTTACTCGCAGGCGGTGGGACCATTGGAGTGCCATATGGTGATTTTTAACCGTCTTCATAAATAGAGGTCTCTTGTTGGTGGTTTGATACCTCAGAAGTCTGTCGTTTATGAATAGATTAAAAAGGTTTTTGGTGAAAATCGTGGGAAACCGCTGGATGCGAGCATCACAATGCCGACAGTGGTGGAGATCCTTGGGGAAGGCCTATGTATAGCACTAGACGTCTTTCGGCTGATATGATTGATGATGATAGAAAAAAACGAACTTCCTGATTGTTCCCATATTTTTCAATATCTACTTTTGATACTCGGATTCGTGAGGAATTTGTGTGTATTTTAACTTTTTAAGTATCTCCACAACCTTGTGAATAATATACTCACACTCTAAATACACGTTTACTAGTAAATAAATCCAATAAACACTTCATCATCATCATCATTTCAGCCATAGGACGTCCACTGCTGGACACAGGCCTCCTCAATAGATTTCCACATGGGCCGGATAGAAGCGACCCGCATCCAGCGAGTCCCCGCAACCCTAACCAGGTCATCCGACCACCTTGCGGGTGGCCGTCCCACGCTGCGCTTGCCAGTACGTGGTCTCCACTCGAGAACTTTTCTGCCCCAACGGGCATCGGTTTTTCGAACTATGTGCCCTGCCCATTGCCACTTCAGTTTGCTTACCCGGTTTGCTATGTCGGTGACCTTGGTTCGTCTACGAATCTCCTCATTTCTGATTCGATCTCGCAGAGAGATCCCGAGGATAGCCCTTTCCATCGCTCGCTGATTGACTCTGAGATTCTTTAAGAGGCCCATAGTTAGAGACCACGTCTCGGCTCTGCAGGTCATCACCGAAATACGCACTGGTTGTAGACTTTCGTCTTCAAGCACTGAGGTATCTTGGACGAGAAGACAGTTTGCAGTTTCCCAAACGCTGCTCATCCGAGTTGGAACACTTCAATAACATAACATAGATACAAATGCTTAATAAGCCTTCTGTCCACTACACCGTATCATACTTACCATGACCGTACAGTCAAGGGCAGTAATATGTATACACCACAAACTTTCAAAAATATGTATACAGGTCTTTCCCGTACACGAGACAATAGTGTCCCGGCCCTTTGGGAGGCGTGCGCGGAGCCGAAGCCAACGCGTAGAGGCCCTTTCGACAATTTAATGAAAGGCAACGTGTACACCCAGCGGATTCTGTCCCTGCCCGTGTCACGAGACGCACGCAGAGACAGCCCCCGCCAGATGCAAGGACTATTGTTGATTGATGGAGTCTAACTCTACTGGGTTATGGTGGTGGAATTATGGACTAGCTACTGGGCTATGGATTGAGACATGACGGCGCCTGTCAGGAAAAGTGTCTCATGGCTTTCGCGGCACTGACAGACCGTGACTTGCCCTCCGCTGATGGGCCCCTGTTAAATAGCGACATTATGAGCAATGACCCAGGGGCAACACCGCTGCCGAGGGCTGCAGGGTGTCGAGAGGTGTGCTGCGCTTTCTCCGAGGGTACTCGCGGCGTTATGCCCTTTAACACTTCCACGCTCTTACAGGTCTTATTATTATGGCAGTAAGGTTTATGTATACATATTTTGGAACTTTGTGTGGATATTTATCATTGGCCTTGACTGTACTATGAACGTATTACGCACGGTATGACAAATGCTGGTCGGTGACGGAACGGGCATAGTCTCAAACTTTTCAATACAAAGAATATTTATTTTGCCTGACACGTTCATAGTACACGTTGACAGGTCATGGTATGTACGGTGTAGTGGACCTTTAGCCTCTGCTGACACATTCCCGAAGAACCCAGACTCAATACTACCAACTGGATCTCGTCTCAGCTGTCCTCCTGACCCCCTAGACTCGTATACGAGGTATAAAGTGTCACAGTGTAACGTTACGTAACGCGACAGCTGTCCGCGCGTGCGCAGGTTCGCGACGATCTTGATCTCGTGAACTCAACACAAATTCCAGTTTTGTATAATTATACTAAGGTTGTGTTAAATTTGCTTGAAATGAGTGGAACTTACGAAATCTACGCGGGGTATTTTTTGATTTCATATAAGATACCTTTTTCTTACATAGCTATACAGAAAGATAAACATATGGGTATGTAAAATAGCTAAATTTAGTGAAGCCAAGAGGTTTTTTCCAGGCAGTCTTCAGTTGGTAAGGTAAACGTCCTAGTGTTTGACACGCTATTACCCAATAGTTGACACCCTGCTCTATTACTTATATATGACTTAAAATTCAAGATGGCAATTACTGGGACAGTGTCAACTTGTCAAGCACTCGAACGTCTATCTTATATGCATTTTCTGCCAAGTCCGTTCGCGCACAGAGGACTAAGGTATACATTATCTTGTAATAAGACAACTTAAACAGATTAAATCGCGTATATTACTAGGTTTTTTACGTCCCGACGTTTCGTAACCCTTTTCAGCGTTCGTGGTCGCGGGTAAACTGAAAAAATCGTAAATTTTCGCTGTCAAAATTACCCTCTATAAAAAATGCAAATTATAAATTAATAATTATCTTGTGTGATTTTTTCACTGGCTCCATTATTTCTACTACTTAGTGCAGTCAAATTCATAAAATTACTCACAGGTCACATTAAATATTGTGTACAATGATCACTTTTCCAATTGTAATAAGATGAATACAGATTCGTATGCAACAGACATCAACGCGCTGTTAAGTACTGCATTGTTTTTTTAAATAAAGTAAATTAATAATTCAGTCCTATTCTCCTAAGGCCTTGTGTACACATATTACTTTAAACAGTGCTTCTATGGTAGGTATGGTATACTCTTCACTGTCTGTATGAAGCCAGAAAAACTACAGTGTTTTGTAAATGAACTAACTCCTAAGCGATTACTAATAGCAATAACACGTCCAATCGTGTATTTTTTATATTAACGCAACAGTGTAAGTGTTACGGTCAAACAATTACTTAAAGTAGAATAAGTAAAGAATTGATACTTATTAATTGGTAACAACACGGTGAATAAAAAGAAAACAATATAAATAAGTGTGTATAGTTATATTTAAACACGACAAAAATAGAAAAATGAGTATCACATGTAACAAAATATTGGTAAAATACATTTTACGTATTTATGAACTTTACGTTCTGAGAAACACTTAATAATAAAGCACTTTGACTAGACACTTCACCATTTACCACCATCCCTTAGAATGGCCACCGCTCGACCACCCCTGGGAGTGGCCGTGGCTCACCTTCTTTTTGTAGGTGACCACTTTAGGGACCGTGACCCATTTAGTGACATGAACCACTTTAGGCACAGTGACTGCTTTCTGCACGTGCACTATCTTCTTGTGTGTGACATAGTGGGCGCCGCAGCCGCCGCCGCCGCAGGGCTTGTGGATGGGTGCGGAGTGGCAACCGTGGCTTCCGCACGGGCTATGGCTGATAGGCGCGGAGTGTCCGCAGCCGTAGCTTCCGCAGGGGCTCGCGTGGCTTATGATCGGCGCGGCGTGACTTATGATCGGTGCGGAGTGACTTATGATGGGCGCGGCGTGACTTACGATGGGTGCGGATTGACTGTGACCGCAACCGTGAGCACCGCAAGGACTAGAGTGACTGATTGCTGGCGCGTAGTCAGAAATAGGTGCGGAATGGAATGTAGAAGGATAGGAGATAGGCGCGGACTGGATTGCAGAAGGGTAGGAGGAGATAGGCGCGGATTGGGACCATCCTGATGCTGGTAAACTAGAGATAGGTGCGGAGATTGGCGCGGATATTGGTGCGGAGATAGGTGCTGATTGACTCCAGCCAGTTGAAATAGGTGCTGATTGACTCCAGCCAGTTGAAATAGGTGCAGAGATTGCGGGGGCTTGAGACCATCCTGATTGAGGAATCGAGGAGATAGGAGCCGAGATAGGTGCGGATATAGCGGGCTGGGACCACCCAGAAGAGATCGGTGCAGAGATAGCTGGAGCAGAGATCGGTGCAGATATGGCTGGGGCGGACTGCCATCCAGATGAAGCTATTGACGGCGCTGCCTGCGACCAGCCAGAGGATGGTGCGGAGATGGGAGCAGACCAGCCAGAGTAGCTGTTTGCAGAGGAGTAGCCGCCACCGTAGCCGCCGCCGTAGCCACCGCCGTAGCCGCTAGAAGCGCTCTGCCATCCACTGGCTCCACGCTTCACCCTCTCCGCTGATGCTAAACCCAGGAAAACGCATGTTACTATCTGAAAAGAAAAGAAGGCCGTGTAAATAAAAATCGAGAAAAAGGATGGTTCGGCCATGCCTTTGTTTTGCTTAACTTGGCGGTGGCACGGCCGTGCCCCCAGATAACAGAAGCGTTTTATGGCAGGTTGATATACCTGGCAAAGTAATTTTACTGGCAAAGTAAGTTTCTGCAATAATTGGGATCAAGCAAAAAGTAAATTTAAATTTTAATGTGGGGCCTCACCTTCGAATCAACTTTTGTGTGCTTTACTAGGTTAATGTTATGAGTCCAATGTCATGAGAACGATAATATAATAAGCATCAACAAAGGCTTCTAATATGTTAATAGTTTTGCGAGACTAATAATTAAACTTGAAGTAAACTTCCATAACACTTGACTTTTACCCCTGACTTTAACTTGAGTTTCTGTCTCTAATTAGAATTGTATTTGTGCCATGAAGCACATTGGTCAAAGTTTCGACCAAATTGTTACTGCCAGCCTGGTGGAAGGTTTGATATCGTATATGCATATTGGCACCGGAGTCGACATACCAAAGCCAATGTTCTGCCGATCATAATGTTTGATGCTAAGTCCTCAAATATTGATATCAGTTCTATTACTGTTTTTAATTTCAATTTCCAACAAGTCCAATTTTATTTAGAGTAAGGTCCTGTTTATTATTATATTTTCCTTTTTTCTGATAAGGTTTAGTTTAGCCTTAGTTTAGATTTAGATACCTGTTTTTGTTATGTAATATGTTTTTGTTGTATTTAGTACATAACTTTCCAACATGAATGATTTTTTTAGCTCCTTTATAGTCAATGTTAGAAAGAGCCAATGACTCTTATTTGCTTTGTTCAGTATTTACATATAATCCAGTTGAAATGCCATTACTGTCCATGATACTGTTATGCTGCCTCTACATGATGGCCAGCGTCTAGAGGGCATAGTGGTGACGGATGGCTTATGGCGCGTGCGATGGCCGTGGAATGGCGACGGTGTCGGTTTTTCGGCCGCACATCAAAGGGAGTGGGCCAGCGAAGGCGGTACGCATCTACACGATAGCCCATTCCATAGTGTGGACGTCAAATATCGCATGGCCATCTCGCTGGGCCAGCGATGGCCCATCGTGTAGTTGCGTATCAACCATCGCATGGCCACGGTATGGCCATATCGCTGGGCCAGCGATGGCCCATCGTGTAGAGGAGCTATTAGCCGCATTTCTGAACGCGGCCTAAGTTGTAGAGGGCGCTGCCAACCCAGCGCGCTGTTAAGCCGGCTAGCGGCGGTGCTTCGCGCCCGAATGGCGTCTCGATAGGATTTATCAATTATTGGATCGATTGTGTTTTATATTATTTATTATTATAAATATATTCTTTCCAAGTAACTAGTGCTTTTACATTTAATAATACTGACTAGTAAATATAGTATCGAAAAGCAGGATTGGAAATCGTAGATATCACAAATTTGCCGTTGTTTTTCATTGGCAAATAAGTTAGATCAGACTAAAATAAAATCAATACTTACAAGAGACCGCATGGCGTCGCCTTCCCTAATGCAGCATCCTACACATCTCTAACTCCTTTATACACAAGATGCGCTTGCGCAAGCGGCCTCGCGGACATCTGAATTATCATATTATAATACACTTAATATTCCATAATTTTCTCTGACTAATTACGAAATCTACCTTCTAACTCCTTTGTGGATGGTCAGCGATGATTCGCAAGGTTTCAATTGAAGCTTTGGTAAACAAATCGAGAGGTTACTTAACTGAACTGATTTGGAATGCGAATGTCTTTTGTATGGACAATTTTTAGTATTGAAGGATGTTATTGGCTGTTGGCCTGTTTCACGAAGCTGTAAGTATAGTAAAACTTATAGGAGACGATTAGAAGGACGGTTCATTAATCAATCTGCAAGTGCACAGGTCACCTGATGAAAAGTGGAGACAAGATCTATGATGGGGCACGAATACGTAGAAGATGTATTCACTCTTGCTTTAAAAACATCCAGGTCTATTCTCGTATTTTTAATTAGATGCAGTAAACATCACTTTGATAAAAAAGAGTGGAAAGATGTTGTGCTAAAGGATATGACTGAATGTCAGGTATCCGAGGGCGATGTCAGAGACAGAGCGAAGTGGACGAGACAAGTTCGGAAAGCTGACCACCACCATGTGGGATAATAGCTAGGAAGAGAGAGAGAGAGAGAGAGAGAGAGAGTAAACATCACTTTGATAATCGTAATAAACATTTTGTTATTAGAACAGTGGTAACTAAACGCCGCCCTCTCGCTCTCTGTGGTAGTACATGTCAGTCGGGTAAAATGTATTCGTGGGTTTTTGGGAAATAAATAATCATAAAGTGATCTTTGTATTAATTAATTACGAGATACAACACCCCAGGACCCTCAGAGCATCTAAACATTATAAGAACCTTGTCACACTTGCGATTTGCGAGCGCGCTGCGGACGAAATGTATAGGATAGAAGCGAAGTTCCATACAAATATCGCGAGTCTTCAGTATGGAAACTCGCCCGCAGCTCGCTCGCAAATCGCAAGTGTGTTAAGAGGAAACAGTAAGGTGGAGAGAATTGAAAATTAGGTATTTGTAAAATGTGTCGCTGTCCCGCACTGCCCGCCTCTCCCGCGCAGAGCGCGATAGAGACAACTGCAGCTTGGACCGAAAATACCTTTTAAAATTTCATGAAAACAACGTTTCGTTGTCCCCTGATTTCTTCCCCAAAACTTAACCTATTTAACTAATTTTTTCATTAAGCATTAAAGAAAGGCTTTGGCCGTGTTTGTTTGTCTTTTTTTTAATAATCTAGTCAAATTTGTTTTCTGGATGTGTGAATACAGCGGAAAATCTGGCATTTTTAGGGTTCCGTAGCCAAAATGGCTAAAAAGGAACCCTTATAGTTTCGTCATGTCCGTCCGTCCGTCCGTCCGTCCGTATGTCACAGGCATTTTACTCAAAAACTACAAGACCTATACCGATGAAATTTGGAATATAGATGTCTTGTAGATGCCGCAACTAAGTTTGATAGTTAAATAATAAAAATAAAAAAATCTAGGGGGGGCACTCCATACATGTAACAGAAGCTAAAAAAAAATTTTTTCACAAAATGTCAACGTGTGGTACATAGTTCGACAGCTCTTTTGAAAACATATTGAGGTTCTTAAGTAATGTTTTTGATTAAGTGAATACCTTTGGAAATAATCGGTCCGAAAGTTGTGAAAATTGTGTCCCCCCCCCTCTATCTTCTAAACCGTGTGTCCGAAAAATATAAAAAAAATTATAAAGATAACGCTCAATTAATACTATCAAAGAAAATTATTTTCAACAAGATCGGATTAACCGTTTTTGAGTTATTGCCGATAAACTGCGTTTCTCAACAAAAGGACGTAATTGCTATGAAGATACGCTCTTTTGTTGTTGTACTTTTGTTACATCGTATTTTTTACCTTATAGTTACGGCTATGGAACCCTACACTGAGCATGGTCCGACATGCTCTTGGCCAGTTATTATTTTAGGTTTTTGAAGGTTAATATCTCTTTTGAGAATCAATTTATCGTAAAAAGGAAAACATAGGAACATATCAATAGTAACCATATATTTTTGGACAAAAAATTATTGCTCTACTGGCATTATCCAGGGAGGAATCAGGGGACTACGTTTGTATGGAAAAACTGCCCTCCTGTTTCCTCATAAGACCCTTAGATGTAGGGTGAATCAACTTTTTTTTGCTTTATGCAAAAATGGCCCTTTCTCCTTATTTGTGCACCTTTTGCATGTTTTAACATGATTTAAATGGAACAAGATCTTACATCTAGAGATAGGTGAGGTAAAAATAAAACTCGTTTTTAATAAATAAATAGGGTGACCCAGCGAACGAACCCTTATTTTCATACAATAGTGGAGGACAGCTATATCCGCTGGGTCACTTATGAACAAGTTATAATAAACAAATTATAATAAAAGATATTTGCATTACGTAGCTTTTGTTATCTGTCTTTTAAATAAGGATAAACTTTACTCAAAAAATATCCGTTTAAAGATTTCCTTTCAATTTTAGTCGGAGAAGGTGAAATTTTGTCAACAAAGAAAAGTTGATTCACCCATTTCAGAAAAGCAATGTACAGTCGAGTTCATCATTATCTGAGCAAAGAACGGATCAAAAATATCTGATCTAGTTCTTATGTTTTTGACAATAGGGTCTTGATCAGATGTTTTTGGTCCAATCTTTGCTCAGATTATGATGAACTCGACGTAACTTCACAGGTGTAAATCGTTAAATAAACACTTGCAACTTTTAAAAAGCTGTCACATTACTGTATCTGACTAAAAATGTGTTTAAGATAACATAAAACTGACATTCATTCAATCAGGAAAAAACTAGTACGGAAATCACATCCGCGTCCTGTGGTCGATTTCAGTCGTTTTTCCAGCGTTTTTAGAGTTCCGTACTTCAAAAGGAAAAACGAAACCTTTATAAGATCACTTTGTTGTCCGTCGGTCTGTCTGTCCGTCCGTCTGTCAAGGCCCTTTATCTCGAGAACGCGTGGAGGTATTTAGTTGAAAATAAAACCGTATACTCAAGTCTATGGACGACCGCTTTAGCTTAGTTGGTAGTGACCCTGCCTACGAAGCAAGAGGTCCTGGGTTCGAATCCCGGTAAGGGCATTTATTTGTGCGATGAGCACGAATACTTGTTCCTGAGTCATGGATGTTTTCTATGTATTTAAGTATTTGTATCTATTAAATATATCGTCGTCTAGTATCCATAACACAAGCCTTATTGAGCTTACTATGGTGCTAGTTCGATTTGTGTAAGATTGTCCCCTTATATTTATTTATTTTATTATTTATTTATGGTCCCTTGAAGCAAAATACGATGTAAAAAAAGTACAACAACAAAAGAGCGTATCTTCATAGCAATT
Organism: Eudemis profundana; assembly: GCA_947034925.1. Taxonomy (NCBI): domain Eukaryota; kingdom Metazoa; phylum Arthropoda; class Insecta; order Lepidoptera; family Tortricidae; genus Eudemis; species Eudemis profundana. The sequence continues at coordinate 22,576,434 of OX344808.1, forward strand.
ACGTCCTTTTGTTGAGAAGCGCAGTTTATCGGCAATAACTCAAAAACGGTACATTCGATCTTGTTGAAAATAATTTTCCTTGAAAGTATTAATTAAGCGTTACCTTCGTGATTTTTTTCATATTTTTCGGACGCACGGTTTAGAAAATAGAGGGGGGGACACAATTTACACAACTTTCGGAGCGATTATTTCCAAATACATTCACTTAATCAAAAACATTACTTAGGAACCTTATAGTGTTTTTAAAGAGCTGTCGAACTATGTACCACACGTTGATATTTGCTGAAAAAAATTTTTTTTACTGTCTTTAACATGTATGGAGTGCCCCCCCTAAAAATATTTATTTTAATTATTTATGTACCAAACTAAGTAGCGGCTCATAAAAGACACCTATATTCCAAATTTCATCAATATCCATCATGTAGTTTTTGAGTAAAATGCCTGTGACATACGGACAGACGGACAGACGGACAGACGGACGGACGGACATGACGAAACTATAAGGGTTCCGTTTTTGCCATTTTGGCTACGGAACCCTAAAAAGATATGGCCGTTTATGCTGCAAGGAACGTATGTTTCGACGTTCTCAATGAGAGCAAAATGTATACGATAGGTACTTTCCGTTGATCTAGAACTGTGAAATTTGGCAAGTAATACCGTCTTACCTACTACAAGTATAGGGAATAATCTGAAAACTATACATTTGTAATAAATTCCTAAAAAATACCTACAGTCTTTATTTAAAGTATTTGTACGGAACCCTCGGTGGGCGAGTCCGACTCGCACTTGTCCTTTTTTATTTTAACTTCATAAGTGTCCCTTGATTCTTAGGTACTGTGAAGGACTATCGGACGACCACTTGATTAAATCGTGTTTAGCCTAAGTGTAGCCTTGATACCGTCTATCGTTTATGATAAAAGTTAACTGTGATCACCACCGCTTGCTGGTATGTTTGCTGGAACATGAATGAAAAAACCGACGCAGTCAAAACGCTTTTTTTTTTGGGTGGTCTGTGTCCCGTTTGGTCAAAATTTGGCCACTATGGGAAAACTATGGTTGTGCCGTGTGGAGAGAGGCACAAGTAGACTTAACTATACAACATGCCAAGGGCCCTGAAGGGGACACCTGGGACTGTGGGGGTTGCGAGTGACCTGCCAACCTTGATTAGGCCGGCTAAATGGGGTTAATGGAGCTAAGGGAACTAGTATAGGCCCCCTTACTCACTATCAAGGCCTAGCCTGCAGGCACTCCTGAATTGCGGAGAGATCGTACAGGTTGTCTGCCTGTCTGTCTGTATCGTTCTGGGCCATAACGGCCTGGTTTATAGTGCACGCGGTCAAAACGCCTTGAAATCGACCCTTTAATAATTATTCCAAACGGTATTACAATTTTATATGCGGCATTTTGCATTAAGCGGCCATAAAATACGGCTTGTTAGATAACTTGATAGGCCACTAGCGACATTAATATTTTGGTAGATGAAATTGTAGGCATACTGTGCTTATTTCCGGATATACATAAGCATGGGTCAGCAGAACAGGACATTCTTATTACGAAATGACTCAATCTTGGCTACATATTTTGATGCGTGACAAGTAAGTAAGAGTACTTTAGAGCCTTATCTTCCTTTCCTTAGGTCTCTGCACCGTATCATACCATGACCGTACTATGAACGTGTCAGGCAAAATAAATATTATTTGTATTGAAAAGTATGAGACTATGGCCAAGTAGCGTGGCGTTCGAAGAACTCGATTCCTGCCGGCTTGCCTAATATCAGGCATTCGAGCACCTTACTCAAATAAAAATGTCCGCCAAATCTGCACCGGCTTGCCCGAGGATATCTTTTACGCCACGCCACTGCTATGCCCACTAGGACGTTCCGTCACCGACTAGGATTTGTCATACTGTGCCGGGTACGTTCATAGTACGGTCATGGTATGATATGGTGTAGTGGGCAGAGACCTTCTTTCGTGTATATTTATTCCCCTTCCACGCACCGTCTAAAATAAGGTAGGGAAATAAAATCTATCATAATATTATTTCAGTAGGAGTATGATGCTACGCTTTGTCACGCGGTAAATAACGGATAAAGCTTTCATCACGTTCCAAATACCTAGTTTGTGAGAGTGACGGATGCTTCATCATTTATTAATCGCGCGACAAAGCGTAGCATCATAAGCATGCTGGCAAAAAAATCAGGCCAAAAAATTCTTTGACTTGATCGCTCCATCTGGTTGGGGCCCGACTCCGGGCTCCTTTTAGGGTTGCCAGATTGAATGACCCTATTTTCGGCAGAAAAAAAAAATATTTCTGGATTTTGAGACTTTGGACGGGATACGCCCCGCGCGCTCGACGCTAGATTTTAAATTTTCTTTAGCCTGAAAGAGCAGAAATTTTCGCTGGCCGGACCATCTCGAGTTGACAGAGTAAGTTTATTAAAATGAAGTCGTTTTTCGGGAGATTGTCTTCTTTATCGGGAGTCGGCAGTACATACAAAAATTCGGGAGAATCCCGCTAAATCCCGACCATCTGGCAATCCTAGCTCCTTTACCCTCCGTGTTTCCAACAATGATAATCTTCAGTTTGCCCGGTTGGTTCAGGCCACGCACGTTCCATGTCCCAATGCGATGTGGGAATTAATGGTTTTGGTGTCACCAGTAATAGAATTATGCCTTATGGTATTTGCCCAAAAAATAGTTTTATTCCTCCATTCTATAACTTCGTATAATACCCATTGACATCTGAGAGAAATACCTAAGAGACTTATGACTTCAGATGTAAGATAATACCGCAACGCCAATAAAATAGCTGCAAATTAATATCATTAAGCTACGTGTGGTAGCATAACGTCGGTTAATTGGTGGCTTGTTTGATGCGCATGAGTCGATCAAAGCGCAGGCGCGGTGATGGGATGCTAATGTATTCTGAGTCCGTGGGCGAGGCGAGGCATAGTGCTGCGCTAAATTAGATAATTTAAACTTGTCGTTATTTTGATTCTTAGAGTTATTTCATACACTTTTTATTCAATTTGTTTTTTCTTTTAGTTTTCATTGATAATGGAATCGTTAAATGTTTAGTCTTAGTTCTCATCATTCAACCTGTACACGATCATTACGGCTCGATTTCTGTTCTTTAAGTTAACGTTTACATACAAATTGTTTAGTGTCTTTAGACCAGTGTTTTACAAACTATTTCATGGCACGACCCCCTTTGTATTCGAAAATATTTCACGACCTTCGTTGAGGATAGGGTATCCTCCACGATTTCTAACCTGAATTTTATTCCGTTACACTTTGGAGCTTTTTTTTTTGTTTTTCCTTTTTGCCTAAGGTTTCTCGAACCTCGCGACCCCCTTCGAGAGGCTCTGCGACCCCCCAAGGGGTCGCGACCCACACTTTGAAAAACACTGCTTTAGACAACGTGAAATTTGTGCCCCGTCACCGAACCTAAATCTATCTACTTAATAAACAAAATGACTGAAAAAAAAAATTACACTTTCACATTTTTCACCCATTGTTAAAACAAAACCCCTTCTTTTCCCGACCGTCGCACACGTCTGAAACGTCGAGGTAAATAAATCGTGCTTGTACGCAGTACGGTTTTATAATAATGAGTGTATATATAGGTTTATATATCTATTTATTTATGTATGTTTATGCCCCTGCGGTTATTTATTTTTGGTACCAAATTAGCCCTCGCTCTTGTTACCCTTCGCACCACCTACTGTTTTTTGGTTTATTTTTGTGTCAATTCCGCTACCTAAAGGCTGTCTGGAAGAGATCGCTCTTAAGCGATAAGACCGCCTGTTGTCTACCTTTTTAAATTGTTCTAATTATGTAAGCACCTCTTGTAATGTTTTTTTCTGGTGTGCAATAAAGTATACTTGTATTGTATTGTATTGTGTATATAAAGTTTTTTAATTCGATAATTTTCAAGTGGATACAACACTGTGACCTTACTCATCGTATTGTTTCATATTATTCCGATAATTTCCCAATCACAGCCGCACCGTGCCTTAAGCACCATTTGGCATAAACGTAATCGTAAGATTGCAATTTGTTCACCTTAAAATGCAATTCCATATATGTTTTGGGTTTTATTAAAGTTTTTTTTTATACTTAATTCGTCCTTAATTTTGCAGTTAAATTAATTTAACGTACTTTTAATTTATTTGAAGGTATTCTTGAAGGTAACAAGGTTTTTGTAAATTTTACTTAACTCCAGAACATTAGTCAAGGGCAAAGATAAATATCCCCACAAAGTTCCGAAATATGTATACATACCCCTTACTGCCATAATAATAAGGTTTGTGTATAACATAGTCATTTAAGTTGTTTGTTACTAACAAAATATGGATTTTTAATTGTCCGACATAAACGATTTATATATATATATATGTATATATATTTATATTTTGGAACTCTGTGTGGATATTTATCTTGGCCCTTGACTACCTATCACAATCATTATAAAAAAACATTTCAAAGACCTAAAAGATCAATCACCTAAAAGACGATCGTTATTAAATCTGATATTTACAGAATTACAGGTATTTGACAGGCCATCTTCTCGCTAAAATGTTAATGCGCAGATTTACTTGAAGACTAATAGTTAGCTCTGCAAATTCAAATCTACTAGGGTGCGGTAAATTTTAATTTTAAATCAGCTCGTAAACCTGAGTGTTGGTTTGTTAAGCGTAAGATCTAATGCATTATAAGCTGCTTGTAGTAAAAATAGTTTTGGGTGTAAAATCTTACATATTGTACAAGAAATCAAAGTACATAGAAAAATTAAATGGCACTCTCCTGTGTCCAGACCGGGAATCGAACCCGATACCTCTGGATTTCCGGCCCAGCGACTCAACCACTCGTCCACCGGAGCACCCAGCAAGAGCCCTCAATTTTGCCATCTACTTTGACTGTGGTGTAATTTACCCGCATTAAAAATCCAATGAAGAAACAAAATGTTTCTTTCATATAAAGTGTAAAATTTTATACGACACGCCCAGTGAAATAATTCTGGCTCACTCGTAGAGTCGAATAAGGTTGGTAATCAGAGGCTATCATCCATGACTCAAAATAGACTATTTTCCTTTGTTTTCCTAATAGAAAGTATTACTCATATGTAAAAATTAGATACATTTTTGTTTTGTTATTAAAGAGAACATAAAGAATACCATTTTTATATTGCAAAAAGTATTTATTGGTAATATTTACATTATCACAGAATATGTATAAAAAATTCGGAATAAAAAAGTAGAACGTCTTCTTTTTTGACACAGGACGAAAGGAAACAATACAAATCCCATGAGAGGTTGCACAAATGTCAGGCTTTTCATAAAATTAACATTTCATTCCGAAATACCCCCATTATACAGCAACAATTAAGTGGAAATTTACGGCATACATCAATAAATTCATATTGATTTTAATGGTATATATTACTAAATATATCACCTGTGTGATATAAAAGAATACTGCCATGTCATTGTTATCAAAAAACAAGAAAAAACTGTCAACAATCGCTATATTTGAGTAGTTTTTCTCATCGGTCGTCCAAGAAGTACATACTACTTGATGCAGTAAAGTGCCAATGTTTTATGAAATATAAAACAAGGCAAAGGTTTTGCATGGCCTTAAAAACGTCAAAGATGATAATTTTTTGGCCGGTACTGTATAGGTTTTTTTTTCAATGACATAAAAAATACGCTTGGAACGTGTATGTAATACCTTCCAGTGTAGGTAACTAGTTATAGTAGTTATGTCCTTGTTTACACGCATTCAAAGGTTGTGGAATGCTTTTATAAATAATTTATGATAACAAAATGTATGCAACTCAAGATGTCCTCTCCGGCAATTCCACGTTGCTTCTCTGCTCATTACTGCTGTAGTCTGTTCCATTTTCTACGTCTGACAATTGAGCTGGTTTCACATTTGCTGTATAAAAGAAAAAGTCGGTCCAGTAATCAATCACTCCCTTCTCCCCTCACTGCTTCAAGTAGTGTCTACCGCAATCTCCACCCGCCGAATACCCCTTCCTCCCCTATCCTCTGGATCCCTCTCATCCCATCCCCTTTCCTCGGTGCCTCGTTTTTACCACCACCCGTTCCAACCACCGCTCCAGCCGCGTCCTCCATAGCCGCTGTACCCGGACCACCCTGGCGACGAGTAGTACCGACGGACCACCACAGGTCGGGAGTGGTAGGAGTAGGACGGGCCGCCCCACCACCCGATGTTACCGGCCGCGGCCAGCCCCAGGACTAAGAGGAAGACGAACGCCTGCAACATACAATACTTACAATCATACTTTATTACACACCAAAAGAAACATTACAATGCAAACTTTTATAAAAACAGTGGTAAACAAGTAGGCGGTCTTATCGCTAAATAGTTATTTACGATTTAAGGAATATCTTACTGAGAATGGGCAATTCCATGGCAGAATGACCAATATTTCGCTGGTTTTCTTATTGATGATGCAAATGTCTGTGTCACTATATCTAGGGATCAAAGTAATACTCATCTAGAGCAAAATTAACACTTACATTTACATCGTAATAGTACATTACACAACTAGGGTGGTAATACAAAAAAAGGCCGAGATCGCAGAAGTTTGCGGCCCGAGCTGCAAGCGAAGGACGTAAATATGCGATCGAGGTCTTTCTTTATTACCTCCCGTGTTGTGTACGTCATTTTATGTCCACACTTGGCCAGAAAGCGGCTTTTTCTGTACGCGCAGCGTGCGGAAAAAGCCACTTTATGGCCAGGTGTAGCATAAATAAATAAACAATGCGATGAAATGATAACTTTTGTTGGGCTATTCTTCAGAAATATGTCTGCGACTTATTCATCTGTCTCCATACATTTAGTATGAAAAAGGGCCAGATGAAGAAGGTGACCGCAGACATATTTCTGAAGAATAGCTCTGTTACATTTTCATGGAATAGCCTACTTTCCTGACAGATCAAATCAGTTACTTTTTATGAAGTGTCAAAACGCTCAGATAGTATGAAGTTTGTATGGAATAAAAGTGAAATGACGTCATTTTTCGAAAGCTGATTTAATGGCTAGCGTGTAGAACTTAATTTATATTGACTACAGGCAAATACCCTATTACCCGAATATGCGAAGTTATGATAAAAAGCGTTTGACTCCGTTTGTTCACGTTTTTATAAAGAAAACTATCGTGAGAGTTGAAACTCCATCATATTGAATTATTCGCTTACGTTGTATAGTCCCGAAAATTTCGTGTCGTCGAGTGTTCGGCGAGCTACGGTCACGACACGATACTGATGATTAAGAGTTCCGGGTGCGTTCGATATATGTATATCGAGAAATTTTTGGATATTCACAAAAATATAATTATGGTGTCTAATACGTTCATAGTACGGTCATGGTATATACGTTGTAGTGGGCAGAGACCTTTACTACTTATTGTTGGTGTAGTGAAAAGTACTAGGTACAAAAGGTCACAGTTTTATTGTAAGAATAGTTCCTTTGCTTCAAGGTTATACCTACGCGATTTGTAACGCCCCCGATTCATTAGACTATTGCGCCGGAAGGTTTAATCCATTTTTTATGCCATACCTGGCCATAAAGTGACTTTTTCCGCACGCTGCGCGTACGGAAAAAGCCGCTTTCTGGCCAAGTGTAGACATAAAATGATGTACACAACACGGGAGATAATAAAGAAAGTCCTCGATCGCATAATTACGTCCCTCGCTTGCAGCTCGGGCCGCAAACATCTGCAATCTCGGCCTTTCTTTGTTTTATCACCCTAGTTGTGTAATGTACTATAAAGCACTCTCATGGAATACTGGACATTGAAAATATCCATGGAACATGAGATGAATACGATAGCCTTTATAAAAATTTATAGTGCCAAGAACTGCACTTATTGGACATGGATCTGGATTTTTATAATCTGAAAAAGTTTTTAGAAGGTAAGCGTTACTCTAAAAAAATAATCATGAAATGCTAAACTCAATGGCTGATGGTTTACTCTAATTATAATAATAAGCAACCGAACAATTAAGTTCAAGAGAAACTTTAGTCAAAATCAAGGTGAAAATGCACTCACAATAATCTTCATGTTGCGCAGGATCGGAATGCAGCGCCGGCGCATCCTCGCGCTTATATACCGCCCTGCGCAGGACCTTTGCACAACTTCAACTGCCTACACCAATCCACACAAATAGGCTTAAGTGCTGCACATTTTCCCATACACATACAATTTTTTAGATAAGTAGAATGTCAGTAAGAAGAGCGTATGAGTGGTTGTTACGGCACAGACGTTATACTTTTTTGGATTCACACAGTTTTACATTTCGGAAGTGTAAACGTAGGTTTAGTACTTTTGACATCAACACTTATTTCTTTAGCCATAGAGTTCACTTTTGTATGGCTGAATAAATGTACAGCTGTTGTTGTTGACAAGTCTAATTGTAATGGAACTGGTCCGATAAGCTTTTACGCATGAGAAACTGGGCAGATGTCGAGATGACCTGGGAGATTACGGTGGGCAGATTTGTCACTGACCAGATTTTTTACATTGTACATATACATATAAGGTGTTTCCAAATTAGATGCCAATACTTTCAGACGTTAACTTACATCAAAATAATTAAGTAACTTTAAATAGGAATTAAGAAAACTTTTTATATGATATTTTTCTGTTTATTTTCCGAACAAAATAATGAAATTAAAACTCTGCCCAAACATAATTCTGTGCATTTAACTGACAAAGTGGTTATCATTTTCTATCAAGTGAGCGTGCTTTGAGTGGGTTTATACGATAATCAAAGAAGTCTTAATCGCTTAATTCTGCTTATCTAATTAACGAAGTGTTGTAAAGTGGCACAGTTTCTTTTCTAATTTACTCCAAAAACCAACATAAACTTCAAATTAGTTTTATACTTAAGTCTACTTCTAAGGACGAGTACTATCAGTATGAATGTATGACAGGGTTCCTTTTTTCTGCAGCTTTTTTTCAAAAAGCAGCGATTTGTGTCTGAAATATAAACACTAATTATAAGTGAACACTCCTTACGTTGGCTCAATATTTTCATCACAAAATCACTGCAAATAATTCCAAAATAATTTTAGAATAAATATTTTCTAGTCTCGCCATCTTATATCAAGTGCTACGAGTATGTGTTATAGTATATTGTGTCACAAGGGAGCAAAATGATGTATTTACGGCGATGGCGTACATTGAATCCTGAACGAAGCGAAGGATTCTACAATTGAATCCCGAGCGTAGCGAGGGATTCTAAAGTAGAATCCGGAGCGTAGTGAGGGATTCAAGTGTTAGCGCCCGTGGTGAAAATAATTTTGCTACCTTGTGACAGATACTGCTTTTCACACCGACTATGAGGAAAATTCAAATACAAACGCTACCTACCAAAATAACGAAATAATATATAGTTAATCAAAGAGCATCACACATTTTTAATAAAATGACATGTTAAATTTATAGTCTCTTATTATTTTATAAACCGTTTATTATTTTGTACGGACGGGACGAATTTACCACTTCCATATTATATTTATGGCCCTCGCCTGCGGCTCGGACCGCAAACATCTATCTGGGCCATTCCTTATTATACCGCCCTCTGTGTGTAATATACTAATAAAACTGTCCATGGTATGGCATATTCTAAGCAGGTTCAAACTGAAAACACCCTGCTGTCCTTGAACAGAAAAGTATCACTTTGATCCCTCTTATGAGGGAGCAAAATACTTTCTTTTGAATAGGAGGTGTGAAAAGCATATTTGCGTTAGGTATATTTCCAGCTGCTTCCTCGCTCATGGACACATCTGACGTTGAATTTCCTACAAAGGGTTTTATCACGATATTAACAAATTGTTTACGGCTTGGGCTAGCTCTATCGCTATGACTTCAATATTTTTTTTTTTTTTTTTTTTTTTTTTCCTTTTGGCGCACACGCCCTGGATGTGGGGTGTATAAGAATAAGAATAAGAATGATTTATTGCGAACTGTGTACATGGGTAGTGGTAATAAAAATGACAATTGTTTCAACAGTTGCCTATTCCAGGCATGCAATACTTAAATAATACAACTTAAATTCTAATACTGTTTCCTACACTTAGGATTCAAAAAATTCTTTTAAACTATAAAAAGCTTTTTCAGTAAGCCACTTCTTCAATTTAACTTTAAAAGTGATACCCTCCAGAGCTTTTATGTCAGTCGGTAGATGATTAAAAACTCGGATTGCCGCTACGAAAGTGCTATTTTTGTATATGGAGGTACTAATTATCGGTAATTGGATGTTATGCTTATACTGTGATCTAAGGTTACATTTGGTGGATGACAGTGTTGTAAAATAATTCGGTTGATTTTTTACAAGCAAACCAACTTCCAATATGTATATTCCTGTCAATGTAAGAAAGCACTTTTCTCGGAAAACTTGTCGTAGAGAATCTCTAATGTTCATACGATAAATAGTTTTTATACATCGTTTCTGAAGTATGAATGTTTTATTTATATCTACAGAATTGCCCCAAAAAATTATTCCGTAAGTCAATAAAGGATACACATTTCCGTAGTAGGCACTAATGACTATGTTCTCAGAGCAGGTTTCGGACAGTATGGACAATGCGTAACAATTACTAGAAATTTTCTTATTTATCTGCTCAATATGCATCTTCCAATTTAAATTTGCCAATGACGAAGTTTGGAATCAGACACGCAAGGAGAGTGTTCGGTCTATATCTATCTTTGTTGATGATCATTTCAACATTCTTATCTGGGGGCACGGCAGTGCCCCCACCAAGTCGAGCAAAACAAAGGCACGGCCGTACCATCCTTTTCTCGAAGCCATTCAGGCCATTTTCAGCCTCCCGTAATTATGTACTGGCTAAAGCTAGAACCCTGAAATTTCAGGGATATATAGGGCACAATAACACTTATATATATTCTCAATATCATTCAATTTGAACGTGTAGTTTAAGAACTATTGCATGTCAAAGTTCCTTAGTTTTTTGTCACTGACTGACTGACTCACTGATTCACTGACTGATGATCATCATAATTCTAAGGTACTTCTAGCGGACTCACAGACTCCAAATTTTAAATATAGGTAGTTTTTAGCCTATCAAGTCCTTAAAAACCTAAACATGTTGTAATTTCAGTCACAACTGCACACATTTAGGAGAGCGCGATACGTATTTTTACGGTCGAGGCGCAGACAGTACGATCCGTACTCGAGTATACTTATGTATTCTCAAAACTGTACTTTTATTTAGTTCACGGCGCGCGCACATACAGGAGTACGATGTAACTTTTCTTCTTAGGAAGAAAAATCACTGCTATTTTATTTTGCTAGTAGCAATAAACGCCAGTTCGCTTGCGACAATTGCAGGCTGCGCGCACGCATGCTAATTGCCGACGTGACGCGATCTAGACCAAGTCGGCCATTTGGGCCCAGCGCGGAATGTGAAGATTGTGAAGCATTCCCCAGAGCATCCTCGCTAAGTACCTAATAGCTTTAGCTGGTAAAGGTATTCATAGTAATAAAACAACTTAAACGGATTAAATCGCGTATATTACTACATTTTTAAGTCCCGACGTTTCGTAACCCTTTTCAGCGTTCGTGGTCGCGGGTAGACTGAGAAAATCATAAATTTCCTCTGTCCAAATTACTGTTGTGCAAACCTACCCACTTTAAAAAATACAAATTCAATATTAGTGTTGCCAGATGGGCCTAATGTGTAAAGATGTTCACACACATGCCAGAAGGGCTTAAAACCTAACCTTAGAAAAAACTAGCGGCGCTTCCAAAAGGCATACTTGATAAGAAAGAAGGCCAAGGAAACTTATCAGCCACGCCTTATGCAAAACAAGAAAATAATTTAAGCAAAAGACTCTAGGTATGCTATTTTTGGTAAAACAAATCAGAAAAATTTTTTAGTGTTGCCAGACGGGCCTAATGTGTAAAGACGTTCACACACATGCCAGAAGGGCTTACTATCCTAACCTTAGAAACTAGCGGCGCTTCCAAAAGGCATACTGGATAAGAAAGAAGACGCCAAGAAAACTTATCAGCCTTGCCTTATGCAAAAAAGAACATATTTTAAACAAAAAGACTCTAGGTATGCTATTTTTGGAAGAAACAAACAAGGCAAGGCTGATAAGTTTTCTTGGCGTCTTCTTTCTTATCCAGTATGCCTTTTGGAAGCGCCGCTAGTTTCTAAGGTTAGGATAGTAAGCCCTTCTGGCATGTGTGTGAACGTCTTTACACATTAGGCCCGTCTGGCAACACTAAAAAATTTTTCTGATTTGTTTTACCAAAAATAGCATACCTAGAGTCTTTTGCTTAAATTATTTTCTTGTTTTGCATAAGGCGTGGCTGATAAGTTTCCTTGGCCTTCTTTCTTATCAAGTATGCCTTTTGGAAGCGCCGCTAGTTTTTTCTAAGGTTAGGTTTTAAGCCCTTCTGGCATGTGTGTGAACATCTTTACACATTAGGCCCATCTGGCAACACTAATATTGAATTTGTATTTTTTAAAGTGGGTAGGTTTGCACAACAGTAATTTGGACAGAGGAAATTTATGATTTTCTCAGTCTACCCGCGACCACGAACGCTGAAAAGGGTTACGAAACGTCGGGACTTAAAAATGTAGTAATATACGCGATTTAATCCGTTTAAGTTGTTTTATTACTATGAGTGATAATCGCGGAAACCGAAGACAATATTATGGTAAAGGTATTGTCAGGAGCATAAAAGCGTGTTCAGATATTTTTGTTCTCTTATATGTGTACTTAGATGTAAATGAACTCGACTGTACGTGCAACTCTACCTATTCTTGGTAAATGTTGTGTATTTTTTTTGAAAAAAAAAAAAATTTAACTCGTCAGTATTCGACAAATCTGTCATTATTTTCCACATAATTATTACGTTATTTCCATTTTATTTAAGTAGGTACCGACAATGACACATGACGAGTCGAAGAAAATGACCAATTAGGGAAATTGACGAATTAAAGATTTTGATGGCATTGACGAATTAGGGAAACTGACGAATTAACGAAAATGGCGAATCAGGGAAAATGACGAGTAGTGCACTAACTCATACGCTCCCCTGCCACAGTATGGAGTGCACTCACACGGACGCGCGTCGTGCGTCTGTGTAAATACGTTTCGCGCGCCCCTAAACAGCCGAAGTCGTACTACTTGGTTGTCTTTAAACTTTGGCAACGGGAAGGTTGAAGCGGATCGCGTCAGACACAAGGACGCCGGTCGTTGGCCTTAAGGGCCGATACAGACAGACGGACTGCAACCCAACTGCAACTCCCTACGATTTGTATGGCCGACGGCGCGTCGGCGTGCAGTTGTGATGCAGTTCCCATACAAATCGTAGGGAGTTGCAGTTGGGTTGCAGTCCGTCTGTATCGGCCCTAAATTGAGCCGACTATAGGAAACTTAATTATGAAAATGTCAGAAGGCTATACCCACCTGTCAGACGCTTTATCCCGACTTAAAATGTACATGACGCTAATGACTCTGTTTTGACTAGCCTAAAGGTCGCGCTGTGAAGATGCATATTGGTTTACTTAGATAAAGTCGCTTTGCATATTTTGCATAATCCAGATGTGAATAAATTTCATTGAAAATCATAAGTGTATGAAGAGTTTTACCATTAAATCACTGATAAACTTAACGTTTGATTTCATCGACATAGCATTTCTTCCATTTCTTCGAAACCGTTATTTTCTTGCTCGTGTTTGTTGTTAATTTATTGCCTTTTAAAAATTCGTGAACATTTTTTGATTTCGGAAGAAAAATGTCGCCGAGAATGTGAAACATTCGATAACACGACTGTCGACTGAGTGACAGGTTCCTGTACGAACACTTTTGCTTGATGCTTACCATCTACCGGGTGTGGCCTGTAATACGAGCAAAAAATTAAACCGTAGATTCTACTCCTCAAATAATAAAACTTTTGTTCAACCACTTTTTAAAAGTATGTAGTCCTTAGATTATCTCTTTTTTATACAAAGTAATTAGTATTTTCAATGTACATCAAAATCCGTCTAATTGACATTGCTTGTCAATCTTGTCACCCTACAGAACAGACGTAATCAATTTTGCAATACATTGCGTGTTCGGATAAACTTTAAAGTGTGCTAAAAATCAAACCACAAGTTATTTTTAAAAGTCGCTGAATAAAAGTTGTCTAGTTTGAGGAGTAGAACCTACGTTTAACTTTTTTGCTCATATTACAGGCCACACCCGGTACATTTGATAAAACATAGCTAGTTGATAAATGTAACTGTAAATTCTAATTTTGTATCGCCTCCCCCACAGGACAGGCAATGCCTAGTGTGGGGGTCAGCATAATGTAAAATTCTGAAATGTTATTTTTGAAAATAAACTATTTGTATTTGTATTTACACTGAAACTAATCTTATTGTACCCTGTAATGTATGCAAAATTCATCTACTGATAACGCAGTAAGTAGCTCGTCCCGTCGTAACGAGGAGCTTCAAAGCTGAGGGTGTTTAGAAATCATAAACCCACCAGGCAGAACGGTGGCAAAAGGTTTATTTGACACCTGCAGTCACAAATACGTATCTTTTGTTAGCTAGTTGCCAGCGGAGAACGGGGATTTGGACTAATGTTGAATTTTACAATAAGTATAATATAGCCACATGGATTGGAAAATACTATATTATCATAACACAGAATAAATAAATAAAAATATATAAAAGTTATAAAGTTATGAGATGACAAAATTTGTATTTTTTTTGATATTTTTTTACCGCCTTAAAGAAAAGTTAAAGTTAATTACGGAATGCTTAAATAACACTGAAAAAATAAATATATGGCAACTAAGTGCTTAAACGCTTTTCGTGCTCAAAATTAGAAAATGCAATTTTTTTTTTATACAGACTTAGTACAGCGAGGACTTCCGTTTTGTATGGGGCGTTGAAAACGTGCGGTCGGTTACTTTTGATTGCAATGGAAAAATGGTAAGTAGAATCGATTTATATCGAAACAAAATTTAGTGCACAAGCCTATTTATTTATGATTTCTAAACACTCTCATCTCCTTTAAAGGAAATGTGATGAACCTAAACTAGCAGTAACTATGTCTTTGTTTTTTTATGTGTGATCGACAAGCATTTGACCTCGATCGCACCTGATGTTAAGGTGGGTTTAGACCAAACGAATTCGAACACATTCTAACCCCACTCTACCAAATTCTTTGTGTGTACACAATGAATTTGGTAGAGTGGGGTTAGAATGTGTTCGAATTCGTTTGGTCTAAACCCACCTTTAAGCGACGATGTAGCATGCTTGTCTAGAAGTTGCCTATTCACTCTCTATTCCAAGTAGTGGAGAAAATGGCTTTTTTATTATTTTATAAACATCCTCATTGGTAGTGAAGGAGTGAGGCCGCAGCAACACTTGGTTTCCCATTGCATTGGAAATGCTCATTGAGTTAGACTATTTTCTTATCTCCAACAAATTAAAGGCTAAGGCACTTATCTCAATGTTCGTTCAGAGTAACTCTGAAGAGACCGAAGTACAGCAAAACCAAGGAAAACTGGCTAATACATTTTCTGAGAAAGCAAAGTTATTGATGAAGTCGCTGCGATATCTTGCGCAAGAGTGGATCCGATGGACGATACTCTAACCTGCTCATAACTGGGTTAATGCTATGGAGGCAAGGTCAATATTCATTGCTATTCTTTAATTTGTAAATTGATGTTTGACACTGTTATCAATAGGAAAACAATGTGGAATTTTCGAGACAGTTTTTTAGAGGTTTTCGATTGTAAGTTGTTCTTATATTTTTTTTCGGCACTGGTACCTAAATAGGTTAAGTGTTTTTATAATTATAGTTCTGTTAAGTGTCAAGACGTTTTAATTTCACTGATTGTGTGTCTTAATACAGATTAAGTTTCAGAAGATTTAATATCGTATTATTATTATAAAACCAGGAACAGGAAAAACCAAGTATAACAGTAGCTTTTGCGGTATAAATATTATTACTTGGGTTATTAACTTTCATGATGCCAGAAACTGTCACTGATCCTATCCCACCCACGTAAATATTATAAATGAGAAAGTATTTTTATTATGCTTAAACTGCTGAACCGATTTAGATGAATTTTAGTGTGAAGATAGTTTGAAGCCTTCCCAGGACCTGTGATAGTATTTATTCAAGAAATCTCTTCTTAAGGGGGTAAAAAGGGAGGGAAGTTTGTAAAGGGGATCCATCATTTGTCAAGATGATGATGGGACATACAATTCTAATTCTACGCAGAATAAGTCTTGACTAAAAGCTATAAGTAAGTGTATAGATTATGATAAAAAGAAACAAAACGTAAATTAAGAACACATTTATTTGGTATAAGAGCAGTTCAGTGGCACGCAGTCTACCACCATCCGGAGGCGTACCTCGGGGCGGCGATCCGCTTAGCGGACCATCCGGAGTGCAGGGATGACGTGCGCAGCGGAGCGGAGTGGAGCAGGGGAGCAGAGTGTAGGGAGTGCGAGGAGAGCAGGGGAGCAGAGTTGAGGGAGTGCGCAGAGAGCAGAGGAGCTGAGTGGAGGGAGTGGGAGGAGAGAAGAGGAGCAGAGTGGAGGGACGGAGCGGAGAGAAGAGGAGCGGAGTGGAGGGAGTGAGAGGACAGCAGGGGAGCTGAGTGGAGGGAGTGGGAGAGAGGAGCTGAGTGGAGAGAGTGAGACGAGAGAAGAGGAGCGGAGTAGAGGGAGTTAGAGGAGAGCAGGGGAGCTGAGTGGAGGGAGTGGGAGAGAGGAGCTGAGTGGAGAGAGTGAGACGAGAGAAGAGGAGCGGAGTGGAGGGAGTGAGAGGAGAGTAGGGGAGCTGAGTGGAGGGAGTGGGAGAGAGGGGCTGAGTGGATAGAGTTAGACGAGAGAAGAGGAGCGGAGTGGAGGGAGTGAGAGGAGAGTAGGGGAGCTGAGTGGAGGGAATGGGAGAGAGGGGCTGAGTGGATAGAGTTAGATGAGAGAAGAGGCGCAGAGTGCAGCAGCGGAGCAGAGTGGAGGTGGGAGCTAGCGTACGACGAGATACCGTAAGCGGGCGAGCTCAACAGAGGGCCGTGGCTCAGGTGCGGTGCCGAGTGGAGCGAGTGATCGCTCAGAAGGGGCGCGGAGGGCAGCGAGTGGGCACTCAGGAGAGGCGCGGAGGGGAGCGAGTGGGCGCTCAGGAGGGGTGCCGAGTGGAGCGAGTGATCGCTCAGAAGGGGCGCGGAGGGCAGCGAGTGGGCGCTCAGGAGAGGCGCGGAGGGGAGCGAGTGGCTGAGGGGCGACAGCAGGCCCCCGGGCTCGCCGTAGATGCCGGCTGACGCCGACGCAGCCAGGCACAGAAGAGCACACACCTGAAATAATATAATACCATTAGTTTCATAAACACAATACATATACAGATGTCTTTGACAGGCTGCTAGAAACGCGAGAAATGTATTGCAAAGTGATTGAAAAATTAGAATAGTGTCCATGTTTGAAAAGTCAAATGCATTGCTGAACACATCCCTCCATGATAATGCACCGCCATAGTATATGAGATTTCTTTGATCCTAAAGTGTTTTAAAGATGGTGACCATTCCTTTGAGGCCGCGGCTCTACTGAGGCGGAGACGAGCGGAGCGGAGAGGAGACGTATAGGGTCGACCACATTAGTAAAGTTGAAATCCACATCTCATCTTCATTCCGCTTCAATGGAAACAGCGAACACTAATGTGTAGAGACCGGATTTGAAGTAGCGATTTCAATAGTAATATGGATATGACTAGTACAATTTGTTAAATACATTTCATGTTAGTTATATAAGGTCTTAATTTTTAGTGTGAATTGTGCAGAAGAAATATTAAAGAAGAAGGACTTAAAAAAATAAACTATGTATATCAAAAATTAAACAAGACGATGTTTTTATTTATTATCACCATAATTTTTGCCTAATATTTACAACTAATAAATAAACAAATAATAATGTAAACTTAGCTGTAAGAAATTGTAATGACTTAGGATTATCCTGTAATGTTGCATTTTCTTTTTATTCAATTAAATCACTAAATCACAAAAGCTTCCAAAAAGATTTTTACTTTTTTGTTCCGATAAGTTACGTTATTTTTGTGTGTAGAAAAAATAATAAATTATACCAGTCATATCGATATTAATATTGAGATCGCTACTTCAAATCCGGTCTCTACTAATGTGATTGGTCGATCCCTAGACGTCTCCTCTCCGCTCCGCTGGTTTCCGCCTCAGTGGAGCCGCAGCCTAAAGATCATTTCATGTCGATCCTATGTTAATATTTTAATGTATTAACAAAGTATGCACGCGTAAATGCTCATTTACCCCTTTCTAAGCCCTTTTCAAGCACATAACGCTATAAGATGTTGTTTGCCATAAGGGCTGCTGATAATCTATTTATGGTGAGAGTTATTTCACCATAAATACTTTTTTAGTAGGTAAAACTTTCACATATCGTGTATACCTACAATTTAATTGAAAATATAGATTTTCAGTCCCGTGAACATGATATCTAGGTAGTTAAAATAACAGGGAAAGGACAGAAATGTCCAACACAGTAGCTGTGAAGAAAAGTTAATCACATTTTTAAGATTTGTAGTAGCTACGTAATGGAACTCATTTATCGGTTGTCAATTATCTCATTTGCAAATCAAGCGCCATATAGTTTATTTTATCACTGGCCGGTAAAAAAATCACTGGAAACCGTCACAAAAAAATAAAAATTCTACTTACGAAGAATTTCATTTTTCACTTGTTAGTCGGACGTTGTCAGAAACAATGTTGCCATATGTCGGTTCAGCGGCAATTTTATAGCATCACCGGACATCTGATCTCGGTGGCGCAAGGGCTCATCCCTCCTACTCTGATCCAGTTGTGGGGTAACCGTGTCGACATGTTAATGTCAATGCCACATTTAAGTTAGAATATTAATTAATTTTGTATGGCTAATTGACGAGTGTTGATGCAAAACGTCATAAACCTCGTTTGGTGCAGGCTGATTATGAGAATCTGTAAGCGGTTGCTAATTTCGAAGATTAGGTATTTTTTCTATTTGTCTGCTTATGCATCTAACAACATAGCTCAGTGACGTAGGCTCTGGCAGATAAAATACAGCCTAAACTACATTATATCGGGATGAAATTGAAGCAGAACAGATGAAACGATTTTTTTCTTTTATTTTTATTTTATTTACAAATTAATTACACAGCATGACAGGTTACTATTAAATAAATAAATAAATATTAGGGGACAATCTTACACAAATTGAACTAGCCCCATAGTAAGCTCAATAAGGCTTGTGTTGTGAATACTAGACGCCGATATATTTAATACATACAAATACTTAAATTAAATACATAGAAAACATCCATGACTCAAGAACAAATATTCGTGCTCATCACACAAATAAATGCCCTTGCCGGGATTCGAACCCAGGACCTCCTGCTTCGCAGGCAGGGTCACTATCAACTAAACTAAAACGGTCGTCTAAACTATTGCACTGTGAAATTCAGGATTTACAATAAGAACATTACACAACAACAAAAAAAACATTACACACTAGAGGGCCTGTCATCCATCATCTCGCAGAATCTCAAGTACCTACTCCTGACACACAGCCGCCCATCGCCATGCAAGTAAGTCACACTCCGGTGCGGATATCAAGAGCGCGTTGAGTTGTGCAAGGGCGCGAAGGAATGGTGAGTTCCGGTGGGATGCTGTGCGGGCTGGAGGCACTGCTAAGAGCGCACGCGTACGCGGTCGTAAGGGAATCCTAGGGATATCCGGAACATAAAACCTTACTAGTCGCTCCACTAATTCTGGACAACTGGAATCACCGCGGAGGACGCGACATGCAACTATGAGTAAGCTAAGGTTGCGCCGGACTTCTAAAGAATTAAAACCAAGACTCCTAATTAAAAATTTTGTGGGGTATAAGAAAGGGTAATAGCCGTAGATTTTCTTGTACAGCATTCGCAGAAAAGCCTTTTGGACTTTCTCCAACAGTAACACGTACGTCGATTCGTGAGGGTTCCACACCATCGCGGACGCCTCCAACTTGCTTCTCACTAATGCATTATACAGTATTTTAACCGATCCAGGATCTCGAAAATCTCTTACGTTACGAATAACAAATCCTAGTCTGCGATGTTTTCGTCCATATTTGGTCGAGTGGCAAAAGTAGAAACTTTGCTTACTTATACTTCTGGAACTCAGTGGCGTGGCGTGAAATATATTCTTAGTAAAGCCGGAGCAGACTTGGATTACTTTTTCTTCAGGAGTAGGAGATACTCCGATCATATGCTTGAAAAAATGGGCAAGCTGGGGTTCCATGGACGCCACGCTACTGAACTAGTATCATACTCTTGCTTATTTGTTTAAGATTATATTACATAAAACTGGAAAGTACAAACGGCGGACTTAAGGCCGTAAGAGAGAGAGAGAGAGACATCACAAAGAATTACTCTTCACTATTCCGCCTCTATTGTCCTTTGATATTTTCGATTTGAAGCTTCTGTCCGTTCCTGAAGACTTAATCCCATCAAAAACATTACATGTAAAAAGAATCAAGTCTCGCAACGCAGTTATTTTACAACAAAAAAGTTTTGAGATGTAATGTTACCAAGTCAGTACCGGGAGGGTGTCCACAGAACTCGATTCCGACTTTCCTATTATTTGTAAGTTGTCTTCCTTTATTTCGTCGACCGTAGGCTGAATTAGCGTAAGGGACATTGTTTTGCCTGTCCCTTACCGTAGGTAATTCAGCCTACGGTCGACGATTTATTACATTGGAATGTGTATCCATTCTTTTCAATTTGAACTGCAAAACTAACGTTGTAATCGCAAACTTATGTGTGCAGTTGTGACTGAAATTGCTATATTTTTAGGTTTTGTGGGACTTGATAGGCTAAAAACTGACTAGTAGTTAGATAGTTTCATGAATTGTGTGCATAAATAGACCCAAAATCAGTTTCATATCTAGGGCAACAAAACCACTGTAGACCAGTATTACCAACGATATAAGTAATCTGAAGTCGATTCATCGTCCTTCAGCGAATATCTATTCCAGTAACTTAAAGATAAGTACACATAAACCTGTCAGATGTAATCAAAGCCGTTTGCCGTTGGTGCGCGGTATATGCCGCCCTGCGGCGTTTCCCACGTTTGTTCCGAATAGACCCGGGTCCGTGACAAGATACCTTACGCCGTCTAACACTCAACTGGCTTACGTGCAGTGGCGTGTACTCCATAAACACAAAATGACACTGCCTATGCCTACCCTGTCATTTGATCCCTACTATAAAGGAATTATGCCAAACAACGCATTCTTTCGTATTTTGGTCACATAATGCGCAGAGGCGACGAAAACGTCGTCCTCCAAATTCTAAAAGGTTGTAAGAGACGCGCTGGACAGAAACCGTTGGAGGCAGATCATCCGCGACTGATGCAACCCTGATGCTGACCACGATCCTCAGACATGAGGGACCGACCCCAGAGAGAGAGATATAGGAATTAGAGGGTAGACAGTGTCCTTTTGTCTTTACAGGGTGCACGCCACTGCTTACGTGATTACTACAATTGCTACTTTTAGTAAGTCTCTTGTCGTGTCTGTATCTGTTGACTTACAGACGTTTTTAAGGAGAGAGTGAACAGGCATCTGGGTAAGCGTGGTCTTGCCGTTGCTTACCAATAAGTCAAACCAAAATGAAGTTAAATTTTTTGTAAACCATGTCCATCGAACCTAATATCCACCGGACAACTTTTTATTGGTGTTTAGTCTACTTCCCTTAAGCAAATCGCACTTCTACATGTTACGTTACGTGATAATTCAGAATTTTAGAGAATATACGCAAGAAGCCGATGGCAATCGGGATGTATTGACTGCAGGTGCAAAATGCATGTCAAACTAAATACATTATTCAGAACCGCTTTGTTTGCACGCCTAATAAATAGTCTACAGAGTGGTTCTAATATAATTAGTGCAATTTAAATCTAGCCCTATAATTAACAGGTATCCAATAAAACCAAGATATTATTGGACACCTGTTAATTATTTGAAATACATACCATCATGCCATTAATTTTAAGAATAGATTAAGTTTGATTTTAGGTTTGGTTAACAATCAACTTTATGAGACTAACACCACGGTTTATATTCCAATAATTTAAATATTGTTAGTTAGTGAGTTTTGGTTTTCATCCGACGATATCGTAACGTAGGTTTTCTTTGATGGGCTTCTAGTCTACTCGCCCGCGATGCAAATGCGCCGGCTCGATAAATTACTGTCAAAATATGATTTTCATATATTATTGAACTGGTTATCGCGTGTCGAAATATGATATGAGTAAGTACAGAACACAATGTCTATCGACGACTTCATTTCAATGTTATTGACCAGTCTGCCATTTAGTTCAGTCATTATAGATTTTGACCCGTGAATAATCAGTTCTTGAATTTTTTTTTGTAGGTCCCTCGGGGGGTAACTGGGAGTGTAAATTAAAAAAAAGACTGAATCAGGCTCCTGCGTATATTCGAAAAACGGTTTTTCTTGAATAACTCGGCCATTTATGATTTTATAGTAAAACCGTGAGAACAAAAATTATAGGAAATTTGATTTTCTACAAGTTTGGTCCTCACAATTTTTCTTCTAGGATGGATATTTTGGAAACTAAATTTGACAAAAGGTGGGAACCAAAATTGTTCAGAATTTGATTCTCTACAAGTTTAGTCCTCTTCATTTATGCCGTAAAGTTGAAAATAAACGAGATGATGAAAATATTTTGAATTTGTCGCTTTTTTCAAATTTAATTTCCTAAATATCGATCCTAGAAGAAAAATTGTGAGGACCAAACTTGTAGATAATCAAATATCCTACAATTTTTGTTCTCACAGTTTTACTGTAAAATCAAAAATGGCCGAGTTATTCAAGAAAAACCGTTTTTCGAATATACGCAGGAGGCTGATTCAGTCTACTTTTTGAATTTACACTTCCGGGGTCACTGGAAGTGTAAATTCCGAGGGACCTACGAAAAAAAATCCAACAACTCGATATTCGAACTGATTATTCACGGGTAGGGTCGGTTTTTTGGATATAATGACTGGACTAATTATTTTGTTATATTTCTAATCTGATATTACTTAACTGAATAATTTTGTGATTCAAAACCAGTTTTATGTGAACTTGAATAAAACGTTTAAAGGGCACGCTGTAGGCGTATAAATGCTGGTAGGCTTTGTCGCGCGATAAATAAATGATAAAACACCCATGTTCTGACGAGTATGTGTGTGAGAGCGACACATGCTTTTATCATTTGTTTATCGCTCGACCGAGGACCTTCAAATAAATAGCCGGACCGAGCATCGCTAAAAAAGAACTGAAGCATGTCTAATCGGCCGGCTACCTATCTGTGTGTGCTGCTCGCAATAGGAAAAAACTAGTTGGTGTGTGCGTGCGGCTCGTAAGTACAGGGAGCCGGCGCATTAGAAATGGCTTCAGTTCTCTGTTGGCGAGCCTCCGTCCGGCTATTTATTTTAAGGTCCTTGCGCTCGACATAGCCTAGCATTCTGCTGAATACGTTTTGCCTTCGTTTTATCCGTTCTACATGTTACATTCTCAGACAAAAGGTACCACTTTAGGTACCGCTTGTCAATAAGTACGATTATTCATCGCACCTGCGTACCACTAGCCTATTAAATAGTACATTACACAACTAGGGTGGTAATACAAAGAAAGGCCGAGATCGCAGAAATTTGTGGCCCGAGCTGCAAGCGAGGGACGTAAATATACGATCGAGGGCTTCCTTTATTACCTCCCGTGTTGTGTACATCATTTTATGTCTACATTTGGCCAGAAAGCGGCTTTTTCCGCACGCACACATCAACGCGCACGCTGCGCGTAC
Source organism: Eudemis profundana (assembly GCA_947034925.1). NCBI lineage: Eukaryota > Metazoa > Arthropoda > Insecta > Lepidoptera > Tortricidae > Eudemis > Eudemis profundana. The sequence continues at coordinate 22,600,357 of OX344808.1, forward strand.
GAAAAAAGCCGCTTTCTGGCCAAGTGTAGACATAAAATGCTGTACACAACACGGGAGGTAATAAAGAAAGCCCTCGATCGCATATTTACGTCCCTCGCTTGCAGCTCGGGCCGCAAACTTCTGCGATCTCGGCCTATCTTTGTATTACCCCCCTAGTTGTGTAATGTACTATATTAATCACGATGCATGTATGTTTGTGATAATCATTTGCTTCAGAATGATATATAGGCATTAACGTTCGATTACTATTATTGAGATAGAAATAAAAAAACACATATATTTGAATAATTTTATTTTAATTACTATTCAGGTCACTTAACACACTTCAATCACACTTGAGCGGAATTTCACACAACATCCTAAAGTTGGCGTCATACATAAAATATCACCACAGAGAAATTTTTTAAACCTAAGATTAGGGTGCGCTTTAACTTAAGCGAGTCTCTGGACAGGACTCAGTTCCTCCACTCCTCCCTACTCCACGTAAGTAGAAACACACCCTTAGACACAGATCATTATTGTAGCCTAGGTTCATACCCTATGTAAAGGAAGGTATATATCATAAGTGAAACACAATGACGTTTTAAAAGAAGTAGGAAAGTTGTTCAAACATTAAAATACTACTTATAGATTGATATCGGATAACGTCTTATAAGTGTGAGAGGAGGCCTAGCCCCCCACACCGTTTTTTGACGGTTTTTTGAGAACATAGAGACTAAATATCTAAGCATTACGATTTTTTGCTCCCCTCAAGTTTAAAAAGAGGACTTGATAGTTTGTTGTATGAGAAACTCATGAGTACACGCTAACGAAGTCGGTATCTAATTGATATTATAATAAAAACTCTTTATCATACTTCACAAGAAATAAATACAATTGGCATGAGTTCATGAGAAAGATTCAAATATTTTTAGAACTCCTTTTAATTACTTACTTTTTTACAATACATCATTGGCAAGGCACAAGCGTCGCAACTCGTTTCAGCTACGATAGCATCGCCGTTCTAGATCTCACGACGACATAGATTTGTATTTTGTACTATCAAATGCGTGTATCACATAGTTTTTATGACGTCGTTATAAATCCAAAATGGCGAACCCTTCTGATTAATGTTAATCTGCTGTTTTCTGCAGGCTTTCTCATAACTTAGCCGTCCCTAATACAATTTAAGCCCGTGAACTATTAATAACAATTTGGAACAATAAGGTCACGCTATGCGGCCTGTCAAAGCCGGAGCGTCTCTCTCTCTTACAAAACTGTCGTTCGGGTCTGACCTCCGGGCGGAACACACCGGATCCGACCGTATCTCTATATCGCATAATGCGTGCTCTTTCTGGTCGCTGACTAAGCCCCAAGGGGCATTTGGTTCTAGTAGACATGCGGCGAAATCGCGGAGTGAGCCAGCTCCTGGCTTAGCCCCGATTACGAACTGTTATAACTTCACGGGTAAACCTATATTAGGGTCAAAATGTACGGTTAAGTTGTGGATAGGCTTCTGTATTTAGCACCAAGGATCAGCGTAGCGGCGGTACGCCCACGGCTGAGACGGCGTGATCGTGTATATGCGGCGCTGGACGCGCGGGGTGTACACCTTTGAGTACACTGGGGGGTTGTAGATCTGCAGAATGAAATAAATGTGTGAATGAATCAGTTTATTGCGTGCTCAGGGCAGAGGACTGCAGACCGACGATCGTAGAAACACTAGAAACTTGAATGGGCGGTTAAAGTTTACCCAGGCTAGTTTTTTGCAACTCAAAGTCTGATATGTGCCTGTTTTGTGTGTTGGATTGAACGCACTACTTTTGCCAGCCAAACTCTACCAGAAACCCTAGCAGACTTTTTTTGTCGACGACTTAAGGACGCTTCAATCATGATTCATAAATGAGTTAGTCTCAATATATTGTTTCTGTACATTTTAATTGTGTAAGTAATGCCAATAATATCATCTCCAGGTGCATCGTATTGCCGGCACCAACACCGAGTACACATTGATTGCCAACGGGATGACACCTTACTTTGCGAAGTACTGTTTAGTCTCTCACCTGGTTGTACTGCGGGGTATACACGGCCGGAGCGTGCACGGTTGGAGTGTACACTGGTGGGGCGTGCACTGGCGGGGTGAACACTGGCGCCGTATAGGACGGCACCACCGGCCGGTTGTGGTAGATGACCTGTCGCGAGTACCCCGGCTGCTCCAGGTATAATGAGTGTGTGATCGGCATTAACACTGAGTACACATTGTACGACTATAGGACGACGCCTTTGGGCAGTCCTATTTTGCCTCTCACCTGGTTGTATTGTGGAGTATGCACGACCGGAGCGTGCACCGTTGGAGTGTACATTGCCGGGGCGTACACTTGTGGGGGTGTACACTGCCGGTGCGTGCACTGGCGGGTTGTGGTAGATGACCTACCGCGAATGGCCCGGCTGCTCCAGGTGGAATGTGTGTGTGATCGGCACTAACACCGAGTACACATTGTACGACTATAGGACGACGCCTTTGGGCAGTCCTATTATGCCTCTCACCTGGTTGTAGTGTGAAGCATACACGGTCGGAGCGTGGACGGTTGGAGTGTACACTGCCGGGGCGTGCACTGGTGGAGTGTACACTACCGAGGCGTGCACTGGCGCCGTATAGGACGGCACCGCCGGTGGGTTGTGGTAGATGACCTGCCGCGAGTGTCCCGGCTGCTCCAGGTGGACCGTGTGTGTGATCGGCACCGACACGGAGTAAACGGTCCGGGAGTGTGTGTCGATTTGTGTAGATTCCGGGTACTCGTATACGGGGAGCTGGAACGAAGTGGAACATATTTAAATGCTGTTGAATTTGCCGAATTGAATCTTCTGACCATATTATTAACCTAGGTAATAAGTGTTAAATCCACTACGGTACGCTTCGTTGCGCGATAAATAAATGATAAAACATCCGTTACGTTCTGCTGCGTAAGTGTGAAAGTGACGGATGCTTTATCATTTGTTTAGCGCTCAACAAATCCTAGCATCATAAGCCTGGTAAGGTCTAATGAAAGTTCCACGTCGAAGTGGCGTGCTGAGCTCAATCAAATATTCCAGTCGGCAGCAGTAACTAAGGGCATCGCTATGACGCTGACGAGACCCATGACATAAAGCAGCACTAATCACCAGGGCATTGGCAGAGCACCACCATCACCAGCCCACGTCAAGCGCCAGCAGCACGTGCATCGCTATCACGCTGACGAGCCCAACAACGTGACGCAGCACCGTGTTGCTGACCGACTGTAGCGAGCTGACGGGCAGTATGCTGTAAGGTCACTAATCACCAGGGTATTGGCAGAGCACCACCATCACCAGCTCACGTCAAGCGCCAGCAGCACGCGCATTGCTATCACGCTGACGAGCCCAACAACGTGACGTAGCACCGTGTTGCTGACCAGCTGTAGCGAGCTGACGGGCAGTATGCTGTAAGGTCACTAATCACCAGGGTATTGGCAGAGCACGACCATCACCAGCCCATGTCAAGCGCTAGGAGCACGCGCATCGCTATGACGCTGACGAGCCCCACAACGTGATGCAGCACCGTGTTGCTGACGGTCGGCTGTAGCGAGCTGAGTACCGTGCTGGATGGACGGACGACGGTGTTCACGCTGACGGGCACGGGGTACACCTGAGTGTGGGCGAAGCTGCGCTTGTCGCGGGGGACGGAGCTCGAGGCCAGCGTCGCGTACGCGAAGACTACTATCTGAAACGAAAGTTTTGGGTTACTACAGGTCCATTCATAAAAGCTGGCACGAATGGACTGAATGAGTGAATGATAATGTTTATGTGTGCATCACAAAATGATACATACAATTTTATAATGATACATATAATTAAACGACAAACCTGTTTTTAGGCAATCTTGCCTCATAACTTCGTAATGCAGTCAGCATTGTAAATTTATGAACAAACAAAAAGCGCTACCGACATAATCGCAACCTTGTTTGTACCTGCACTGACGCCATCTGACGCCGTGTATCGCGAAAATTGCAGCAAAACATCTAAATTTCGTATGAGTTTCGCATATTTTGGCCATGATTTCGCAGATACGGCATCAGTGTGAAAACAGGGTATAAATTAAATGGAAACTCTAGTAAGAAGCGAACAGTAAAATATTTATGCCATATGATTGCAGTTGCGTGCAGATTTAAAGTATTTTTTTCTTGATCTTGAATGACGATGAAGCGTTATGTACTTGTTTACAAAATGTTAAAAGCCTTCTATAAGAATGTCACTCAACAGTGACAAGTGACATTACTTTCGTTCAATCCATTCATGCCAGTTCTTGTGAATCGACCTGTACCTTGAAGTATTTTTACTGGACTTACAATACAATACAATCATACTTTATTGATCACCATTACAAAATAAAGTGATCACACCACCATAGACATTTGCTGCTACTATAGATGCGTTAACAATGCGGGACTGGAGGAAACATGATGACACCCTCTCTAAAAATCCCGTATTGTAGCGCATTGGGAAATTCTTAGTAGGAATTATACTACATTACTGCAGAGGCCGGGAAATAAGGGGTTGCCGGCCGAGTACATATAGCTGGCCGAGCGAAGCGAGGCCAGATAGTTACGAGGCCGGCAACCCCATTTCCCGCCGAGGTATGTATAGTGCTTTTCTCAAATATGCAATGACATAAATAAACTTACTAATATCTTTACTTACCCTAAATATTATTTTAATCAGAAACTTTCTATCAGAAAGTGACGTTAGTGACACTGACATATTATATCCATAGACAATGCAAATGTCACGTTCGGAAACCAAAAGCTGTTTCAGTTTACATTTTTACCGCGAATATTTAGATGAAATATTTTAAATGTGTATTCTTGTGGTTTAGTTTGCAATTTATAATAATTGGAAATTGTTTATAATGTGTTATTTGTTATGTTCATGTCAATTTTAAATAAATAAAACTGCAAAATATAGCAAAAATCGTTTTTTGTTTTTTTAATGGCTGAATGCCGTGATGCTGGGGCCCAAATAAATGTGGAATGGAAATTAAAAAAAGGCCGGCCTAGGCCGGCAATGTAAGTATGAAATTCCATTCCGTGCCAAGTGTCAAACCGCATAGGAAACGAGGTACTTTGTGGCCTATTTTTAGACACGTAATGTCAACATTTCATGCCATGTTTGAGAAAAGTAAGAAATGTCTCAGATGACAAACATGTGATCTGAGGCTTTCTTATTACTGGCCAAGGTTTGTATACTATTTTTCTGTTCGATGGAGCCAGAAAGCGGCATCTTCGTTTAGCGCAGCGGCCGGCAAGGTGACGCTTTCCGGCCGGAGGGTAGAAAAAGTAGATCATGTAGAGAGATGAACTTATCCCTTTAAAAGAAAGAAGTTGTACAGTCGAGTTCATTCACATGTACACACTTACGGGAACAAAAATATCTGAACACGACGCATCGTCAGGAGCATAAAAGTGTGTTCAGATATTTTTGTTCTCTTATATGTGTAAATGTAAATGAACTCGACTTTACACCAGTGGCTGGTTTCACTATAAGTTTAAACTAGAAACAATGTTAAAAATCACCGACTAACTTGGAGCTTTGTGGAAGGGGCTATAACCAAGTTTGGAATGGAAAAGAAAATATTGATTTTACCCTAATTATTCCTTTGCCCACGTTCGATTTCATGTTTTCCTCCAAATATTCAATAAATATGCAAAAGTTAAAATACACATATTACATACTAATAACAAAGTTGTATTGGGAATTTTATTAAACGTAAAACTTTATAAAACCAAAAAAAGATCCTCAACAGGCTTCGTCAACTTTTAACGTATAATTACAAAATAATGTCCACAAGACGCAAATTCATCAATAAAAATAGACGAATAAAAGTGGTTCTATTAGTAATGTACGACAGTTTAATTTAAAAAACAAGAAATAGTATATTACACAATTTTTAAGTTCAACTCAACAGTCTTATTTAAAATCATACGTGAAGATTTAATTAAACAGAAACTGCACATTTTCTTTGAGTTTACGTCTATTCAAACTAATTACAAAGGTATGTATTAGCAATATTTGACGAAAATAATTATTAGTGACTAAAAATATCGTAATTTTCTAACAGAGAGATGCTATAAAATGTTGTGTTATACTTAATTAATTTAAAAAACTCTTAGATACGGCATACCTATCATAGGCAGATACCTATTATTTTTCTAATACATAGTTTAAGCAGAAAAGATCCAGGGGCAGATCCAAAACACGTTGGAAGTATGTAGTGCTAAAGGACATGGGTGAGTGTCCGATATCCGAAAGCGATTTCGAAGTCAGTGGTAGAGACAAATATAGAAAGTCTAACTCACTGCCTTTTGGGACGACATCTAAGAAGAGAAAAAGAGCAGTGTAAACAGAGAAGTTGGGTGAAGATTTGAAACGCCTACTATTTATCAAACTAGTAACATACCAAAGTCTTCATGTTGCTATCGAATTGGCTCAGGCGTCTATTCTCTGCAAAATTCACTTCCGACTGAACACGACCTTGCTCGGATGCTTTATATACAAAAATGCGAATGCAGACGTCAGACCAGCCGCCGAAAATACCAGAACACAGTGAACGGAGATAAGACATGGAAGCATTCTGTCCCCTCAATAATGGCACCTCGCAAAATACACCGCGGTGGGCGGTGCTTAAAATCTATACCGGCGTCGACTTCAGTGCGATCGTGATGACAGTGAGTGACGGATGGCAAATTTTTTATTTTCATACAATGTTTTAACGTATATAACATGATTAAACATGCCTGCCTGTGCAGTGAAGTGGTGCAAAAGCCATTCCGATATTTCGAAGGATAGTGGAGTCAGTTTTCACATGTAAGTAAATGGCTAATTTAACATTAATATGCAAAATAATATTATGTCATTTTCTCTATGGGGATGATGTTATGCCAAATGAAGAACATTAATGTATTGCGTAATTGGATTTTCATATTTAATATGTATATTGTTACAAATTCCTAACTACTGATTTGGATTTTGAACTTATAATTAATAATTATGATAGTATGTTTTCTTTTATTTAGCTTTCCAAAAGATCCTGTTAGGAGAGATCTATGGAAAAAAGCTGTCCAATTTGAGAGACAGGAGAATGATTGGATGCGTAGTAAAAAAACTTTGATATGTTCCATCCATTTCAAAGATGAAGACTTCATCAAAAAAGGGGTTTACACAGCTTAATAAAACCGCCATACCAATTTGTACAGTAAGTACCTAGAATTTTTTTGGAATAAATGGCGGTTTTTGAGATGTATTACCTGTACAAAATAAAATAAAATAGTTTATCTCTGCAAGTAGGCCCTCAAGGGCTCTTTTACAAGTCTGATTCTATGTATTATTTCTTTTGGCGCTTCGGGTAGTAACCTTCTGGTGAGAAGAAGCGCCGCAAGAAACTCACCAGTTTCTCTTTTTTTTAATGTTTAAATATAACAACAGGTATGACATTATTACATTCGATTTCATTAATACGTCACAATAAACTTACACATTATTTTAATTGGCCTGAATAATTTCAGATGGTATTTTCAAGTGAAAAATCGCCGCCAACCCACCCCAATACCCAACACATCTGGTTGCAAAAAGGAAACTTTTACAGTTTATTCTCGCCTACAAGTTCAGCCAGGATCACTTAGAACTTTTTTTTGGCGTTATACGCAACCATGGGCGTTGTAACAACAATCCTAACGCTAGACAGTTTAAGGGAATATACAGAAAAACCCTCCAAAATTTGGAACTGAGCTCAAAGTTCACGGGAAACTGCATTCCCCTTGAAGACTTTCCTGTTCTAAATTGCAGCAGCTCTTCTATGAGACGTATTAATGAAACAACGCCTGGTTTTAGGTTTGATGATGCGGATAATTTTCAAGCTAACAGTAATGCTCACGGAAAGGCAAACACAGAAGAAAATAATTGTGATATATTTGCAACCATGCTTGATGCAAATACTCCATTACCTGAAACAATTGAGCAAATAATTGGCTACATAGCAGGTTTCGTCGCTAGGAAACTGAATTCAAAAATAAATTGTGTAGAATGCACAGAATCTTTGATCGCAACACAAAAAAATTATTTTCACAAACTGATATCTTTAAAAGATTTCGGTGGATTAGCGTATCCGTCAGTCAGTTTGTTTAAAATATGTTATCGATCTGAATGTTTATTACGAGAGATTATGAAAGTGCAATCAGGAAAATGTTTGACAAGCGAACATAACATGACAATACTATCGAACAAATGTTTTCAGCATATCGCTGGCTTTAAAGACACGTTTTGTTCCTTAACAAAGCACCAATCAAATTTAACACACGACGTACCGCTGATCAAGAGCATCATTCAAGAATTTTTAACAACTCGCATGCACTATATTGCGAGAAGAGACTCCTTGCTTCACTCATCTCGTCAAAAGCTAAACAAACTTACAATTTTTCGCGGAACTTAACTTCATTGTAAGTAAAATAAAATGTGGTTATAAGTATAATCGATATAGTGTATCCCAGGGAATATTCTCAATTGTACAGTTTTAGTCGTAGTATACAAAAATTAATGGTATCCAATAAGAAACAAGTGTTGTAAATATGTAAAATTGTTTTTAAAATTATTATTTCATAACCACATTTTAATCTATTTGATTCATTATTTGACTGGCACTTTAATGTATTGCATAAACCTATCCATGTCATCTGAGGCGATATTGTCAATCACCGTGTTCTTTCGTTTGTCTCTATCGCTCTTGCATATAAGAATAATAGAGAGAAAGATAGACGAATGCATGAACGTAGAGTTTTAAAATAGGATCCCTGATCAACTAAGATTGGCTAATATCTCTGCTGCAGTCCAACATTTTATTGGCCAAAATGTTAGTGAACTTAGTGATTCGTAGATATTGCCTAAATATGCGTTTCTCTTACACCTTATTATTTAGAACAGTGTGAAAGAGATGACTATTATTTCGTTTACTATTTTCGAATAAAAGCTCTGTATACATAACGTCAAATTTAAATGTGAGCGTATTTGTGTCTGTGCGCAAATTGTCCCGATAATTTGAAAGGTAATGTTCTCGCATGCTCCTTCCATGTCTTATCTCCGTTCACTGCCAGAACAGGATTCGGTCGTTGATAACAATAAAAAAAATCCTTTGCCTTAGATGCTTTTTATATGTATTTAGAGTCGTTACTTCAACATTTTTATCGTTCGGGCCGGGCCTCCTAATTTTAATGAAAATCATAAACGTACTCGAAGGAATTTCCATTGAGAAAAAGTGGCCAAGTAACCATTTTTGAGCAATGATACATATCTACAGGGTGATTTGAAATTCGACGTATTCCTTGAAAGGGGTTATTCTATAGCTTATTTGCAATGATTTAAGTCCAATAAACCAGGGGTCAAAACTTAATGGTTATCAAGTTATTTAAGTTTTAACTTTTTTTTTAAAGCCGCATTTCGATCTAAAACTGCTAATTGTGATTTAGTTTATTATTTATTATGAAACAGTTTAAGTTTTGTAATTTGTACGCGAAGTGTCATAATGTTTTTTAAGTAATGACTCGAATATTATTACTATTACAAAATTTTGAACAAAATCTAAAAACTTTTGACTTCAAAAGGTTTTGGTTGTCTTTTGGATTTTACTTAATCAGCCGTTTATTGACTATTAGATGTTGGATTTTTTCATTCCTAATATTTCAATCATAATTTAAGTAGTTTTTTCACAATTAACAGGTTTAGATCTTAAAAAAAAAAGTTAAAACTCAAATAACTTGATAACCATTGAGTTTTGACCCCTGGTTGATTGGACTTAAATCATTGCAAATAAGCTATAGAATAACCCCTTTCAAGGAATACGTCGAATTTCAAATCACCCTGTATGTAGTTCCATGGTTTTTTGGCGTTTGAGGTTAGTGTAGTCGTTGACCATTAATGGGAATCTTCTAGCGTTTCATTTCAACCGCTTTCAGTTTCCTGGGGTGGTAATGGTGATTATTTATAATTACTAGCTCCAATTACTTTCTAAAAGTCCAGTCCAGGCATTATTCAAAATCGCCGAAAATAGTAACTAGAAGGAAATTGAAAGAGGTTGAATTTTAGAACTATTCCTTTAATGCAATCGTTTTGCTGAGCATTTTAGTTGACCGTTGTTCAACATAATGTAAAATATTTTAATCCAGGGCTGGCAACTCATTACCCATTGCATGAGTTTTGCCCACGCCACGGCTTTGTCGTGGCAAAATGCTGAGTGGTGGACCTTTTGAACAGCCGTTTATTTTTATGATTTTGCACCTTGTAAATAGGTTTTCTTTCTCTCACTTATCACTACATAGTATAAAACAAAGTTGCTTTCTTTGTCTCTATGTCCCTATTGTATGCTTAAATCTTTAAAACAACGCAACGCATTTTGATGCGGTGTTTTAATAGATAGAGTGATTTAAGAGGAAGGTTTATATGTATAATACATGCATAATATAATAGAAACACCGTGCGAAGCCGGAGCGGGTCGCTAGTACCTGGGCGATTCTCCTAGCGTTTTGACCGCGCGGTTTGACAATCATTGTTGTCCGCCGATTATTTACTATAACGAAAGGACAAATCGTGACAATTTTGATAAAACTAGACTTAAACTCGGGACTGTTTTTCCGTTTCATAAAAAGTTAACTCTAGGCATCGTTTTTTTGAACAATATTTACTGAGACAATAATGACGAAAATAAAACGCCGTAAAAACGCTGAATATTGGCCCACCTAATAATTTATTGATTCTTGACTATTTTTTTTTGTAATTTACCTTTGTTATTGCTGAACTGGGCACGTCCCGGTCTATACCTTAGCGCGTATCTACCACGCGCACGCCGCACCTATTGCTATTCACCTCTGTCATTACGGTCACTCTGGTAAACAAACTGATACATTTTATTTGTACCAGGAGCTGTTCCCTAAATAATTAGTACATCTTATCTCAGCGTTAGTTTTATTCCTTCAGTTAAAATTTAATTGATGTGCAATCAAATTGAAGAAATAGTACATTACTGCAGAGGCCGGGAAGTAAGGGGTTGCCGGCCGAGTACATATAGCTGGCCGAGCGAAGCGAGGCCAGATAGTTACGAGGCTGGCAACCCTATTTCCCGCCGAGGTATGTACAGTGCTTTTCTCAAATATGCAATGAAATAAATAAACTTACTAATAACCTAAATAATATTTCACAGAACAGAAACTTTCTGTCAGAAAGTGACATTAGTGACATATTATATCCATAGACAATGCAAATGTCAGGCCACGTTCGGAAACCATAGCAAAAGATGTTTCAGTTCACATTTTTACCGCGAATATTTAGATTAAATATTTTAAATGTGTATTCGTAACGTATAGTTAAAATTACAATTTAAAATTGTTTATAATGTGTTATTTGTTATGTTCATGTCAATTTTAAATAAATAAAAGTGCAAAATATAGCAAACAACGTTTTTTGTTTTTTTAATGGCTGAATCCCGTGATGCGGCCTAGGCCGGCAATGTAAGTATGACATTCCATTACCTGCCAAGTGTCAAACTTCACTGGAAACGAGGTATTTTGCGGCCTATTATTAGGCACGTAATGTCAACATTTCATTGCATGTTTGAGAAAAACTATAAAAAAACCTAAATACCTACGCCTTACAATAAAATTATCTAATTTTGGTTTGTGGTACATCTAAATGTTTTAGTTTTAATTGATACAGATGTCCGCGGGTGTCGATAACCACTTCCCATTAGGTGGCTCGACTGCTCGTTAGCCACATAGAACTTAATAAATAGACTCGATTTCCTAAACACTAAGGAATATACGTCAAGTCAAGTGGTTATAACTTTTATAAGGAGATTTAATGGCGATGAATATCGGGTTATTTTTAAAAATCTCTATAATTAACCAATTTTTACTACCTTTGTTAGATACTAAAATAGCAAACGTACTTTTATAAAAGCTATTAATTACTAATGTATTTATAGGCTTATTAGTTACGGTATTTCTTGTTAAACCGCCTCATTTCGTCCAGTAACTAACTGTAGAGCCTGCCTCAGTGGAGACGAGTCTGGTATTTTGGTATTTATAACTGTGATGAATGTCCCAGTTTTTGACGCAAATTCAATATCAAGTTTTTTTTTATGGGGAACTTCGAGCTCGACTTATACGGTTTCCAGGTCACAGTATGTTTTTGTGACGTATTTGTGTCTCTTAATTGATATGTGCAAAAGATATTAATTTGTCTTTAGTTCATTTTCTTTTCTAAAGTATTTATGTAAGTACCATAGAGTCATCATAGAATTATAAACTTTCTAGTCGCTACCGGGAAAGAGACAAAATGACAAAAAGATTTTTAAAACGTCTTCACTTCACATAAAGTCGGTTTCAAATTTTCTTTAAACTAATTAACAGAAAACATATAGGTCGTCGCGACTTTCCTGTGGACATCACAAAATTAGGGGCTTTTAAGGCCTAACCTTCTAGCTGGACTCATAAAGGCAAATAACCGGGTCGTTAAGGCCCGGTAGGACCTGGCTCGCATTTCACATACAACTAGGGTCGGGCGGAATGCAGATTATTGCAGATTATCTTCGATTTCTAACATAAAAGTATACGTTATCAACCCAAACATGAGAGGAAACCCTGCATGACTGTGAAATCATGATTGTCAGGTATTAATTTTGTCAGAAAAGGTAACTGGTAATGAACAAAATGAAAAAAATACTTTATTTTATAGTGTTTTCGCGCTACTTTTCTATCGAGCGAAGTGTTCGCTATCGTGTTCTAAGTGAGAGGAAGCCGTAGATACAGTTCTGAATATTATTATATATGTTTTACAGTGACCTACGAGTCAAATAAGTGCTCTAAAAATGATTTGGAAACTAGGCTTCCGCGCCCGATTCTCGTCTTACCTCGCCTTAACTATTATTGTTTTGTCCACAAGAAATGCCTTGAATGACAGCCTAAGAAATCGATGCCAAATTTCAAAACTATTCAGATTATTTGGGCTGTTATTCTCAATTTCCTTGCGGTAAAAGCAAATAAATGAACACACCGCCACCATTTTTATTTCCACCTAAGTTACTGGCTCTGTTAATAGTACATTACATAACTAGGGTGGTAATACAAAGAAAGGCCGAGATCGCAGATGTTTGCGGCCCGAGCTGCAAGCGAGGGACGTAAATGTGCGATCGAGGGCTTTCTTTATTACCTCCCGTGTTGTGTACATCATTTTATGTGTACACTTGGCCAGAAAGCGGCTTTTTCCGTACGCGCAGCGTGCGGAAAAAGTCACTTTAGGCCAGGTGTGGCATAAATATTATATAATTAATGCCAAGAAATCATAAACGTAGCAGAAAATGCCAGTAGAAATCCGGTCTAGGATGAAAGGACGAACTTCTTAAGTTTCGATTCCCGCGCTAACATTCCAACGAAGACGATCTCAAAGTCCTGCGCGCCCTTGCGTCACAACTTCCATAAAAAGATACAATCTGTTTATATAATTATATCAGTTCCAAAATTAGCCGAACTGTTTACCAATGCCGTGGAATTTCACGAGGTTGACTGACCGATTTATCTCTTTGGCATTATTTCCACCGGGTAACCGTTACTTAAGAACTTGAATGGTTAAAGGAATATTAGGATATACTGAGTACTATTAATCAATGATAAAAGATGGTTTGACTGTTGTTATTCAAGACCTAAAAGTCAAAATCGTTGTTTTTCGATCATTGTCTAAATTTCTTATTATTTTGGAAGCTATAAAGACAATATGCGCTATACGCTAAAAAAAAACGGATAAGCGCGAGTCAGACCCGTCCACTGAGGTTTACGTACACATTCTTTAAATAAAGACTATATTTTTTAGGATTTTATGCCACACCTGGCCATAAAGTGACTTTTTTCGCACGCGGCGCGTACGGAAAAAGCCACTTTCTGGCCAAGTGTAGACATAAAATGATGTACACAACACGGGAGGTAATAAAGAAAGCCCTCGATCGCATATTTACGTCCCTCGCTTGCAGCTCGGGCCGCAAACTTCTGCGATCTCGGCCTTTCTTTATATTACCACCCTAGTTGTGTAATATACTATAATTTATTCGACGACCGCTTTAGCTTAGTTGGTAGTGACCCTGCCTACGAAGCAAGAGGTCCTGGGTTCGAATCCCGGCAAGGGCATTTATTTGTGTAATGAGCACGAATATTTGTTCCTGAGTCATGGATGTTTTCTGTGTATTTAAGTATTTGTATCTATTAAATATATCGTCGTCTAGTATCCATAACACAAGCCTTATTGAGCTTACTATGGGGCTAGTTCGATTTGTGTAAGATTGTCCCCTAATATTTTATTTTTATTTATTTTATTTAATTACACATGTATGGTTTTCAGATTTTTCCCTATACTTAGTTATAGTATAAGACGGTATTACTTGCCAAATTTCATAGTTCTAGGTCCTGAGTATATGGTTTTAATTTCAACTAGATACCTCCACGCGTGCCTGAGATAAAGGGTTTTGACAGACGGACAGACAGACGGACGAACGGAAAGACAGACGGACAACAAAGTGATCTTATAAGGGTTCCGTTTTTTCCTTTTGAGTTACGGAACCCTAATGCCGTAAACAACATGAATTAAAAGCTTTATGTAATTTGTTTTACCGTCATTGATAAATAGGTTCTGTGATAAATATGACCTTGTCGAAGCTTGTGCAGTGTTTGTGTGGGTGTATTACATATGTGTTACTGTGTAGATTTAATGAGGTGAGGAGGTCTCCAGAACCGTGGTTACCCTGATGTCAGAAGGACACATTAAAGATTTTTGTCAGTCTGTTTTTAGCACTTTACGAAACCTCGCGTCACTTTCCAGAAGGTCTCTCTTGCGTTCGCATTTTCTCTTACGTGAGGGCTCAGCCCTTTGCGGCCAATAGCAAAAATAAAAACTTTCATTGGTTTAACAGTTTTTTGTATGAACTAAAAAGGTTCGTGATTACGTCAACGGTACTCATTAGGTATATTTGCTTAAACTATTACGAAGAAAGACAAAAAATACGACCGCAGTCAACAGTTGTTATTTCTCTACGAGATCGATGTCGAAGTGCCGGACTTCAAGCGTACCTACTCAGATACGCTCAGGAATCGGAATCAGGTATATAGAACGGTATGGAAAATTACTACGGATCTGCCCCATGTGAGGCTCGCAGGATCACAAATTAAATCACTCTCTCTTCATAACGGAATATTGCTTCACCAGCAGCTCTTTTTTTTTAATTTAACGTTACTACTAAGTTCAAAGTTGATTTGATGGCACGAAACAAGCCATCAAATCAAGTTCGGCACGATTCGGACTTCCAATTTTGAGCTTCGAGGAACGTTCGTTGGACTTTCTTGTCTGTGTGCAAACACCCTTAATTTAGTTTCATATAAGCCAATTTTGTCAGCCAAGAAGCACACTCTCTTTGACAGATAGCTGAATCTCTGTCAGTTTTGGCCAATCTGGCAAGCCATACCTTTCGATGTGGACGCAACATTAGAACGTTTCAGTTACCACAAGAATGGCAATCGACATCCAAATGCCAGTAGACGGCGACCTATCGGCCGGCAACCTTCGCGCCCTTGGGCCCTAATGCCAACCAGCGACCTTACAATCCGCCACGTCGGCACAATGCTGAGCCAACATATAATTACGCGGTGGGAACCGAATACATTACCTCGTTGCAACCAGGCTTAGCTTTTGTTTTATGCACTTAAGTAGTTATTGTTTAAAGGCTCTGTCTGAGCTTGTAGTCGTTTCGGAGTTAGTGTGCCTTTCCAACAGAGATGTGCTATGCTACGTTGTTATGGATGCATTCACTAGGTAATAGAGTCCGATCGAATTTTCGGTTTCGGTTCCGATTTCGGCCTAGTTTCGGCTTAGTTTTGGTTTTGGCTGCCATCCGAAACCGAAACTGAATGGAAAGTAATTTTTTGGTCAGCCGTTATTAAAATTGATCCGCAAAAAAAAATCAGCAGTTAAATCATTTGGGCAGCATACAATGATTTGGCTGGCAATAAATAAAAATCGGGCGGCAACTCTTGTTCAGCAAATAATTTAAAAATGGTTAACATTTTAACCAATATTAATCTGCTTTATTTATCATTTGTCTGCCTAATAAATAGCCGAGCTGCAAAATAATTACTTGGCCGGCAAGTTTTTCCAATTGGTTACCAGAGAAAATATGCGTGGATTGCGTTTAGTTTGAAAAATCAGCAGTACTGTGGGCAGAGCGAAACAGACCACGTGACGCGAGCAGCCAATCGTGGGCGTGTTTGTTTTGTCATTCGGTGATTGTCAGCTGTCAGTGTCAAGTAGTAGTGTTTATCAATTATCAGTGATTTTTACCGTATTGCTATTTTTGAAGATACTACTTACTATAAAATGTAAAAAGCCTGCGAAAGTCCGAATCTAGGGCTCTCGCTGGTTAGGACGCGTGCTGACACTGCGCGCCCTAGAGTGTTTTTATAGAGCCGGAGGCGCGGAGGGAGAGCAGCCCTCGCCCGCCATGACGAAGCGTGGGAACAAGTGAGGCGACCAACAAGCCGAAGCTGCGGAGCCGAGCGAAGTGACCGTGCGTCGTCATGCAAGGGCGGAAGGGCTGCTGTTCCCGCAGCGCCGGAGATACGGAAAGTCAACTTTTTCAACTTTGAAGTCGATATCTCGAACATTTTTTATTTTAGAAATAGAAGTTTTTCTAATAAAATATGCTTATTTTATTGTAAACTCGAAAATTTTATTTAGATGTGCCCTTTTGCGTTATTGCGGCAGAATAGTTGCGCCCATTTTGTGCATACCAATTAGGTTTTATTGCACCTTTCATTTTAATGAACAAAATGAAATATTTTGCTTACCTACTGATTGCTTACCAAAATTTGATTAACCGTAGATCGCTTAATGCAGCTCAAAAATTTAATTTGCTGACCAAAATAATTTAGAGCAGTTCAGTATATCATTAATTGCAGCCTGATTTATAAATATTTGCTAACCATAAGTTGCTTACCAACTAGCTATTTTGGCTGACCAAATACAAATTTCTACTGACCAAAATATGAATATTTTGCTGATCGATTAAGAGTATTGTTAATTTCAAAAAGCACTGTTAATTTATTTGAAATAAGAAGTCATAATATGATATATTCATGATTACCTACTTTAAATATCAGAGACTAAATTATTTAAAACTAGAGACTCACTGATTATGATTGATATCTTTTTTCTTCTCTCGACAACATGACCTTATATGGAAGTTTCGGTTTCATTATCGGTCGAAACTGAGATGAAAGCTGAAATTCGGTTTAGGTTTCGGCCGCAGCTGACTCTTGCCATAAAATTAAGATGCCAATAATGTTTAAACCGTAAATTCTTTAAGACGACGGAAGGGAAGAACGATCTGAAAGGTAAGGAAAGACCTAGCCGTAGCTGCATAGATCAAGTGAATGAAAATACTGTAGGCTTATGATGCTACGCTTTGTCGCGCGATAAATAAATGTGACGTTCCGCAGGAAAAGGTCCCTTATGGAGGGTAGGCACTTACGTCGTGTAGCATCAAATTAATATAGGAGTGCCGTTAATAACAGCTTAAGCGCCTACCCGCCATAAGGTACCTTTACCTGCGGAACGTCACAAATGATAAAGCATCCGTCACGTTCTGACAAATAGTGTGTGAGAGTGACGGATGCTTTATCATTTATTTATCGCGTGACAAAGCGTAGCCTACTGATGTCGTATCTTATCAAAACGACAAGGAGTACAGCAAGCAAGATTGGAAGCTATTATTATTAAATTATTAAATTAATGATGATAAGGTTTTCTGTTTGGGCCGACCAACCGATCGACGCCCTGTCGGTCGCCCCAAATACCGCTGGAAAGACCTGGTTGAACCGGATCTGCGTGAGCTTGGAGCTGGTGTAAGCTGGCGAGAAACTGCACAAGACCGAGTGAAGTGGCATGTTCTTGTGTCCGAGGCCAAGACTAATTTTGGGTCCAGTTAGTTAGTTAAGGTTTTCTGTTTGTTTCAATGCTATTGGATCCGTTTCTCAAACTCGACCACTATTGAGCAGAGCTACAACCATATGTCGCGAGTTATACAATACAGACAACATACAGACATATAGAGTAAGAAGGTATGTACGGACTGCCCGAGGAAAGCGTGTCGGCCGTGTATGGGGGTAATTAAACAAACACGTCGACTAACTCGATTAAAAATGATAGACGTAACATTAGGCACCACTGGTGCCGCACTAATGCCAATAGGCCAATGTATGAAAGACCACACTGACAATCAAGCTTGTATACACCTGCACTAATATTGAATTTGTATTTTTGAAAGTGGGTAGGTTTGCACAACAGTAATTTTGACAGAGGAAATTTGGGATCCTGCCGTTTTGCCAAAATTATTTTGGTCAAATTTCATTTCCCAAACAAATTTTAGTAACTGTTTTTTTTGGCAATGCAATCTTTGGCATAATTACAATACGCAAATTTTCGTTTGGTCAAATTTTTATTCAGCATAATATTAATATGGAAAATGACATTTCGGCATTTGGTCTTTTAGCAAATGCTTTATTAAGGCAAAAAAATATTAGTCAATAAAAGTTTAGTCAAATGAATTGTTATGTCAAAACATAAAAAGTCAAAAATCGGATTTCCTTAGGTAATAAAATTTGACCAAAATAATATTGGTAAAACGGCACGATCCCACAAAAAAGGTTAAAGTTTAAGTAATAATTTTGAACAACAGCAAGAATTTTGAAGAACTGTAGCCCTCAATAAAAACAAAAACTAACATAAACAGAAGGGTAAAGGGGGTGCGTAACGATGGCTATAAAAATTTTTGGTATAATATTAGTCGCAATAACGCCTATAATGAACTTATGGTATAACGTTATTTTCATATAAAATACAATTGGCATAACCATTATTGATATAATGTATCAAAAAGTAGGTTAGGTTAGGTTTGAACTGCGTCTCCCAACAAAAACGAACTGCTATCAAAAAGTAGGTTAGGTTAGAACTGCGTCCCCTACCAAAACGAATGGCTATCAAAAAGTAGGTTAGGTTAGGTTTGAACTGCGTCCCCCAACAAAAACGAACTGCTATCAAAAAGTAGGTTAGGTTAGTAAATTATAAGGGCACAGAAGAAAAAGGGGGGACGGGGGGGCGAAGTCCCCCACAAGGGGGGCTCGGGGGGCGAAGCCCCCCGCATTAAAAAAAACTCAAGCCATAAGTTCAATTAGGTTAGGTTAGGTTAGGTTAGGGTTCGAACTGCGTCCCCCAACAAAAACGAACTGCTATCAAAAAGTAGGTTAGGTTAGGTTTGAACTGCGTCCCCCAACAAAAACGAACTGCTATCAAAAAGTAGGTTAGGTTAGTAAATTATAAGGGCACAGAAGAAAAAGGGGGGACGGGGGGGCGAAGCCCCCCACAAGGGGGGCTCGGGGGGCGAAGCCCCCCGCATTAAAAAAAACTCAAACCATAAGTTCAATTAGGTTAGGTTAGGTTAGGTTAGGGTTCGAACTGCGTCCCCCAACAAAAACGAACTGCTATCAAAAAGTAGGTTAGGTTAGGTTTGAACTTCGTCCCCCTACCAAAACGACCTGCTATCAAAAAGTAGGTTAGGTTAGGTTAGAACTGCGTCCCCCTACCAAACCGAATGGCTATCAAAAAGTAAGTTAGGTTAGAACTGCGTCCCCCAACTAAAACGAACCGCTCCCAGAACAGTAGGTTAGGTTCAAGGGAGTCCCACATAACCATCAGGGTCCGTCCCCGCACCCTGTTGGTATGCGTAACGCATTTTCCCCTCTTAAAAAAAAAAAAAGTTCATTGAATTTTGACGATACAAATAATTTTCGTAATTTTGTTTTGCGTAAAATATGTTATGCCAACTAAAACATTTGACTAAATAAAATTTGGTCAAACTACCATTTGGTGAGCGAGGCATTGCCTAAACATTCATGTGTCAAACATTAGGTTCGCGTAACAATTATTTGTGAAGAGTTAATTTGGCAAACGATTATTTGGGAAATGAAATTTTGCGAAATTTTTTTTGGAAAGTGATAATTTGTCAAACATATTTTGATAAAACATAGGTAACCCAGGAAATTTATGATTTTCTCAGTCTACCCGCGACCACGAACGCCGAAAAGGGTTACGAAACGTCGGGACTTAAAATGTAGTAATATACGCGATTTAATCCGTTTAAGTTGTTTTATTACTATGTCTCTGGATATTTTTCTGTTTATTAGGTTTATGAGACGGGACATTGAACGCTCTAACATACCTACACCATGAATTTAAGAATGGACAAGCTTTATGAGGGTCAAAATTTGATTCACTAGTTTACTAGTTACTAGTTGGTAGATGTACTAGTTTAAATCTACCAACGCTTTGGAAAGTGATATGACAGAGAAGAAACTGTTCAGTTAGTGTAAAAATAAATACTGTTACATAATTTAAAGCTTAAAGCCATTAGCTTCTCGGGGAAGGAAAAACATCGTGCGGAAAGCTACTTACATCCGCGTACTGCGAAAGAATTCAAATGTGTAGAAGTCCCCAATCCACTCTGGGCCGGCGTAGGGATTACAGCCCATTCACTCTCATCTATGAAAGTAGGCCTGAGCCCAGCAGTGGGACGTCTATAGGCTGATGATCATAATTTAAAGGTAAACGTTTCAACCGCCGTCATCACTAATCCCGATATTATCATAAAGTAATAATACATAGAGTGTCCAGTTCATACAAGTCTCGAATAGTTCGAAATATCTACAATAGATGTCTCTCGGAGCACGAATGAATAAGAATATTTTTTTCATCATTTGAAATCAAGATGTTTACCACTTTATAATGTACGACTTTAATTTATTTAGCGTAATACATCAGAAACAGACAAAAATACCCTTTCTAATATTGTAAATTGGTATGTAACCATATATCGCATACATTGATTTAAGCGTCATCTATCGCACCGGTTCATAACGGAACTAACACATTACGTGAATCAATTCTTGCCAGAATAGGCAATAATAGATGTCACTAAAAAAATCTTTCAAGTTGCTTGGAAAGGTTTTAGGGCGCCTAAAAAACAAAATACTAATAAATAGCTACAAAAACAAAGCTAAAAAGACCCTACCTAACACAAACAAATTATGTGCCAGAACAGGTAATAAACAGTACATTGCGACGTTGTCAGCATTCTCCTTGGCATATGACGAGCTGGCAACAAACGCAACGTGAGTCACAGGGTAATTTTTGCTTTGCTATTTCAATCTGAACGTTTTGCATTCCGTTTCAATACTACCGAACTCACATCGCGAAAAAATAAATTAAGCTCTTACTAATCATTTACACTATAGGAATTTAACAAAATTCTAGTTTTCCTATTATTTAATTCTCACTTAATCATAATTTGGATACTTTTATTGCGACACATATTATTATTAAGAATGTCAAGTTGCATAAAACGGAACGACATAATGAATATGAAATGATAGAAGGTTGCCAAAATTGAAATTGTGAACTTTCTGCATAGACCAAGGCAAAATTACATTAAAATATTATTGTGAAATAATGTATTTGCGGCATAATTTATGATATATACAATTTGTATTTGAAGTAAATTGGAAATATATACCTATCACTTGTAATATATCTTACCACAAGGATGTCAAAATAAAATTTTAATGTTATTGATAGCTGAAAGATTAGATATTTGTCGGAATTTCTATATTACGTTTGAAGTCATTAAACCCCAAATGGCACACCCTGATCCGATCACTGATCATCATCATATACCTATGACCTTTAGGATACTTTCCTATATTTTGTAAAGTATGTAAAGTTAATTACAGAACAATTTTAAGCTACAATAGTACATTACACAACTAGGGTGGTAATACAAAGAAAGGCCGAGATCGCAGAAGTTTGCGGCCCGAGCAGCAAGCGAGGGACATAAATATGCGATCGAGGGCTTTCTTTATTACCTCCCGTATTGTGTACATAATTTTATGTCTACACTTGGCCAGAAAGCGGCTTTTCCGTATGCGCAGCGTGCGGAAAAAGCTACTTATGGCCAGGTATGGCATAAAATATAATTATATTTATGTATTAACATTTGGTATACTAAAACACTGATCAATGCATACCATTAAGTCTAAAATATGAAATTTATTATAAGTCTTTTACACTGATCAGTGCCTTCGCTCACCAAATTGTAGTTTTTGTATATATTTGTAAAATGAAACGCAATTTATTAAATAATAACATTTATTCCACCTTATACACAAATTTGATTGCATTAATTAATTCCTCATATGCGTGTAAGTGATGCACCATTATCCTCCTCCGCCAAGAATATTCGCAAAGCCAGTTAACGAAATTCAGCTTGCGCTGGCTTTGCCTAAATTGCTTCTTCAATCCTCGCCATTGGCTCTCAATCCTCTGCATGTGTGTCCCATCAGGTGCCACAAATTTATTTGTCGGGTCACTGTGATTGACCCTTTTATGGATATAACCATGCTCGGGAAGGCTCAGATATGCTTTCCAGTAATCTGTATGAGTAATGGAGCCTTCCTCGACATGTTTTTTATGAGTGGCACCAATATGTCTGCAGACCTTTCACTGTCGGGACACACCTCCAGCCACAGGTCATCGTTTCCGTCTTCTATCATTCCAATCACCCAGTGTCCTTCGATATGTCTTCCTCTATTATACTTTCTTTTTCCAAATTTTGATTTGTCTATCTGCACCACTTTATTACGGCCCCCTATCTTCCCTTGGTCCCTTTGTTGCTCCAATTCATATAATGCGATGGTTTCCCGGCAATATCTAAACCAATCGGCTACAGTTCTTATAGAATATTAAAGTGATCGGCAACCGCGCGTTCTCGAACCATGTCCCGATAGCACGGGACACTGGCTTAGTCCGGCAGTTACTCTTCCAGCATCTAAATTTGCCAACTTGGCCAGATTCCTTCGTCAATGTCTTCGGCTTCCGATGATAACTGCAGATTTTCTGCCTAGCTATGAGCCCTCTCTCTGCCGAAAACTCAACGGACTGGGCAGGAGTCCCCAGCCTCGAGAAGATTCTTGTCCAATTCCACATAGAACTAAAAAAAATAGAAATGCGATTAAAATATGTGTTTTCTGCCTTATAGCGAGGCGGAAAAGAGGGGTTTTTGATTTCTATTACATAGATAAAGTAACATTGAAGTAATAGAGTTATTATTTAATAATATTTGTGTTTGACTCAAAATATTTAAAATATTTGTGGTAATATTTGTGTTTCTCTTTTCGACCAACAAGTATTACAACAATATGGCGTTAATATAAGATTTCATTAAAACATTACATTAAACTTAAAACTACATTTATAGAGATGTAAAGGGTCTCTCTATGCGTCCAAACAAGACAAATATAGAAAATAAATATGTAGAGTCTCCGTTGTCCTACGTCGTGTTAGGGCAAATCCGCCACTGATAATAATACTAAAAATATCCCTACTTCAAGAGAAACACATATTTTTTAATTATTCTATACGTAATTATGTGTATACTTACATTGAAATGATCTTCACAAAAGTACATCATTGTTGTTTGTTGTTTTAGGTCTAACCATTGTTGTCGTATTTCTGGTTTATGTGGCACAGGAATAAATAATTTCGTTCTTTTCCTGTTATTGTAACAAAATGGCACTACACAATACTGGTAAAATAACTTTAAACTCATTTTAAAATAACAAGAGATGACAGAAGTTATAACCTCAAAATTACGTTTTGTAAGTTTTGTTCGGTTTGAGTAGAATGACGTCTTACAGACAGTGTTGCCAACTCCGAATTTCATTCAATGCTAAAATTTTGCTGAAATTCTGCTAAAATTATGCTAAAACTTGATAAATTCTGCTAAATAAAAAAAAGCATTATTCTTTCAAATTTAATGTATTGTGATTATTAAAGCATTACAATAATCCTTTTTGTGGCCCATACTAAACTTTCAGCAAAAAAATTGCTAAAGATACCTAAGTAAATCGACATTTTTTTTATATTGCAATCAAAGTAACTTTTTTACTACAGCATACAAACATCATCATCATCAACTGTTCAAAGGTTAACTGAAAGAGATCCCTTAAAGAGATAAGTTTACCTTAGTACATATACCTTTATTTTGCAACCCTGTTCTGTACTTTGTTTTATTTATACAATAAAGTGGTTACATAAATACTTACAATTATAATGTCAACAGAGATATAGTGTACTATAAAATTTCTAAATGTAAAAAATTATACCAAAAATTATGCTAAATGTAAAAAAAATCTGCTAAACCAGTCCAAATTATGCTAAATTTAGCACTGAATCTGCTAAATTGGCAACACTGCTTACAGACCACGTGACGACGTATGGTGTTTCTTCGACCAAATTTAAACGTAAATACTTTTTTTTGTGTTTTATCATTATAATTCGGTTATTATTACTGCAAAAAATATTTTTGAAGCTTAAAATTGTTCTGTAATTAACTTTACAAAAAATAGGAAAATACCATATTACTGGGAAAAAGCGACATCTACTACACTTCAATCAATTAAGATGTCTATTCTTAGGCATAGATGGCGCTACAACTCAGCGCCATCTAGGTCTAAGCATAGACAATACTGTCGCCACACTGCCGCCATCTAGGTCTAAGCTAAATTCAGTTGGTTGTATTTTAATGTATGGAGCTGATATATCTTCTTATATTTAATTTATGGTAAAACTGTATTTTATGCTCAAAAAAAATATTTTTGGATTTTTTTTCCCATTCATTTTGGAAAAAATCGTCAATTAGTGTGAACCGGAAGTGTGACGTCATTTTCCCTGCATTATCGAGAGAGACCTTAGTGCTGAAACGATTAAAAAGTGTATGGTATCCGGTTGTCATTTTCTGACATACTTGCCGTCTGACGTTTATTTGTTTTGAAAATTGTTACAACTGCTTAGCGGCTTTAGAAGTTTAATTTTCTTACCGTTGGTTCATTTGCACGTTTTCGAAGACCTTAAAAGACTTGGCACTTTCCCACTGGACTCCGATAACGCATTCAAACATTATTAACTTGGCATTCTTTTACCGGACACCGATTTTTTTCATATAATGAAGACATCAGAAGGTTTTTCTCAGGCTGATAGCACGAATCTGCCGCGTGTTGAAATTATGATGATGGAGTACACATCGGCAAGTGATAAATATAATCCAGCCCAAATAAGAGGAGCAAAAGCATCGTTGTCTTCCCGAACTTCCTATGTTGACAACGCTGTAACGCCTGACAGTTATTTTTTTAATCGTAATTGTCGCTCTGGATTCTAGTTTTTTTAAATCGTAATTGTCGCTCTGGATTCTAGTTGGGAAAGTGACGTCATTTTCTACATACGCCCTTTTAGAATGAGCTACTTTTCAAACTGCTATTTTTAATTGAAAAATTGAGTTAAAACGAAAAAGAAAAAATACGGGTAGCTTAAAATTCCACCTATTTTCTATCCAGCTCATAAAATGAAGGAGTAGAAAATTTGAAATATTGTCAATTATAGACCTTGCAAATTTATGGACGGTAATAATTATGACGTGCAAAATTAAAATTATGAAAAACAAAATTAGTAGAAATGAAATTATGGTATACATAAGAGATCCGGGTATGGCACTTTGGTATAACAATTCAAGAGAATATCGTACTTTTATTGACTTATGCATTATGTTATTTACCAGTGCCGAGTCTAGACATAGTCTCCATCGTCTGGATCTGTGATAAGGGCAGGGCACATGGTCGTTGCGCAAGCGCACTGGACCCAGTTCCAGCTACATGCGAGCCGGTGACATATGGTCTGCGGTTTGGTAATAGTGTCATGTGGACATATTCATATTAAACGTTACCCGTGAGAAATTATATGGTGACGTTCGTTTGATTACTACCATGGTGCCATGCCTACTGTGCCCGCTTCAGCTTGGGCATATGCTTCCGTATACATATATGTCACTCTGTCCGGCCGTTAAGAAGTTGAATCTGTAGAGGAGAACCTCTACAGATTCAATTTTTTAACGAATTCTTGTGTACTTTTTTGTGGGAGGTTCAATAATTAGGTATGTAGATTTTATGCATTTTGCGATTTGTGCGTCCCACGTAGGGCTGCCATCTCCAAAATTTGACACCTAGGACAAAAAGCGTAAATCCCCGGATTTTGGAGCCCGGGGGGGGGGGGGGGACATAAGCTCTCGCGGGCGCGAGTACCAAACCCGGACCACAAATGAAACCTCGCCCGGACGTTCCCCGGACGCTCTCTAAACTAGAACAAATCCGGCGAAACCCAGACGGATGGCAGCCCTAGTCCCACGACACGGACAAAAATACGAGTAGCATCCGCTGAGCCTAGACTTTGCCTCTCATTAAATTGTCGAACGGGCCTCTGCACATAGGCTTCTCCGAAGGAGAGAGGCCCAACTCTCGATCGCCTAAAGTGACCATTTTATTGATCAAACAGGACACAGACAAATAAAAAAAAAATACACATAGGCTTCGGCTATGCGCACGCTTCTCAAAGGTCCGGGACACCATTTTCCCGAGAAGAAACTGTAAGAGGTACAATATTGTCATACCCAGGAACGTACGATGTCGAGTCGACCATGAAGCCAGCAGGCCAACAATACTAAATCAGGCAAGCGTGAATTACTTTCCGCAAACGGTAGACGGATGTCAAGCCACACAGCAGTAGGGTTGCCAGATGGTCGGGAATTGGCGGGATTCTCCCGATTTTTTGTATGTTCTCCCGACTCCCGACAAAGGAAATCTCCCGACAAACGACTTCATTTTAAAACTTACTCCGATCCACTCAAAGTGGTCCTGCCAGCGAAAATTTCTGCTCTTTCAAGCTAAAAAAAAGCGAGGGGCATCTCCCGACCAAAGTCTCAAAATCCCGACATATTGTTTCCTGCTCCCGATAAAAGGGTAATTCAATCTGGCAACCCTACGGACAAGCGATGACGCCACAGCAGTGCGTCCAGTTTTTGCTATCTGGACCACACATACACTCAACCGACGTGTATTATACCACTCCTTCCCTTTGCTTGCCTTCACATACTGGTTTATATGGTTCCCAAACTAGAATCTAGATTATATCTCACGAGATGTATCTGTTCTTGTGATTATTATTAATTTCTAGTATTATATATTAGGGACAATCTTACACAAATCGAACTATTTCCATAGTAAGCTATATATAAGACGGCGATATATTTAATAGATACAAATACTTAAATACATAGAAAACATCCAAGACTCAGAAACAAATATCATCACGCAAATAATATTTGCTCCTACCGGGATTCGAACCCAGGACCGCCAGCTTCATAGGCAGAGTCACTTACCACTAGGCTAAACCGGTCGTCAATAGAAACTTTGAAATACATTGGCGCTTAGGAAATTTCGCCTTTCATGTGTCGTCCGTAAACTCAAGTTTCTACCTATGGTGCAATGCACTCAACTTTGGTCTCGAAAACCATATTTTCTTCGGACCTTTCATAAAGCAAACCTAACCTAACCTACTGTATTCTCTAAAACCATAAGAAAATACACTGAGAAAAATTTGGTTTCGCAGAAAATCGATAGTTGGAAAATGAAGCAGTTGGCCAATGAAACATTCGGGACAAAATAATTCGGCGAAAAGGCAGGATACCCCTTTAATCAGAACGGCCATTCTCACGAAGTATGTCTAATTACCGCGACGCTGTTTTCATACTAAATGTACGGAGACGCGGTAATTAGACGCAGTCATACTTCGTGAGAATGGCCGAGATACTGTTTAAATTCGCTGAGGTTCGAATTGGTTTCTATTTTTCTTTACCACTTTATTTTCTAGAGGAACTAAAAGTAACAAAAACAAAGTTCATCACACTTGCTCGAAAATGGTGTCATTACACGTAGGTTCTGCGGGCCGTAAATGACGTTTTCTTTTTAAATTTGAAACGCTGGTTCTGCTTTACTCTTATTTGTCATGTTCAAAGGAAACGCCAACTTACTTTTTTAACTTTTATCACTGAAATATTTATTTAAAGATTACTGTTATGTTATTGCAAATACATGTAAACACATATTTCGGTAACATTAATTAAATGCTTAAATAATGTATTTCAGTATTTTGCAAATATAAAATCAACTAAAATGGCCGTTTTAGGTCTTTACCGCTATGGTTTCCGAACGTGACTTGACATTCGCACTGTCTATGGACATATGTCACTAATGTCATTGTCTATTTTAATATTTTCTTGTCATACTGGGGCGATTAGTAAGGCTATATATTATTAATATTTCCTCACAAGTGTGATGAAAAACACTGTGTGTGCCACAGGCGGTAAAGGAATGACACACTCGTGTTATTAAAGCCCACGGTTTCACCTCGGGCTTATAACAAACACTCGTTTGTAATTCCTTACTTACCGCCCTAGATACACAATGTACTATTTATTGTTCGATGTTGCGAATTTCGGGGTAAGGTGCCCTGTTCTAAACAGCTCCCCGTCGGCTGACTGTACGGTCCATGAATATTCTCTTCAATTAGGAGTAGTATGTAGCAGGCTGTAATCTGCGGCCATTGAGATCGGCGCGGAATGCTAATGCGCAGTGCAAATAAGCCGATGTTGCGCACTGAAGAATGCGCGGCGCCGGCAGCGCAGCGCCTGGTTCCGAACAAACACCTTTTAATCATACTTTTTAGGGTTCGTACCCAAAGGGTGCCAATGGAACCCTATTAGTAAGCCTCCGCTGTCCGTCTGTCTGTCTGTCCGTCGGTCACAGGGCTCTATCGTTTGAACCGTAATAGGGAGACTTGAAATTTTCACAGAATGTGTATTTCTTTTGCCACTGTAACAACACTAAAACAATAGATAAAAACAAAATAAAAAATAAAAGGGGGTCCCTATACAAGAAACGTGTTTCCCAGCGCCGTTTTTGACGGTGGTATTCGTGTGCGAATCCAATTTGCACTCGGTCACTTTTTAAAGGTTTTTTTTGACCCATCGCTTTAGTAAAAGTTATCCTATGTATTAAAAACTTGACTTTTAGACTCGCACATAATCAACATTAAGTGGGAGGGAGCAAATTTCATCATGGGTTTTGTGAGGCGTTACCGTTCCATACAATATATTTCCATGCCCTACTTTCAGTAGGTACTATACACCGTGCCCGCGGGTAACCCGAAAAACTGTAACTATAGATTCTAACAACTATTAGGAGTAAAAAAAGTTATATGATGTATAGTCGAAAAACGGTTACTTTCCGAGATATTAACTATTTTTTAAATGAATACTAAAGTGTGTAACAAGCCCTAATAAATGTGACTAAGATACTTTTACATTTTTTGTTAAATCTTTCAACGAAACAGCACTTAACCTTCGCAGTATTTGATGGTAAGTGACTACGAGTCCAAAAAATTTACCTTTTGTTTCCATTTTAGTTATTTTTCCTTTTTGATACCTTTTCCTCAAGCACCTAAGGACATGTTTATAAGGAGAGGCTTAATTTACTGATTTATTTGTTCCATAAGGCTATTAATGTAAAATGACAAAATTCGACTCATGTTGATATAACGTTATTTATTTGTAATACCATCAGGAATACGTGGTTAAAAATTTTCGGGTTATTCGGGGGCACGGTGTATACCTACTCTACTCAATTGGTTTATAGATTTCTTGTCTTTGTGTGAGCGATTGGCGGCGAAGCGGCCTTTATTGTAGTTTTCTGTTTATATTTTTACCAGAACAACTGGCATTATGTGACATAGCTAAAAAAGAATAATAATAATAAATTATTATTTACTTATTGTAAATAATAATAATATCTCATTAAATTGCTTTGCACTCTTTCAATAGGTACCTGTTTCCATTATTCTCCAACAATATAGTCCACCGCTCGCTAATACTTTGGATTAGGGATGTAACGATACATAATTTTGCCGATACGATACCGATACCGATAATTTTAGTTTTAGTAATCGGCGATACCGATATCTTAGTTAAATAAAGAAATATGAAATTCAGATATTTGTATGTCCTCATCCTCATTATATCTAAAACTTGGCTATATTTAACAGAGAGTCAACCTTGAAAGTGTAAAGTAAAAATAAATAAATTGTCCACTCAAAAAAAAATTATGAACCAAAGATATAATTAACATAGTAATTATCATTGCACGAGGTAATAGACCAATACATAAGTTAAGTCAGTAATTGAAATTGCTTTTTGCAGATTTTTTTTCATATAGCAAATTCTTTTCGCGCTCTTCAAATATCGGTTGTATATAATCGGCGATGCCGATATATCGGTATCGGTATCGATATCGTTACATCCCTACTTTGGATATTGCATTATATGCATTTTATACAGTTTTATTTATAGAATGACTTAGGTTGCCTTCTAATTTATGCAGACATAAAGTTCTATTTAGAGGATTATTACTAAGCTGATGGCTAATAAAAGTAAAATTAATTTAATATCAAAGTCACTTGGGTATATGAACTTTAGGGTAATTCAGATCTTTGCCGCCAATCTTGTTCCTAATATAAATTCGTGAATTAGCAAGAATAATTCGTAATTGACAGTCAGTATAACTCCTTAGGCGAAGAACACACTGAAATCGCCCGTCGCCGCGATTTTTTCCGTGTAGCTGCGCATAGTAGTTGCGAGTCGCCGCGATTTACGCGCCAGTGTGCGCCACCCCGCGATTTTTCTATACAAATCGATGATTCTACATACAAAGTTGAAAATATGAGTCGCGTGTCGCCGCGATTCGCGCTGCAGTGTGAGATCCGCCTTAGGTTGGGGTTGTGTACGATCTATTTAAAGAAAACAATACTGTAGTGCGGTTTTGTACCTCATTATCATCCGTCATAAAAGAGAAGCGTGCTTCATAGATAAAGACTTTGTGTATTGACATTTCAGTGGATTATCAACTCTAGGGCGATCATTGCCACGAGTTAAAATTGCTTTAATAGAAATGTGACTTTAGACGTATTATGAATTTCCACTCCTGGCGATTACCTGACTATCTGAAAATCGAACAAATGCGAAGGCAGCTACAGCGCCATTATTCTATGAATGCACTCGTAATCTATGGTTCATGGAGATAGAGTTGATAATCAATTGAACTTTCAAGGTGGTTGTAACGACTTTTTACAATGTAGTCATTTAGGTGTTTTTGGTGTTTACAAACAATCGCTTTGTTTCCTTTGAGTGGATCGTACACAACGCCAACAGAAAAAGCTCAGGGCTCGGAAACCGGTATTTGCTCCATACAAAAATACCGGTATTCTTTCCATTCTTTGGTTTATTATTTCGTTTTTTAACCAGACAATCTAATAATACGAAATCATGACTTAAGAGGAAAGAGTAAGGTGGAGAGAATTGAAAATTAGGTATTTGTAAAATGTGTCGCTGTCCCGCACTGCCCGCCTCTCCCGCTCAGAGCGCGATAGAGACAACTGCAGCTTTGACCGAAAACACCTTTTAAAATTTCATGAAAACAACGTTTCGTAGTCCTTTGATTTCTTCTCCAAAACTTAACCTATTTAACTATTTTTTTCATTAAACATTAAAGAAAGGCTTTGGCCGTGTTCCTATGTTTTCCTTTTTTTTAATAATCTAGTGAAATTTGTTTTCTGGATGTGTGAACACAGCGGAAAATCTGGCGTTTTTTTTTTGGTTTTTGAAGCTTAATATCTCTTTTGAGAATCATTTTATCGTAAAAAGGAAAACATAGGAACATATCAATAGTAGCTATAGATTTTTGGACAAAAAATTATTGCTCTACTGGCATTATCCAGGGAGGAAACGGGGGATTACGTTTGTATGGAAAAACTGCCCTCCTGTTTCCTCTTAAATACATTACTGAGCTCTATATAAAAAGCATAAAATAATTCAAAATATTGGGCTATTTCGGGGTTTTTGGAAAATACCGGTTCCGAGCCCTGGTATAAGTATAATTATATGCGCGGCACTTCCAAGCTTCCAACACTACCCGGAGCATGTTTGCTGAAGGACTGGAGTGCTCCATGACAAAGCATTGGGTAAAAAATTAAATTAAAAACTAAACATTAAACAAAAATACTAAACTTAAAGTAGAAACAATATACAGATACACCTAAAATAAAAGACTAGAGTAAAAATTATAAATACACCTACCTAAAACTAAAATATATCTAAAAAATTCGCCCCCATGGGCTCAAATCAAATCAAATCCTTTATTGCACTCATGAGTATAAATAAATAAATAAATATTTTTTTAGGGGACAATCTTACACAAATCGAACTAGTCCCATAGTAAGCTCAATAAGGCTTGTGTTATGGATACTAGACGACGATATGTTTAATAGATACAAATACTTAAATACATAGAAAACATCCATGACTCAGGAACAAATATTCGTGTTCATCACACAAATAAATGCCCTTACCGGGATTCGAACCCAGGACCTCCTGCTTCGTAGGCAGGGTCACTACCAACTAAGCTAAAGCGGTCGTCAAAGCGCGGAGTATAAAGCTCTTAAATAAAGTAAGTAGGTTCCGAAGAGACTGGGCTAGTATTACTGGCAGCGTTTCCTCGCTGTATCGCTATACTTATGCGTTGAGCGAGGAAGCTGCCAGCTCTTTGGTCCCTTGTGACGTCATCGTCAACCCGCTTTTTAAGTATCTGGGGGCACGGCAGTGCCCCCGCCAAGTCGAGCAAAACAAAGGCACGGCCGTACCATCCTTTTCTCGAAGCCATTCGGGCCATTTTCAGCCTCCCGTAATTTTGTACTGGCTAAAGCTAGAACCCTGAAATTTCAGGGATATATAGGGCACAATAAGACTTATACATATTCTCAATATAATTCAGTTTGAACGTTTAGTTTAAGAACTATTGTATGTCAAAGTTCCTTAGTTTTGTCACTGACTGACTGACTGACTGATGATCATCATAATTCTAAGGTACTTCTAGCAGACTCACAGGCTCTAAATTTTAAACATAGTTAGTTTTTAGCCTGTCAAGTCCTAAAAAACCTCCAAATATTGCAATTTCAGTCACAACTGCACACATAAGTTTGTAATCCTATACAAATACATGCGATTACAATGTTAGTTTTGCAGTTCAAATCGGTAAAAGAATGGATTGGAATGTAATAAATAAACGAAGATCACTTACAAAAAGAAATGAGATCCCACCAAAAACATTATATGTAAATATTTTTACTAAAAAAAACCCGACCGCGGTGCACTTTAAATAAAATCCGCCATTTTGTTTATTTTAACGAACTTCATACCCAGTGACACTCGCGTCATCAAGACGAATCCAATGATGTATCATTTATCAAAATCGGTTGTGCCGTTGAGTTAGTTACGAGCGGACACAGGAACGGACATACATACATACATACAGGTCAAACACATTACCCTCCTTTGGGCTTCGCCGCAGTCGGGTAAAAAGATGCAAGGCTCGCAACGCAGTACTTTTACAAAAAAAAGTTTTGAGATGTAATGTTAAACCAAGTCAGTACCGGGGGGCTATCCACAGTACTCGATTCCCACCGACTTGCCTATTATTTAAACGTGGAGGAACACATTTTATAGATCTAATAATAGGCAAGTCGGTGGGAATCGAGTACTGTGGACAGCCCCCCGGTATTGACTTGGTTTAACATTACATCTCAAAACTTTTTTGTTGTAAAAGAACTGCGTTGCGAGACTTGCATCTTTTTACATGTAATGTTTTTGGTGGGATTTCCTTGACCATGGCACTTTTAAAATTTTAATATTAGTTCACAGATCAAAATAAGGTTGTGATTGTGACGAGATGGCGGAGAAATCCTGAATTACCCTAGGGTCACTTATGTCACCTACGCATATCTAAAGGATAGGATAGGAATAAAATGGTAAATAATATGAAGGTGACAACAAGGTGACAGTCAATGGGAACTGATTGTGACTATAAAACGATAATTTATTCGGACAGAAATAAGTATAGGTATCAATTTGTATGTACAAACAGCAACACACTTAACTGCCCATTAAAGACAGAGCAGAGAGGAAATGATAACGATTGAAAGAGATATATATATTTGTATTATATTGCTAATGCTTTTATTGGTGCTTCATATTTTTGATATGATGCACCAATATAATGTAATTTATATTTATTATTCGTTCATTATTTTCCACGAATTCAATAATATGGCATTAATGTCAATAATGACGTTGGATCAGCCATAAAAAAAATTATTGTTTCAAAACTCTTTTGTTTAATAGCCAATTTATACTCATAAACACACGCACACATGCATAACACGACGCCTTCAAGTGTGATTCTCTTTCTTGCAGTATTTCCCATTTTTGAAGTGTATAGTTAACTGTGTTGCTGTTTGTATCTGCATAGGTAGTTTATTTTTATAATTTTTTATTGCTCAATGTACCTCCACTTCCCTCGTTTTTAGGGTTCCGTACCAAAATAGTAAAAAAGGAACCCTTATGGTGCGACTCTGTCCGTCTGTCTGTCTGTCACAGCAAGATATCTCAGGATCTACTGATGCTATCGACTTGAAATTTGGAATAGTGTTATGAACTGCTAACCCGAGCTTATTGTATGTAAAAAAATCTTGTAACTTTTTTACTTTTTTTTAAAGGGGTCCGTACTGGGACTTTGAAAATTGAAAGTAGGGCTATTATATCGAGTGGGATATCAAATTAAAGGGCTTGAATTGTAGATTAAAATACTGTTTTTTTTTAAATAAGCAGTTTTTGATTTTTAACGAAAAACGTTAAAAAAAATACCATTCCCCCCTATTATCCTCGAAGTTACTGAACAGAAAAATCTGTAATTACCAATTATTAATGTTGTCCTAAATATTACAGGAAAAATATAACGGTTTTCCTAACTTTCACCGTTTTTGAGACATTTGCAAAAATCATAACGCATACTTATTTGCTCCTACTAAACTAATCGCCATATAGTTTTTCTTTACCGTTTTTATTTTATTTTATTTAATTAATAAACAAAGGTATCACTTATTACATAAAATATAAAGTTTCTGTCCAAAAATGTCTTTTGAGAAAAGCATTATTCCCCATTGTACTTTTTTGTACAATCGCAAACTGCACGTCAAAACTAATCAAATGAGCCCAAACAAAATGTCATAATGTCATTTAGATGATCCTATGGCTCCATCATCAGATCAGCTTCATGTCATGATATTATTGCATTGTCACCTGATTTACAAGCAATTTAACTTGCAAGATTTGATTACAGACACACAGACAGACAACGGGAACGGGACAGGTGAAACCACAGAAATATAACGAGCTAGAAGGAAAAAGTGTATGTACCTCGCGTGCTAAATAGAAGTGGCAACGACCTACTTTGTACGCCGTTAACTTGAGTTGCGTTCAATATTATTATCGGATTTGAAATTCTGATACTAATTATATAATACAATGCCTTGGAACCAATGTACGATTTCGTGCCAGTTGCGGTGGAGACAGCAGGACCTTGGGGTGCGGAGGCCAAGGCGTTTATTGGGGAAGTGGGTCGCCGTCTGAGGGATAGAGGTGGTGATCCATGCTCTGGATCGTATCTGATGCAGCAAATTTCGTTGGCGATACAGCGTGGCAACGCCGCCAGCGTCATGGGCACTTTTGAGCCAGCTACGATTCGGGGCGATCCTTTTTAACGTAAGCTAAAGTGACGAAGCCTGTTGCGGATTACTTTTGTTGGTGGTAAGTGTGACGAAGCCTGTTGCCGATTTGAATTTGTACCCACCTGACGAAGCCTGCGTTGCGGATTTAATCATGTGTGGTGATCTTTTATTTTTTCAATTTATTATGTATTGATTAAATGTATAAATAATTATATAAGTAATTGTTCAAATACTACCAAATTAAATGGAAAATTTATGTTTGTTTTTTTATATAAACAAAAATGTTCCGTGTGACACCATGGAAAATACGGTAAACAACAGATGTGTCTATTCATAGCTAATAGCCGACATACTTCACTATTTTATAATTATTAGGCCACGATCGCAGAACCGCTATCGATGACTCACGGCAACCCGAGCAGTGTTGCCAACTCTCAATTTCATTCAATGCTAAAATTTTGCTGAAAATCTGCTAAAATTATGCTAAAACTTGATAAATTCTGTTAAAAAATATGCCATATAAAAAAAGCATTATTCTTTCAAATTTAATGTATTGTGATTAGGTATTACAGCTTTACAATAATCCTTTTTGTAGCCCATACTAAACTTTCAGGAAAAAAATTGCAAACATAAGTAAATTTAAGAATGTCAATGTGTTAATCGTTTTTTTTTATATTAAACAAACCGCAGCTTTAGAATTAAACCGTCATAACTCAAAATTGCCGAAAATTGAGTTTTTGTGTTAAAACGCTTTAATTCTGATAGCTTTACCCGGTCTCTTTCTCAGACCCGCGAAAATAACGTAAACAAGAGAGATAGCATGATTTAGTGCGTTTCACTTTTACTCAAATCACGCGTTTCAATGTGTGCTAAAGTGGCTAACTTCAGTTATGATCCGACAAGCAAATAAGCAGGACGTCGCTGTTCGGGCACATTACGAGATATCGCTGTGCTGTATAAAATATAAGGTATGTCTGTTTGAGCTCTTTCATTACAAGATAGGCATATTTCGAGTTGATTCACTTTAGAGCAAAATATTTGAAGAAAGTAAGTGATGCAATTCGGGTTATGTCGTTTAAGTAATAATACTCATCGAAATATTTTGAACTATTTAGATATAAATCAGTTTAGTACTAGCAAAAATACACATTTAGAGTAGTATTTCTAGATGACACGCTTTATTGTAAAAGGAACGGTAGAACACTATTATTTATTTCGAGTTAAGTAGTTTCTCTCGACAACAACACGCCGTTTTTGAGAATTATTTCTGTTTATTTCTTTAAAATATTAACTATGAAAGCCATTTTTCTTCATAAAGTAGTCACCCACCGACGATGTAGGTACACGCTTATCGTAGGTACGTAGTAAACGTGTTCAAGCAAATACCAAAATACATTAGTATTTTAACTACGATAAAACAAAAAAAAAACAAGACGACACAAGTTACGAAAAAAGACGAAAGAGCATTTACAGTGGAAGTGGACACAGTGGACGCTTGACCACAGGTCGCTTGTATATGCCGGATGCCGTGCGTACAGAGACAACACGACATACGCCATCAGACCCAGGATGGGTATCGATGATGCGACCAAGCGGCCACTTCGTGGGATTAGTCTGCTCATTGATGATGAGCACTAGGCGACCTTTCTCCACGTTGGATTGTTGGTCGTGCCACTTCATGCGCTGCTGCAGAGTATGCATATACTACTGAGACCATTTTCGCCAGAAGTCCTGATGCATCTTCTGCAGCAGCTTCCAACGCTGAACGACACTGACTTTCGCGTCGGTCAAGTCTTCGTCCGGCACAACCGATAGAGGCTCCATGGTCAAAAAATGGCCAGGAGTCAAAGCCGAGAGGTCGTTGGGATCGGCGCTTAGGGCAGTGAGTGGCCTCGAGTTCAGGAGGGCTTCAACCTGAGTCAAGACTGTGGAAAACTCCTCATAAGTTAACCTTTGGGTTCCAACGACACGCGACAAGTGTGTTTTCACAGCCTTGATTCCAGCTTCAGCCAGACCTGAAAAATGTGGGCTACCCGGAGGGTTGTTTTATAATTCCTGGCATTGTGCATGAAGCGGAAACAATACGCCAAAACATGCTGGAGAGTTCTGAATGACGAGAATTTGAGCAACAGGTTCTCCACCAAGTTGTGTTGAAGAGATGTCACAAGAACAGTTACCCTGTGCTCTTCATTCAGGACGTCTACGTCTACCGCCAACATTGACTTAGGCCAATCGTCAGACGCCAGTGAGAGCCACGAAGGTCCTTCCCACCAGCTACTCTAGTTGACCAAGTCGTCAGGTAAGAGGCCTCGCGATCCACAATCAGCTGGATTGTCTGCAGTCCTCACGTGTCGCCAGCAATCAGGAGGAATCGTGTCTTGTATGTGGCTCACCCGATTGGCCACGAATGTCTTCCACTTGGAGGGACAAGACTTGATCCAAGCCAATGCGATGCGACACTCGAGTCGGACCATGCGAAAATTTGGTCAACGGCGTGGAAAGGGCTTAGAGCTTCCACGACGGAAGACACGAGGTCCGAGAGCAGCACCGCAGCCAACAACTCCAGGCGCGGTATCGATAACTTGCGAAGAGGTGCCACCTGTTTTTTTATGTTTGCTACGCTGTGATAATTTTTAAAATACGTGTTGTTAATGTTACATACCTATACGTAGGTAGTAACAGTTTTGATTGATCTCGATGTCGAATTAAGTACTTAATCGTAAGCATTTCGTTTTTGTTCTGTGTCAAGTTTTTATTTTGAAGAAAGTTTCTGTTTACTTTATTTAGATAAGAAAGTCAATTGATGCCGTCAGTATTTTAGTTACATTATGATATTATAAGGAAAAGTGCGTTGATCGATCTCGATGTAAAATTAATCGTATCGTCAAGTTGATAATTATTTTAAGAAAGAAATATAAGCTGATAAGAATGTATCTTGATCTCTTTATTGTGATTTTATTAAGGCTGATTAAGCAGAATTTTGTAAGATTATTATAAGGAAAAAGTGCCTTATAGTCATTAAAATAATTAATAAATACTCACTTCATGTCTATTTCATTTATTACATACAAGCTCTACTTATAGCTACGCGGATAAAGTGTAAATTACTTACCTTTTCATTCTCGATTATGAAAATTGAGGCATCGTATTCAAAGTTAATTTCATTTCAATTTCCATATTTTTACATTAACTTTTGCTAAATAGTGATATTCCCAGATACCCTGCATAAAAATTACAATATTTAGTATTATACTGCAATAACACGAGTTAGAGACAAAGCTAGTTTCATAAAATTTATAAAATAACGTATTTTTATGACTTGTTTCATTATTAAAACTAATTTTGAATTTTTATTTCATCATAAAACGGCATATGTCGCTAAGGTTTTTTTACAAGCTCCATTTACTACCTTTATCACATTGACATTGTTTTACTTGTAACAGAGTCTAAAAATAGACACTATAATCTATGTAATAGATATGATAAAATATCAATCTAACACAATTTCATACAAAAAAAATATATTCAAAAGTAAATCATACCAATTGCTCTAACTTTAAACTCGATTTGCCACAATTCACGTTTTTTGAGTTATGACGGTTTAATTCTAAAGCTGCGAAACAATCATAGTAAAATATGTTAAAAATGAAAGTGGCAAAAATTTTACGCTTTTATTACATGCTTATTAAGACTTACAATACAATAAAATACAACTTTATTGCACACCAAAATATAAATAAACTTGATAGTTACGAGTATATTATTGTCAACCATGCAATCGAAGGTTATTTTACAAACTTATGTCGTCACATCACCAACTTGTATGTTTCTAAATTTACCATTTATCTGTATGTTTGTCACCAACAGGTAACCTTTCTGTTATTTACAAAATTATGCCAAAAATTTTGCTAACTGCTAAATGTAAAAAAAATCTGCTAAACCAGTCCAAATTATGCTAAATTTAGCACTGAAACTGCTAAATTGGCAACACTGAACCCGAGTGATATAAGTATAATGTATATGTTAATGTGGCATTAGGGACCCAATTTAATGTGCAATAAGTTAAGAGTAGGTAATTTGTTTGTCTAGAGACTAAAACGGGCCGTTATGATACGAAGGTTTAATACAAACATAGGTACTTTATTGCACATCAGAATTAGTACATTGTGTATCTAAGGCGGTAATTCCTTTACCGCCCGTGGCACACACAATGTTTTTCATCACACTTGTGAGGAAATCTTAATAATATAACCTTACTAGGGTTTGCTCCCGGGAAATACCGGAACCGAAAGTACCGGGATTTCCCGGGATTTTCAGTCGAGCAAAGAACCGGGACGTCAAAATAAAAATCCCGGTATTTTCGGGACTTTCGGGAAACACATTAGAGGAGCATTTTTAATTAATTTTCGCGAACAAAAGACGTATAATTTGAAACGAACAAGAGCGTTGCTCATTTTTAACCAAACACGGCTAGCAGCCGTGGTCACGGCGATCGGCGGCGGGCGGCTCACTCACCCCCGCCAGCCCCGCGGGTCCGCAACCCCGTGCCGCGCAGGTAGACCAGGTAGTCATTCAGTCATCGCTTTTCGATCGTCGAAGACCTTGATAGTCATTAACGCTTATCAAAATATATAAAAGAAGAAACTGACTGACTGACTGACATATCAACGCACAGCCCACACCGCTGGTCCTAGGAATTCCAAATTTAGCATGTAGGTTCCTTATAAGGTCTAGGGGTGCACTAAGAAAGTATTTTTCAAAATTCACCCTCTAAGGGGTTCAAAGTTTATATGGAGAGTCTACGATTTTGGAAGTAAGAGGTTTGGAACCTCATGTTTAGACACTTTATTAGATTACAAGAAAAGTGATTTCACCGTTTTTCGAAATTCATTCTCTAAGGCGTTTTAATGGGGGTTGAAAGTTTATATATCAACGCACAGGCCAAACCGCTGGTTCTAGAAATTTCAAATCTGGCACGTAGGATCCTAATAAGGTCTAGAGGTGCACTAAGAGAGGATTTTTCAAAATTCACCTCCTAAGGGGTTAAACAGTTGTATGGAGTCTACGATTTTTGAAGTAAGAGGTTTGAAACTTCATGGCTCTTCATTAAAATAAATGAAAAGTAATTTCACCTTTTTTTTATTTGGATAAATTAAAAAAAAAGGTGTTTTAAGTAGTTTAAACGAGGGTTGAAAGTTTGTATTGGGACTCTACGATCTTTTTAAGTAAGTGGTTTGAAATATCATGGTTAGACTCTTCATTAGTATACAAGAAAAGCAATTTCAGCGTTTTTCAAAATTAATCCTCTAAGGGGTTTAAATGGGGGTTGAAAATTTGTATCGGGACCCTACGATCTTTTTAAGTAAGATGTTTGAAATATCATGTTTAGACTCTTAATTACAATACCGTCACTGTTTTTATTTCATCCCTAGGCGGGGTTAAGAGACGTGATTGCTTAGGGGGGACTCCCTCGCGCACGGCCACTTTAACGTGCCTTAGGTAACAATGTATAGGCGTACTACTATTAGCCTGCGGTAAAATATGTGCATCTGTAACCACTAACCACTCACATTAGTCAAAATCATAAGTTTTACCGCCGTTCCAGGTAACTTCAAATTCGGCACACGATATTCAAATTTAACACGGACGAAGTCGCGAGCAAAAGCTAGTTATATTATTTGACTATGTATTGTGGCTTACTGCTATCGGATTTTTGATTTGCGTGCAACTGGACTATTTTAAAATGCACTATGTCAACTACTGTCCTGGAGAGCGTACTCTATGTATTAAAACCACGTGTTATATTAAATTGTATATTTTAACTTTTAACGTTCGAAAATCTTCACACTAAAATTATACTTAAATGAGAAAGTTTGTGAAGATGTTTAGATGTTTGTTACTAAATAACGGAGTAACAACCGGATGGGTCAAGCTGAAATTTGGCATGTAAGTAGAACAAGTCCTGGATTGAAACAAAGGATACTTTTGATTTAGAAATTGAATTATATAGCAAATATATCAATAAAAGTAGTTTAGCTGCGAAGTGTAGTCGTTTTATTAAAAAACGTACTAAAACTCCAACGAAATCTCATCTGACTAAAGCATCGAGTATCGACCGACAAAGTTATAGAAGACCTGTCCCGAAAGTACCGAAAATCCCGGGAAATCCCGGTTCCATTATCGTCCAGTACCGAAAATCCCGGTACTCCGGAATGGTACCGGTACTGCATACCCTACTTACTAATCGTCCCAGTATGACAAGAAAATATTAAAACAGAAAGTGACATTAGTGACATATGTCCATAGACAATGCGAATGTCAAGTCACGTTCGGAAACCATAGAAAACCTAAGACCTAAACCGGCCATTTTAGTTGATTTTATATTTGCAAAATACTGAAATACACTATTAAATCATTTAATTAAAACAGTTATCTTTAAATAAATATTTCAATAAAAAAGTAAGTTGGCGTTTCCTTTGAACATTATAAATAAGAGTAAAACAGAACCAGCGTTTCAAATTTAAAAAGAAAACCATTACGCCCTAGGGCGTAATAGGTCATTTACGGCCCGCAGAACCTACGTGTAAGGACACCATTTTCGAGCAAGTGTGATGAAAAGAGGTACTTACATAATTAAAACTATATAAAAAGGCGGACAACAGGCGGTCTTATCGCTAAAGAGCGATGTCATCCAGACAAGCTTTGGGTAGCGGTTTATTGGTATATTATCAGATTATCACAGTAAAATGGCCATAACTATTATCTATAGGTGGCAGCACTAAACGATAAAAGAGACACGGGTGGACAATAAAGGAAACTATCACCCCTGTCAAATCAAGCTGTCAATGTCAATGACAATGTGTAAGTGTCAATGTCAAATATAGTAAGTCGTAGCTACACTAAATATAAATGGCAAAAACGGAACGCTTATAGTTTCATCATGTCCGTCCGTCTGTCACAGGCATTTTATTCGAAAACCATGTGACGTATATTAATGAAATTTGGAATATAGGTGTCTTGTATGAGCCGCTACCTAGTTCAGTAATTAAGAGGAAAGAGAAGGGCATTTTTTCCATACAAACGTAGTCCCCTGTTTCCTCCCTGGATAATGCCAATAGAGCCATAATTTTTTGTCCAAAAATCTATGGCTACTATTGATATGTTCCTATGTTTTGCTTTTTACCATAAATTGATTCTTAAAAGAGATATTGACCTTCAAAAACCTAAAAAAAATGCCAGATTTTTCCGCTGTGTTCACACATCCAGAAAACAAATTTGACTAGATTATTAAAAAAAAGGAAAACATAGGAACACGGCCAAAGCCTTTCTTTAATGTTTAATGAAAAAAATAGTTAAATAGGTTAAGTTTTGGGGAAGAAATCAGGGGACTACGAAACGTTGATTTCATGAACTTTTAAAAGGTATT
Organism: Eudemis profundana; assembly: GCA_947034925.1. Lineage (NCBI taxonomy): Eukaryota > Metazoa > Arthropoda > Insecta > Lepidoptera > Tortricidae > Eudemis > Eudemis profundana. The sequence goes on from OX344808.1 coordinate 22,643,516, forward strand.
TTCGATCCAAGCTGCAGTTGTCCCTATCGCACTCTGCGGGGGAGAGGCTGGGTTGGGGAGGCGCGGACTAATACGTATACACTCTCTGTGATGTGACACGTAGTCGATAATTTTATCGATATCCTAGTGTTGTTCATCGATATCGATATTTCTAGTAAAAATTTAGCGCGAAGTGCATTTAGCAGTCTTTTTTGCTGTTCGATTGTTGGAAGTAGGGCTTACAACCAGGTAGGGCCAGGAAGTAAACTCCGTACCTGAGAGGCATGACACTAGTGCCATGACATGACACTAAGTGCTATTTTCTAAATTTTACAGGAGAGCCATTTTTAGTAAAAAATGGACATCTAGGGTTTTTAGTACTAGTTATGTAATGTACTATTAAAAAAAAGTGCGATCCGAGATGAATTCAACAGTTAGTGTTATAGTTCATAGTTCGATAGAGCTCAAACAATTATATGAGATACCGTAATGAAACGAAAATTATAAAAAGTGGACTTACAGTGTCATGCCCCTCAGGTACGGAACTACAAACCTGCACTATATGTTGATTTTTAGGGTTCCGTACCAAAATGGTAAAAAAGGAACGCTTATGGTGCGACTCTGTCTGACTGTCCGTCTGTCACAAACTATAAACAGGCACTATATGTTAATTTTTCAATAAAAACCTACTTGATAAAGATAAAATGTACGAGACAGGGTTTCCCTCATTTACCTATAAATCTGTCATTGATATATTTTTTATCAGGTAGTGGTACTAAATTAATCGAGTGATTCTGATATTAAAGTTTTTAAGTAAATATTCTTGAAATAAAGAAAATGAAACCATGTTTAAATTAAAAACGGTATTTTATTACACAATATAAAACGACTGACGACCGCTTTAGCTTAGTTGGTAGTGACCCTGCCTACGAAGCAAGAGGTCCTGGGTTCGAATCCCGGTAAGGGCATTTATTTGTGTGATGAGCACGAATATTTGTTCCTGAGTCATGGATGTTTTCTATGTATTTAAGTATTTGTATCTCTTAAATATATCGTCGTCTAGTATCCATAACACAAGCCTTATTGAGCTTACTATGGGGCTAGTTCGATTTGTGTAAGATTGTCTCCTAATATTTATTTATTTATTATTTATTTATTTATTAAAACTTGCCTTCAAGATTTTATTAATACATTACATTAAACTTAAAACTACATTTATAGAGATGTAAAGAGTCTCCGTTGTCAAAATATTATGTTTTGGAGGTGTAAAGGATTTCAAAACGTCGTAATACAAACTGAGAATATTAACAAAATATCTCACAGAAATACAAAAAAATCTCTGACTCACGATATAACTTAAAAACTAAATTTAAATTAAAAACATTTTCCTTAGAGATGTAAATGGTCTCCAAGTGTCAAAACAATTGGCAAGTACAAAAACAGAAAAAAATCACAACTAATTAGACATTGTTTTAAAATATATCTATCTATTTCCAGTCGCAGTTAATCCCACGGTGTTTCATCATTCATGTAAACTTGTGTGCTGTAAGCTTTAGAAATGAGTTTACGCTTTACACAATTCTTCAATTTGTTAATAGATAATTCAGTTAGGTATATTCCTTGGCAGTTTATTATAAAATATAATATAATTAATGTTAGGGGGGTGGTATTGCAAAGAAAGGCCGAGATCGCAGAAATTTGCGGCTCGAGTTGCAATCGCTTGCAACTCGGGACGTCCAGTAAACAAGTCCAGTAAACAATAACCAGCGTCAAACAAACAGCGGGTAGGTAATAACACGAAACAATCACTCTGCAATGTCGGTAGGTATAACAACTTGCCGTCTGAAGGTGCGAGGCCTGGCCTGCGAGCGCGGCGGTCGCGGCGGTGGGGGCGGCGCGCCACGCATACGTAGACAGTCGCACTCACACTATGATAGCTCGCTTGTTGGGCATTGCGCGACAGCAACACATTTTTCATCACACTTGCTCGAAAATGGTGTCATTACACGCAGGTTTTGCGGGCCGTAAATGACCTATTACGCCCTAGGGCGTAATGGTTTTCTTTTTAAATTTGAAACGCTGGTTCTATTTTACTCTTATTTGTCATGTTCAAAGGAAACGCCAACGTACTTTTTTAACTTTTATTACTGAAATATTTATTTAAAGAGAACTGTTATTGCAAATACATGTAAACACATATTTCTGTAACATTAATTAAATGTTTATAGTGCATTTCAGTATTTTGCAAGAATAAAAACACACATTTTAAGTTTTTACCGCTATGGTTTCCGAACGTGAGTTGACATTCGCATTGTCTATGGATAATGTCACTGTCAGTTTTACAATTTTATTTAGGTTAAGTAAGGTTATTTTAATCAGATTTCCTCACAAGTGTGATGAAAAACATTGTGTGTGCCACGGGCGGTAAAGGAATTACAAACTCGTGTTATTAAAGCCCTCGGCTTTGCCTCGGCCTTGTAACAAACACTCGTTTGTAATTCCTTACTTACCGCCCTTGATACACAATGTACTATTACAAATACCTAATTTTCAGTTCTCTCGGCCTTACTATTTCCTCTTAAATATCAAAAATAAAAATTTCGAGGGGGGGCACTCCATACATGTAACAGAAGTCGAAAAAAAAAATTTTTCATCACATTTACTATAATTAGTTGAATATTTTATTTAAAAAATATGCAATAGAATAATTTACAATAAAAAAGACAATTTGATTTTTTAATGAATTAATAAAATAGATTTAATTAAAATATTATTGTTAGCTAAGAACAAGGGTTAAAAATTGAAATAATTTTTAAACGTTTCGCAACAGGAGCTTATATAAAATATTTAAATTTTCTAACAAAATTTAAGAATTAAAAATCAACAAAAAAGTAACATACCGTATCACACATACGTAAAGATGACATTAATTGGACTGGCATCTCCTGTTTTCTCCGTATCTCTCTCTGTAAGTCCTTAACACAAGGTTGTATTTCCGTTACTTAAAATCATGTTGATGTCGTCCTCAGCAGAATAATTTCCATTTTGAAAAATATGAACAAATTATTTTTTCGGAATATTCATCATAGAAACATGTCAATGTCACACCAAATAAGTGTCAATATAATTCAAAAGAAAATCATGCAATAGAAAAAAGTTATCATACAATTCTATAGGTTGCATTTACTGAAGGAGTTTCGATTGCCATGTGAAGGCTTAGAGGATGGTCAAAAGCAAAAATAGTAAATCGTTAATTATTCAGTAAGTGCTGCTCTAATTGTTATGCTACTTCGTATATTAGTTAGAAATACCCTAATCAACATGTACCTTTCCGGTTTGTTCAGAGGCTAGAGACAGCCTGTATATGAAACGAATAAGTGTTGTTTCCGGAATTAGGTGTCGGAATACAAATGGAGATAATGCACTGACATACATAGGGATTAGGATTGGAGTTGAGATGTAGACACTGCTTCTTTTTACGCGGTTATTGAACCCTAGTAGTACATAGCGAGTCCACCTTGAGCCACTGGGCCGCTAATTATATTTATGAATCAAGCTTTTCCCTTACACAGAACGTGTCGCAAGTTCCGTCCGCGTTTCCGGTTGCGCCACGTCTCGCTCCTTCCGTTGTTGCCTCACGTCTAGGGTTGCCAGTTGGTCGGGAATTGGCGGGATTCTCCCGATTTTTTGTATGTTCTCCCGACAAAGAAGAAAATCTCCCGACAAACGACTTCATTTTAAAACTTAGTCCGATCCACTCAAGGTGGTCCGGCCAGCGAAAATTTCTGGTCATTCAGGCTACAAAAAAAAGCTCGCGCGTCGAGCGCGCGGGGCATCTCCCGACCAAAGTCTCAAAATCCCGACATATTGTTTCCTGCTCCCGATAATACGGTAATTCAATCTGGCAACCCTACTCACATGAGTGGTTGGTTGGTGGTCAGTTAGATGGGGTTAGAAACGAAGGAAAACTCAATGGAAATTAATAGGGACATAATAGGTCTTACTGTCGCATATTTATTAACAAATTGTTCCAAATGTTACCGACTTCACAAAAAAGAGGTGCTCTAGTTGCTTGTCTGTTTATGTACTCAAAAACTCCGTCGTTTACAAACCGATTTTAATAGGTTTTTTTCTGAAACGTTCTAACTAGAAAAGAAAAGCAATTCTGATGATATGTAGGGTCTGGTGAAATGTAGATTCAATGGTTGATTTTTTTATAGAAAGATTATTTACAAAATTACTCTGTCGATTTACACGATCTAATCTCATTCGACCATACAGTGGTATGGTCAAATGAGATTAAAGACGCCAAAACTGTTTGCAGCTGTCGACACGGTTTGTTGTACATACCTAAATGTTGCCATTTGTCATAAATACGACTGTTATGTTGTCGACCGATATTTCGAGCTGACTGGCCCAACCAAAAATGATTAGGTTTCATAACTTCTATTATCGTTCAAGAACGAAGAAGAAAATCAATCTGCGGCTCAATTTACAACATGCACACTATTCAAACAGCTAACTAATCTCCACAACCAAATAATAAAATAACGCTCTAACCGGTCTGGGTACAAAGTTGTACACCGATAGCGCGGCGTACCCAAAAGACCTTAAGATTACCAAAGGAGAAAGGCGAGCCTTTCTCCAATCTAAAAAACCTCGCGGTCAATCTCGTGCCTATTATGATTGGACCCGTGCACTAGTAATAACAAGTTCGCAATTGTAGGTCCTGCTAGCTGCTGTCGCCCGCTACTTCGAGTATGACCACCACACGCGGTCCATAGCTCTATGCAGCCAACCGCTTCTCTCCACTCCCTTCAGGTTGCTAGTCCACTTGGCGAGTCGTCTCACAGGGTGAGTCGTTCGCGGTCTCCACTCCAAAACTCGTCTGCCCCATCGGCCCTGCGACTGTTTGCTTAACTTTGGTTCTCCATCGGATATTCTGGTTCCGGATTTTGTCCTTTAGAGAAACTCCGAGCATAGCCCTCTCCATAGCTCGCTGAGCTGGATTTCGATCACCGATTTCGAATTGATATTACTAGTACGCAGGTCGAATTATAGTCTGATTATTGGTTGGTTAAGTTGCGAGTTATCCTACTGGACTAATGTTGTAGCTGTTTACTAATTTTAGGCTCGACGAGTTAAGATTTTCAAGTAGGTAGTAACTACATTGAACCAGTCCAAGATAGGTAATTAGTGATTGGATTTTCTGACCAGGTTGGTGTTGCGAAATTTTATAATTTGTGGCCTTGTACAAATATGGTCTGTATGAACTATACGCCTTTCTGATTTCTATTATTTATACTGAATGTAACTTTGAGATGTCTACTGCTGGATATAGGCCTCCCCCAAAGACTTTTACAAAGAACAGTCGCAGCCCCACGGAAATATTATCGAAATATGTAGAAGGAAATACCTAGTTCGCGAATGAGACGTCTACCCCAACGGTTCTCGTGATCCAACAATAGTATATTACATACTTAAAGCAAGGACCATTAAAACAAGAGGACTGTCATTCTCCATACTTTGGATCGTACCCCGACCACAAGGGGATATCCAGGCAAAAACTAGATGGCGCTAAAAAACTAAACATTTAACGATGTTATATTATAATGGAACAAAGAAACATAGTACAGTAACAATTAGTTCGTAAACAGCTAATAATGAATAAATTCTTACATTTAAATACTGTGTCCCGCTTGCAAAGTTGAATAATTGTAAATAATATAATTCTTATACCAAGCTTATATATAGATGGCGTTGTAAATTCGGGGACCAGCTTTTTGTATGGAGAATGACAGTCCTCTTGTTTTAATGGTCCTTGCTTAAAGTAAAGAAATGTCCTCGGCTTCGCTTCGGCCGACAATTACATGTGATCTGAGGCTTTCTTATTTACTGGCCAAGGTTTGTATAATATTTTTCTTTTCGACGGAGCCAGAAAGCGGCATCTTCGTTTAGCGCAGTGGCCGGCAAGGCGAAGCTTTTCGGCCGGAGGGCAGAGAATATACTTGTATCAGGAAAGGTGCCAAATTTGGTTGGTATGTACACCTACAGTCAACTTCAAAGAAATGCTATACCTACTACGAGGGTATATATGACAGCCCACTGTCATTTCTTTTCTATTAAGCTGACACGATAATATCGCCAGGTGACAACCAAAACTCATTAAATACACTAAATAGATCACTGAGACAGTTAACCTTATTACTCTTCCAACACATCATGAACCGTGTATCCTTAGAGATTATTTTCGTAATTGATGGGTTTTGGTTGTCACCCGACGATATTTTTATGTTATTTCTATATATTATAAAAAAAAGTATGCAATCAAAGGAAGCTTGCCACAGAACGAATTAGTAGATACAATATAAATTCAATAATTATTATCAATATACAGACATAGTCCGAAGAAAAACAACAAGCTTACAAATTTTACATTATTTATTGAATAAGAGAGCGAAGACTTAATTTGGCACTAACACACTCGACGACACCTTAACGTAGGGCTGGGGGCGTGGGGCCTAATGCCACCCATGGCCAAGGCCCAGCAGGGGCCCTCCGTAGCCCACGTGCCCTAGACCTATGGGCGCCGCAACGGTATGGCTGAAAAAACAACATAAATTAATGAAAACCCCGGACTCTAAAAAAAACTATCACATTATACATTGTAGTACATTACACAACTAGGGTGGTAATACAAAGAAAGGCCGAGATCGCAGAAGTTTGCGGCCCGAGCTGCAAGCGAGATTTCTTTATTACCTCCCGTGTTGTGTACATAATTTTTCATCACACTTGCTCGAAAATGGTGTCATTACACGTAGGTTTTGCGGGCCGTAAATGACCTATTACGCCCTAGGGCGTAATGGTTTTCTTTTTAAATTTGAAACGCTAGTTCTGTTTTACTCTTATTTGTAATTTTCAAAGGAAACGCCAACTTACTTTTTTAACTTTTATTACTGAAATATTTATTTAAAGAGAACTGTTATTGCAAATACATGTAAAAACATATTTCTGTAACATTAATTAAATGTTTAAATATAGTATTTCAGTATTTTGCAAATATAAAATAAACCATTTTTAGTCTTTACCGCTATGGTTTCCGAACGTGACTTGACGTTCGCATTGTCTATGGAATATGTCACTAATGTCACTGTCAGTTTTACAATTTTATTTAGGTTAAGTAAGGTTATTTTAATCAGATTTCCTCACAAGTGTGATGAAAAACATTGTGTGTGCCACGGGCGGTAAAGGAATTACAAACTCGTGTTATTAAAGCCCTCGGCTTCGCCTCGGCCTTGTAACAATCACTCGTTTGTAATTCCTTACTTACCGCCCTTGATACACAATGTACTATTATGTCTACACTTGGCCAGAAAGCACTTTATGGCCAGGTGTGGCATAAATATTATAAATGTGAAAGTTTGTGAAGATTTGGATGTGTAGATGTTTGGATGTTTGGTATTAAATAACGGGGTAACAACTGGATGGATTAAGCTGAAATTTGGCATGCAAGTAGATCAAGTCCGGGATTGAAACATATGACTTTATATCCCGATAAAGAGTTCTTTTGGGACAGTAACGTGAACAACGCAGGCGAAGCCGTGCGTAAATGCTAGTATCTGATAAACAAAAATGTACTCTGACACAGGAACGTTATGTACCTACTAGGAGGTACATAACGTGACCTATTTAAAACGCTACTGTCAAAAGAAAATAAACTTTATTTTTATTATTTTTTTATTGCGATCGTTCTTTTACTGTCAATCTAGTCCCTAAAATAATTTGACCCGTGATGTATCGTTTATAAGGGTTATTGACTTGTAATTATTATTACCAATAAAGATTATGATTATGATGATTATGATTATTCTTCGGAAATATGTCTGCGACTTATTCCTCTGTCTCCATACATTTAGTATGAAAAAGGGCCAGAGGAAGGTGACCGCAGGCTTTGCATACGGAAAAAGCCGCTTTCTGGCCAAGTGTAGACATAAAATGATGTACACAACACGGGAGGTAATAAAGAAAGCCCTTGATCGCATATTTACGTCCCTCGCTTGCAGCTCGGGCCGCAAACATCTGCGATCTCGACCTTTCTTTGTATTACCACCCTAGTTGTGTAATGTACTATACCTGATTAGAGGAGCATGCGCAATGGGAGCAGCGATCGCGTGGCCTCCATACAGCCCATGGCCGCCATACAAGCCCAGCCCATGGCCGTAGTAGCCATGACCGAACCCGCCGTAGCCGAGCCCGTGGCCTAACCCGCCGTAGCCGAGCCCATGGCCTAGCCCGCCATAGCCGAGACCGCCGTAGCCGAGGCCTAGCACGCCTCGCTTCTCGTTCTTCTTCTCTTCTGCGCCGTAGACGGCAGCTGCGGCGAGCAGAAGTACGCACAGCTGGGGAAAGAAGACTTTTTTAAAAGGTCATTAGGTTTAACATGTCCATTTTGTGCCCATTCTCCCACAAGATGGTCTGATGACCTGTAGGCTTATGATGCTACGCTTTGTCACGCGATAAATCATCACTACATAGTATAAAACAAAGTCGCTTTCTCTGTCCCTATATCCCTATGTATGCTTAAATCTTTAAAACTACGCAACGGATTTTGATGCGGTTTTTTTTAATAGATAGAGTGATTGAAGAGGAAGGTTTATATGTATAATACATGCATTTAGTATCAGCATTGCACCCGTGCAAAGCCGGGGCGGGTCGCTAGTAAATGATAAAGCATCCGTCACGTTCTAACAAATACTGTGTGAGAGTGATGGATGCTTTATCACTTATTTATCGCATGACAAAGCGTAGTATCATAAGTCTACTGGTTAGGGGAGTAAACGAAAAGCGTGCGACCGTGGAAGTATTTTGGGAATACCCATAGGTTATACACGGTGGAATTTAATCGGTGATCAGGAACCCATTTTTCTAATTCAGTAATCTATGGCGGTCACGTTTATGTAGTACTTAAGTGGAACCAAGTTTTTTTTATCATAACAAATTTTTAAGTTGAAATTAAATTTTAATTAAAATTTATTGTCACCCTACTAATGGTTTGGTCTGAAAAGTTTAATACTTCTTTTCGAACTATCAGCCATAGAAACTTAAAACATAAATGAGCAATAAGCTGTCAATTTGTAATTCTCTGATCTATCTAGTTTCCCGCCAAAGCCAGCAAGCACTTGACGTATGTACACTTACGAGTAACTTCCCTTCAATAAAAGTAGGGTGTCCATTTATTCATTCAGTGTACATTTTACCGATGTTAATTAAGTGTGATTAATTAGATTGTGAGCTATATTGCACGAGATCTCACGTATTGGTTTTTGTGTAGATTGATAATTAAGATTTTTGGATTCCTGATCACCGATTAAATTCCACCGTGTATATAGGTTAACGTGGACTAATTTTCCGCAACTCGACAAACATGGGCCTATTTTGCGTTATGGGTTGATGGCACTACTCTTGCCAACCCAACTCTACCAGAAAGCCTAGCAGACCCTTGATGTTGCGGACGACTTCTGGGAGTGACCTCGGTGTTCCGAGGTGGTGTGCCCGGTACTTGGCCACCCCCGGGCATTCGACGAACTTGGGAAGACTCATATTTAACAGTAGATGTCTCCGGGTTGAAATGACGAGGTTTAGCATAGTAGCTCTTATTACTCAAATCATTCTCTTTTATCCAGTTTGTATGTGCGAGGGGCCGCATAATTTCTCTCTCTTCTCTCCATCGTTCCCTCCAGAGGTCGGATACCGGTATTTTCTCTATACAAAAATACCGGTATTATTTCCGTTCTTTTCGTTCTTTGATTTATTTCTTAATTTTTTTAATCGGAGAATCTAATAATACGAAGTCATTACTGATAAACATTATTGAGCTGAACCCTACAAAAAAGGATAAAATAATTCAAAATATTGGGCTATTTCGGGGTCTTTGCAAAATACCAGTTCCGAGCTCTGGTTCCCTCATTACTGGGGTCGTGACCAACGGTAATGTTTCTCAAAATGACGTGGCCACAGCCCCTATTAGGACATGCAATACCGGATTATTCTCAATACCGCTTTTGAGATTCGGTATTGAGACTCAAAACCGGAATTCCAGTTTCGGTTTCGGTATCGGGGATTTTTGAAAAAAAATATCGATTTTATGGAAAATCATTTTATCCTTTCGCTTATATCAAAAAATTAACAGCAATACACTTTTGGTATATGTATGCAAAATTACATAATTAGCCCAGTCATCAGTAAGGTAAGAACAAAATTAACAAATCAAAACAATGTCAATCAAATATATGCAGCAAATTAAATATAAAAATTTAAAACGGACAAGAACAGACAGAACTTTGCAAAGGTGGTCGCCGACACCCGTTAGGGTATTGGCAGAAGAAGAATAAAAGAACTTACGTATAAGTTTTTATTATTGCCCAATGTGCCCAATTTATTAGTGCCCAGGGTGTGCGGGGGCAACTACTTGACAGGCAAAATAGACCGAGCGTCTATTCACTTTACTTCGCACTCGCACTTCGCACTCACACTAGTCACTTAACAGCGTGGCCGTTTACACTTTGTTTTTACTATTCACTTTACACCTACACTTTCAACTTAAGAGGAAACAGTAAGGTGGAGAGAATTGAAAATTAGGTATTTGTAAAATGTGTCGCTGTCCCGCACTGCCCGCCTCTCCCGCGCAGAGCGCGATAGAGACAACTGCAGCTTGGACCGGAAATACCTTTTAAAATTTCATGAAAACAACGTTTCGTAGTCCCCTGATTTCTTCCCCAAAACTTAACCTATTTAACTAATTTTTTCATTAAACATTAAAGAAAGGCTTTGGCCCTGTTCCTATGTTTTCCTTTTTTTTAATAATCTAGTCAAATTTGTTTTCTGGATGTGTGAGCACAGCAGAAAATCTGGCATTTTTTTTAGGTTTTTGAAGGTCAATATCTCTTTTGAGAATCAATTTATCGTAAAAAGGAAAACATAGGAACATATCAATAGTAGCCATAGATTTTCGGACAAAAAATTATTGCTCTACTGGCATTATCCAGGGAGGAAACAGGGGACTGCAACTGTATGGAAAAACTGCCCTCCTGTTTCCTCTTAACAAAGTGTAAACAAGCCTTTATGTTAACACGTGCAGTATTTGTTTGATCGTGACCGCCGCTGTCGCAAGCGGGAGGTCCCGAGTTCGAACCGGCGGGTCGTTTGCGATTGTAAGAGATTGTAAAGGAATCCAATTATATCTCCAAGTATCTTGGTATACCTACATGGAAGACAAATAATAGTACTTTTTCTACTCCTGTACTGTTATCTGTCTTTTACTTGGTCACGAACACTAATATAACATACATAATATGAGTTCAGAGAAGTCTATACTCTATTTCCCATAACAGCACTTGTGTCGTTATAGTCGCAAAACGATAGGTAGCTAGCAGCTACAGACTTCTAAATGTAGGTTAAACTTAGGTCAAGGATTAAGCGCTCAATTCTAACTTTACGATAAAAATGCACAACTACCAACTTAAAAAACAATTAAATTTCTTACGGTTTTCAAGAAAAACAAAACTTTCCAAACTAAATTCAATTAAAAAAAGTTTACCATAGACACATACTGTCAGTCATATTTATGTCATATTTGCCTTGTTTGCGTGCTATGTTTAATTTTGTATCGTATATTTTAAAACCTAGTCGTAGAAAAAGTATTGTACGCAAAATTTTTTGAGCCTACTTATACAACTGTTGCATAATAGTATTTTATGCAACAGTTGTATAAGAAGGTTCAAAAAATGCGAATTGCGTGAGTTGCGATACGAGCCGCGAATGCGGCGAGTATCGCAAATAGAGACGCAATGAGCGTTTTTTGACTTAATTATACAACGTTGCATACAATACTTTTTCTACGACAGGTTTTAAAATTATAAAATACAAACAAGGCATAACCTGCAAAGAAGGCAAATATGACGTATGACTGTCAGTATGTGTCTATGGTAAACTTTTTATTTTTTAAATGAAGTTGACACGCAGTCAATATATTAAAAATACTTTTGTTTTTATGTTGGCATCAATGAATTTAGTTCAGAAAGTTTTGTTTTTCTTAAAAGCCGTAGGATTTTAATTGTTTGTTAAGTTGGTAGTTGTGCATTTTTACCGTAAAGTTAAAATTGAGCGCTTAATCCTTGACCTCAGTTTAATCTAGATTTAGAAGTCTGTGGTTGTTAGCAATAACGTAAAGTGGCTATAACGACACTAGTGCTGTTATGGGGAATAGAGTATAGACTTCTCTGAACTCATATTATATATGTTCTTATATTAGTGTTCGTGACCAAGTAAAAGACAGATAACAGTACAGGAGTAGAAAAAATACTATTATGCAAATTATCCATAATGAGGGACCTTAAAACACGAAAGAATGACTAAGATTAACTAAGCAAATGTACAAGGCGAATGTCAGTGGGAACGTTGGAAGAAGAAGGCCTAGACGAACGTTTCGCGATCAGTTGGAAGCACTCTAAACCGACGAGCATGCATGAAATAGTACATTACACAACTAGGGTGGTAATACAAAGAAAGGCCGAGATCGCAGATGTATGCGGCCCGAGCTGCAAGCGAGGGACGTAAATATGCGATCGAGGGCTTTCTTTATTACCTCCCGTGTTGTGTACATCATTTTATGTCTACACTTGGCCAGAAAGCGGTTTCGCTTATTCGATAAATGAACTGACATACAGCCAAAGCAAACTTAAGAAAAATATAACGGTTATAATAACTTGCAGCTTTTTTTATAAATTCGATAAAATCGTAGGACAAACTTTTTTGCTGCTACTAAACTAACTGCGACATATGTCGATGTATGAGGACAAACAGTTTTTCAATAGCAAAGTTAAGTACCTATGTCCGACCATACAATCTTGAATTATACACGTATCTACTGACGAGTTTTTACGGAACCCTCGGTGCGCGAGTCCGACTCGCACTTGACCGGTTTTTATTCTTCCTACAAAAAGTACATCGAGCGCTTGAATATGTGCGCGTCGTGTACGAACGCACTAGGTACAAGAAAAGTTGTAAGAATGCTCCAGTATGGATCGCACTAATACACAGTGCTATCGCGCGTCTGTGTGAATACGTGTCGCGCGCTCCTAAACACCCGAAGTTGGACTACTTGTTCGTCTTTATACTTTGACTGGTCCATAAAAACCTAAGTTTACGGTATTGAAACCAATCAATAAGCTAGCTGTTATTTGCTCTTGAATGTACTAACTTTTCGGTTAATCAACAAATTAGTTATAACCTACTTCAAAAAAATAGGATAACCTGCTGACATGTTTTTATGCGGTGCCTTTGCTTAATTATGCGCACTGTTTAATTAAACAAATGAATAGATTTGTTCAAGGTTGTTAGGTACTTAAATTGCCAGGACTATTTCGAATCAGTGACTTATTTTAGCTGTTTCTCAATTTAAATATTTTGGCCAACCGTTTGTTTTAGGGGTTTGACCCTGGGATAGTAAAATCTACTTACGATAGCCTTCATGTTGTCGTGATCGTGTGAGCACTGGGTCTAGCAGGGAGGCGGGCGCTTTTATACCGGCAAGAGTTGAGCCCCCCTAGCCGAGCCTAGCCGGTACCTAGGGCGTACAGTCAGGGAGAAAGGGCGAGGTGTCAAAGGCGGGAAAATAAAATAAATAAAAGTTTAGTTTTAATTGTCTATTTTTATGTGCCCTTTGTTAATTGAACAACTGTAACAATACAATGCATATAATATTATCTTGCACACCAGAAAAACACAATGAACACATTACACAATTTAAAAAGGTAAACGTCCGAGTTCTTGATACTGTCCCAGTAACAGTGGCTTAGCGATGGAAAACGGCGCTCAGGGCACGCATCCAAACTGTCTCGCCCCTTTGTTTTTTAGTGACACCCGGGGTGGATACTCGCCTATGAAATTACTGTAGGGGGGGGGGGGGTAGACTTTTTTGGCGCCCAGGGCAGTACCAGTAGTCGCCATCTTGCTTGAAAGAAAGAAAATACATTTATTTATGACAGCAAAAAGTTACATAAAATAGAAAAAATAAATAAGAAAACACAAAAAATAAATAAAAATCTCGCTGCCACAAAAAGGTCCCACCTCAGCATAATACCAACTGCAGAGCTAGCGCTGGTCTTCCGGTGGAACCAGACAGGGGCGATTCGACCGTTCCAGTGTGAGATATTTATATTTAATTATATATATAGATTACAATTGATATTGTCAGGTACGATCGGTTCGCCCCACTTACAGTGAACGCGTCCATTAGGGACAGACAGCGTCACCAGTAGTGCCAACCAACCAAACCATGCCATTATCTCTGGTAACTGCCTGACGTTAAAAACGTCAACAGCAACGTCAACAATACGCTTGGCTTTTCCCGTACGCATTGAGTGCGGAAATAGCCACTTTATGGCCAGGTGTGGAATAAATACAATTATAGTTTAGCCAATATTCCCATTTCCGATCGTCGGTGTTGGTAGTAGTTTACCCTAATATGTACATACCTACCAACAGTCTTAATATCCGCGAATGTTATCAAAATAAATGGGTGTACATAATAACATAACACAAATCCTCAATTACGCAACCGAACGATGACTCTTATAGCAAATTTACAAAAAACCTTTGTTTTATGTAATTGTGTTTAGCTTTTAGGTTGTTTTAGATATTATTAATTATCATTAAATCCATTTTAGGGTTCCGTACCCAAGTGTGCCACTGCCAAGGGAACCCTATTACTAAGCCAACGCAGACGTCCTGTCACATGGCTGCACCTAATCCGACCCTTGATCTAGGTGGACCGGGACAAGGCGACCTGGTTCGACCGTAGGCGTCCCCGGCACCCACCCAGTCCGATTAACTCGGGGTAGTCCGGCTAGCGACCTGGTTCGATCCCAGGGAACGCCACGGCCGATCACCCGGTCATACTATCGCTACACCCACTAGGCTTGTGAGTTAGTCAGGCTTTAAAAAAAAACATGGCTGTAGTTGGAAACGGGAAAATTTCAAAGAATGTATATTTCTAGGGGGGCCGTCTGGTTGCATAACAACTATTGTCATATTATTAATTGTCATAACAGTTTAAGCATAAAGTTGATGCTCATATTTTTTTTTGGCATAAATTGTCCTATGGCATAATTGTTCCGTGTCATAATTATACGGAGTCATAATTGGTTTAACCATAATGTAAATTGTCATACATTTATTTAGTCATAACATTGATGATTATAAGTGGTTTTAATAATAATTGTACATTTCATACATTTATCAAGCCATAATATTGATGATTATAACAATCGTATTGCATACATTTTGATAATGGACTTGCGATGGTTCTTCAAAAAAGAAACGATTTATATTATTGAAGTATTTTTAATTTCTACTCATTACACAATATTAGTGACCTCACACAGAACCAAATCGCTGCCAGAAAAGTAGGTTAGGTTAGGTTAGAACTGTTATCTCACACATAACCGAATCGCTGCCAGAAAAGTAGGTTAGGTTAGAACTGTTATCAACATAAAAGACAACTTTTAAAAAAACTTTTAAAATTAGGCTTATGCGTTTAGCAATTTATGCTTTTACTTAGTATGGTTAAAGTGTCGTATGAGCAACCTATTTATGCGTTTAACATTTTATGCATTTACTTAGTATGGTTAAAGTGTTGTATGAGCAATCCATGTATGCCCATTATAAAGTATGCTTGAATAAATGTATGCATATTAACTATATGCCCATTACACAGTATGTCCATAAACATTATGATTAAAATCGTTATGCGCATAAATGTATGACTATTTACAGTTATGCGTAATGATGAGTATGACGAATTCTCGTTTGCGTATCAAAAATATGACCTTAAACTTTATGCAACCCGACCCTTACCCATATTTCTATTGCCGCTATAACAGCAAATTATTAAATTAAAAATAAAAGGGGGTCCTCATACAATAAACGCGATTTTTTGCCGTTTTTTTCTCGACAGTGATGGAACTCTTCGTGTGCGAGTCCAACTAGCCTTTACTGGTTGGTTTTTGTGTCTTTTGTTATTTAAATTTACATGACCCGATACGTAATTTAAAGTACTTTTCAATTATAGGTATATTGATAATAAACATTCAGGTACCTATTTGCCGATCAGCCCTAGTACTTTATTTTTATTATATTACAAGTGCTAACATTACGACACGCTCATTGGTTCATTCAAATTAAATAAGCTAAGGCGGCGTCCACACAGAAAATCGCAGGCATCTTTACCTATTATAAAAACAAATACATATTGCTTATTTCAAAAATAACATTTCAAAATTTTACATTTATTCTGACCCCCACACTGGGCATTGCCTGTCCTGTGGGGGAGGCAAGCAAAAATACAATTTGTAAAATTTACATTTAGCAACTACGCACGGCCGACAACATTCTACGTAAACAATTACATTTAAATTATTAAGAGTAGAATAACATATAGCTTTAAATTCGATTTAATCCGTTTAAGTTGTTTTTTACTATAAAGGGTGATTTTTGGGGTCATGTAGCAGGAGTGAACGGGGTACTGGTGTGGGTCACACTGAGCAACTTTCACTATGAGGGCAACCACGACTTCGTGAAAAAAATCTCCTAATTAAGAGTTAATTGATAGTTAAGTAAACATTCCAATCAGTCTAAACTTCGGGTTGTACTCTGAATCTTTGGCCAAAACTGCAGCCAAGAAGCTTGGTATTTCTCCAAGGTAAGGCCGTGCTTCACACCAGGACAACTGCTCCAGTTACACCAAGCACAGGTCCGGTCGTGTATGGAGTGTTGCTGCCACCTTTGGGATGGATCCGCCAAGTACCATTCAAGATTCAGTCGATAAGCGTGCCAAAAACCTCATAGGTGATCCTGACTTGGCGAAGCTTAAGCTGCATAGCCTTGAACACCGCAGAAAGGTCGCCAGCTCTTTTACAGGATACATGTCGGCGCGTGTGCGTTGGGATTGCATGAACTGATTCCTCCATCTCCATTCCGTCATTATGGGACTAGGCGTGGACTTGGGTTTCACCCTTACGTTGTCGATTTACCAACGACTCGCACAAAGCGCTTTGCTTCCACTTTCCCTATTAGGACAGCTTAGGAGTGGAACTCTCTTCAGCAGACCTTTACCCGGAAAAATATAACTTGGATCTCTTCAAGTCGAGAGTGAATAGGCACTATCAAGGTAAGCATCTTCACTTACCATCAGGTGTGATCGGATTCAAATGCTTACCTATCGTTTCCTATATATGTTTTACATTATTTATTTTCATGACAATAATTACAAATATTTACTTTTCATACAGGGTTATTAGTAGACATGTTCTCGAGTGAGTGATTCGAAAGAGCTATATCAGTTGGTCTAGCTCACCGGCTCATTAGCTCAGTTCCGATTCAAACAACTCAGTATATCTTTCAACTCACTCGTTGACTCGCTCTAAAGTAGCTCCATTGAGCCGTGAGCTGCGAGAAAAGACACGATCAACATTTTGCGCATGTCTAGTTATTAGTGCACACAGGGTGTCCCAAAAACTGACGATAATCCTTTAATCGGCAACGTTTGATACAAGTAGCGGCGCGGCGCGGCGAGTGAGCCACTCCAGCTCCAGACCATACCCCTTTTCTACACGACAGTACTTCGTGAGATGAATCATGAGCCGCGATACCCGCGAGCATGTATTGTTCGTTTCCCTACACTTGCTGATAAATTAATTAATGTTAGCTGCATTGCGATTTTGCAATGTTTATACCGAGTGAGGTGCGTTCAAAATCAGATCCTGCGTATGAAGGCCGTATGGAACAAAGACAATACAGTCTACACTTGGAAGAAACTATGGGTTTTGTAGACAAATGATATAATGATAAAATGTCTGTAGGTACTTCGGATCGGGAAGAGGGGGGGGGGGAGGGGATTGCTAGAGTTGAGCTGTAACTATAATATTTATGCCACACCTGGCCATAAAGTGGCTTTTTCCGCACGCTGCGCTTACGAAAAAAGCCGCTTTCTGGCCAAGTGTAGACATAAAATGATGTACACAACACGCGAGGTAATAAAGAAAGCCCAAGATCGCATATTTACGTCCCTCGCTTGCAGCTCGGGCCGCGAACTTCTGCGATCCCGGCCTTTCTTTGTGTTACCACCCTAGTTGTGTAATGTACGTACTATAACCTAGTTATTGTGAAGTAATTATTAAAGCGATTTGAGTATTTTTTTTAATTCTGTTTTTTCATAGCTTCAAGAGACCATAGACTTGAGTATATGTTTTAATATCAATTCGACAACTCCACGCGCTCCCGAGATAAAGGGTCTTGACAGACGGACAGACAGACAGATAGACGGACAACAAAGTGATCTTATAAGGGTTCCGTTTTTTCCTTTTGAGGTACGGAACCCTAAAAATGAATGAGTACTAGTAATATGCCTCCCAACGTTATTATGATTGCGCAGATGAATTTAAGTATTTTTTTTTTGTTGGTCTGTGTCCCGTTTGGTGAATATTACTGGCCACTTTGGGAAATCTGTATTTGTGCCCCTCTCCGAATGAGAGGGGCACAGGGAATTTAAGTAATGATGATTATTAATTATTTATATTCTTAATTATACTAATATAATCATTAAGATCTTTGTTACTAACACAGACTATGGATACCCAATCTGAAATAAATTATTTGAATTTAAATTGAAAAAGTTATAGATAGCCCTGTGACAAACAATCGGACAGAGGAGGCTAAATAATAGCAAGTACCATTAAAACAAGAGGACTGTCATTATCCATACAAAAAGCTGTTCCCCGATATTTACAACGCCATCTATGTATAAGCTTGGTATAAGAATTATATTATTTACAATTATTCAACTTTGCAAGCGTGGCACAGTATTTAAATGTTAGAATTTATTTATCATTAGCTGTTTACGAACTAATTGTTATTGTACTATGTTTCTTTGTTCAATTATAACATCATTAAAGGCCGAGCCACACCGGCTGCGTACACGTCTGCGTGCGCGTGGCGTACGCGTTGTATAGTATGAATGATTTTCAAAATGGCGGCTAGTCACGCTCGAAGTCAAAGAGCTGCAGCGTACAGTGCGTGCACACGCAGCCGGTGTGGCTCGGCCTTAAATGTTTAGTTTTTTAGCGCCATCTAGTTTTTGCCTGGATATCCCCTTGCGGTCGGGGCACGATTCAAAGTATGGAAAATGACAGTCCTCTTGTTTTAATGGTTCTTGGTAATAGGGTTCCGTTGGTATTGGTACCCTTTGCGTCTGCGGGGCCGGGTTCAAGCTAGTGGTGGGTAGCCCGCATTCCCTAATTACCGTATAAATTATCCTGTTTTACTAAATAAATATCGGGGGACAATCTTACACAAATCGAGCTAGTCCCAAACTAAGCAATGCTTGTATTATGGGTACTAGATGACGATAAACATATTTTACTTCATAGTACATTGTGTATCAAGGGCGGTAAGTAAGGAATTACAAACGAGTGTTTGTTACAAGGCCGAGGCGAAGCCGAGGGCTTTAATAACACGAGTTTGTAATTCCTTTACCGCCCGTGACACACACAATGTTTTTCATCACACTTGCTCGAAAATGGTGTCATTACACGTAGGTTTTGCGGGCCGTAAATGACCTATTACGCCCTAGGGCGTAATGGTTTTCTTTTTAAATTTGAAACGCTGGTTCTGTTTTACTCTTATTTGTCATGTTCAAAGGAAACGCCAACGTACTTTTTTAACTGAAATATTTATTTAAAGAGAACTGTTATTGCAAATACATGTAAACACATATTTCTGTAACATTAATTAAATGTTTAAATAGAGCATTTCAGTATTTTGCAAAAATAAAATCAACCATTTTAAGTCTTTGCCGCTATGGTTTCCGAACGTGACGTGAATTCGCATTGTCTATGGATAATGTCACTAATGTCACTGTCAGTTTTACAATTTTATTTAGGTTAAGTAAGGTTATTTTAATCAGATTTCCTCACAAGTGTGATGAAAAACATTGTGTGTGCCACGGGCGGTAAAGGAATTACAAACTCGTGTTGTTAAAGCCCTCGGCTTCGCCTCGGCCTTGTAACAAACACTCGTTTGTAATTCCTTACTTACCGCCCTTGATACACAATGTACTATTTCATCACACTTGTGAGGAAATCTAATTAAAATAACCTTACTTAACCTAAATAAAATTGTAAAACTGACAGTGACATCCATAGACAATGCGAATACTTATCAAGTCATGTTCGGAAACCATAACGGTAAAGATCTAAAACGGTTGGTTTTATATTTGCAAAAGACTGAAATACACTATGTGTTCATATGTATTTACAATAACAGTTCTCTTTAAATAAATATTTCAGTGATAAAAGTTAAAAAAGTAGATTGGCATTTCCTTTGAACACGACAAATAAGAGTAAAACAAAACCATCGTTTCAAATTTAAAAAGAAAATCATTACGCCCTAGGGCGTAATAGGTCATTTACGGCCCGCAGAACCCACGTGTAATTACACCATTTTCGAGCAAGTGTGATGAAAAATAAATATCGGGGGACAATCTTACACAAATCGAGCTAGTCCCAAACTAAGCAATGCTTGTATTATGGGTACTAGATATAGATAAGTATCAGTGGCGTGGCATCCAAAGAACTCGATTCCTACCGGCTTGCCTAATATCAGGCATTTGAGCACCTTATTCTACAGCTCTGAAGGCAAATGTACGCCAAATCTTGCCCAAGGATATCTTTTACTCTAAGCCACTGATAAGTACATACTTAAATAGATAGAAAACATCCACGGCTCAGGAACAAATACTCGTGCTCATCACACAAATATTTGCCCTTACCAGGATTTGAACCCGGGACCTCTAGCTTCGCCTTATTAATTACATTTACCGTTACCGTAAATTACCAATACTACTTTATATCCTGGTATCTAAGAGTACCCTTGGTATAATGACGGGAATAACGCAGGCGAAACCGCGGGAAATGCTCGTCTATAGTACCTATTAGTCGGATTGTGGCCATCTGGTATCCCGATGAAATTAATAATTAGTCTAGAAATAACTCTATATGTAATGTACAAAACCGTCCCCTTTAAAAAACTTTTTTACATTTTTTATTTGTCGATACGGTGTACTTACCCTAATTACAAAATTTTCGAATTAAGCATGTTTATCACTATTTATAAATTTATAAACTCTAATACATGCTTTATAATTATTATTATCGTACTTGTAATTATGATTGCTTACACAATCTAAGTTTACGGTACACCTAGATTGATGAAATTCATCGAACATGAAATTCATCGTTTTCGTTATGCTATGTTCTCCTGTATATTGCTTAAATGGTAAGTTTTTATTTGTTTTTTTTTTACAAAAAATTGACCTGCGATTGACCTCAGTAGCGCCCGATGGTAAGCGACTACGAGGCCGAAGATGTAGCTCACCGGTTCAGTAAATGCCTATTTACTTGTAACTTGAAGCGTCCTAAGTTGTATTTGTCAGGAAATACGGACGCCGGAAGCGAGTTCCATTCCTTAACAGTATGTAGGCATTAAAAACGTTTAGACCCGGAGATAGTGACACAAATATTCCGGTTATTATTACCACCAGAATGGCGACCCTGTCTAATTACCTAATGACGAAAAGAAAAATAATGGTCATAGAGTCTGTGCGGAAAGAGAATAGGATTTAGATGGGGGGGGAGGGGGCGCTGTAATGCTTTTCTACCGTATTTACAAAAAAAAAATGCCATACTGGTTAGGTTAGTTCCGTTTTTCGCCACGCCTATTCTCTTTTCGCACAGACTCTAGCGCTGGTACCGGCGGCCCAAACGTAATTATACCACTGTAGGGACGCCATACTGGTACAAATTACCGGAAATTTTGTGTCACTATCTCCTAGTTGAAGGAAATCGCTTCGTGCGAATAAATAGAATATCGACAGCAAAAAGGATAAAGTCGCCACGTCTCGATGTCCGATGTATTGTCCGTTGATGAAATTATGGAATTAACGTGTACTTCCTGCGCTCACTCCCAAAAATTCGTTTTTCGATAATTTAACAGCTTTTCCATAAGTAGTACCTTATGTCATTTTTTTATAGGTACCAACGAAACGGATGCAAGGAAGCGTTACGGTTTTGGTTTCATGGGCGGCTGTAGTGATTATTCCATGGTATTCAAATGTATGACGAAATGCCAAAGTTTGGCGTACGGGGCATATAGACTGGATTATAACTGCCGATGTACGTGTATTGAAATGAGAACTACTAATGTGCTGCCATACTTTAAATGGAAAACTACCGGTACGACAAGAAAGTTACCAAGGACTAGAAGGCCAAAACAGTATGAAATAGCGGGATCTTGGGAACATATAAGTGAAGTTGACGAGGAAAAAAGCGGTAAAGATGGTAGAAACGATTGTGGAAAAGGCGGAAAAGACGGTGGGAAAGGCGGGGACAGCAGTAGGGAGAGCAGTGATAGCAGCGACGAGAACGGCGGTGGAAAAGGCGGGAAAGGTGGTGGAAAGGGCGGCAAAGGCGGTGAAAAAGGGGGTGGAAACGGCGGGAAAGATGGTGGAAAAGGTGCGAAAGGCGGTGGAAAAGGCGGGGTTGGCAGTGGTAAAGACGGGAACGGCAGTGGAAACAGTACTGGAACGGACGGGGATGTCAGTGGAAGCGGTAATGGAACAGGCGGGGATGTCAGTGGAAGCAGCAATGGAACAGGCGCGGACGGCAGTGGAAGCGGTAATGGAACAGGCGGAGACGTCAGTGGAAGCGGTAATGGAACGGACACGGACGGCAGTGGAAGCGGTAATGGAACGGACACGGACGGCAGTGGAAGCGGTAATGGAACGGACACCGACGGCAGTGGAAGCGGTAATGGAACGGACACGGACGGCAGTGGCAGCGGTAATGGAACGGACACGAACGGCAGCAGCGCAAGGCGGGACTGGTGGTAGGAAAGACGACGACGAAAAAGGCGGGGCCGGTGTAGACGCCGGTGGAAATTACAGGGGCAGCGGTGGAAAAGACATTAAAGGTGGCGATGGAGCAAAATGAAGGGAATCGAAATAATATATGAAAAAATAAAATAAACAAATAAGTCATTATTATTGCCTCACAGTTGTTACAATAATGATGTTTTCTATAAGTACATATATTTAGTACTGTTGTCAGGTATAAATCATAAAATAAACTCATTACGAGTATATAGGCTTGAGTCCTAAATTGTGTGACTGATGTAAATGGATTCTACTGTTTATGAGGAACAAATATATACCTATAAATACGATGCATTGGTAGGGTGCCCTTCACATCCTCTCAAATTTAATGGGTAAAATTTTTTGGTCAAAAATGTCTAGTATAATAATTAATGACATACTTAATTTTTAGCATATTTTTTTTGCATACATATTTTATCTCATAAAGCATTTTTGGTCTAAAATTTTTATTGCTAAAACGCTAAATGCATAATATTGTTAGGTCTACGCATTATTGGTCTAAAATTTAATGGTCTAAAATTTAAATTTCTAAAAGGTTAAATGCATAATATTGTTAGGTCTACTTATTTTTATGCCTAATGTTTAATATTCTAAAATTTAAATACTAAAAGCATTTTTGTTTATACTTGGCGTTTATTTATTAACACTGCTTAGTATCAAAAACATAAATCAAAGGTTCATTTAGGTAGAAAATAAGGTAAGGTTAGGTTTGAACTGTGTCCCTCAATAAAAACGAACGGCTATCAAAAAGTACAACAAGTACAAAAAAGTACCTACAATGTTTAGTGGAAAAGGGCCTCGGTCTCGTTTCGTCTCGCCCTGCCGGTGGAAAACCACCTAAGCGTAAAATTACGATACGATACTAATGTTAAATAAAACATTTTCGACCAAACAATATTAAACAAAAAAATGTTGACCAAACCAAGTTGATTTAAATGCCGTTTGGCATTTAAATCTTTAGACAAAACATTACTACGCAAAAAAAATATGTTACGACAAAATAATAGACGAAAAATTTTTTTACAACCCGATATAGACCCGTATTGGTGATTTATGTGAATGGCTACTCGACGATGATTACTTGTGCAAAAATTGGTCTGGTACAAATTGATCTTTTTTTTTAACGCGTTTCGTCGGTATGGCGGGCTGTAAGCCACACCGGAGAAGTATGGCATTACGCTACAGCCTACTTCATTTTTCATCGACTATCGGAAAATACAAGAATTTTTGTGGTACTAATCGTTCGACTCTTGTAATTTTTCCGACACGTTCGATTACCGCCCACGCGGTTGTGTCGCCCGGTGCCAGCGCTATGACCATCATTTTCCTTTTCGTCATTACGTAATTAGACCCCTGTAGGGTCGCCATACTGGTACAAATGACCCGAAATTTTGTGTCACTATCTCCCGGTCTATTAGTGCGGTTGGCAACCCTATCGCAGATCGACGCAAGTGCATGCAGTATTGCACGAAATGCGAGCCGCCGTAGGAAACGGTACTCGTTTCAAGTTTTGTAATATCGGGCCACTCAGACCCTTGTATTGTCTTACTACCACAATACCTGTCATGTAGTGAGCCGTCATCCATTATATCCTGTTACTGTTTGTCATTTCGTCTCGTGTGGGTTTTGTAAGTACGAGTAATATGTAAGTATAACTTTTCACATTGCTCTCTTCAGAGCCATGGTACAAGAAAACCAGATATATCACTTCACGAGGTCAGACTTGATTACGTCACGATAATGTTGCCATTGATTAACTTTAATAATTTAAGAAAATGTACCACCCATAACCAGTTATGAAATAAATTACCGCCCCACGAAATTATTGATATTGACGTGTTATTTGCTCATTTTGGTGAAACTATCGTCTCGAGCGAAGTACGACAACATTTCCTTCCAGACAACCTTTGGGTAGCAGAGTCGATGCTGATGATGGATCTTTTAGGATATATGACGTTTACCAGTGCAATAGGGAACGTGCACGAACTATAGGTGGCAGCACTAAACGTCAAAAGAGACACGGGCGGACAATAAAGGAAACGATCACCCCCGTAAAATCAAGCTGTCAATGTCAATATCGAAGTGTCAATGTCAAATATAGTAAGTCGTAGCTACGCTGGCGTTAATCGTCCTTCATCGCGATAAATTAACGTCATTAACGGCGTTTTCGTCAATGTGCCCCCAGTATGAGAGGGTATATGATTTAGATTGGCGGCACCAGTTGGCAGCACCGTCGTCGTGCACGTTCCCTATATGTAAGTATTATTTAGGAGGGCACTTTAGCACGAGTGTCCTGATTGTAATGTATTCGAGTAGGCGAGACCGGGTATGGTTGTCTCGCGGGTTGGTTGTCACAGCGGCCATAAAATAATACTAAACGAAGGAATAAGTGCATCGATTGGCGAAGTACGGAAGGATGTACAGCTCTTGCGATCTTCTAGCACCGATCGATGTACTTAATGTTTCGTTTAGTATTATTTTACGGCCGCTGTGACAACCAACCCGCGAGACAACCATGCCCGGTCTCCCCTACCCTTAAAACAACCCAGATTAAGTGAAGGGACACGGAAAGAACATGTTTAGTCACCTAAGCACATAATAAGTAATAGTATTACGTTGAGAAGTTTCTCTTTCTAACAAAATTGACGTTCGGGTCCGACCACCTGACGGGACGGGACGCACCGGATCTGACCGTCTCTCTTTGTCGCATAACGCGTGCTCTTTCTGGTCGCTGGCTAAGCCCCTCCGAGGGGGCAAAACTTGGTACTAGTAAGTAGCCGCGCGGCTAATCTTTTTGAGTTTAGCGGTTTGAAAGTTAGTCATCGACCGAGTGAACAATCAGGTAGATAAGTCTATGGTTACTATATCTTCAAAATTGAAGAAAAAAATTATGTGTTATTTTAGGACGTGTCACCTGTACTGTAATCAGGTGGTAAGTTATATGTAGGTCATTGCTTAGCTCAAAATCTAATTTTTAATAAATGACTGGGTATGTTCTTTCTGCGTAACCTTCAAGTAATGTTTACTACGCTTCCAATAATTCTTTATTACCTAGACAAGAAAGTCGAAATTGGATGTGCACAGCACTTGACTTTGGTCGCTTTAGTTTTAAAGGTATTTACCGGACTCCACTGATATATGGAAAACGGTTGCCTTAAATCATGTCCGCTATTTATTTAATCGAAGGCAGGCGACAGCCAAATTGCTGGTTATGGGCAATTGATGTGTCATTGGCAAATTGTAGATATTTGTAGTGTACGTATTCTAAATTATTTAAATCATTACACTTAAGGAGTATCCCC
Organism: Eudemis profundana; assembly: GCA_947034925.1. Taxonomy (NCBI): domain Eukaryota; kingdom Metazoa; phylum Arthropoda; class Insecta; order Lepidoptera; family Tortricidae; genus Eudemis; species Eudemis profundana. Next base: position 22,669,841 of record OX344808.1, read on the forward strand.
ACTGCATTCTTTCGCGACCATTTCTAAACGAGCAATCACAGAAATATATCCCGAAATGTATATAATTGTGCATTCTTAACCGTTTATTTATTTATATGGAAGTTCCTACAGAGTAGTATTATGTCTGTAGCCATTTATCTTTTCAACGAATGAAAGGCAGAGGAGATCCTAGTTTAAGATGGGAAGTAATGAAATTAAAATGCACATGTGAATTGATTTATTTTACAAATAAATAAATAACCTAAACCTACGTTAATAGTACGTGTAAATAACATTAGTTAGGCAATAGGTACGCAGTGAATTACTAAAACACGTTTATCACATCACTTCAACTAAAACATAATGCAAATAAATGCAAACTCCGGTTGCGCAAAGCTAGTTGGCTACCGGAAATGGTCGAGCGGGCGGTCCAAGGGAGGCTGGAGGCCTAGTGGGATATGGTTGTGGAACCGCTGGGGCTGGGGCTCGTCCTCCCCTCCCGCTGCCTCCTCGCTCCGACCCTCTAGAACGTGCTGCTGAGGCACCCCATATTCTTGTTGAGGCAAGTCTCCGTGTTGGGAGAAGTCTTGCCCGTGTTGGGAAAAGCCTTGCCCGTGTTGGGAAAAGTCTTGCCCGTGTTGGGAAAAGTCTTGCCCGTGTTGGGAAAAGTCTTGCCCGTGTTGGGAGAAGTCTTGCCCGTGTTGCGAGAAGTCTTGCTCGTGCTGGTGCTGTGACAAATCATGGGCATGTTGCGCGTATTCATGTGCGTGCTGAGCGTACTCCTGCTGCGAGTAATCATGATTCTGCTGCGAATAGTCCACGTTTGGCTGTCCATACTCTTGACCCAATTGGTGATTATGCAAGCTCTGCTCGTACTGTGTTTGTTCTATCTGCTGCTGGATATGATGCTGCAACTGATGCTGATAGTCATGATACTGCTCCTCGCCGGTGTGATGCTCGAATACCTGCTGTGCCTGCTCTTGTGTGAAGTGATCGTGGGGTTGCGCGAAGTGTGTTTCCTGCGTCGGAATGAGATCAGGCTGAGCGAAGTGATGATGATCCGGCTGGACGGGGCTTAGGTCGTGACCGTGAGGTACGGGCGCCCAGCCATTGTGGTCAACGTGGACGGTCGGCTGCGCTGGTTGCAAGTGAACAGTCGGCTGAGGAATCGCCGCCTGCGTCGGATATAAGAAGGTAGGCTCGACAGCCACGGCAGGCGTAGGCTGCTCTACGACGCCGTGAGCATGCGCTTGCGGCAGCACGTGGTAGTGAGGCTCCTGGGGACGCTCCAAGAACACAGGACCCGCCGGGGCTACCGAAGGGGCCAGAGACACCGCTGACTGAGCAAAAGGCACCAACGATTGCTGGAAGGCTAAAGGATACCTAGGATACGTGGCGAAGTAGGATGACTGCACGGCGTTACCAGGCCTGATTGCGTAAGAGTACTGCGGCGCGTAGGGATACAGGGGAGCCACTGGGGCTGGCTGAATCGGGACAGGCGCTGGCAGCAGGCTGGCAGCTGGCTTCAAGTGGACATGGTTCTGTGGCAGAATGAACTGAGGAGTTGCGGGGATGATCGGAGCGACCGGTGGAGATGGTGCCGGAATGGGACGGGGGATTATGACTGAAGGTTGAGGGATAGGAACTGGCAGAGTAGGGATAGCGGGTGCCGCTGGGATTGCGTGGGCTGGCAGAATTGGCACCACAGGCCTCGGTGCGACGTGATGGTGATGATGGTGGAAATGTTGATCTGGCCTGGGAACTACTTTAGTGTGATGTGGGAATTTGTGCGCATAGTGATGTGAAACAGGGACTTTGTGACCTACATGGACAGGGTATTTATGTATTAAAGGATGCTGTAAGGGCACTTTCACTGCAGTCACAGAAGCTGTAGGTGGATAGGAAACTACGATCGGCTTCACGATAGAGTGGGTGACGTGGGGGATGTCGTGGCCGTATTTATACGGCGGCGCGGAGGAGAACACCCCCCGCTTGTGGTGCTTAATCTTCGTCGCTAGTCTTCCTAGGAGCTTGGCTTTGGCACTCAGCCCGTCGCTCGCGGCCACGGCCACGCAAGCGCACATCACCGCGATCTGAAACACACACGATTTCATTGTCACTGGCACTTCACTGGCTTCACTTCACTGCACTCCTGACTCCTGATACTCACTACTGTGAACCTCATGGCGGCCGGTCGGCGCGAGTACCACTCGGGAACGGAGTGTGGTGGTCCCTCGCTACCCATACTTATAACATAGATGGCGATGCATTAGTATGTAGCCCGCGTTCTGTTTTCACTCGGGGCGGCCGGACTCTGAATCGTCCTTGCGTCGCTTGGACCATTCCTATCGAATGCATCTAAATTCTTCTTCCGAATTTCCACCCATCCTAAACTCAACTTTATGCGGTACGAAGAAGGTGCAGTTTGGTAGTGGGATGGGCTGGTCTAAGACGTGCTCGTAGCTCGCTGCCGTCATTCTTGTAACACGCGTGCGTGTGCGCATACTAATCAATCAAGAAACGTAATCGGGAGAAAATTGTAGCGGGACAGAGCCGGATTTAACTCAGATTAGCGCCTATCTATTTTTTGTAATATGTAATTTAAGAATACTGTGTGAAAGTCTAATACGGGCGAATCTCTTAACAGTGGTTAGTATAGGCCAAAGTGAAGGTAATTAGATAACATTTACTTAAAGTTGCAACAATAATTTTGTCCATAGAAAATAATTCAGCCCGCAATGTAATGCAAACACAGTCACGTTAAACGCTCGTTGACAGTTACGTTGACATTTCGGTTCCGCCGTACCACATCCATGTTTACAGTACATTGCTGCTGAGAAATTAAAAAAAAAATAATTATGGGGTCGTAATGAACTGCAACTTAAAAAAAACCTTTTACTTCATGATTACACTAATGATTACTATGTCCGATTTAATTTATCGCCCGTATTAGACTTACACGCTGTATAGCTGTTTTTAAGCCACAAGTGAAGTGTTCACTTTTCTACAAGTATCATATTTTTATTTGTTTTTGTTTATTTCGCATCGACTCCGCAACCCAAAGGTGGTAGAGATCGCTCTTTAGCGATTAGACCGCCTATTGTTGTCAATTGGTTTTTAAACCAGTTTGCATTGTAATTTTCTTTTGGTGTTCAATAAATTATTATTACATTGTGACGTCATGATACAAATGTAAGGTAAGCAGCTTTTATAAGCTTTCATTTAGTTTCATCTGTCCCGGTGTCTACGTCTGTGTGTGTCTGTCTTGCAAGTTAAATGTAACCTACTTCCTGCTTTCTGATTGAGCTGAAATTGTGTATGCATATGTACATCGCATGACAATAAAATATAGTAAGTGAAAAATTAAAACATTTGCAAGTGCTTATTGTTATGAAGCCATAGTTATGTCAGCTGCTCTACATTACTTCATTGCTCCCTTGATAGCGTTGGTTGAAAGAAGGGGACCTGCAGTCGGTCGGTTATCTTGGTCACAGTATCATTGACTTTTTTAATTTTCCCTAACCCATTGAGAAATTATCGATACTAGCTAGACTACTCTCATATTAGCCTTCCTAACTGTTCACTTTTTTACTAAATTTGTAAGTTTTGTTCGATTACGATATTTATTAATTGTTTTGTTTTTTGAAGCCTGACATACTTGCAAGTTGCAAAAAACTGAATGTTGCAAAAATCGGACCAAGTGGAGGCCGTGGCGTTCCCTGGGATCGAACCAAGTCGCTTGGCTCGGACCACCTTGAGAGGGACGGACTAGGTGAGGGCCGAAGCGCTTGGGATCGATTACGATAAACAACAGTCAGATATCATTCTGGTGTTTAGTAGGGAAAAAGTATAGTTCCTAATACGTGCCTGGCACAGGACATCGCATGCCGGTCGCGTCCGCGGTTACCAAATAATACGGCGATCACTTTCCTCGCTCTCACTGTCGACAGGACGCAGGACTATCCAAACTTCGGTGCTAATTCCGCATCGTGAGTCATTGTACTGACTGATACCTATAGGTACGAGATAAAATAATTATCAAAATTAGTATTTTACTAAACTAAAGCATAGAAGTAAATTGGTACATCGCAAAATTTTAACATATTAGATAGTGCCTAAGACTTAACTACTTACACTTCCTTCTTTACTAACTTTCTATTTTATAAAATTTGACCGAGTTGTAAGAACTAGTACCTAGAGTCTGGCTAATGAAAGATGAGACTGACATTTATTCAAAACTTTTTAAATGGCGACATTATACAAACGTCAAATGTGTCAAACGTCATTAGATTTCTGAGTATAGTATGCCGTGGTGATATTGATCCTCAATATGCAACATAAGAAAGTAACAGTTTCCGAAAACACTTACTGAATTGTTTTTGCTTTTCTTTCCGCGGCTAATGTGGGGAGTAAATATATCATAAATAAACACTAACACTTTAATAATAGACACTATGTACTTACCAATTTTCACTAAAATCGGAAGAATTAATAAAGTGACACCAAAACAAAAATCGGCCCAAGTATCATTACCGTTTTTGTCACCCTATAAACAGTGTTGCAACCCGTTGTTTTTTTAAATTTGCCGCTATTTTCTGGTCTCATCTTTCATTAGCCAGACTCTATTCAATATTCCGTTCAAAACCGTAGCTTTACAGATTTTTAAATTAATTTAATAATTAATCTCAGAACGCATCTGTCACACAAACGTCACTTTGACATATTTCGCGCAATTTTGTGTTTACGGTATCGCTGCGAGTTTTTGTGCGTGATAAACTAGAAATAATGAATGAATACGGTGACGATAACGTTTGTAGAATATGCTTTCAACGCCAAGACACCATATTCTCTCTGTTCCGTAAACAAAAGGGCTCATCGCCTTATGATAAACTAGTTAACTACACTAAACTAAAAATAACAGTAGACGACGGCGGCCCATCTTCTATTTGTTTACAATGCCTTACAGATCTCGATACGACTATCAACTTTTTGAACCAGTGTGAAAAATCCAATCAAATACTGGCCAGTAGATATATCTATGATAAAAAAGAAATTTCGAATTTGGAATGCGACGTTCCTAACGACACCGTCGCTTGTTTTTCTCAAGAAGAGAGCATTGATTTGGAAGTGATACAGCCAATTAAAGGAAATGTAGACAGTCAGGAAGTGAAACATAGTGCATTATTAGCAACAGAAAACGTGCAATGTGCACATTGCGGGTCCAAGCGGCGGTGCAAACACTGGGCACCGCCTCTTACACACACCTGCCAGTATTGCCGCAAAGTATTTACAAGGAAATTTAATTTTACACTACATCTGTGAGTAAGATGCTCTTATTCTTTAGAGCTTTATTATGCAAATGCCTAAACAAAGTCAAATCTTTTATGTGATTTTAATGTATGTACTACTGGCAAACAATTCAATATCATGGTGACTTTTCAGTATTTTGAACCAGTATTTCAATTTTTCAATCTATCCCTTTTGTAGATTTTTTTTTTTCGAACCAGTGCTACAGTACAAATTTCATCATGCCATCAGTCACCACTGTGTTTTTGAAATAATATAAGAATAATAATTTATTTCGAGTAATGTGTGTGTTGTTAGGCTTAAAAAAAACAGCCAGTAAACCTGGACCTAGGGCAGCCAGATATAAAAAAAAAAATTAGGTACGAACCCATTGGAACAACATTTAAAATTAAATCATTACAGACACTAAGAAGTATCATTGAATTATATCACTGATATACCGTTTTTAAAATATTCTTAATCTTAGTTTAATCACCAATCAGTGTATGAAAAAAACATGGTGTATGACAGGTGCTGAGAAAAGGGCGGCTGATACTTAATACATGGCCTGGGGCCTGGGTAGTCAAGAATGCAAATAAAAAGAAAATACATTTATTTATGATAGCACAAAAAGGTAGACAGTCAGTAAGTAGCAAAGAAAAAGAAAACACAAACAAATCTCGCTGCCACAAAAAGGTCCCGAGCATAACATCAACTCTAGAGCCGGCGCTGTCCATGGAACCAGACAAATACATAACCAAGAAAGACAATTTTTCCAGTAAGCGGCACCTAGGCGAGCGGGACTGGCCATGTCCTAGCTGTGGGGCGTTACAGCTGTCCCGCTGGCTGGCCGCTCGACACTGTGCGCCGCGCGCTCGCCGCGCCTGTCCTGTGCCGGGGTGCGGGAAGTCCTTTACCACCAACACTAACCTGGCCACGCATATTAGAATTCACAGCGGTAGGTGTATGGAATCATTAGTGTTTAAATGAAACATACAGACAGAAGACGGTGATTGTTTGCTTCCACGGCATCAATTGCATTTGAAATGTGTTATGTTATGTTATAGCTCGATACATCTCATTTGCACAAAATGACATGAAAACTCTCAAAAAGGCAAAGAGAATTTTAACAAAAAGAATTTAAATTATGTTAATAGATGGCGGTGGTGATCTTAAAGGCCCAGTTGCACGTTAATTCTGGTTTTTTGAGACTCCTTATGTCGATCCTTCCTCCTCCTTATGTGACTCCTTACGTGTTATGCCCTCAATCGCATATTTACGTCCCTCGCTTGCAGCTCGGGCCGCAAACATCTGCGATCTCGGCCTTTCTTTGTATTACCACCCTAGTTGTGTAATGTACTATAAGTGTTTAAATCAATATTTCAGGCGAGAGACCACATGACTGCACAGAGTGCGGCAAGAGCTTTGCCTGCAAGAATACCCTCAACGACCACATGCGGATACATACAGGTATTATCAATACATAAGTTCAACAACTGTTCTTTGTTCTGTTTGTTTTCTGTTTGTAATTTTTAAGTTTGTACTAACAATATATGGATCCTGACATCTGAAAATAAACGTTTATTATTATTATCGATAATTTCGGTTAGGTCACTACAAAAAAATAACGAAATAAATTCTACTGTTGACTTGACAACTCATTGCATGAATAGTGCCAACACAATAAAAGCTTTGTTTAGAAATGGCAAAAAGCCAACGACACGAGGTGTTCCCAGGCGGTCACCCATCCAAGTACTGACCTCGCCCGACGTTGCTTAACTTCGGTGATCGGACGAGAACCGGTGTATTCAACGTGGTATGGACGTTGGCGATTATGCTGTCGAATAACATCATCTGTAATGTCTTACTGCGTGACATCATTGTTACGCTTAAGGTGATATAATTCGACTAGTTTGTCGCCAACGTCCATACCACGTTGAATACACCGGTTCTCGTCCGATCACCGAAGTTAAGCAACGTCGGGCGAGGTCAGTACTTGGATGGGTGACCGCCTGGGAACACCTCGTGTCGTTGGCTTTTTGCCATTCTAAACAATTCTTTTTTTTTTTCGTTACTAAATTATTATTTTTTGGGATGTGGCACTTCTGGTACATGATTCATGCAATGGGTTGTCAACGGTAGACTTATTTCATATTTTTGTAGCGACGGTGCCAATTAGATGCGTAATCTGTGATCTAATCTAACAACATTGTAACACGATTATCTTATACATAAAATAGTTTTGTGATAAAAAATATGAAACAGTTACAAAACGTATAAAACGCGAACAACAGTGAGAAACAACTTTTTTGTTTGTATGGAGGATCAGACCGCTCGAATCACAGAAATATATCGAGATGGATAGGTCGTCGATTTGTATGGGAACCAAGGGTGTAACATTTTTCGTTTTATTGTTTGACGTCAAAAGTGTAATTTAGTGACGGAAAACATAAATTTTTCATTCCATTTGGTGGTATTTGAACAATTAATTATACCATTATTAGGTATCAGATTTTCAAATCTGATAATAATATTGACGGCAACTGAAGTTAACGGCATGCAAAGTAGGTCGCCGCGACTTCTTTGTAGCACGCGAGGTACATACACTTTTTCCTTGTAGCTCGATATATTTCTGTGGCTTTAATCACCATATTGTGCTTAGGAGGAAACAGGAGGGCAGTTTTTCCATACAAACGTAGTCCCCTGTTTCCTCCCTGGATAATGCCAGTAGAGCAAACATTTTTTGTCCAAAAATCTATGGCTACTATTGATATGTTCCTATGTTTTCCTTTTTACGATAAATTGATTCTCAAAAGAGATATTAACCTTCAAAAACCTAAAAAAAATGCCAGATTTTCCGCTGCGTTCACACATCCAGAAAACAAATTTGACTAGATTATTAAAAAAAAGGAAAACATAGGAACACGGCCAAAGCCTTTCTTTAATGTTTAATGAAAAAATTAGTTAAATAGGTTAAGTTTTGGGGAAGAAATCAGGGGACTACGAAACGTTGTTTTCATGAAATTTTAAAAGGTATTTTCGGTCCAAGCTGCAGTTGTCTCTATCGCGCTCTGCGGGTGAGAGGCGGGCAGTACGGGACAGCGACACATTTTACAAATACCTAATTTTCAATTCTCTCGACCTTACTGTTTCCTCTTAAGCACGCGAGGTACATACACATTTTCCTTCTACCTCAATATATTTCTGTGGATTGTATCACCATATCAAACCATGTTGTGCTTAGTTGCGATGTTTAGCCGCAACATTGCGTTATGATTTTCATCAGGCGTCACCTTTTAGGTATGCTTTTGAAAATGGTCTCGCACACATCTCTGTCTTTATACGACGTGGTCAACGCACACTGGTGAAACTAGATTCTCATTGATGGATACAAATACTAGACATGTGTAGCTCGCGAGTAATGAATCGTGAATGATGTACAGTCAACTACAAAGAGATGTACCTATCCATGTTAATCTTACAAAATGAAGTAACTTTTTGTATGCCATAATTAATTACCCTCGGTTTGTGACATTTCCAGTAGCAACCAAACCTTACATTATCATCGACTCGTTTAAAATGTAGTAATTATGTATCCTTCCTTTTGTTCAATAAATAGTATTTTATGCAACAGTTGTATAAGTGGGTTCAAAAAATGCGAATTGCGTGAGTTGCGATACGAGCCGCGAATGCGGCGAGTATCGCAAATAGAGACGCAATGAGCGTTTTTTGACTTAATTATACAACGTTGCATACAATACTTTTTCTACGACGAGGTTTTAAATTATAAAATACAAAATTAATCATAACCTGGAAACAACGCAAATATGACGTTTGACTGCCAGTATGTGTCTATGGTAAACTTTTTTTTTTAATTTAAAATATACTTAAATTAAAAATACTTTTATTATGTTGGCATCAATGAATTTAGTTCGGAAAGTTTTGTTTTTCTTAAAAACCGTAGGAATTTAATTGTTTGTTAAGTTGGTAGTTGTGCATTTTATCGTAAAGTTAAAATTGAGCGCTTAATCCTTGACCTAAGTTCAACCTAGATTTAGAAGTCTGTGGCTGCTAGAAATAACGTAAAGTGACTATAACGACACTAGTGCTGTTATGGGGAATAGAGTATAGACTTCTCTGAACTCATATTATGTATGTTCTTATATTAGTGTTCGTGACCAAGTAAAAGACAGATAACAGTACAGGAGTAGAAAAAATCTTTAAATTCTTGCTATGTTTCCTCCGAATGTACACTTACAAGCCTCTTTTATTATGTATCGATATATTGTGACAAATATAAGCAAACTCCCAATGTTCGAATGAAATGTACATCTCTTTGTATTTGACTGTACTGTACACAACACGGGAGGTAATAAAGAAAGCCCTCAATCGCACATTTACGTCCCTCGCTTGCAGGTCGGGCCGCAAACATCTGCGATCTCGGCCTTTCTTTATATTACCACCCTAGTCGTGTAATGTACTATTTTATCTTCCTCAGGAGTGAAACCCTACATCTGCCCAGTGTGCGGCAAGCGTTTCGCGACAAACAAACTGTCGTCCCACATGGTGTCCCACACTATGTCCCGCCCGTTCCCTTGTGGCGTGGCGGGCTGCGCGCGCGCCTTCAAGTCGGCGCGTGCGCTGCGCGTGCACGGCGCCACGCACGCGCCGCGCCAAGCGCACCCGTGCCAAGTGTGCCAAGCCAGCTACAACCACACGCAATCCCTCAACAAGCATCTCAGGAAACATCACCCCCAGGTCGGTACGAACGCTCCAGCCGCAGCATAATAGCAGTTCAGTTCGACCCCAGGGAACGCCACGGCCCCCAGCTGGTACGACTTTTGCCACGCCCAAAAAGGGTCGCAAGTTTGTCAGTTTTCAAAAAAAAAGCTAGCCACTGTGTTAGGCAGTGGCGGACTAACAGGGGGGCGGAAGGGGCGGCCCGCCCCGGGCCCCCGGTCTTTGGGGGGCCCCAAATGCCTCCGCGTTCTCCTGATCAAATCCTAAACAAGACTTTAAAAATGTGCTTAGTAGTTAGTACCTACATAATTTCATCAAGATCAAAACACTACAGCCATCTAGAATTTTTACGCGGTACTAATGTTCTTTTAACTTTGCTGAACGCGTCCAATACGCTGAGAGAATTCCATCTGTGTACGGATAAGCGCAGCGCGCGCCCTGCGCTTGTCCACGAACTGAACTTGTCTAAACCTGTTTTTAGGGTTCCGTACCAAAATGGTAAAAAAGGAACTCTTATGGTGCGACTCTATCTGTCCGTCAGTCCGTCTGTCACAACAAGATATCTCAGGATCTACTGATGCTATCGACTTGAAATTTGGAATAGTGTTAAGAACCGCTAACCCGAGCTTATGGGACGTAAAAAAATCTTGTTGTAACTTTTTTTCTAAAGGGGTCCGTAATGAGACTTTGAAAATTATATCGAGTGGGGTATCAAATTAAAGGGCTTGATTTGTAGATTAAAACACTATTTTTGTATTTTTAGGGTTCCGTACCAAAATGGTAAAACAGGAACCCTTATGGTGCGACTCTGTCTGTCTGTCTGTCTGTCTGTCTGTCTGTCTGTCTGTCTGTCTGTCTGTCCGTCTGTCACAGCAAGATATCTCAGGATCTACTGATGCTATCGACTTGAAACTTGGAATAGTGTTAAAAGTCGCTGACTCGAGCCTATTGGATAGAAAAAAAATCTTATACCTTTTTTACTTTTTTTTTAAAGGGGTCCGAAATGGGATGTGGAAAAAGAAAAGTAGAGCTATTATATCGAGTGGGATATCAAATGAAAGGGCTTAATTTGTAGATTCCAAAACCATTTTTGTTTTTTTTCTTAATTTTGTACTTTTTGATTTATGACCAAAAACGTTCAAAAAAATACCATTCCCCCCCTATTATCTTCGAAGTTACTGAACAGAAAAATCTGTAATAATTACCAATTATTAATATCATCCTAAATATTACAGGAAAAATAAAACGGTTTTGCTAAATTGCATCGTTTTTTAGAAATTTTCAAAAATCGTACACATACTTATTTGCTCCTACTAAGCTAACCGCCATACAGTTTTTCTTGAACTATTCATGTATCTACTTACGAGTTTGTACGGAACCCTCGGTGCGCGAGTCCGACTCGCACTTGACCGGTTTTTCTTCTTACAAAAGGTACATGACACCAAGGACCATTAAAACATGAGGACTGTCATTCTCCATACAAAAAGCTGTTCCCCGATATTTACAACGCCATCTATGTATAAGCTTGGTATAAGAATTATATTATTTACAATTATTCAACTTTGCAAGCGTGACGCGGTATTTAAATGTTAGAATTTATTTATTATTAGCTGTTTACGAACTAATTGTTACTATACTATGTTCAATTATAACATAGTTAAATGTTTAGTTTTTTAGTGCCATCTAGTTTTTGCCTGGATATCCCCTTGCGGTCGGGGCACGATCCAAAGTATGGAGAATGACAGTCCTCTTGTTTTAATGGTCCTTGATGACACGCTTGAATGTGTGCACGCCGTGACGTGAACGAACGCACTACAAGTTGACTACAAGCAAAGTATCAAAAATGCGTAAAAATTCTGCAGTATGAATCGCACCAACAGGTGCTACGATGCCTCAGTTTTTTGTTTGAAAGGCGATTTAATCGAGAGTATTTTTCGCTAAGTTTCATCAAAATCGGTTCAGCCACTTATGAGATATTCCAATTTGAAATTAAAAGGTCGGAAATTTTGACGTTATAATATTGTACAGACGACTTTAATACAACATTGACATTTGAAAAGCGTGAAATAAAACTTATAAACATAAAAACCGATAGATTAGGTGCAATATTATTTTTTAGTTTTTTTTTACTGTACCTACATACAAAAATTCTTATAGTTTTAATTTGTTGTTTCAGAAAGCCGCAACGGAGATTCAAATCAGCCAGAACGATATCTGAGCGTGAACACGCGCTCAATCGCCAGAGTTATTGTTTATGCAAGACTAATTTCCCGCAAAAAAGTGCCAACCGCACGTGACCGAGCTCCGGCCGCGGTCAAGGTTGTCTCGCAGAATTGTATCGGATAATTTTAGTTATAGTTCTACAATATGATTATCCAGTGACTTGTAATGATGCCATACGATAAATGAATAAATCGGGTAATGATAATAAGTGAGGCCTAGGGTGTCCCAGAAAGCAAATCTCCATACAAATTTTGAAGCCAAGTCGGCACGGGTTCTCATCATCACAGAAAACTGAAATTTTGTATACCATAATATTTTAGTAGTTCCAACTTTTTACCCGACTGCGGCGAAGCCCAAAGGAGGGTAATGTGTTTGACCTGTATGTATGTATGTCCGTTCCTGTGTCCGCTCGTAACTACTCAACGGCACAACCGATTTTGATAAATGATGCATCATTGGATTCGTCTTGATGGCGCGAGTGTCACTGGGTATGAAGTTCGTTAAAATAAACAAAATGGCGGATTTTATGCACTTTTAAAGTGCACCGCGGTCGGGTTTTTTTAAACCCCCGACGCAAAAACGAAGGGGTGTTATAAGTTTGACGTGACTGTGTGTGTAAATGTGTAAATGTCCTTGTGGCATCGTAGCTCCCAAACGGATGATCCGATTTTAATGCGGGTTTTTTTGTTTGAAAGTTATATTTAGTAAAAATATTTAGTTATTTAGGGGGTGGGTATGCATTACAAAAAAAATATCTTGCCCATACAACAAAAATATGTTTCCGAGAATCCCCAAGAACGGCACAACTCTAAGTGAGTTCATGTTGGGTCAAGTGTCAAAAAAATCGCCACTTATTATTTTTTTAAGCATGACAAAATCACCACCAATAGGGATGATGACTGGGTTAAAAATATGTAATTCTATTTAGTCCGTCAGTTAGATTATGGAAAAATATGGGACACGTATTTTTTGGTTTATCACAATATTAAAAATCGACAAAGTTATAGATCATCAAACTTCTGGAGTGGGGGCTTGTGACGTCACTCTTGAGTACAATTTGTACTCAAGAGTGACGTCACTCGAAACTTCTAAGCACTCTATCCTCGTCAGTTTTTGTTTGTCAAACAAAACAAAAAATACGTGTACAATATTTTTTCATAATGTAACAGACGGACTAAACAGTTTTTTTTAGTCATCTAGCCTATTAAGGCAATCTCACCAAAAAGGAATAATTCGTATAGTTTCGGACACAGCACAGGGTTTCGGCTGCCATGATAAAGACAATGAAAATTATTACGAATTATTCGTGCTGTTATTCTCAATTTTCTTACATAGGCTATTTCGATTTAGTTCGGTTCGATGGACAAATCGGAATTTAAAAGCTTATTTCCCAAAGAGTATGTGATGATTTAAGTATTATTTTAAGACGGTCGTTCAATTCCTTTGAAATTATGGTTATATTTCCTATAGGATTAGGAATTGTAATGAAAGAGGCTATGTTGTACCTATGCCCACGAATAAGTGAATATGTCATTAAAGTATTGATGGTTTGTGTAAGTTTTACGATACTAAAATAGGTAGATTAGTATTTTGTTTGTAAAATTGTGGAATAAAATATAAAATGTGGTATATATCGATGGCAAAAAGCGAGAACGTAGTAACCGCCAAAATGCAAACTTTACACCAGAGCCAAAAAACTTTTCGATTTCAAGAAAAAAAATCATAACTCTTTCATTTATGAACGAAAATGCTTGATATTTGGATCTAATTCGTAACTTATGGTTTTCTTTCAACTGGCATATTTAATATTTAACAAAACAGACTGGTTTACGACTTAGTGGCGGTTACGACAATTGAACTCTTTTTTTCGTTACGCAAAAACGCTGCAAACAACAGAAGTAAATGTACTAAAATGGTGAAACGGGTATTATTTCCATAAAGCATAAATGCTGTAACCAGATGCATATTTATTTTAAGATTCAATAATTTTGACGTAAATGTCATTACGTTCTTTATAGGACTAACTGAAATGTGGTAAGTGTCCACCGGCAAAAAGAAACTGTGAAAATAAAACGACTTAAGGATCAATCAACTTTTATCAACATACTTTTTTAAAATGTTCCCAAATTTTAAATGCAGGTTTCTTACAAATTAAAAGATCAGAAGCAACAATTACCGTCTTAACATAATCAATTACTATCTAGTCTCAATTTCTCTGTATAAAAACATTACGTTTCTCTCTGTATAAGCACAAAGCAAGTTCACATTCAAGCGCATGTTGCGCAAGCATCTCTTCAATGCTGTCCAAAACTAATTATCGACATGAGGTTTTCACAAGGTACGTAAAGTAGTATATGTAAGTATATTATATAATATTGTATTTGTGTAAGTATATACTGTATGTATGTATATTGTAGGTATATTTGTAAATTTATCTTAAGTTTTCCAATTGACGTTAAAGGCCCTGCACCAAAACAATGTTTCTGTTTAGCCCATTGGTTGACTGGTAGAGAATGCCTTAAGGCATTAAGTCCGCCAATTGTACTATTTATATTGTGCAATAAAGATTAAATAAATAAATAAATAATTACGAAAATTACTTAAAACCTCCGTTGCTTATTACATTTCAAAAGGCTAATAAAATCTCTCATATAAAATCACAACCTTGTACTTATCGTGCTAAAAACAAACATAAATATTCTTAGGGTTAATCAGACTATAATATTGTTATCCGCTAAAACTAAATATTATAGGTAATGAGGTTTAATATTCCCGTGAAAACTTTAAAACTCTCTACATTTTATCTTCAGTTTTGGCATTAAATTGTCTTTTAAGTAACTTTTATCGATATAAAACTCACTACCTATTAAACCCACTAACTATAAAAGATGTTTTGTATGTAAGTATTACTTATTATATAAGTTTTCAACATAATTCTTAAACAATTGTTTGAACACAACTATCACCTCAATTATAAAAATATTTCACTTCACGGACACACAGAGTACACAGACTACGCACACCCACTCGCTCCGGCGATCGCCGATAGACTAAATCACAGGTCGTATTCACGAGCCACATCGCCGCGAGCGCACATTTTTATTGCTGTATCTTCAAGCACTACCCACTTCACGTTGTGTTTCAAATGTCGTTACTGTAGCTTGCTGTTAATTCATTTTCGAATGAAATGTAGTAAGCGTCAATCATAGATAATTTATTTTAGGATAATTGCAGTAAGCTTGGTTCGTAATTTTTTCACTACATGCATAAATGCTGTAACCGCCACGGAACAAAATTTCGGCAACGCTGTAACCGGCACACCCTTTGATTTATGAAAAAACAAAATTAGCGTAAATGTACTCGTTTAGAAAATTGCTACTATTTTGATGTTTACAGCAATTAGATGTGGGCATCGTCAAAAAAATACATTCGTTTTGCAACGTAGTCCAGTTTTTTCTAAGCGTCGTAGAGCCATGGGACCCAGACCAGTCGACGCAGAAAAATTCGCTGATTCCGAATATGCAAAAAAAAATTTTTTGACCAAGTGGCGGTTACTACGTTCTCGCTTTTTGCCATCGATATATACTTCACGTATTTTATTTGCTAATTTTTTTTAAAGAATTTTTAAAATTTCTCTATCTTCAATTGGCACAAATGGGTACCTCTTCCTAGGTATCTACATAGTAAAAATCGCATCTCGCTATTGACGCGATCAACACGGGTCGGATATCGGCTATTTATTCACCCAGAATTTTACATAGGGCTTTGTAAATCACATGACCTGAAACACATTGCCTTCCTAACTAACTATTGAAGGATCGCGCCAGACGCCATGACAAAGAGATGAAATGGCTTATCTAGTAATATTTTTAACGGGACTGTGTGACCGGTAACTAATTATAGAAACATTTTAACCCTTCGTATGGCGTGTCCCAGATTTATACCTATACCCGTAGCGCGCCGACAGATACAAGCTAAGATAAAGTCGCTGAGTCAAAAGCAGACCACTGGGGACCATAGACCTGGCTCGTTCCTTTTTTTTTGAAGACTGACTAACTCGCGACCATATTGGGCATAGCGATGGACCGGGTGGTCGGCCGTGGCGTTCCCTGGATTCGAACCAGGTCACTAAGCCGGCCCACCTTGAGTGGGTCGGACTGGGTGGGGGCCGGGGGCGCCTGGGGTCGAACCAGGACTGCGCCCGACGTTGCTTAACTTCGGTGATCGGACGAGAACGTGGTATGGACGTTGGCGGCTCGTTCCTCATTGAACCCCTCTGGATACCGATCCAGAGGGGAAACGCATCCAGCGTAATGGGGACCCTGCCGTAGGGGCCCGATCTGGGGGACATCCCTTAGTTTTAGTTTAGGTTACGCCAATTGTGTAGTCTACTTTTATTTTATTTTTTTTATTAGTCACCACTTACACCACTTTCATTGTAACTATTGGATACAAGCTTGTAATGTTTTTGAAAAGAGATAGGTGAGTTTCTTCCGGTGCTTCTTCTCACCAGAAGGCCATTTTCAAAGAGCCCTTGAGGCTTACTTGCAAAAATAAATTATTTGATTTGACTTGCGACTCTTTCGAGCCTCTTCGGCATACGGATATGGGTCAAGGCATATATATACGACGGGTAAAATAGAAAACACAGGTAATTGTACACAGATGTAGACTTTATTGCAACGTGTTAAGGTCTGTGGATGGTCAGTTAACAGCGGCGTCATTTGTACAAGTGTGCGAGCCGCTTCAGCATACGAAAGGTCCCATCGCGAAACGCCCAACACTTGGTCAAAGGCGTGAAATTTTGCCCGCCGGAGTCCCAGGCGCGGGTTGCAACAGCTGCGCTTTTTGCAGCAACCTTGTCCAACTGGGTCATTGCACTCCGCGAAACTTTGTTTTCTATTTAACTCAGACCTTCACCCACTGCCGTGACGCCTCCTAATCGGATTTCATGCAAACCACAAATGAAATCGATTTTCGAAACGTTTATTAAGAAACTTAAATTACGGCTAGAGCTAAGTATAAAAATAATGTTTAACAATGCGCCTTACTAACTAGAAATCACAATTGCGTAACGTTGGATCCCCGAGGTCGGGTAATAAATAACAAGGATTATGGCAGGGGCCCTTCCTCATTCCCAAATAGCCAGATTCTTGTAACAAAACTAAAAATAATAATATTTTGAGGCCACTTCGAACTTTACGGATACTCTATGGTCTAGCATTTAGACTGAAACTTATATTGTAGACATCATGTAGCAGATTCAGGATTGTGGTTTGAGATGGGATTGACCTTGAGGGTAGTTAAGAGAGAATTTAATTTTAGTTTTATCACGGGAACCGCTTGGTCCTTTCCGTGGATCCGCTACTGCTAGAAATAGGTGCAGTCGCCCGCACATATATCTTTACACTTTTGGATCTTATTCCAATGAAATAAGGTTGCAAAAGTGTAAACATATTTGTGCCCTCGACTGTACCTGGTTGCAAAGCCTGTTTCGAGCCTAACTATTAATTTTGCACAAAGTATTCATCGACCGAATTGAACCTACGCTAGACGATATACATGTGCAAATAGGGGATCGTTTTGGAGAATCTGGTGATTTGAGAATGCAGTCGAGCGGTACGGGGTCTAGGCGCGTTTAGGCTTCCTCCTGGCGTGATAGGAGTTGCTCGGGTCGATCTCACGGATGTCGGTGGCGCGTAGGAACTTGCTCTGATACCCGGTCTCGCGCACCCGGGCATTGGGGCTCAGCTTGTCGCTCCGCTCGCGCTCGTCCGCGCGCTCGTCCTCCGCCGCTCGCTCGTCCTCCCCCGCTCGTTCCTCGTCCCCTGCCCGCTCGGACTCGTCCGCGCGATACTCATCCACCAACCGCTCCTTCTCACCCCTGAGACGTTCGTGATCGTCCGTCCGCCCGTGTTCGTCGCTCCGCCCGTTATCGTCGGTCCGCTCGTCCTCCCCTATCCTCTCCGGGTCCTCCTGTAGCCTTTCATGGTCGTCCAGGAAATAGCTAGCACTACTGGGCGCTCGCTCGATCCGCGCGAGATCGGCGTCTTTAGACGGCGTCGGGACCGTGAGCCGCATGAAGTGTTTCTCGGTGTCAGAAATGGGTCGCTTGTTGCCATAGTAATCGTAGTCACCTGCGGAATATGCGTCATCTTCGTCAGTGGAGCGCGTGCGGCGAGTCTTCTTGCGGCGTCGGCGCGGCGGCTCGGTCTGCGGCGCCGGGATCGAGTTCTCGCCATCACTATCCTCCTCCGACGATGACTCGGCGCTGTTCTCCTCGTCTCGGTCGGGCCGTTCCGGGCCGCGGTTGAGTTTCTTCGGTCGTTTTTCTCTGTATATCGGAGGCACTCGCACGGTGACCGTGTCGATCTGGCCGGGATTGTGTTCCGTGGGCGGCAGCACTCGCGGGCGCAGCGGGCGGCGCGGGTCCTCCGTCGTCGTCGTCGACTCCGCGTCCTCCTCGGCTTCGGGCAGCGGCAGCGGTATCCGTTGCGGCCGCTGGCGTTCCTTGCTCAAATTCTGACGCTGCTCCCGGTCGTCGGCTCGCCTCTGGATCTGCTCGGCCAGGTCGCGGTCGCCGAAGTGCACGCTGCGGTAGTCGTTCGCGGGGAGCTTCTTTTTCTTCTTCTTCTTGATCGCCACGTTCGGGGGCGGCTTCTGCTTCTGCTCCCAGAAGGCGTCGACCGCGGAGCCAAACTGGCGCACGGCCTCGGCGCGGTCGCGGGACTCCTGCGCGTCCTCGTAGTCGTCGTACGCGGGCGCCTCGGCCTCCTCGTCGTCGTAGGCTAAATAGTCGTCCTCGGCGAGTTGCTGGGGATTGCCGCGGTTGGCGTCGATGGTCTGCACCCGGTGTTGCTCACCGTTTCTCACGACGAACGCGTCGACGAAGACGCGTGGCTGCCGCGGAGGTTCGCGCGCCGGAAGCCGCGCCGCGCGAGGTTCTATGGCGACGGGCGCCACGGGAGCCTCCTCCTCCTGCTGCTCGAATTCCTCGGCGGCCGCGGGCGGCGCTGGCGACGCCGGTTGTCGATTGAAGTTAAACTGTAGCTGGAAGTTTGATTGTATACTGTCTTTCGGCGGCGGCGGCGGCGGTGGAGGCGGTGGTGCGCAGGGGGACGGAGTGGTCGGGTTCGCGCGGGGCCTGGCGCACGGCGGGGGCGGAGGCGGGGGCGGCGGCGGTGGCGGTGGCGGTGGTGGTCTGGGTTTCGGTCGCGGCGCAGCCCTAGGTTTAGGGCACGGCGGCGGCGGTCTCGGCTTCGGCGGTGGCGGCGGCGGCGGTGGCGGCGGCGGCGCGACCGCGCGGCACGGTGGTGGGGCGGCGGCGCGCGGGGCTCCGCAGGGCGGTGGAGCGGGAGCAGGAGCGGCGGGCGCGGCTAGGGGCAGATCTATCCCGGGCACGGGCGCCAACGGCGGCGGGAACGCGGCCGCTGGCGGCCTCCTCGCCACATTGTATCCCAGCACGTCCGCGAGTCCTCGGAACACGATGTCCCCGAACGTCCGCTTCTTCCGCACCACCGGATCGTGCTCGTTGTCTTCATGCGGCTCCGTTATCGTGTCATTATCCGCAAAATTACCGTCACTTAGTACAGTCGTTACGTTCCCATCTTGCTCTGAAACTCCAACTGGTGTGCTCGCTTCGGAGTCGCTTAGAGGTGCTAGCGTGTCTAAGTAGCTGGAGGCAATAAGGCTTGGGTTACAGCCCGCGCTGGCGAGCAGCAGCAGCAGCGCGACGGGCCGCATGGCGCATGATCGAGTGTCGCGCGGGTCGGCGCGCGCGCCGGTTTTGTCGCGCGCTGAGCGTCACGCGTCAGCGCAGATGCTGGAAGGATAGGATGCGTGAGAAAGTACAAATCGACATAGTAATAAACTACAGTACATTACATTAATTAATGGTAAGTATAACAAAAACGATGGCATCTAAAACCCAGCTAACTTCTATACGAAGCCGGGTTTAAGATAAAGGACGGCGGAAAACGCGTACTTTAACTAGTACTAGTAATGAACTAAAAACACTCCAAAAAATTAAACTTTATTTTCTAGAGACACTAAAAGCTAAGTAGACAAAAACTAGAATTATATGTAGAATGATTTTTTTTCAATTTCCTTTCCAAAAAACTATTTCAGTATACATTTTTACCGCGAATATTTACATGAAATATTTTAAATGTGTATTAGTGTAGTTAAATTTGCAATTTAAAATTATTGGAAAATGTTTATACTTTTGTTATGTTCGTCTCGAATTTTTGCCACATAGGCGGATACAATACAATATAATACAATCATAATTTATTGCACACCAAAAGAAAATTACATTGCAAACTTAGGTATATAAAAATAGTGGTAAACAATAGCGGATGTGTAAAGTATGGCAAAATCGAATTAATAGTATTTCTAATCAGGTTACAGGTAAAAGTAAAATATTTCAACCACACTTACCTTGTAATAAAGGTGGAGTTAAATACAATCAGTTCATTTTCACAACGTTAGATCGTTTCAAAATAATAGATAAGTCAATCGTTTACAATCGTCTGTAAAGTGTTGCGGTGGCCGTTCTTTATTGAATTAAATTGCCTGTGGTTAACTAATCTGTATTCTTTAGCTTTGTCAGTAGAGTTACGAACACGCGACTATAAGCCGCGTCCGTGGCCTAGGGTGATATAGGTTGATTATGATACGAGTGGGTTATGTTGGTCTGAGTGTAATGACCAATGCCCACGAGTGTCATACGACGTTTTTCAACACACTTGCGAATAAAAAATAATACTTAAGTATTATTTAGAGCTTCTGTTTTTATATATATTTATTTAGTGGGTTATAGAATAGCCTTTCAGTTTGCAGAACGGAACGATCTTCCTCACAATTTTAACCGAATAAAACAACTAGTAGCTGTACAAAAGAAAAAAAAAAAAGTTTAAAAGAGTACTAATCTTTATTCGTAATTACCCCACTTGGTGTTCGTAAATACCCGACTAGAGTTGGGTAAACCCGAACACTAAGGGTTTTGTTTTTAGTTATTAATGTTACAATTTATAAAAGTATTTTCATGTTGATTACTTAATTAGTTAGCCAGATAGTTAAACTTAACTTTAAATGAATAAACGAAATTCTGAGTCTTGATATTTCCGTTTTATTTAAGTTTTCCCTTAGGTGTTCGCGTTTCCCCCACTTTCCCCTACTGATGTCGGTGTAGTGCGCCCATGTACATGCACACGGTGTCGGCGCTGCGCCGGGATAATATCCGCGCGCTGACTGGTACCTACGCGGCCCGCGGGTACTTTCCGTTGACCTAGAACTATGAAATTTGGCAAGTAATACCGTCCTATACTACAAGTATAGGGAAAAATCTGAAAACTATACATTTGTAATTAAATCATAAAAATATAGTCTTTTTTAGGGTTCCGTAGCCAAAAAAGGAACCCTTATAGTTTCGTCACGTCCGTCCGTCCGTCCGTATGTCACAGGCATTTCACTCAAAAACTACAAGACTTTTGACTTTTGAGACTACAAGACGACGAAATTTGGAATATAGATGTCTTGTAGATGCCGCTACTAAATTTGGTAGTTAAATAATTTAAAAAAAATCTAGGGGGGCACTCCATACATGTAACAGAAGCTAAAAAAAATTTTTTTCAGCAAACATCAACGTGAAGTACATAATTCGATAGTTCTTTTAAAAACATTATAAGGCTTTTATGTACTTTTTTTTGATTAAGTGAATACTTCCGGAAATAATCGCTCCGAAAGTTGCATAAGTTGTGTCCCCCCCCCCTTTATCTTTTAAACCGTAAATCCAAAAAAAGTGAAAAAAATCAGGAAGGTAACGCTTAATAAATACATTCAACGAAAATTATTTTGAATAGTAAGGAATAAACCGTTTTGAAGTTATTGCCGAAAAACTTCTCAACCAAAAGGTTTTAAGTGCCATTGATTTACACGGCATTTAAGACCTTTTGCCAGTTGTTTATTTTGAGCTTTATTTTTATCTGTAGCACATTTCCTTATAGATACGGCTATGGAACCCTACACTGAGCATGGTCCGACATGCTCTTGACCAGTTTTTAAGTATTTGTACGAAACAGAGACGTGGTCGTTTACAATGGGCCTCATAAGAAGGCTCAAGTTCGCTCAAAGGGCAGTGGAAAGAGCTATGCTCGGGGTTTCTCTTCGAGATCGAATCAGGGACGAGGAGATCCGTAGAAGAACTAAGGTTACCGATATAGCTCAACGCATTGCAAACCTTAAGTGGCAATGGGCAGGGCACATTGCTCGCAGAACTGATGGCCGTTGGGGTGGTAAAGTTCTCGAGTGGCGATCACGTACCGGAAGACGAAGTGTTGGCAGGCCTCCCACAAGGTGGACCGACGATCTGTTGAAAACCGCGGGAAGCCGCTGGATAAATAGCAGCACAAAGCCGACAATCGTGGAGATCCTTGGGGAAGGCCTATGTCCAGCAGTGGACGTCTTTTGGCTGAAATAATGATGATGATGATGACGTAACCCTCGGTGGGCGAGTCCTACTAGCGCTTGTCCGATTTTTATCCCTAATGTTAACGAATATGCCGAATCGAGAGCAGTTCGTAAGAGCGTTAATCAGTGCGCTATTAAGAGGAAACAGTAAGGTCGAGAGAATTGAAAATTAGGTATTTGTAAAATGTGTCGCTATCCCGCACTGCCCGCCTCTCCCCCGCAGAGCGCGATAGAGACAACTGCAGCTTGGACCGAAAATACCTTTTAAAATTGCATGAAAACAACGTTTCGTAGTCCCCTGATTTCTTCCCCAAAACTTAACCTATTTAACTAATTTTTTAATTAAACATTAAAGAAAGGCTTTGGCCGTGTTCCTATGTTTTCCTTTTTTTTAATAATCTAGTCAAATTTGTTTTCTGGATGTGTGAACACAGCGGAAAATCTGGCATTTTTTTTAGGTTTTTTTTTTAAATAAATAAATATTAGGGGACAATCTTACACAAATCGAACTAGCCCCATAGTAAGCTCAATAAGGCTTGTGTTATGGATACTAGACGACGATATATTTAATAGATACAAATACGTAAATACATAGAAAACATCCATGACTCAGGAACAAATATTCGTGCTCATCACACAAATAAATGCCCTTACCGGGATTCGAACCCAGGACCTCCTGCTTCGTAGGCAGGGTCACTACCAACTAAGGGTTTTTGAAGGTTAATATCTCTTTTGAGAATCAATTTATCGTAAAAAGGAAAACATAGGAACGTATCAATAGTAGCCATAGATTTTTGGACAAAAAATGATTGCTCTACTGGCATTATCCAGGGAGGAAACAGAGGACTACGTTTGTATGGAAAAACTGCCCTCCTGTTTCCTCTTAAGTAGGTACCTAATGTTCTGTGGCTGGAGCTGTAGAAAAGGCGATTACATCTACAGCAGTCACGCATCTACCCACGCCCGCATCTAGGTCCGAGACCTTCCATTTCGCCATGCCATGAGGCTGGTTGATAACTAATTTACTTCGCTTAATAATTACCGGCATTGGTATAGTGACCGCATTCGGGTTAGCCCCTCGTCGCGTCTGTAATTCATTTGATATAGAGACTTATCGAAACGGCATATGGTTCTTTTTTGCATGTTTCTGTTGGACAATATTTGATCGTATATAATAATGGTTACTATAGTATGATTAATGCTTTTTGCTCGCTTTGCGTTCGGGGTTGAAGCACAAAGGCTGTGGTGAAACGATTTGTCTAATTTAGATAGTTTACTTTTGCGACAGATAAGTAGGTAATGTAATACACTTATTTACATTTTGTTTCTTTATGAATGTTACTGCACAGTATAATAGCAGTAATTTTTCTTCCTACAAAAGGTACATTGTGGGCTTGAATGTGTGCGCGCCGTGTACGAACGCACTACAAGCAAAGAAATAAGAATGCGTAAGAATGCACCGCACATTATGCATCGATCGCACTCACACAAACGTGCTATCGCGTGCACCTAAGCGGCCGAAGTTGGTCGTTTTTATACTTTGACGGAGTTCCGTGGGCAATGCTCCATAGTCCATCCATAGTTATAACTTGACTAATCTAATCTGCCAATTCTAGGATCATGGTATCTATGATTAAAGTGTTCTCTAAAAGAACCTGCATAAAACGCTAGGGGGATGAATGTTCTTACAATTCTGCAAGCAGGTTTTCCTACCGCCGTCAACTTCGTCTTCAACTTTTCTTTATTGTTTATGATCGAGCTAGTTGTCTAACTAGCTCCATCATACACACAAGCTAACCAATGACAATGACTAACTCTCTAGTTAGTACGTATGACTAACTTGTCTAGTTAGTCATTAGTTCGCTAATCCTAGCCCAACTAAGAATCCGACTGGCAAGAAACTTAGCTGGACCCAACCGAGGTTGGAGTTTTTACTGTAAGTATAATTAGAAATAGGTACTTCTTCTGAGCATATGTTATTCCACTGATACTGGGTATATGCCTCTTGCATGGACTTCCATTTGTATCTCAATGCGGCGTCTCTAAACAGGTTGGCCAATTTGGCCATGCCGTCTGGTCTTTCCACGCTTCAGCAACCGGTTCAAGGTACCCGGCCAAGTGTAGTGTTCGCTGTACCTCTAGCACAGTGGTTCCGAACCAGGGGGTAATTACCCCTTTAGGGGTAAAATTACATTTTTTTCAGGAGTAATACTCATATTAAGTCGTTTTTCTTTGAGTACTTTCATATACTTGTCTGTATTACCTATTTTTTGCAGGGGTAGCGATACAAATCTAGAGGGGGCCTGTGGGTGATGTGGCAATAAAGGTTAGGAACCACTGCTCTAGCAAAACTGTGACTCTTTGTCGCGCGACAAATGCTACATATAACGTCTACACGCGACAAATGCTACATATAAATCTATTTCCATTCATTATAGTGTGACAGTGACGGGTGATAATATGTTCTGTCGCACGAGAAACGAAGTCGCGGCCAGTTATGCTAGACAGCCTGGTTTCAGTATCATCATGCCTGTGACATACATCATGTGACCGCCCCATTGCCATTTTAGTTATGTTATACTTTACTTTTTAGTTTCGCGCATATACCGCGTCGACGAATGTCCTCATTCAGTACCTACTCTATCCCGCAGAGAAATAATAGACAGGAGTGGACATTGGTGATAGATAGGTAATGAACTATATCATCATGGATTTCAGAAGATGGTTAATAGACTTTTCACACCTCCTATTCAGAAAAAAGTATTTTGCTCCCTCATAAGAGGGATCAAAGTAGCACTTTTCTGTTCAAGGACAACAGGGTATTTTTAGTTTGAACCCACTTAGAATATGCCATACCATAGACTTAAATTACACACCGAGGGCGGTATAATAAGGAATGGCCCAGATCACAGGTGTTTGCGGTCCGAGCCGCAGGCGAGGGCCATAAATATAATATGGAAGTGGTATTTTCGTCTCGTCCGTAAAAATTAATAATTGTTTTATAAAATAATAATAGACTATACATTTGACAATTTAACATTTAATTTTTAATAATAATGTGTGATGCTCTTTGAGTAACTATATATTTCGTTATTTTGGTAGGTAGCGTTTGTATTTGAATTTTCCTCATAGTCGGTGTGAAAAGCAGTATGTGTCACTCGGTAGCAAAATTATTTTCACCTCGGGCGTTAACACTTGAATCCTTCACTACGCTCCGGATTATACTTTAGAATCCCTCGCTACGCTCGGGATTCTATTGTATAAATCCTTCGCTTCGTTCAGGATTCAATATACGCCCTCGCCGTAAATACATCATTTTGCTCCCTTGTGACACAATCTACTATTGTGCACTTACGTTAAAGCCGTCTTAACCACAGCATAATACCAGTAACTTTTCTTCCTATAAAAGGTATATCGCGCACTTGAATGTGTGCGCGCCGTGTACGAACGCACTACAAGCAAAGATTTAAGAATGCGCTAGAATACTCCAGTATGGATGTCTCTCACACAGACGTGCTATCGCGCGTCTGTGTAAATAAATACGTACTAAACGACTGTTTCGTTTCGACTTCGAAGTCGACTTGTTTGTTTTTATACTTTGACATTGCTGGGTCATCATGGATTTCAGAAGATAGTTAATAGACTTAGTGCACCTACGTTAAAGCCCTCTTAACGTTAAGCCCATTACAATTAAACAGAAGCGCCTGATCTCTGACGCACGGCCATGTCTGGTTTCGGAATAGGCTAGCGAAAATTGGTTAGGCGGTTAATAAACATGATTCAGCATATTGCAGAGGAGTTTGTTAGATTAACCAGAGTGAGTGGTAAAATTGAAGGTGCTTGCTGGGTGCTTCGGTGGTCGAGTGGTTTGAGACGCTGGGCCGGAAATCCAGAGGTACCCGTTCGATTCCCGATAAGTTAAGTACCATTTAATTTTTCAGTGCACTTTGATTTCTCGTACATGTAACATAAAAATGTGATGTAATTTACCGGCGTTAAGAAATAATAAAGAAACATCATGTTTCTTCAAACATAAAAGTCTTGAATGCCCTCCCAAAAGTACAATTTACCAACTGATTTGCGACGAATAAATAATAATTATAAGCATGGTTGCAGTTAAAGCTGATTGCTCATAAAAGTAGGATAGGCGTTTTAAACGATACAGTATCGGCGATGTTGTGTGGCTTGATTTATTTTTTTTACCCGACTGCGGCGAAGCCCAAAGGAGGGTAATGTGTTTGACCTGTATGTATGTCCGTTCCTGTGTCCGCTCGTAACTACTCAACGGCACAACCGATTTTGATAAATGATACATCATTGGATTCGTCTTGATGGCGCGAGTGTCACTGGGTATGAAGTTCGTTAAAATAAACAAAATGGCGGATTTTATGCCTTATCGTAAGCGACTACGAGGCCGAAGATGTAGCTCGTCGGTGTAGTAGATGCCTATTTACTCGTGTCTTCAAAAGTCCTAAATTGTATTTATCAGGAAACTAGCGACCCGCCTCGGCTTCGCACGGGTGCAATGCTGATACTTAATGCATGTATTATACGTATAAACCTTTGTCTTGAATCTCTTTATCTATTTAAAAAAACCGCATCAAAATCCGTTGCGTAGTTTTAAAGATCTAAGCATACATAGGGATAGACAGCGGCAAGCGACTTTGTTTGACTAAGACCTCTGTTCAGCAGTGCACGTCTCAAGCTTGAAATGATAGCACCAAAATCTGCTTCTTCACGAGGCTGAAGTATGGGAAACCCAGTTATTCTGCGTTCGTGACCTCACATGATTAGCTGCGTTCCGTAACGTGGCGTATGATATAATTACCGAGACAAATGGAGGGGACGCAAAAAGAAAAACTGCGCACGCGCGGCGTGTAGGGCGACCAAGTTGTAGGAAAACACAGTACGATTTTCCGTGGCTGTGGCTGTACTAAATAAGTTTCTGCCCTTAAGATGTACCGGTTTGCTGAGAATTGGAGGACATGGAGAATATGGTTGTAGCATTTTGGAGTAAGTATGAACATTTCGAGAAGAAATGATTAAGTCATTTATGCCACACCTGGCCATAAAGTGCATTTTACCGCACGCTACGCGTACGGAAAAATGCGCTTTCTGGCCAAGTGTAGACATAAAATGATGTACATTCACGGGAGGTAATAAAGAAAGCCCTCGATCGCATATTTACGTCCCTCGCTTGCAGCTCGGGCCGTACATTTCTGCGATCTCGGCCTTTCTTTGTATTACCACCCTAGTTGTGTAATGTACTAATAATGTTATCGTACTTAATGCAAGTATCACATATGAGTTTATATATTTCCAACCATTTACAGAATAGACGAGAGTCGATGGGCAAGACGAGTCCTTGAATGGAGACCCAGAGCGGACAGCAGAGGGAGAGGCAGACCGCTGCACGCAGCAAAGTATAAAGACAACCAAGTAGTACGACTTCGGCCGTTTGCGACAAGTATTTACACAGACGCACGACGCGCGTCTGTGTGCGTGAACGCCATACTGTGGCATGCTCGCGCATGCTCAAATCCTTGCCTGTGGTGCGTCCGTACACGGCGCGCACACATGCGCGCTCCCGATGTACCTTTTGAAGAAAAACTAGGGAACCTATTGGATCGCATAAATTTAAAAGGCATAATGCATCATTTGGCATAATTCATCATTCGGCATATAATGCATTTTTTTCTTAAACTGTAGAATTTTCAGGACTCTTTAAGGCCTCATCCTGTTAAATAGGTTAGGTTAGGTTTGCGTTATAATAATCCTGAAAAGTTTACGGGATCAGAAAAAAAAGCATTATGCCAAATGATGAATTATGCGAAATGATGCATTATGCCTTTTAAATTTATGCGACCCAATAGTAAACCGAAAAACTACCGTATACCGTGGCCGCAGCGCTGGGCGGACGACATCCGACGACACGGAGGACGGGACTGGATGGATCGGGCACAAGATCGCCAGGAATGGAAAAAGAGGAATAAGAGGCCTACATTTAAGAGTGGATTACCAAAAGACCACTATGATGATGATGATTTCCAGCCATCTGGTTGGAGGTCTTTGTAAATTTATTTATTAGGTACAGCTGTCCCGTCGAACTTCTTTCCGCCCCAGAATTATAAATGTTTTAGATGTTTTAATAGCTATTCTGCTATTCGAGGCGGAGACAAACCCAACAAATCAAAAATCATAAAAATCTGTCCCGTTCTTGAGTTATAAATTTAATGGTGTAACACGATTTTGGTTTATGTATATAG
Source organism: Eudemis profundana (assembly GCA_947034925.1). NCBI lineage: Eukaryota > Metazoa > Arthropoda > Insecta > Lepidoptera > Tortricidae > Eudemis > Eudemis profundana. The sequence goes on from OX344808.1 coordinate 22,698,805, forward strand.
ATTTTACAATAAATATTGGTTAGAAATCTATAAATTATCATACAGCGAAAAAAATTACTTGACCTTTAGCATTAAACTAGCATTAACTGGCGGCTTCGCCCGTGTTATTTAGATTATTATCCCAAGGGAACTCCTTATCGGGATAAAAAATATCCTATGTTTATTCATTGGTCTACTTGAAGGCCTAATTATCATCCCATCCCAATCTATTAATTTGTTACCGCGTTATTCAGTAACCAACATCAAAATATCTTCACAAACGTTCACACAATTTAATATTAATGTTAGTAGGATATACAAACGAGATCAAGTGGTATTTAGATTTAGCTAATGCATGTCAAAAAAAACCGGTCAAGTGCGAGTCGGACTCGCGCACCGAGGGTTCCGTACAAACTCATAAGTAGATACGCGAATAGTTCAAGAAAAACTGTATGTCGATTTGTTTAGTAGAAGCAAATAAGTATATGTTATGATTTTTGCAAATTTCTAAAAATCAGTGCAAGTTAGGAAAACAGTTATATTTTCCCTGTAATATTTAGAACCTGACGTGTAATGATTCTATTTAATAGCAAGGACCATTAAATCAAGAGGACTGTTATTCTCCATACAAAATGCTGTTCCCCGAATTTACAACGCCATCTATGTATAAGCTTGGTAAAATAATTATAATATTATTTACAATTATTTAACTTTGCAAACGTGACACAGTATTTAAATGTATTTATTATTAGCTGTTTACGAACTAATTGTTACTATACTATGTTTCTTTGTTCAATTATAACATCGTTAAATGTTTAGTGTTTTAGCGCCATCTAGTTTTTTTCCCGGAAATCCCCTAGCGTGAAACAGGCCATCGCTTAGTTTTGCTACTCTCCGCTAGATGGATTAATGGATGGATTAAGTTTTTGTAAATTTCTAAAAAAGTATTAAAGTTAGGAAGACCGTTCTATTTTTCCTGTAATGTTCAGGTTGATATTGATAATCAGTAATTATGATACATTTTTCTGATCAGTAACTTCGGAGATAATAGGGGGGGAATGGTACATAAAAATGTATAAATCAAAAACTACTTATTTAAGAAAAAAAATAAAAATGGTGTTTTAATCTACAAATTAAGCCCTTTCATTTGATACCCCACTCAGTATAATAGCCCTACTTTCAATTTTCAAAGTCCCATTACGGAGGCTTTTAAAAAAAAAGTAAAAAAGGTACAAGATATTTTTATGTCCAATAGGCTCGTGTTAGCTACTTTTAACACGATTCCAAATTTCAAATCGATAGCATCAGTAGTTCCTGAGATATCTGGCTGTGACAGACGGACAGACAGACAGACAGACAGACAGACAGACAGACAGACAGACAGACAGAGTCGCACCATAAGGGTTCCTTTTTTACCATTTTGGTACGGAACCCTAATTAATTAAATGTCAACAGAACTGGTTACTTTTATTTGGCACTGATCATTGTAAATAGAATGACATTTGTAGTGATATACGATCATTTGAATATATAGCCTCATATCTAGGTATATCCATATACATTAAACCAAACTTTTTTCTTGGGGGCCAGAAAGCTTGAGAAATTTCGGAGGAGGGCCACGGCCAGACCCGCCCTCGACACAATGCATGAAATACGCGGCTAGACAAACTGATTCTTTTACTAATTCATCTATCTATGTCATTCTATGTATTCAAATATTTTACTTTATAACGGGTGAATCCTCAAAATATAATCATCGCGGGCCATATACAAACTATTACGATGTATCCGTTGCGGGCCGGATTAAATGGTTTCGCGGGCCGTGCTTTGCCCACCACTGGATGAAATGCCGTGTGGTCACCGCTTGTTGTCTTCCTGATGCGCCGCTTTGCATGCCACCTGTCGCCCGGCTGTTTCCTGACCGTTTGATTACTCGTACTTGAGACTTTTTACTGTCTAATGTAATGTTAGCCGCATTTCTGAACGCGGCCTAAGTTGGAGAGGGCGCTGCCAACCTAGCGGACTGAAGGCTCCTAGCGTGGGTTCGCGCCGGAATGGCGTCTCGATAGAATAATCAATTACTGGATCGATTGTGTTTTATTATAAATATATGGTTTCCAAGTAACTAGTGCTTTTACTGTTAATAAATCAGAAGTGAGATTTCGTTGTATTCATGCCTACAAAGTATTTCGGCTTATAAATCAATTCTTGTACGAAATAGTAACATCTTGACAAAACAGATGAAAGACGCTTGCGTTGTTAAACTCTCTTCGTTATTTGATAAAAGCACTACGTACTGGCGTATAGCAATTAAATAACCGTGTGTTATGTGGTGAACGTAATATTTGATAGTCTGAAATCGGTAAGATTCGTGGTATTCATGTCACAAAGTTGTGATAGGCTGAACACGCCGTAAGTAAACATTTGTATGAAAATCGTCGGTGTCTTACACCTGAAACGAACTGGTAATGTATTATTTCCGTCTTATAATAATCCCTAGAATGTGGGTTTGTGACATTGCTACGATATTCTGACAATATAAGAGATAATGTACTTTTGCATAAATTGGTGTCATGGGAATTTGTCCTTTAAGTAAACCGCATAAGGCCCACTTTAATAATTCTCCGATATTTCTAAGTCAGTAAAACTAATCTTGTGGTGTATGCATTTGAAATATGTTTTGATATCATACAATTCTATATTGAGATTGACTAATATTTGTATGGGTTTTACATGTTGCATGAAATGTATAAGTAAACTAAACATGGTGTTGTGTGGTTTTGTATTTAAGTCCCACAGGAGACAACAGTAAAGAAGGTGAATGTTTTATCCTAGACTCTTGTGCAGAATGTTGGTGTTGATGAAAAATGTGTAGTCCGCAGAATGAATATTTTCATAATGAGAGGTGACAGATGAGAACAGGTATGATTAAAAGTTACCTTTAATAATGGTTATGAAGCATATAGATGTGTAAAATTAAAGATCAACTACTAACATTTTAGTGTTGAGATCAGCGTAAAAGTTAAAATGGCCTGATCGGTTATGAAATATGTCACAATTAATAAACATTAAATAACAATTGTTTATGAGTGCACATATGGGTAGGTGTTTAGAAAAAAAATTAAAGTCAATGGTACAGGTTTTACCTCTAAGAATATTACTTCAATTGAGAAATAGAGAATGAAGACCACTCTTGGTCCATTGTATTGTACCAAGACAATATAATACCTACTGTGTCTTTAGTAATGTTTTGCAGAGAAACAAGATTCCAGGTTTTATGCTATAATAATTATGGTGAACTGCAATGAACAAGAATATGAAGCACTACTATCAATAAAACAAAGAGTATCAGGTGCATTCTCGAGATGATGATCATCAGCATCAGGAAGATGGCGGTTTTCAACTTGTTCAACAGTTATTGATAAATGAAGGAATGATAATAGATGTTTTATGTATCTGGCGTTGATAAGTGATAATGGTATAATAAAGGACCAGCATAAAATTGCTAAGATTGAACGGAGATGTCCAACTTTATCGGAAAGACTGATGAAGTGAAATGATTCCAGTCTGCTATAGTTACAATATGGTGTCAGCACAGGTCCCAGTTCTGGCCTGTATGACAGTGGTGGACATATATGCTGCTGTTCAATATCCATTGGAGTATTAGTGAGCTTATCAGTTTGATGGAAATGGAATGATTAACAAGTTGAAAGAAGCTGGTTTATTGTCAAAAAGAAACATGTTTTCATGCGATTGGTGAGTTAGTTCATGACAATTTATACATTTCTGCCACAGACCACTAAACCTAAAGACGTCGCTTCATAGGATTGTTTCATTGAAACCGATTCTGCCAAAACTAAAGGGGCGCGGGAGACGCGACGAGCGCTTACCGCACTGTGATTTGCCGATTGAAGGTCATGTGGGCGGGGAAACAAAATGTCTGCCGGCCGCTAGTGATGTGTCGATGATCGATGATTAGAGTACCTATAGTAGCTACTAGGTAATTGTAACGTGGTATGTCGGTCCCTTATTTGTAATATGTATATGTATATTATTGATACAAAATTACTCGGAATAGGTTAAATAAATAAGACAACCCCGAATTTCAAAGCCTTGTTTATCAAAATACAACTAGGTAACTAAATACAATAAAATTATCATTCAGTTAAACATACACCCGACTTACATATCCACTAAACTATACTATACTACCTCTTACAAATTATACTATACGGGGTACTAGGTACAGTCGGCCTCAAAAGTAGCTGGACACTTTAGTACTACGCCATGTGTTCAGCAACTTTTGAGGCCGACCGTACTAGACGTTATTGTTTATACATATGATATACAGATATAAACAGTAACGGCTAGTAAGTACCAGGAGATAAGCAACTATTTATCTTATTGGCCCTTAAAATGTATTAGCTTGGTGAAAACTCGCCTAATCGGATTCTGACTTGGCTGTACCTTTTTTGTCAAATAAGCTAATCGCACTTTTATATATTTTTCTATTACCGATTTAGTTAAGTCTATAACGTGGTTCGTATTTTCGAAATCAAATTGATGTCTTGTTAAATCGGGAAACACACTTTAATCACTTGATATCTCCCCAGGGACCTAAAAGAATTAAAGGCTTTAAAAATAATACGCTAAAATTAAAAAGTAAATCTTTACTATAAATAAACACTCACATATACGGTGAAGTTGAAAAGTATATTTCTTTAAGTTATTAAAGCCAATAATACTAAAATATAGGCCATAAACGTGATACAAGTGAAGAATTGTATAAGATTGTAACTTCTACACTAATCTAATGTACTTATGCCTTTTTTAAAATAACAAAATGTCGCCAAAACACTTCACTGTTCTCAAACTATTGAGTAGGACATGATATTTAAATACTGAAAGCTTGTTACTAGCATTATCATTAATTATATTGTTAATTCTCAAAAATAAAACTTGATTATAAATTGGCATTAATTTGAGCTTAATTGTAATAATAAATGCCACTATGATTTAAGGGCTGCAGTATGATAAGTTTGGGCATCGCAGTCACGACAATAAATTAGCTAATTTATTGTTTGTTATGCGAGCACTTGAGGCCAGACTAGTCGAGCACTTGAGGCAACAATTGTTTTTATAAGTCTGAGTGTGAACGAAATACGTTTACAATATTAACTTACTACACATAACTTTTATAACGGTAAACATTGCCTTTACACAACTCAGCTGATAATGAATAAATAACTAGAACAATAAACATATATACTCACCACAGTTGGTAAGTGAAGCGTAGGGACGGCATTAGGACTTAAAAGTCGCCTCTCCCCAGATTTTGTCAGTCTAAAATATTCTGATTTAAAGTGCCGGGAACTTGCGGGAGGAAACCAATCATGTGATCGTTTTGTAGCATTAATCCATATTTCCTTTCTGATAGGACACTTCGAAAACCTTAAAGAAATTAAACACATTTTAGTTAACATGCTTTGAATTTTTTATAATGCAACACTGCAGTCTTAAAATGTCTTTTAAGCACCACTTAAAATATATAAATAATAATTAGACACGGCTGCGCGCAAATACTTTGCCCATATACATATGTATGATGGATAATATTTCAATATTTTTAAATTACTTGCGATGGATTGCATATTCTATGTTATCTGTTATCGATAGTAAACCAACACACACTATGGACATCACTAGTTCGCACTTAACGATAGACAAGGAAGGAGCGATTATTCGCACAGCGTGATAGAAAGAGACTTTGTTAAAAGACATCAACGAGCGACTACGGCAGTCTAGAGAACTTTATTTGATATTACGCATATTTTATTAGTAATTTTATTAAAATCTGCTTACCTGTGAAATGAAATTCCATCCTTTTGCACACCAGATGTTCTAGTGTTTTTGCTACACAATTTCACGCAACAATAATGCATTTTTCATGCCTAAATCACGTCAAAACTTTCCTGAACTGATCGTGTTACTTACGCAACTTCCGAGAACAGACTGGAGTGAGTAGCGGGGGCGTGTCTCGATCTTGTAGTAAATTTACCGTATGAGTGGCAGCGGGGGTCGCCCGACTATGCGACGTCTTTAGGTTTAGTGGTCTGTGATTTCTGCTAACAATGATGACAGCAATTTATAAGTTATGTTCTTGGACATACTGGATTACCAATATGGTATGGTGACAATGATAAAATAAAATGCCTATTTCATGGTTCTCTATTATTTGGTGACCACAATATTGGGTAAAGCAGGTAGACATGTCAATCAATAATCTAGATTCAGTATTATGGCATTTAAACTAACTGGTTTTGACTGCATTGATTGGAGTAATTGCATATATCACGTATACGTAATGTGTATGTGTGTAATGTGTGTATGTGTGTGTAATGTGTAAGGTTGCAGTAAATAGTCTATTATTAATAAATAGATGTTCTGACACTGCAGTCAATTGTAATGATGAGAAACTATTACTTTCATCTATTTCACACTTGGGAAACATCTGCAATGTGTAGAAAGCGCTTCATTGCAGTGCCTCATTTCTCGTCCTGCAGTTGTAAACTGTGTGATGGTTATCAATCACTGATAAATGTTTTATTTAGTAGATGAATATCTAATGAACGAAAAAAAGAAAGTATAGTAAATAATAACAGTAAGCCAAGTTCTATCTGGTTTAAAACCAGTGATCAGCATGTTCATTGTTGAGCTTTATGTGTTCTCAAACTACTTGTTACATCTTTGGGCAATGGTTCACAATACAGGTTATAAGAATATTGAAATGGAAAAGGTTTGGTCATGTTGGGTTCAATCATGTCATGTTGTAACTTACTTAATTGGCTGGATTGAACTGATATTTTCTGAGCGTGAATTGCGTTTGTAAACTGTGAACAGTTTTAGTTATTGAATGGTTACCATACTGAATTACGCACTATGGCATAGTTGTATGTTAGTTAAAGTACACTTTAGTATTTTAGTTCAGAAGCTATAATATTCTGGTACAAAATGGATTAAATTATTACTGCTGATTATGTGTCCTGCTCGGTAAATCATTCTTGTTGTTTACATATTGAGTATGATTTATGTATGTGCAACGAGTGTCGTCGATGCTGGACCAACGCCGCTGGTCTCGTAGATGAGTTGAGAACTTGAGACTACTGGTTCAACGGACGCAGTCATAGTGAGTAGACACTAGTGTGTAAATGTTGACATGATACACAAACGGAGAGCTATGTGAAACGAACTAAGTGTGTATAAGTTGAATGAGTACGTGAAGTAAAATCATATTATTAATAGCGAATTTCGTGGGTTAAACGCGTGTGAAAAACTATCCAAATACCGATAAAGGGTGCGTGATGCTCATCGCTCTTGATAACGACCACAGCACACGACATTTTTATGAGTACAGCGCAAAGGCAATGTCGCAAATGTAATGTTGGCAGTATCTAATGTGGTTTTGTTTGTGGCGAAGCCGCTGTGTTAATGATGTTGTAGTTACAGACGAGGGAGATGCTTGCTACATGTGCAGTTGGTGTCGCGATGCAGTCGATGATGATGTGCCCCGCACGTCTTGATGATTACAAAGCTCCACTCCGTGCGCGCGCGGGTTATGCGACATAATGTGTGGGAATTGGATTCGGTTGCACTCAATGCGCATGGCAAGTACTTAAATATGATTAAGGTAATAGTAATGGTCACGACGACTGCGTACCACGCATGTCGGTGATGTTAACTGGTCACGACGACTGCGTACCACGCATGTCGGTGATGTTAAATGGTCACGACGACGGCGTACCACGCTTGTCGGTGATGTTAAATGGTCACGACGACGGCGTACCACGCATGTCGGTGATGTTAAATGGTCACGACGACTGCGTACCACGCTTGTCGGTGATGTTAAATGGTCACGACGACGGCGTACCACGCTTGTCGGTGATGTTAAATGGTCACGACGACGGCGTACCACGCTTGTCGGTGATGTTAAATGGTCACGACGACGGCGTACCACGCTTGTCGGTGATGTTAAATGGTCACGACGACGACGCGTACCGCGCCAGTCGGTGATGTTCAATGGTCACGACGACGACGCGTACCGCGCCAGTCGGTGATGTTCAATGGTCACGACGACGACGCGTACCGCGCCAGTCGGTGATGTTCAATGGTCACGACGACGACGCGTACCGCGCCAGTCGGTGATGTTCAATGGTCACGACGACGACGCGTACCGCGCCAGTCGGTGATGTTCAATGGTCACGACGACGACGCGTACCGCGCCAGTCGGTGATGTTCAATGGTCACGACGACGACGCGTACCGCGCCTGTCGGTGATGTTAAATGGTCACGACGACGACGCGTACCGCGCCAGTCGGTGATGTTCAATGGTCACGACGACGACGCGTACCGCGCCTGTCGGTGATGTTAAATGGTCACGACGACGACGCGTACCGCGCCAGTCGGTGATGTTCAATGGTCACGACGACGACGCGTACCGCGCCAGTCGGTGATGTTAAATGGTCACGATCAACGTCGCTGCTGCAAATGTCGGTGATGCTACACGGTCACCCATGAAGGAGAGGCTGGAGTCACGCGCGGTGGCGCTTACGCTAGTCAGTGGCGTCAAAGCGACATTGATCTCACCTCACCTTAAGAAGGGACATCAGACTAAGGGTAAAGAAGACAACAAATGTAAGGTAACACGACGAGAATTACTACTAGAATGTAAAGTCCAAATGAATGTATGGTCGAGTAAATATGCAATATCGCTTATTCTTTGAACATCAAATGAAATACAAGTTGTAGCACAGACTGTACAAGTACTGTTACAGTAAGTTTCTAAATGGACCAAATCCTATGAGATTGTAGCAAGGTTAGCATTATAATATCATCATTCGTCCGCTGTCGGACACAGGTCTCCCCCAAAGACTTCCACAACGAGCGGTCGGGCGCTGTTTACTCTATCAATGGTGACCTTGACCAAGAGCAATAAATAAATTCTGGTTGAATGATGGGGTTAGATTGCCTTTGGCGTATAATCTAATGGTGGAAGAGTTGAATCAAAAACTGCTACACTAGAAGGAAACGATGATGACGCACTGGCCACGTATCTTCAGGCCATGTCAAAAAGTATGTCGTCAACGACTTCACATCTAAAGGCAAAATGTTGCCTAATGTTGTGAGGAATCTTAAGCTTTACTGTCTGTTACAGAGATTAATATGCAGTATTTAACTTTCGTTGCATGGGCTGCATTGGAGGGTCGCTATCGTGTGACGCTCATGGATGGATGGCGCATTGGCCGAGCCTTGCTGAATCGAGCAGGCGCGCCATCCCCTAAGCTGACGATGCCTGTAAAAATCGTGCTGCTGAAAACCCACAATGAAATCAACTGTGAGTTCGTTCCATGTCTTCGTTTAGGAAAGCCATGATTCAAACCTGTTTGGTACCAGTAATCGGATAAAGATTAATGATAATTTACTTTTGGGTTGTTTACTCATGAAATCATAATTCATCAAATATAAGGATAAGTCACACCAATTAATAAGGTCTCTATTAGATCCGCGTCACAACAGTGATCTTTTCTGGTTGTTGACTGCATTATGGAATATCGGTCTCGTTGGTGACCAATCGTGATTAAAGTCAAAGAATCGTTATTGATAATACACATTTGATTTATTTTTAACGAATTGTTACAAGTAGAGTATTTTAGTAAATTATAGACTTTAAATAGACTTAAGTATTACATGCCAAGGCATTATAGTACACGTCATCAGTATTGTGTCTTAATAATATTACCTATTGAAAGGAATAAGTGGAACCTGGATTATGCATAGCCTGCTTACAGGTTATACCTAAAGATGTGTCTGGTCCACAGGGACGTAGACCAAGGTGAAGCATACCGCAGCCGTCTGAAGCATGGAGATGACCTTCGAGGACGAAGGTTTTGTCAGGATGGCCGATCTGTTAGCCGCATTTCTGAACGCGGCCTAAGTTGGAGAGGGCGCTGCCAACCTAGCGGACTGAAGGCTCCTAGCGTGGGTTCGCGCCGGAATGGCGTCTCGATAGAATAATCAATTACTGGATCGATTGTGTTTTATTATAAATATATGGTTTCCAAGTAACTAGTGCTTTTACTGTTAATAGTAAATACTATTCACTTACTTGCCTCTAAAATATGAGCAAGCCGCTGTTACAGAATGCCCCGTACTTACGGTATTTTTAGTAGGTAGTTTATTATTCAATCCCATGTATGTATCAGTGGCGTGGCGTAAAAGATATCTTTGGGCAAGCCGGTACAGATTTGGCGTACATTTTTCTTACGAGTTGTAGAAGAAGGTGCTCAAATGGTTGATATTAGGCAAGCCGGTAGGAATCGAGTTCTCTGGACGCCACGCTACTGGTATGTATAATAGATATAATTATTATCAAGTTATGTTTTTGCTAAAACATTAAACCTACTGGATGTGTTCGAACCAAAATATTTACACACTAAGTACCTATTTGTTTCTTTAGAATTTAATATAGAAACGCCACAATCTTCATGACGATTATTATTGAAACAAAAAAGTGTTTAATAAGGAGTACGCATAAGTAAAAAACTTAAGTAATGCCCATGTTTTTTTTTTTATATTCATAGCCCATATATTTCGACAAAAGTTAGCATACAGGGTGAGCGTATGCTATTCTGAATTACAAAATAATATGTTTTTTGGATATTATACTAACGGTTAAGAAATTATGCGGTAAAATGCCAAAGAAGGGACGTTTTATTAGGTATCAAAAAGAATGATGACCCATAAACTTCGTATGCAACAAGGGCTTCAGTTAAGTTTTTTACCTATACCACATGTGGACATGTGATTCCATTTGAAAGTTTACTCGGCTTGACTCCGTTTCTTGCGTTGTATCACCGGCAGGCTACGGGAAAAGTTAACACACGCAAGTTCCCATGTTTACCATATTCATAGTTCACCTATCTACGTGCGAAAGTAGGTCCCATGTGCTCATTCTATTACAAATACAAAGTTCCACGTTAATCTCTCATCGGTTTAAAATTAAGTAAACCATGTGTGTATTCCGAATTGATTGAGAGATAACGATGAGTCGTCGAGCGTTCTGGCAGCTCTAAAGCGCTTATCTGATATTGAATGCCTAGTTATTATTATTAAATAAATAAATAAATAATAATAAATAAATAAATATTAGGGGACAATCTTACACAAATCGAACTAGTCCCATAGTAAGCTCAATAAGGCTTGTGTTATGGATACTAGACGACGATATATTTAATAGATACATACATACAAATACTTAAATACAAAGAAAACAGCCATGACTCAGGAACAAATATTCGTGCTCATCACACAAATAAATGCCCTTACCGGGATTCGAACCCAGGACCTCTTGCTTCATAGGCAGGGTCACTACCAACTAAGCTAAAGCGGTCGTCAAATTATTGTGAATGGAATTTGAATAAAATGCTATTCTTACATGGAAAATATTAAATTAAATTAAAATTAGCAATGTATTATAAATGTCAAAAATAGTTTCAAATTATCTAGATAAGATCGTAGTTTAAGTTAAGTTATTGTAATACCCCTACGGGGCATCATGTACCCTCCCAAGATATGCTGTAACACCTAGCGAAGTATAAAATTGTACATGAAAACAATGAATGAATAAACAATAAATTGTTACAGAAACGTGCATTTAAACATGAACTCTTATACACAGGTTTGTCCTCAGAAAATTTTAAAGTCACTGATATTAAAAAAAACATGTAGTCGCATGGCTGAGTGAAACCATTTTTCCGTTTAGAACGTCTTATATCTACTGGGTGAAATTTGTAACGTAAATTATGATAATAAACCTCAATCTGTCCATTTTGTTTTGAACAACTTTTAGTATGGGGTCAACTTCGTCAATGCAAAAAAACTGCTGTTTTATAGATAAAGTCATGAATCGGTAGACCAAAATGTATCAGAGAGTTGTATTTTTTTGCATTTACAAGGCTGACCACATAGTAAAAGTTGTTCAAAGTCATGGATAGATTGAGGTTTTATTATCATAGTTCACGTTACAAACTTCACCCAGTATATACATAAAGAACAAAGCCGTGTTCGTTAGGTACACCATTTATGTATAACTCAAGAACGGGTGGACCGATTTTTATGAGCTTTAGTGTTTTTGGATTTATCTCTGCCCCGAATAGCAGAATAACTATTAAAGCATCTAAAAAAATAAAAATTCAGAGGCGGAATGAAATTCGCCGGGACAGCTAGTTTTGGATAAAACAATTAAAAACGATACCGTCTTTACATATATTTTTTTAACAAATTAAATTTAAAAATACATTAGCAAACAAAATGACCGCTATTTGCTTTTTTATTAGTACTTGTTTATAATTGAATTTTCCTCCGGGTGTTATTGTTTTTTTCATTCAGCAGTCATCAATTATTATATATAAGCCAAAGAAGACAATTAATTACAGATGGATTTTTGTCTAGACTGCACAAACTTTTTATGCACTCGAAATTACGTAGTGTAATTAATATCATGGCATTAAAACGCTTTATTATAATTTTTTTCATGTATTGTTTTATTACTATGTAATTTTCATGAATCTGATGCGACCAAAGAGCCTCTTTTAATTAGTATGAATCGGAGGACTCGCGTCACTTTTAACTTTCAATGTAAATCATACATCATCAAACAGTCGGCCCACTTAAACTCTTAATTAAATTAAAGCTGCCAACGAACAACAACAATAGTTCCACAGAAACAGAACAATTGACATCGAGACGCTCTCTCAACACTTCTCACGGCGTCTCCGCTTTGTTTACGTAAACAAACCTATGCTCGAAACAAAAAAGAAACAATCTCAATTTCCGACAAACTATTTTCGGCTCAATATCATCGTATTAAAACACACTTTAAATTGGGTTGCTCAGAGCCTTAGCCCATTTGTCTGTTATGTTTATTTTAATACAATGAAGATGGTATAATTTTGTTGTTTTGTGAATTAATAGTTACGTGGTGCGGAAATTGTTGACACAGATACTTGTAACGCAATTACGGGGAGGTTAAACAAGGTTAGAGACTCAATCCGATGTAAGCCTGCTTCAGCTACCTAAGTTCCTATAATCGTACTAGCACAGAATAAGTAATAGCTACATGTAAAAAGATGCAAGTCTCGCAACACAGTTCACCTACAACAAAAAAGTTTTGAGATGTAAAGTTAAACCAAGTCAATATCGGGGGGGTATCAACAGAACTCGATTTCCACCGACTTGCCTATTATTAGATCTATAAAATGTGTTCTTCGGTGGTTTAACTTTACATCTCAAAACTTTTTTGTTGTAGGACTGTGTTGCGAGACTTGCATCTTTTTAAATGTAATGTTTTTGATGGGATCTCATTTCTTTTTGTAAGTGGTCTTCCTTTAATTATTACATTACAATCCATTCTTTTCAATTTGAACTAACTTTGTAATCGCATGTATTTGTATAGGATTACAAACTTATGTGTGCAGTTGTGACTGAAATTACAACATATTTAGGTTTTTAAGGACTTTATAGGCTAAAAACTAACTATGTTTAAAATTTGGAGCTTGTAGGCCTGCTAGAAGTACCTTAGAATTATGATGATCAATTGATCAGTGAGTGAGTCAGTCAGTGACAAAACTAAGGAACTTTGACATGCAATAGTTCTTAAACTACACGTTCAAATTGAATGATATTGAGAATATATATAAGTGTTATTGAGCCCTATATATCCCTGAAATTTCAGGGTTCTAGCTTTAGCCAGTACAAAATTACGGGAGGCTGAAAATCGCCTCAATGGCTTCGAGAAAAGGATGGTACGGTTGGTACGGCCGTGCCTTTGTTTTGCTCGACTTGGCGGGGGCACTACCGTGCCCCCACCTAGTACTAAGAACATATACTCGTTTTTCTCACACTGCCCTTTGGATGGGGGCGTGGGGTGGCCAATCTCTGGGCGTCGTAATTTGGAGCAATATATTTACTGAGATGATAATTACTCATTGGCCCTCATACTCATGTCTAATTCTACAGACTTTCATACCGCTATGAGGCTTATCACACGGGCGATTTGCGAGCGAGCTGCGGGCGAGTTTGCATACAAAACCAGTCTCGCGGCGAGTTCGCCGCGAGCGACATTTGTATGGAACTTCGCTTCTAACTCGCCCGCAGCTCGCTCGCAAATCGCTAGTGTGATAAGGCTCTATAATCTCTATATGATGTCACAAATACGCCTGCAGCCAACCAGATGGAAAGCAGAAGGTTGCAAGTGTGTTTCCTCCGAGAAGTGATGTCTCGTGTACGTCATTCTGGCTCTTCAAGTTGCACGCCACCTGAGCATATTTCTCTATAATATGTGTTTCCTCGATATCAATCCATTTTTCCGCTTAGGCTTGAAAGAGAAAATTATGACGTAACTTGAATTAAACTTAATTCGCACTGCACGTCTCGACGCGACGAGAGAAAACCTTTGGAGATAACCACAGATTTTACACACTTTTACCAGAAAAACTTCAGGGAATTTAATTCAATAACGTCAAGGAAGGATTGAATCACTTTGGTGACATAAAGTACATAAATAAATAGATTTAGATATTTTTATTCAGACTTCGGTTACGTAATTCTTTTATAATCTGCCGGCTGTGGAAATTACTTCTAGTGAAGTGCTTGTTGTGCTAAACATGAAGTTCTTCAAGAAGCAAGCGTAGCAAGGTTACAATCAGAAAAGTGGTGTACTGCCATCTGGCCGAAATATTTTTCGCCTAATTTCACTTCCCAACCAACTTATTGCAGTACTTTTAGTTGGCAAACCAATGCTTAGCATAGTATTATTTCGCATACTTTTTATTTGATCACAATAATATTTAGCAGATATTCATTTTACCAAGATTCATTTAGAAAAATAGTCACTAAGCAAATGTTTTATTAAAGCTAACTATCTATTGTCAAATAACGTTTGCCCAAATTTAAACTTCGCATACTTTTTATTAAAATTTTACTAAAATTGGAAAAGACGACAACTCCGAGGGCTGCGTAACGGTCGATATAACAACTAATGGTATATTATTGGTCAATATAACGATTAAGGGATATAATGAACTTTTAGAATAACAACATTTTGTATATTTTGATAGGATCTGACTATTATCCGGCATAATGAACATGTAATATAACAATCATTAATATAATAATAATGTGGTATAAAGTACATGTGATATAATTTTGTTCGATATAACGTTCAGTGGGTATAATGAAGTATTGGTATAATGTATAACTGTCTCCAGAAAGGTTGGTTAGGTTAATTAGTTATTAGGGCATAGAAGGAAAAGGGGGGCTCGGGGGGCGAAGCCCCCCGCATTAAAAAAAACTCAAACCATAAGTTCAATTAGGTTAGGTTAGGGTTCGAACTGCGTCCCCCAACAAAACCGAACTGCTGTCAGAAAAGTAGGTTAGGTTAGGTTTGAACTGCGTCCCCTAACAAAAACGAACTGCTGTCAGAAAAGTAGGTTAGGTTAGGTTTGAACTGCGTCCCCTAACAAAAACGAACTGCTGTCAGAAAAGTAGGTTAGGTTAGAACTGCGTCCCCCAACAAAAACGAACTGCTGTCAGAAAAGTAGGTTAGGTTAGGTTTGAACTGCGTCCCTCAACAAAAACGAACTGCTGGCAGAGAAAATAGGTTAGGTTAGGTTAGGTAACCGTGACTCTAACATAAACGATACTGCCCAAAAAATAGCTTAGGTTATATTAGAACCGTGAAAATGAAAATAACAGAACATTTTATATCTCAGGTCACATTATACCAATAATATTAAATTATTATCCAATATTAATATTATTAATTATTTATTAAAATCGGAACATTGATTATCGGAATTCGTATTTTTGATGTATCGGGTTATCATAGATTCGGACTTTTCATTGTTCGGTGTATAGGTTAGGTTAGAACTGCGACCTGCGACAAGATGGAATGAACAGCCTTATAACAGCGTATTAGTATTATGCGTCATAATATTATGAGTAAAATAACTTATGCCATTCAATACATTCGACAAAACAATTAAAGACATTTTGAAACATGACCAACTAAATATTTTGCCAACTAATAATATTCTAAAAAATAATTTGCGATATGTTATATATGCGAAGTATTGGTCTGCCATCAGATGATTCTGCGAAATGAAACTATGGGAAAAATAGTTTGCGAAGTGATAATTTGCCTTATAATTTTCGGCCACATATTAGTAAACCCAGAAAAGTAGCTCTGTTGCTCTCTTAGCTACTATATATCGCTTATGGAAATCATACGTTTCTTACTGGCGAATATGTACCTAACATAAGCGAGAGAAACGAATGCTTTACTTTGCCAATAGAGCCCTGCTACTGCATAATATCGGTGGTGATGAATTCTATTCGTCAAAGTTTGCTCAGTTCCTTTGCTGCTTGCTACCTAAGAGACATAAACATATATAAACTTTCTCCTATCATATCTTTCATTCAAACTGAATGACTTATATGTAAGTTTTTGGAATTGAGTAATGACGTATATTGACACAAGATGAGTAATCCTCGGGCAGCACCGTCTGAAGGCTCGTGAGTCACGCTCTTCAGCTGGGACAACATCAGCTGACCTCGATGTGTACACAGCTAGACCGAATACCTACCAATTCGTGTTTAATCAATATATTAGTATTGGAATCCTCGAAGGATTTCGTTTTAGGAGTGACCAGCGATTAATCAGTGGCTCTTTTCACAAAGCTACACTTACAATTCTACAAGTCTAAACTAGCAAAAATGGTCAAACCAACCAATGAATGTAGCTCACGAGTGAGTGATTCAAAAGAGCTATATCAGTTGGTCGAGCTCACCGGCTCATTAGCTCAGTTCCGATTCAAACAACTCAGTATATCTTTCAACACACTCGTTCACTCGCTCTCAAGTAGCTCTATTGAGCCGTGAGCGTGAGTTTTTCGTCCCTGTTTTGTTACTTTATACCCATTACTGCTCTCTTCTTCGTTCAAAAATATTCGGATTTGGAGCTACTGAGCTGTAGACACACCACTGAGCTACTGAGCTTAAAAAGTGACCTACTGAGCTAAAAGAGTGATACATATTTTTGAGAGCTAAAGATTAATATCACTCTTTTCAGTGACACATTCTTTTTAGTGACACATTTTGCGGATGTCTACAACAAATGGTGTTTGAAGCTAGGGAGCCGCTGATACACCGCGGAGCTACTGAGCTAAAAGAGTTACCTACTGAGCTAAAAGAGTGATACATATTTTTGAGAGCTAAAGATTAATATCACTCTTTTCAGTGACACATTCTTTTTAGTGACACATTTTGCGGATGTCTACAACAAATGGTGTTGTCTTTGACCTATATTGCTGGTTTGTGCTACCGATGCCTTAATCGATCAAGTCAAGAAGCCGATTTCGATTAGTAACAAGCAGAGCATGTATAGCTTAGTTTCAGGCCAAAACACAGAATAAGTAATTGTACTACATTACATACAGAAGTTTCTCTTTCTAACAAAACTGACGTTTGGATCCACTGTTCTTTCTGTTGTGTTTGGATCCGACCACCGGACGGAAAGTACCGCATCCGACCGTCACGGCGCGTGCTCTTTCTGCTCGCTGACTAAGCCCCTCCCGAGGGGCAAAATTTCGTACTAGTAGCCGCGCGGCGAAATCGCGGAGTTAACAACTCCTGGCCAAGACCCGCTTCGATCGGTAGTATCGCTACGCAAATGTATTAACTAAAACCAAGGACCAAACAAGAGGACTGTCATTCTCCATACTTTGGATCGCACCCCGACCGCTTGGGGATTTCCGGGCAAAAACTAGATGGCGCTAAAAAACTAAACAATTAACGATGTTATTATTCAACAAAGAAACATAGTATAGTAACAATTAGTTCGTAAACAGCTAATAATAAATAAATTCTAACATTTGAAACAGTTTGCAAAGCTGAATAATTGTAAATAATATAATGCTTTTACCAAGCTTATACATAGATGGCGTTGTAAATATCGGGGACCAGCTTTTTGTATGGAGAATGACAGTGCTCTTGTTTTAATGGTCCTTGTTAAAGCATAGGTCCTTCTCTAAGCAGGTGGCCGGCCCTTTGCCCGCCATTTGAGACGGCACTCACGCGCATTCCATTTGTCCCACTTTTCCTGCGACTCGCTATACAATGTTGCGATTAGTCGGCCTCCTTCTACGGCCCTTGTAGGGCCGTAATGGCTGCCTTATACGGCCCACGGTAGCCCACCGGCGATGAAACGTAGCCGAAATTGTGAAGGTATTTGGAGCGGTTGTGGAGTGATGACACCTGTTGTGAATGGGCACGAAGGTTGTACAAATGTGAGGTTGTGAGGTTGTTATTGAATTGATATTATTAAAGTGACATGTTCTGAAGTTTTATATCAGGTTTACTATTGGATCGCATAAATTTAAAAGGCATAATTCATCATTTGGCATAATGCTTTTTTTTCTGATCCCGTAAACTTTTCAGGATTATTATAACGCAAACCTAACCTAACCTAACCTGTTTAACAGGATGAGGCCTTAAAGAGTCCTGAAAATTCTACAGTTTAAGAAAAAAATGCATTATGCCGAATGATGCATTATGCCAAATGATGCATTATGCCTTTAAATTTATGCGATCCAATAGGTTCCAATATCATTACGAGTATTATCAATAATCTGTTTTTCATTTCCTTGTGCACTACCGACTCACCTCTGATTTTATTTTGCGCCCACTCTACTACACTAAGGTTGCCTGGAAGAGATCGCTTATTAGCGATAAGACCGCCTGTTGTTTACCATTTATGCTGTTTTACATTTAAGCTTTTGTAATCCTTTGTTTTGGTGCACAATAAAGAATATTGTAGATAGATAGATTTTATTTATTTCACAATATAAAATATATCATACCTAAATTACAAATGTCAATTTACATGATTTCATATTGTATTTGTATTGTATTATTAATGTACCTACATCTTTATCTTCTAAATTATTGTTATTATCGGATTGAATTACTTTTAGAACTAAGCAAATTTTTTTGACAATTATACTAACATAGGATATCCTCTGAAAATAGCTATCCTCAGGCCCATTAATAATGTCCATCAAGATTTATAACAACTTACCTGACTGTATAAAAGAAGAGGAAGACGATAAAAAGTACACAAATAAAATAAGATAAATTATAAAGGCTTAGTAAATCCTCCTCTCCCTAAAATTGCAGTGCCCAACAGGGTCCACGATGATCTGTAGCTTTAAGTTAACATCTGTACCTACTTTTGTAAAATTGCAATAAATGATTGAGTAATTGAGTGGGATGAGTTTTAAAAATTGTCTAATACTATGGACCTTCGTCTGAAATAAAGTGATTGAATTGAAAACGATTATTCAAATACGTCAGAATTGATTTTGTAAATTATTTTTTGTTTGATAGGGTACACCTTCCAGTGCTACTATTGTAACCATGTCAGGATCTGATGATGAGATCTTGGAGAAATATAGGGAATTCTTCAAATATTAGAGGCACACATATTATAGCGATTTGGGTGTTTATTTTATTACAGTTACTCCTGCACTTCTTGACGAAAAGGTTCGTTTAAATTCAGTTATTAAAAATAAAATTTTGAATGAATTACATAGAAACTTCATACTATTTCAGCACTTCATAAAAAGATACCGTTTTGATCGTTCAGGAAATAACGCTGTTTTTTCTGTTCTGTGGCTTCGACGACGCGCCGGAAGAAACTCACCAGTTTATCTTTTGAAATATACTAAGTTTTACAACAATATGACATTAATACATTAGATTTATTTTATACATTACATTACATCTAACTTCTCTTCTCAATCGTTCCCTCACTACTGAGGATCGTGACTCCTTTTGATTCCGTCAACCAACAGCCTCCATCGGTTACGTTCCGTTGCTTGGTGGAGCGCGGCACTGACAGATATCTCCAGTTCTTCCGATATCTGGTCTGACCACCGTTTGGGACTTCTGCCTCTAGGTCTTTTACCTTCAACTTTTCCCGTTATGATCAGGCGTTCCAAGTTGTTCGTATCTCTACGTGCAACATGACCAAAATACCGCACTATTCGTTGCAAGCAGGTAGTGGACAAACGCTGTGTCTTCTCTATTTTTAGTTGTTTTAAAATAGAGATATTTGTGCGAAAGGCTGTCCATGGTATCTGCAACATACGGCGCCAGCACCACATCTCAAAAGCGTCGATTCTATGTCTGTCGGCAGCTTTGAACGTCCACGTTTCTGCGCCATATAGAGCGATGGAAAAGACAAGGGTGCGGACCAGGTGTATTTTGGTCCGGTAGTTTATGTTGCGGTCCTTCCAAACTTTGCTCAGCTGGGTCATTGCTGTCTTTGCCATGCCAATTCGTCGACGTATTTCAGGTTCGCTACTTCCTTTACTAGTTATTAAAGAGCCAAGGTACTGGAATTGGCTTACGGTCTCGTAGTCTTGTAGGAGGTCGGTGCGTTGGATAGCTGCGAACCGGTCAATGATCATGAGTTTGGTCTTAGCTTTATTTATGGCAAGTCCCATTTCCAGACTGATTGTTTCTAGTCGACGCAGCAGTTCCGCCATTTCTGTTTCTGATGATGCGAAAAGGGTGGTATCATCTGCGTATCGGAGATTAGATAGCTTAGCTCCACCTATCTTTATGCCACCCTCCCAGTGTTCTAGTGTTTGACGCATAATGTGTTCTCCGTAGATATTAAAGAGAATGGGAGAGATTACGCATCCCTGACGAACACCTTTCTGGAATTTGAAACGGCTTGATGTTACATCTCCTATTGTAACAGTTCCGTAGCCTGACTCGTACAACTTTCGAATTAGCATAGTGAGATGAGTGGGTACACCTGCCTCGGAAAGCACTTCCCATAGTTTCTCCCACTTGACGCAGTCGAAAGCTTTTTGGTAGTCTACAAAACACATGAAAGTTGGGGTGTTATATTCGTAGCACTTTTCTATTATCAGCCGAAGGTTTAAAATCTGTTCTCTTGTACCTCTTTCTTTCACAAAACCCGCCTGTTCTTGGGGTATTTGCCAATCCAGGTAGGATCTTAGTCTGGCGTTGATGATATACAGTAGAACTTTGCTGGCGTGGGATATTAGTGCAATTGTTCTGTAATTATTACAGTTGCGCATCGAGCCTTTTTTATGAAGAGGAAGAATTGAGGAGTGTACCCAGTCAGAGGGCCAATGTCCGGTATGCCATATTCTATTGCATATACAGTGTGTTACCGGTATGCGGGCTTTTATTAAAACTGATAATAATATGCTTCATTAGCAATCGTTTGCATGTATTAGCAAATCATAATTATGCGAATTAACTGCACAATTCAATTTCCTAAATCCGCACTTTAAATGTAGTAGGTGTACAACGTAATTATCGTTATTCATATCGCTGATGCACTTGGTACAAGGCATGTCGTGGTACGGAGGTGAAAAGTTGAGAAAAACAATCCCACAATTAATGCCGTCCTTATCATTACGTTTATGTATGGAGTTTTTTACACAGCTTAAAGAGTTTTTTCTAAAATTTGACATGACAATTACAAAAGTATTGACATTGGCTTGTCAAATTACAAAACAAACATTTATTTGCAAAACTAATATTTTTTTGCGTTAAAATGGCTAAAGACACATGTGAATTATCTGACATGATTTGTGCGACACGTGGAAATGTTCCTCAAGCCTTGAGACTTTATCGAGAGTGGTTTCGAAATCAGCGGCATCCACATAATCTTCGTTTGATAACAATGGCTGTCCAGCGAGGTCCAGAGAATGCATGGTCCTATCTGGTTAGTCTGAAAGGGCTATTAAACGGAATTGTGCACGTACAACTTGAAGAAAGGATTCTCGATCACTTCAAACAGGTCCAAATGTCTAGTACTCGTATTGCTTTTTAAGTTTTATTTTATTAGTGTTGTTTTTCCGTAGTTTTCTTAAGTGTAGCAATCCTGGTATCTCTAATTGTTGAAATAGGTAGATGCAGGCATTTATCTTGATGTCTTCGTTATAAACAAAGAATGAAGGGCTGGCATTTACATCTAATTGTCAATTTAGTACTTTGCTGTACATTGCTTGCAATTAAAATTTTGTTAGAAAATTTATGAAATCGGAATTTTAGTCGATGAATTAAATGAAGGTCATGGTTAGGTTAAGAAACAACGTTACTTTACCCTACTTTAAAAAAAGCCTGCTTGCTGGTAACGCACTGTATTATGCAGGCATGTTATTCCATTTCGGCCCAGTCCTTTCAGAACTTCCGCTGTGATTTGATCCGGTCCTGGTGCTTTATTTATTTTGAGCTTCCGGATCGCGTCTTCAATTTCTGAGCGGAGTATGTTGGGCTCTTCATCCCTTATGGTTTCGGTAGATGAAGATTGGAATGGTTGATCCTGGTAGAGATCTTCACAATATTCCTTCCATCTTTCAGCTATTTCGGCAACTTCATGTATCGGGTTTCCATTCGCATCATCTATGACCCATGAGGATGGTTTAAATTTGTGTGTTATTTGTTTGACCTTTCTGAAGAGATCAGCTGTTTGATATCTTTCTGCATGGTGTTCAATTTCAGAGCAGATGTCTTCTAGGTATTGGTTTTTGTCTCTTCTGCATTGTCTTTGGATTAGCCTGGATAGTTGAGAGTATTCCACTTCGAAACCTTCAGGTCTTGCGCCACTCTTTAGTTCTTTGCGTAGTGTTATATTAGACCAAACTTCCCCTGACATCCAGTCTTTTTTGTCTATGGGTTTTTTGGTCATAGAGTCCAGTACCTTAACAATCTTTTGACTGAATTGTTGCCATTGTTCTTCTGGGTTCATATGTGCGATTTTAGGTGTTATTTCTGCCAGTTCCGGTTCTGTATTCTTCTGGAAGAAATCATATTCTGGTGCTGAGAGCCTAGTTGAGGGTTTAGATTTCTTACGGCAGGTTTTTAGACGCACGCGTAGATCTGCTACTAGCAGTTGATGATCAGAGCCACAATCCGCACCCGGATATGTTCTAGTGTTCGTTATGGACGATTTCCATCTGTTTGCGACCGTGATGTAATCAATCTGATTGCGGTAGCGGCCTCCGGGTGAAGTCCAAGTATACAATCTTCGATTGTGGTGTTTGAAGCACGTGTTAGTTATAGTTAGGTTATTGCTAACACAGAAGTCTATAAACATTTCACCCCTTTCGTTCCTGGTGCCAAGTCCGTGTTTCCCGAGGATGTGGCGGATGTGGTCATCTTGTTCAGTGCTCCCCACCTTCGCGTTCCAGTCTCCTTGAATCATCAAAATCTCACGCTTGGAGATGTTCTCTAACTTGGACATCTAACTTAACTTAAAGAATATGTCAAGTCAAATACTGCCGCCATAACGCAAAATGGCACAACTAACATTTTTTTTCGACACTGAGTTGTATACATATTCGGAATCAGTGAAATTTACTGATTCCGAATATGTATAGAACTCAGTGTCGAAAAAAAAATGTTATATGTGCCCTTCTGCGTTATGGCGGCAGAATAAATAAATAATCTTTGTGTACGGATGTGGTACGGATCTCTAAAAAACTTATGTGAAAGTTATTACATGTTACCCATAATACCTGTACGTATACTGTAGGCATCAATGGAAGTAGATCGTTCCGTCTGCCTTCATGACATGACAAATGAATTCCTGCTATTAGGGTCACGGCGCTCTGGCGACCATTAAATCTGCCCGTAGCACGGTTTGCGTTCACTTTCATCTATTTCCGGGTGAACACGAACAATATTCATACATAGGAAATCACTTTTCATCACACTTGATCTAAAATGGTGTTATTACACGTAGGTTCTGCGGACCGTAAATGACCTATTACGCCCTAGGGCGTAATGGTTTTGTTTTATTTGAATACGCTGGTTCTTTTTTTTATTTGTCATGTTCAAAGGAAACTCCAACTTACTTTTTTAACTTTTATCACTGAAATATTTATTTTAAGAGGACTGTTATTGCAAATATCTGCATGTAAACAGATAATTCAGTTACATTAATTACTTATATATAGTGTATTTCAGTATTTTGCAAATATAAAATCAACTAAAATGGCCGTTTTAGGTCTTTACCGCTATGGTTTCAAAATACAATTTTTTTTTAAATATATTGTACACACAGCCTCTTGAACCCATGTGTGCAGCATGCCAGTGCTTCCACAGTACGCAGGCAGGGTACTCCGTCAATAGGTGCACGAGACTGTTGGACAGTTGGAACTACGTACTATGCGTACACACACAAGTATCTGAACTTCATAAAAATCTATCCTGATAGTATGCCCCGCCCTTACAGCTGTGACAGCACGTGCGACGTGTTGCGGCAAAAACCAGCGCACGCGCTCACTGAGACATGCTGCTGAGTTAAATTTAAAAGGTCGTAACCTCATAGGCATTTCTAAGGCTTTTACGTAATTTTTAACTGGAGTATGACCAAGGCTGCTCGTGACCCCAGTCACGCTTGCGGCTGGCTGTGGAAAAATGCTCCAGACAAAGAAGTCGGAATTTGAATGGGAATTCACTGTTTAAGTTACTTAACTTAAAGGTAGAAGTTGTTACGCAATAAATATTATGAATATTGTGTTTGGTTTCTTTGATTATCACTCATTGTAATAAAACAATCCAAACGGATTAAATCTTTTTGTGAAATCATGAGCCATCACACCGTTCGTGGTCAGCCGCCGTAACGCAAAAGGGCACATCTTTTTTTTCGACTCTGTAAAGGAGATTGCCGACTTTTGGTACCAATATCGTTATTAATTGTGTCACAACGAAAACGATACCAAAAACTTAGTTTTATTTTTTAAACCAGAGGGATTTTTTTATTACTGAATTTAAAATGGGAAATCTGAGATCAATTAAAAAAGAATTTTGCTGTACGATTTCCGCCGCCACCATGAAAGATGTATGAATTCCTTAGAACTGTATTTGACAGACAAAATCGGTCAAAATCTAAAAGGCCTATGACAGTGGCACCACCGTCTACGCGAATGTATACAAAAATATTAATTCCATAAAACTCCGCGGTTCTTTCTAATACGAACTGCATGATCTTAGCAAGAAAGTTGACAGCTTGACATTCTGTCTTATTCTAAGTTTAAATATTAGGCACTTTATAAGACACGTCTTTTCACAATTTTTTGTCGAAGGACGTAAATCATTTTAAATTCTTTATTTGGTACAAATAACTCGTGATATCTCGCTGATACTTCACTATACGAGACATTGCGCGTAAATGTAATGTTACAATATTTTTTATCTCACGATGTATCAAAATAGTTTCAAAGAACTTTTTTTATAATAACATTTTAACAATCTGAATAGGCACAATAAAAAACCTAACACAGGTATCTGAAATGACATGTCATACGACTAAGTTAAGTGAAGTCTCGACAACGTCAGGAATTAAAGTTATTAGGTGATTTTGTATTTGGCCGGTTGACAAATATTTAGACGGTTTGCTACGCAAAAACTAACTTCGAAATCAGGAAATCAATCTCAATTTCCTATTGATCTCCGAATACAATTTTAATGGGATTTAGTGATTCGGAAAGGCAGTTTCTTGTTCTCTAAGATACAGTCGGTTTCGTGTTGACACAATGACTTTTGATTTGGTACGAGGCCCCATAGACGCGTCGGCAATCTCCTTTCACTGATTCCGAATATTATGTTCGGACTATACAAATGTCTAATTCATTCACCGTACAGGCGATTCAGCTCTGGAATGACCTCCCCCTCTGTATACGAGAAGCTCAGAGCAAACTTTCCTTCAAGCGCATGCTGCGCAAATATCTATTTGAAAATCTTCAAGATTAAGACTCTTCATCGTAATTTAGAAGCAGGTACCATAATCATATATTTATTTACGTATGTATACATACTGCACATAGACTATTATTTTGTACAAATTCGTTGTGATTCCGAATACCGCATCCTATAACATTTCTGTTTACCCTAATGGTTGACTGGTAGAGAATGCCTCATGGCATTAAGTCCGCCATTTGTACTCTCTTGTATTGTGCAATACAGTTTAAATAAATAAATATATACTAAATCAATAATCAAGAATGAAGTTCATTCAGTATAAAATTTACGATTATCTAAACGATTTTTGCTAAAGTCCAGCAAAAACTTTCTAAAAAACGTTTTTTCCCGTTCAACGATCAGCGATCGGATCAACCGAGTACTTGACACTGTCCTAGTAGTCGCCATCTTGAACGTTAAGTCATTACCAGTAGAGGTGACATCAGTACCTCTAGCACAACTGTGACACGCGACTCTTTGTCGCGCGACAAATGCTACCTATCTCTTTCCACTCAATATAGTGTGACAGTGACAGGTGATGCTCTGTCGCGCGAGAAACGAAGTCGCGGCCAGTTATGCTAGACGTACAGGGTGTCACCACTGTCAACTAATGGGCATTAGCGTATCGAGCACTAGGACGTTCACCTTAGCGTTTTTTAAACTTAAATTATTTGAAGTCAGCGTGAAAGAAGTCATCAATCTGTACTTGGGTTTATGTGTTACATTCTCATACAATGGCGGTAAATTTACGCAAACCGATCATCTCAGAATCAGCAATGAGGCGGTTACAGAGGAGTGTTGTAATTGCAATGGATGTCGCTTCCTTACCGCTGCATTACATAAAATATGCTTACGAGTCTCCGATGTCTCTTTAGTGATTTTTGGCAACTGAGAGGATTTTTGCAGGGGCATAGTCGTACATGGAATTTTACAATATGTACAGATTTCGATACAAGCCAAAACTGCGACGGGCGCGCTATAATTTAAAGCAAAACCATTGCATCAGTGGTCCTTAAGGGACACCCCACACTAACATTTATCTTATCAGCTGCCTTGTAGTTTCGACGCGACATTCGGACGTTCCGACGCTCGAAAGACGCTGCTGTCATGGAATCGTTGCGTCGACTATACGTGACACTGCTGACGCAAATTATTTGACTTTGACTTTGTCGTGCAAAAACTATAGACGGCAGCACTAAATCGACAAAAGAGACACTATGCGGACAGTAAAAACAACTCATCAGATTTGAAAAAAAAAATCTGGTTATAAATGTCAATGTCATAATGTGTACATGTTTTTCTGATGTACAATAAAGAAAATTTGTATTGTATTGTCAAGTCGAGGCGACACTAACGTTAATCGTCCTTCATCGGGATAAATAACGGCGTTTCCGTTAGTGTGGCCCCAGCATGATAGAGCACATTAGCGCCAGTTGACAGCACTTTGGCAATATTGGGTACGGTATGAGTATTGGGATAGACAGATATATAGAATAAAAGTTCTGTGGCGATGATATGACTATATATAATAACTTCAAGTAACAACTATTTAAAACTACGTAACAAATACTAATGTAAGAAATAATCTACGCCTTAAAAATAACCTAGGAGCAGATATAAACGTTTACAACTCTTTTGTGTGACTGCCTTACACTTAGACTTTTAGGAATTTGTTTATTACTGTATAATATTTATGAAAAATATAACTGTAAGACAGTCGCCACAGCACCTTCGTTGCGCACGTTCCCTATGCGCAGGAGATAACAAATTGCTACTGTAAGGGTTCATAGTTAACCACGGAACCCTAAAAAGGTACCTAATTTGCATAACGCACTATCGAATCGAAGCGTCACGCGATCGGCACGAAGTGGCTAATGAATCGTACAGTTCTCAGTAAACGATTCTTCGGCGATTTATCGAGAAAGCGAGCGAAGACGTGCGGCGCCAATATGCGCCAGTTTTGCTTTCGATCGACAGGGAGAAAGAAAAGTCGCAGACACCTACGAGTATTCTGTTATTGTTGAACTCAGAGGTGGACCAAGTACCTACGGAAGACGCACGGGAGGGTTTAAGAGGAAACAGGAGGGCAGTTTTTCCATACAAACGTAGTTCCCTGTTTCCTCCCTGGATAATGCCAGTAGAGCAATCATTTTTTGTCCAAAAATCTATGGCTACTATTGATATGTTCCTATGTTTCCCTTTTTACGATAAATTGATTCTCAAAAGAGATATTAACCTTCAAAATGCCAGATTTTCCGCTGTGTTCACACATCCAGAAAAAAATTTTGACTAGATTATTAAAAAAAAGGAAAACATAGAAACACGGCCAAAGCCTTTCTTTAATGTTTAATGAAAAAATTAGTTAAATAGGTTAAGTTTTGGGGAAGAAATCAGGGGACTACGAAACGTTGTTTTCATGAAATTTTAAAAGGTATTTTCGGTCCAAGCTGCAGTTGTCTCTATCGCGCTCTGCGGGGGCGGGCAGTGCGGGATAGCGACACATTTTACAAATACCTAATTTTCAATTCTCTCGGCCTTACTGTTTCCTCTTAATTCGGTCCGCCAATTTCCTTCGACATAAGTAGTATATGGCCCGTAGAGTAGTTCAAAAAAATACATCCTTTCTTCACAATGCTCTCATTTCATAAGATTTAAAACGCCCTTCTGCAAAATTTGAACGATATCTGACAATATTTAGGGGTCGTAAGTTGAAAAGTTTTTAAGTACAAAATGAAAAAAGTATGTGTTCTTAGCAACACATCTGCGAATAATAATGACGCATGTGACATAAAGCTAAGTAGATTGTGTTTGCGATAGTTCTGAAATTTGACCATTGTAAGCATGCCAATACAATTCCATACATTTTTTTGCGAATTCGCGCGACCTCTAAATTTGTTCAGTTTTGCTTTTGCTCAAATTTTACATAAGGACCGTTAAAGTAGAATCGAATAAAGGGAACCTGGTGCAAATTAAACAAAATTAAGTATTTTTTTGGACCACCCTAATGGCCCGTGATCCAGAAAGAAAGAAAATACATTTATTTATGACAGCAAAAGTTACACAGTAAGTAAAAAAAAAAGAAAACACAAAAAATCCTGCAGTATAGAAGTCGCCTTTTCCGCCTATGACGGCACTGGTCTGGTGGACGCTGACACAGTACAGTCAAAGAATTTAATTTCCCACCCGTTTCATTGAAATGTTGTTAAGCATTCACGATGCATTAAGGTCGAAATTTCTATTTCAGCAATAGTATTTAAATGTCAATACGTATTATTTGTCACTGCACATTACAGATAACCTCTTTGCGAAGTCATTTGCTCATCTAATTACGAATACGTGTCAGTTGGTGTCAGTGTCAATCGAGAAAATTTTCAAATAATTCCGAATCCAGACTCCGGAAAGTCTATTGCAAACGTCGATAATCTAAATTTCGTTATCTGCGTTCCTTTCATTCGAATATTGCAAGAGCGAGAAAGATGGACTTTCTTCGAATTTCGATTCCGCGGTTGTCGTCTTTTTTTGGTAGTGCCTTGACGTTCCAAATTTGAGTTCACCATGTCCTCCAATCTGTTACCTAGTTACTGACACAAAACAATGCGTGTGATATGTCAAAGTAACGTCGTACTCTAGCTAGCTCTTATGATGACAGTATGCTATACGATATTGGACCTTAGGTGGGTTGGAAATTAAATTCCTTGACTGTACCTATAATACAGTATTTTTTTTTCCTACAAAAGGTACATCGCGCGTTTGAATGTGTGCGCGCCGTGTACGAACACACTTCAAGCAAAGAAATAAGAATGCGTAAGAATACTCGAGTATGGATCGCACTCAGACAGACATGCTATCACGCGTCTGTGTCTGTGTACGTGTCGCGCGCTACTAAACGGCCGAAGTTGGACTACTTGTTCGTCTGTATACTTTGACACTGCTGACGATACTATGTATAATGTATAATAGGAGATTTGGAGGTTCGGGGCGCCTCCTTCGCCCCCAGCCAGATGAGGTTATATAAAATAACAAAAATAGCTTTCGTAACGTTTATTTTTTTAACATACGCTGTAAAGTATCGTTGGTTGAAACATAATTACATAAATACTGGCTTACAACTTAATTGTGCCGTGGAATACGTGAGGGCCAAACTGGGGCATCTGCCCCGGGCGGCTGTTTCAGTGGGCGCTAGACATGCGCAAAATGTGTCACTAAAGTGAAATAACTGGCCAAGAGCATGTCGGACCATGCTCAGTGTAGGGTTCCATAGCCGTAACTATAACGTAAAAAATACGATGTAAAAAAAGTACAACAACAAAAGAGCGTATCTTCATAGCAATTACGTCCTTTTGTTGAGAAGCGCAGTTTATCGGCAATAACTCAAAAACGGTACATTCGATCTTGTTGAAAATAATTTTCGTTGAAAGTATTAATTGAGCGCTATCTTTGTAATTTTTTTTATATTTTTCGGACACACGGTTTAGAAGATAGAGGGGGGGGGGACACGATTTTCACAACTTTCGGAGCGATTATTTCCAAAGGTATTCACTTAATCAAAAACATTACTTAAGAACCTTAAAATGTTTTCAAAAGAGCTGTCGAACTATATGTACCACACGTTGACATTTTGTGAAAAAAAATTTTTTTAGCTTCTGTTACATGTATGGAGTGCCCCCTCTAGATTTTTTTATTTTTATTATTTAACTACCAAACTTAGTTGCGGCATCTACAAGACATCTATATTCCAAATTTCATCAGTATATATCTTGTAGTTTTTGAGTAAAATGCCTGTGACATACGGACGGACGGACGGACGGACGGACGGACGGACATGACAAAACTATAAGGGTTCCTTTTTAGCCATTTTGGCTACGGAACCCTAAAAAGTGATATGAATATTTAGCTCTCAAAGATATGTATCACTCTTTTAGCTCAGTAACTATTTTAGCTCAGTAGCTCCATGGTGTGTCAACAGCTCACTAGCTCTTATAGCTCAGTAGCTCCAAATCCGAATATTTCCGAACGAAATATAGAGCAATCGCAACTTTTTTTATATGCGTTCCCCGATTAGTGATTCGGGTTTGCATCTTTATTAATTATCGTATTCAGCAAACTTCTCATTTTAAAACGCGCTTTTGTTAAAAAAACTAGCTATTGCAGAACGTCATATTGGTCATATTGTGTAAATTTACTATTCACTTTGTCTTTTCAATTAAACTAAATAAGTTAGGTATCTTATAATACTGCGGCTTCTTTTTGGATAGCGTCCCATGAACACCAACCTCACAATACATCTGCAAATATAACGAAAACATAGATTAGTGTAAACAGACTACAGCAAATAACCATCATCGGAGTTTCGAATCTACTATACTATGCTCATCGAAATAGAATAAGTATAGAAGCATTGCTTAATTTGGGACCAGCTCGATTTGTGTAAAATTGTACCCCGATTTATTCCCCGTGTATTTTTTATTTCCATAAGTCACGTCAGTCAGTAAATATAAACACATTATAAAAAACCTAACCCAGGGTGCTAGGGTGGTTAGGAGGGGTGCTAGACAGGAAACCTCCCAGAGTGTCTGGATTCTTCTCATCCCTCTTGATCCGGTTGATCCGCAGGAAAGGGAAGCGTCTTGGCCGGTGCACCCCGGGAGCAACGGCAAGTGATTTCTTAGGGGCCCGTAATTGATCACTTGCCGATGCTGCGAATGAGCCTGTCAGGGGGGGTTGGGGGGTCCCGCACCGGGTTTCCTCTGTTAGAGGACTCTCCAGGTGCGGCACGCGAGGGCGGAGCGTCGGGCACGGGCAGCATTCCTCCGACGTCTCCTTTTGGGGGGCACTGCGGGCAGGCACCAGATGGGTGACCTGTGCCGCTGCGTGGTGGCGGTGGACTAGTCCTCTGCGTCCCGAGAGCTCAGCCTTGCAGGCTGCCGCTACCTCATGTGCTGGGGGCGGGAGGCAGAGGACTGGCCCACCGCGGTCCGTAAGGACAGGCGAGAGTGTCTGCGGGGTAGGGGCGTTTGTCCTACCGTGGACGGCTGCGGGGCAGGGGCGTTTGTCCTCCCGTGGCGGTGAGGGAGGGACTGACACCGGATACACATGCGGACCCTGTGTGTCTGGTGTTGGTTCCTGGCTTCCCTGGGGGACGGCCCGGTTGGCCGGAGGGAAGCAGGTGGGGAAGGCACACTGGCCATGCTACAGTGTGCCTTTTACGGAGAGGGTCCGCCCTAGGGCGGAGGTGCTGGTGATGTCGTGGTGGCTTGATAGCGATCCCATGGCATCACCGTGAAGGCACAGGTTGGTAGCATCCCTGGGTTTTAGTGGGTAGGCCAATCCCTTTAGGAGCGGAGAGCCCCACATAACCAATACGTAACATCTGGCTGTCACCCCCGATGGCCTTAGGTTACGTAGTGGTATGCAGTTTTATGCATTTCCCGGGGTCAAAAAAAAAAAAAAAAAAAGGGTGGTTAGGACTGCAGAGAGAGGAACTTTCTGACAATGCGCGCCGTGTCCAGAAGTACCGCCTTCTGTATCTGACCCTTAATTCAATCATCTAGCGAGAGTCTCTTGAGATGGTAATCGAGACTCTTCGCTAAAAGCCAGTTCGCCGAATCGACTATCGGAATAATGAATAATGATTGTGGAATGAACATCCTACATGGCGGTAACCTCGTGAGCCAAGCCAAGGTACTTGCTGAGTTTGTCCTTCTCGGCCTTCACAAGGTTCTCGTCATGGGGGATGGGGATGTCGACGAGCACTGCCTGGCACTTGGATCGATCTATTAACACGATATCAGGCTTATTGGCTCCAATAGTCCTGTCCGATGATAGATCGATCCCAATAGAGCGTAGCACAACCATTTTCGAAAACTGGCATCGGTGCGTACTTATTATAGTACGGCACCTCAGACCCCACAAGACCATATCGAAGAGCAAGTTGCTGATGAATGATCCTGGCTACTTGATTATTATTATTTATTATTCCGCTCTGCCGTATTCTTAAAACACTCACCCTTTAAAGCGTTACGTAGAACCGCGAGGCTGTTTAAGGTGGTATCTTTGACCACCGCCAGCGTGTCTCCGAGCATGCGCCCGGTGCCTTCCAGACATTGTCCAACGAGCCCTGCAAACAGACCGAGAAGCTAACCATTACTATCATGGAAGTTATTCTTCTGGCCCCAAATACACAGAAGATTCCCCCTCAATATACCTATCTCGTTTCTTTTTACTTAGAAAACTATCGTGAGACTCTTAAAAACGGATCACTCACGTTGTATAAAAAACGGGTATCAGCGTAATTCGTCCCATTCGTTTTTCGTTCAATTCGTATTTCGTCTCATTCTATATTCGTCACACATTCTTTATGTATAAAGAATAGTCTTAATAAAGAATGTGTGACGAATATAGGATGAGACGCAATACGAATTGAACGAAAAACGAATGGGACGAATTACGCTGATACCAAAAAACGAGACATCCACACGACATGGTTCGGAAGCATTCGGCATTCCCTATATTATGAATAGTATTCGCGAACGCTACCCGGCGACAAAGCCGGCGACTATTGCGCCTCGCAGCGCAGCTCTCGGCGCGGCTTCCCAAAACATGTCGAGTGGATGTCTCGTCTTTCGTACAACGTGACAACGTGAGTGATCCGTTTTGACGTGATAACGTCTTATAATTCGATGGAGCCGGCTGCACGCACGAAAAAGTGTGACGTCATGGGCCGTTACCTTGCAGGGTCGTTACCTGTCAAATAGGTACTTTATATTATTCCAGCACTAAAGTCGTTAAGACGATAGTTTCTTACAAATTGTTAATAAAATAGCCCTTATTCCCTAAGATACGGCTGTCGAAAATCTCTATTGAATGACAAGAGACCAGTGGCGGATTTGCCCTAAGGCCTAGTAGGCCCGGGCCTAGGGCGGCCAGATATTAGGGGCGGCCAATCGTGATAAAAAATCACTGCTGCTGCTGAGAAAAGGGCGGCTGGTACTCAAGTCGAAGTCGAAGTCGAAGTCAAAGTCAAAGTCAAAGTCAAAGTCAAAGTCAAAGTCAGGGTCAAGGTCAACGTTATCACGTTCGACTATCGTCAGTAAACCGACTTTACAGACAACCGATTTTTTTAATTGAATATAGGTATATCCATTTAAAATTAAAATTGGAATTTTAACGGTCAGTTTTGCCAGCGTTCCTTTGTTTTCTCTAGGATATCAGAAATAAGATATTATTGTAATATTCACTTATTTATCATACTCCAAAGATATCATGGACTCGTAGTTTCCAGTTTGAAGATGTTGTCCATGAAATCGCATGACGGATAACGCACAATAGTACGTCTGTATGAGTGCGATTCTTAAAACATTGCTTGTAGTGCGTTCGTACACGGCGCGCACACATTGAAGCGCGCGATGTAGCTTTTGTAGGAAGAGAAATTACTGCTATTATACTGTGTCTGAGGTCTTGAGTCATTTTAGCCGGTGTGTGTTACATTTACTGGCCAAGGGTTAAGAAGACTCACCGTCCGCCCCGGCGCACTGGAACAGAAAACAAATATATGTACGGATTTTAATTTTAATATGCGTTAATGTACTTGTACCAAATATTAGAGCTGAGTCGAAGCGAGGCCTACATTGTTAACTGTAAATACAAGAAGATCTCGAGAATATTAATGTGTTATTCTGTCATTTCTTCTTATAAGTAGTTCTTTTTACAAATCAAAGAATGCGCTAGCGGCACGAGTCATCTCCGAATCCCTGATAATGTGATAGGGAGGGTTAGAATCATTTCGGCCTCACGTGGACTCAGGTTAAACGTTTAGTGCTATCATATACCTCTAACAAACTTAGTCTGTAGTGACTTTTCTGTTATTGCTCAATGGCCATAGTACTTTTTCTGTGCTATTGTGATGTTTTTGGTGAAAAATCCCAGTGGTTCCGCGGGAGAAAAAAACAGAATTAATGAAATATGATTTTTCTCTAAAACTATTCTCATCTTTAATACCATTCAGCCTTTTACATTAAGTATTCTAGTCGTTCCGTAATTAGCTACCCATACAATATTAATTCGTAAAAGTTTGAGTTCTAAATCCTATACCAGGTGTTGCCTGTACTAGGAGCAAATAATTAAAACGTAGGTTGTACTTCTCAAACTGAACAACATTTGTTCAGCGACATTTTAAAATAACTTAGGTACTTATGTTTTAATTTTTAGTGCACTTTAAAGTTTATTTAAAACGGCAATGTATTGCGAAGTTTTTTTATGTTTGTAGCGTGACAAGCGACGTCAATTAGACTAATGTTAACGTACATTGAAATAGTACATTGTGTACCTATCTAGGGCGGTAAGTAAGGAATTACAAACGAGTGTTTGTTATAAGCCCGAGGTGAAACCGAGGGCTTTAATAACACGAGTTTGTAATTCCTTTACCGCCCGTGGCACATACAATGTTTTTCATCACACTTGTGAGGAAATCTTAATAAAATAACCTTACTTTTCGACCCAGTATGACAAGAAAATAATAAAACAGACAGTGACATTTGTCACATATGTCCATAGACAATGCGAACGTCAAGTGACGTTCGGAAACCATAGCGGTAACGGCCATTTTAGTTGATTTTATATTTGCAAAATAAAGAAATACATTATTTAAACATTTAATTAATGTTACCGAAATATGTGTTTATATGTATTTGCAATTACAGTTATCTTTAAATAAATATTTCAGTGATAAAAGTTAAAAAAAGTAAGTTGTCGTTTCCTTTGAACATGACAAATAAAAGTAAAACAGAACCAGCGTTTCAAATTTAAAAAGAAAACCATTACGCCCTAGGGCGTAATAGGCCATTTACCGCCCGCAGAACCTACGTGTAATGACACCATTTTTGAGCAAGTGTGATGAAAACACTATTTAATTTGTATGAAAAAGATAAAATCTAAATATTCAATAATTTCTAAACGTTGTTGAAATAAGGTTTTTTGTTATATAGTAGAATCTACGTTTTAATTATTTGCTCCTCTTACAGGCAACACCCGGTACAGCGTTGGTACAATTTTGGATATCCAAAGTAAGTGTAAAAGAAACATGTTTGGAATTTATGTACAAATAATCATGAGCGTAATAAAATGAGATCGCAAACACAGCTGCTTGCATTCTGTAGGCCACGCATTGCGTAATGGAACAAATGGCACATGCACATTTATCGAAAACGCAACCATGTATAGAGCGTAGTGAAATTTGCAATGCAATGCAACTGCAAAATGCAGTCGCCCTTGTTAATCTACATACATAAAACAAAGTCGTGTTAGTTACACCATTTATACTTCGAGAACAGGTGGACCGATTTTTATGATCTTTGATTTGTTGGATTTATCTCCGCCCCGAATAGCAGAATTAGTACATTACACAACTAGGGTGGTAATACAAAGAAAGGCCGAGATCGCAGAAGTTTGCGGCCCGAGCTGCAAGCGAGGGACGTAAATATGCGATCGAGGGCTTTCTTTATTACCTCCCGTGTTGTGTTCATCATTTTATGTCTCTACACTTGGCTAGAAAGCGGCTTTTTCCGTAGGTACGCGCAGAGTGCGGAAAAAGCCACTTTATGGCCATGTGTGGCATAAAAATATTTACACAAGCGCTTATTTTTTTATTAATAAAGTCGTATGTAGGAGATCTTTGAGCTATTTTATGCATCTAAGTGACAAACAAGCACAAGAGTATAAATATATACTTAAATTGTTGAATGAAGTTTGTTTCACGTTTTTACTCACTTATAAACTTTTTACTTACAATATGGGTTACCTATGTTTTTAATTATACCGCGTTATCATTGAGTGTAGGTATTTTGCCGGCGTACAGGGCTCGAAACCGGTATTTTGCAAAAACCCCGAAATAGCCCAATATTTTGAATTATTTTATGCTTTTTATGTAGAGCTCAGTAAAGTATTTAAGTCATGATTTCGTATTATTAGATTGTCTGGTTAAAAAACGAAATAATAAACCAAAGAACGATAAGAACGGAAAGAATACCGGTATTTTTGTATGGAGCAAATGCCGGTTTCGGAGCCCTGCGTATGACTAAAACCCGGCTAAGCTTTATGGAGTTGCACAGAGACAGCCGGGTTTTAGATATAGGACGGCAGCATTACTGGAGTAAGTCAATATTATTTCCATTTCACTAACCATTCATTTATTAAATTCGTGTTGCTAATTAAAGTTATGCACAAAAATGTAAAATTCTGAAATATAGGGCCTTTTCACCCTTGCGATTTGCGGGCGAGCTGCGGGCGAGTTTCCATACAAAACCAGTCGCGGCGGACTCGCGGCGAGTGACATTTGTATGGAACTTCGCTTCTAACTCATATTCATATTATTTATTGCGATCATGTTCATTGTAATATGTAGATCTTAAAAGTAGGTATACAGTAGGTAGGTACATGACACTCTGCTAGGGCATTGCAATGTCTTACTACGAGAACGAAAATTATGTTGTTAGATAAAGTAAAAGAACACGGTTAACATAAGAATAACATTAATTTATAATAATTATTAAGAATGTATGTTAGAATTGAATAATAAATTGAGTGCTAGGTATTAATAAGAGTTAATAATAGGCGTTTTCCACATTTGGTTACAAATCAATTGACATATTGTGCTTATAATATCGTTTCGTTTAAGTATTCTTGGACGCTGTACTCGTCCGCGGCTCTCTCGCATGTTGCAAGTGTGATAAGACTCTAAGTAAACTGCCTTTTCTTTTGATGTCTTTTTATATCCACTCCACGCGAACTATCGGCCATTTGAGGAAGCTACAAGTTTACAAATCTAAACTAGCGACATGTCAAACACAACAACACTATTAATTATTATAATTACAACAAAACGGGAGTTAATCGCGTAAACATATGTTATTACCTCGACGTTTCGGACGTGCCGTGACGTTAGGGACCCTTATAATATATTCATATTGATATTCATACATTTATTTGCAAATATAATAATGAGTGAAAATATTAATAATGAGTGAATGATTATTTGTTAAGTATAATATTGAGTGAATATTGTGAAAGTTTAAATCTACAACACTACGTTGGTTTGACCAATGTTGCTATTTTAGACTTGTAAAATTGTAACTCATAGCTTCGTGAAACGAGCACTGAAGTCACTGTATAATACATATTTCTTACCATTGCTAGAAGCGATGCCAACACCAGCAAAACCAATATGTGTCTCATATTTAAATCCCCACACACCACTACTCTCTAACAAAGCGCGATGATATCTTATTAGCTTAGGATTGTCACGAAGCCTGAACCGCCGCATTGTCACAGCACACTTGAGCAAACGGACCGGCGGACTTGCAGAAGAATTAGTTCGTGGCCGTAGACCAGGATGCGACCGTCGGTGAACCTACTACGTCTAACACGAGCGTGGCGTGCAAAGAACTCGATTCCTACCGGCTTGCCTAATATCAGGCATTTGAGCACCTTATTTTACAGCCCTTAAAGATTTTTTGCAGACCCACGTTCAGAGCCCTTTGGTTCCAATTGTAGGGCACCCATGCACAGTGCCGTAAATAGGGCGGTGCCACCGGTGCCCAGGCACGGGGCGTAGACTCGGGGGGGGCGCAAGAATGGCCAGACCAGGCAGGACGCTAGGGTACCTATAATATATAAAAAAAAAACAAGGGCGCAGTTATAGAAGCTCGCACAGGGCGCAGAAAAGCCTATTTACGGCACTGCCCATGCACTGACATAGACATAACTTTTGATTCATTTTACATGTGTAGTATAAGTCTTATGGATTACTCGTCTTGCACAAGTTGAAACAAAGATTTGGCGTATTTTACCTATCCTTTTCATTCAATACAACGCGAGAGAGACGGATGATATCTCACGCTAGAAGTAAAGTAGCAGCAAGTCGCGTTAGCCCGGCAGGCATTTAAAATCAAATTAGCTTGCTAGCTACTTGAATAAAGTACATTACTTACCTAGTACGGTAAAACAAAGAATGTCTCAAATCGCAGGTATTTGACGCCCGAGCCAAAGGCAAGGGCGATAAATATGCGATCCGAGGCTTTCTTTATTATCGCCCGTGGTAAGTACAAAATGTTACGTCTCCCGCAGGCCATAAAATGGGATTTTCCACACGCGTAGTGGGCGGTTATTGCCACTTTATGGCCAGGTGTGACGTAATAGTTTATTACACAAAGGTGGTTTATAAAGAAAGGCCGAGATCGCAGCTGTTTGCGGCCCGAGCTGCAAGCGAGGGACGTAAATATGCGATCGAGGGCTTTCTTTATTACCTCCCGTGTTGTGTACATCATTTTATGTCTACACCTGGCCAGAAAGCGGCTTTTTCCGTACGCATAGCGTGCGGTAAAAGCCACTTTATGGCCAGGTGGGACGTAAAGAATATTTTGACTTTGACTTGACTTCGACTGGTACGGTAACCGCCGGTTGCACCTTGGTCTACAAGTAGGAAGAGATATGCATGACAATGCCGGGGTCTTTAGCCACGGTGTGCGCGAAGACGACGACTAGCGTCCTACGCGTAGCGAGTCGCGTGCGTGTGCCAGTGTTGCTTTAGTCATGGAATTGTTCTGTTATGCACATGCACAGTTACCAGGCTTGCCTTATGTTAGGGTCATACAGATTTTGTAGTATGAGTTAAATGTTCGCGTATTTCCTGTTGACATCACAAAGTAAAGGGCTTTAAAAGCCTAATTTTCGAGCTGGACCCCTATGGGCAAATAACCCTACTCTTCTACTTCTAGGCCTATATGATAAAAACATAGTGATGTGTATTCGGCAGTGGCGTGGCGTAAAAGACATCCTAGGGCAAGCCGGTACAGATTTGGCGTACATTTTCCTTAAGAGCTCTAGAATAAGGTAGTCAAAAGCCTGATATTAGTCAAGCCGGTAGGAATTGAGTTGTTTGGACGCCACGCCACTGGTATTCGGGTCGTTAACTATCATTGTTTCGTCCACAGGAAAGACGTTTTTTTGAAATCTGTATGACCCGTTATGGGTAAGCTGGACCACCTGATCAGAGGCCTCTCGTGGACTCAATAGTTAGGGAATATGCATGTTTTTTTCCCGAGAAATACGGAGGGTATAAACATTTTAAGGCACTAATCATACAGCGATTAGACGAGATCCGATCCGACCCGGCTGCCATACAATCTCCATACTATATTCTGTCTCGCTAGAAACAGATAGAGATAAATCTTTGTTGTCTTATATCTTGGTTATTTTTATAGTTATTCGAATAATATTTTGGTCATATTGTTTCTTATATGAATGAGCTTTTATTAAAGTAAAAAAAAAATATCATGCATATTGTTTATAAAAAATATCATCATAACAATCACTGCTGCTAACCTAACCTAACAGAAATTTTACATTGTCAACTCTGTCAACATCGCATAACATTATTAACTTAACTCTTTCTTAAAATTAGGCCGTGGACTATTGCGTCAATTTTGACGTCAAAAGTGTATGTTTTGAGGCTTCTGTTTCATGCGGAACGCTCACGAATTCAACTGATTGTTCAGGTTGTGTTCTGACGTCAATATATTGTAGTTAACTTTAATATGGAACAATTAGCTAATTTACCAAGGTAAGGTAGTCCTTGAGGGCTTACCTACTTACTACCTGAAAATGCAACAGTTGTCCTTTTCGATGAACCATGCGATTCCTGTTTTTGTGTCACACTGCAATTTATATACAGTGGAACTTCGATAAGTCGAAACACAAGAGAAACGTTAAAAAAATCGTGTCAACGAAGTTCCGACTTATAGGGGTCTTCGTCATACAGAGGTTTTCAAAGTCCCATGTTTGACTTGTAGAGGGCTTCTGTACTTTTTAGCTACGATTAACAGAGGTAAAATTGATAAAAAATCGAGTTATAGAGAGGTAATAAATAAATAAATAAAATAAATAAATAAATATTAGGGGACAATCTTACACAAATCGAACTAGCCCCATAGTAAGCTCAATAAGGCTTGTGTTATGGATACTAGACGACGATATATTTAATACATACAAATATTTAAATACATAGAAAACATCCATGACTCAGGAACAAATATTCGTGCTCATCACACAAATAAATGCCCTTACCGGGATTCGAACCCAGGACCTATTGCTTCGTAGGCAGGGTCACTACCAACTAAGCTAAAGCGGTCGCATATATTTACGATAGACAGTATGATCTATCTGCCATATGTTTTTTTCGTGTTACAGAGGTATCCATAAACTTTGAGATACAGATGTAATAAACGAGAAGAACGGAATCTTCGAGGCATATAGTGAAACTTCATTTATTTCGAGCTACCTATAGAGGTAAAAAATGTACTTATAAAACGTCTTGTAGGGAGCCTTTAGTACTAACTTCGACTTATGGAGGTCAAATAAAACCTAGTCCGACCCTATCGAGGTGGACCGGGACAAGGTGACCTGGTTCGACCCCAGGCGCCCCCTGCACCCACCCAGTCCGATCCACTCGCGGTGGTCCGGCTAGCGACCTGGTTCGACCCCAGGGAACGCCACGGCCGACCACCCGGTCCGACAATCGCCACGCCCAATAGGGTCGCGTGGTCTTATCGAGGTTCGACGTATTGGGTTCACTGTATAGGTAGGTCGATTCATGAAAGCTGGCGCGCATTTAATATGAAATAAGCAGTCGTGGACCACGAGGCGCCACGAGTCGTGACGTACAAAATCCGCGCCAGCTTTTATGAATCGACTATACTTGTTTGGTTTATGAAGAGAAATTATACTAATTTGACACTGAAACCTGTAAGATATATTATTTTTATACTGCAATAATAAAATTACAGTTAAAACCAAAGGGTTTTTATTCCATAAATGCTCACATTGCATGCTAGCTGTCACTACGGCCCAGATATGTCTGCTTCAGACCGGGAGCGATTTGAACTGAGCATATTCAAGGGCTATTTAAGTAAGCAGGCTCTTCCCGTTGGAAGCTACAAAGAACCACCAAGAAGAGACGTTAAGGAGACAAATAGCTTATATTAACCTACCACCTTACATGCAACTGAAAATGTATCTTACTTATTGATTACTATGTACCTAATTCGTTAATAAAATTATTATTCCTACAACATCAAGTCCATTACCTTCTCTTGAGACACGACAAGTATTGACACGTACATGTTCAGCAACTTTGTAAGTGCTCTATTTTCTAGCGGTGCATCTTGCCGCCAGGAAATGGAATTAATGTTATAGCAATAAGCCTTTTCTCATTAAAGTTAGAGTAACAGTTCGCTAATGCATGAACCGTACGAATAAGAGTCTGTGTGGCCAGGGTGTTAATATAGCGCTAATACTGTGATCATGTCATAAGGCCGGATTTACACCTGTAAGTCATACTTACGTAAGTAAGGACGCAGGTATACGTTAGAGACGATACTACTTTAGACTGATTATCTCAGTCTAACGTAAAGCTGCGTCCTTACTTAAGTAACGTGTACATGTCGCGTGTTGTCTAGAACCGTGAGAGGAGTTCTTCTTAGTTCTTCTTGTAAATTTGTTATACTATATTTTATTCTTAGATTTATTGAAAACGTCAGGTGATTGGATAGATGATACAAAGATACAGGAAAATGGTGCATGGGCTTGCAAATACACATTTTAAAGTTTTAGCGTTATTTACATACTTACGTAAATCACTTCTCGTCAAAACTGTTTATGCCGTAATTATTTTTACCTTTTGTCTTCTGAAATTGTGTACTACACAAATTTGGAAGAAAATCAAAGTCAATCAGATACCTACCTAAGGAGTCATCCAAAAAGTACGTCACATGACATTTCAGACTTTTAAAACCCCCCCTCCCCCAGGTCACACTTTTCCTAACATATTTCATATTTTTAGTATAGACTGTCACATTTGGCTAGACCCCCCCCCCCCCACCCCCATGGGTGTGACGTACTATATGGATGAACCCTAAGCTAATATTTTCTAGGTAAATAGAGCCCAAACTTTTCTAATAGACTGTAGCAGTATAAAAATTGAGGTTTGTTCAACATCAAAAACATGAGCTGATCTTAAAAAACTGTTAAGAGGACATCAAATTCGCTGTTGACCAGTGCAATGAAACATGAATGAGGACTTTAAGTGCAATTGTTTCGTCGTGGACAATTTTCCTAAATAAATCCAGAGTTTTATAGCGTGAATTAAAATGTTCGAAATTCCACTTAGATAGCAAAAATAGGTATAAGAAGTAGCGAGCAGCGTTTGTTTATCTAGACTTCTAGAGAAGTCCAGTTGAGAGTCAAATCGGTCCGCAACGGGACTCGCTGCTATTCGCTAAGTGATCTGCTAACTGCCACCGCCTGTCGTCCACCCACAAGGTTGCGAATGTACATACAGGCTGAATTTTTCTTCATCGTCCAAATTTAGTCTGTCATCGTCTAAAATGAGTCTTCAAATAAAGACTATAATATTTTTTATGATTTAATTACGAATGAATAGTTTTCAGAATTTTCCCTATACTTGTAGTATAAGACGGTATTACTTGCCAAATTTCATAGTTTTTTGGCGTCCTTAAGAGAATCGAAATGTATGTTTTTGTTCTTTTTACAGCTTCAAGGGACCATAGACCTGATTCATTCCCGAGATAAAGGGTCTTGACATGCGGCCAGACGGACAGACAGACAGACGGACAACAAAGTGATCTTATAAGGGTTCCGTTTTTCCTTTTCAGGTACGGGGCCCTAAAAATGCCGTGCGGCTGAGACGGGACCGACATGAAATTCGCCAATATTTAAGGACAGAGGAATAAGATCCTGGAAGGATGACCCTGCCTAACTCGTAGTCTAGGACATAGTATTTGACGGCTACTCTTTTTATTCCGGTCAACTGCAGAAAAAATTTACCTTTTACTTTTTTTGTCTGATCATGGTGTGTCTTATACCATTTTACTCAGAATCATGAGCACTTTTCATTTATGAAATTAAAAAAGTGATAAAAAATGGCCCAACTTTTCCATACAAATTTTGAATTTCTCAGTTTCACTACGCCCAAACTAAATAGGTATAGGGGAAAATCGTAACGAACCTGAGAAAAAGAAAAAAAGCAAAAGGTACATTTTTCTGCAATTCGCCCATTCAGGTGATAGGTAAACTTTTTGGAGTGGTGAGTGTGGTTAAAAACTTGTCGAAATATTCTCCGGGTGCTTGGCGTTTGGTCGATGTTTCATCGAATTTTCATTTAGGTAAGTAGGTAAGATAACTTCTTTCTCTGAAACCGTTTAATTTATCACGATTTTTGAAAAGGTCATCATATAGTTACAGTAAGGTAAGGTTTGTTTTATAACCAATTCCAATAAAAAAAAGTTTCCGAGAAAAATCCTTACGATTAAACATTTGTAGGCATTTCAAAAATAAACCGTTTATCAGTCTTTCTAATTAAGAACATAATGATTAATGATTCTACTCAACTTGCAATTGAATAAAAATAATAATCAAAACGAAGCCGAAGGTTAACACCATATACCAATTTAAATGGTTTTATTTCTTTTCAATATAAAAGCCTTTTCGGTCAA
The DNA here is from genome assembly GCA_947034925.1 of Eudemis profundana. NCBI lineage: Eukaryota > Metazoa > Arthropoda > Insecta > Lepidoptera > Tortricidae > Eudemis > Eudemis profundana. The sequence goes on from OX344808.1 coordinate 22,743,252, forward strand.
GAAAACCAGTTAAAGGTCAAAAATTACTGCATAACACGCATAACATGTTAACAATACCTCAGGTACGTCTATTGTCATTTGTTTGGCAGTATTTTTAAGAACGACCAATGCGATTATACACGCTCCATCGGTAAGCGTATTGCGTCAGGTAAACCGTGTTACTGTGAATAAGTATATTGTTTATAATAGGCTAGATGACTAAAAAAAACTGTTTAGTCCGTCTGTTACATTATGAAAAAATATTGTACACGTATTTTTTGTTTTGTTTGACAAACAAAAACTGACGAGGATAGAGTGCTTAGAAGTTTCGAGTGACGTCACTCTTGAGTACAAATTGTACTCAAGAGTGACGTCACAAGCCCCCACTCCAGAAGTTTGATGATCTATAACTTTGTCGATTTTTAATATTTTGATAAACCAAAAAATACGTGTCCCATATTTTTCCATAATCTAACTGACGGACTAAATAGAATTACATATTTTTAACCCAGTCATCATCCCTATTATGCTTAGTAGGTATACATGTATGTAGCTATTTACCCGACTGCGGCGAAGCCCAAAAGGAGAGCATTGTGTTTGCCCTGTATGTCAAGTACATACATACAGGTGAGCAGTTTTTCGCTAGTTTATTTTTCACTGACCAGCGATCTTTGGTTATGGCAAAGTATAAAGACGAACAAGTAAGTAGTCCAACTTAGGAGCGCGTGACACGTATTCACACAGACGCGCGATAGCACGTCTGTGTGAATGCGATCCATACTGGAGCACTCTTAAGCATTCCTATTTTTTATTTGCTTGTAGTGCGTTCGTACACGGCGCGCACACATACAAGCGCGCGATGTTCCTTTTGTAGGAAGAAAAATTACTGCTAGAGTCTGTGCGGAAAGAGAATAGGCGTGGCGAAAAACGGAACTAACCTAACCAGTATGGCATTTTTTTTAGCAAATACGGTAGAAAAGCATTACAGCGCCCCCCAATCTAAATCCTATTCTCTTTCCGCACAGACTCTACTATACTTTGGTTGTGGTCCCATTAAATTAATTGCTTATTTTATCAGATTCAATCAGATCCAGTTGGGTTGGGTGTTTCCGTTCCGTTTATTGACATGTAATCAGTGTTACGATTCACTTCACGCGACTTCATTAAGGATCGCGATGCGAAAGTGGCGGGGCCATGGACCAGTTTCACTTTCCACGTAATCTTATATTTGGACTTAAGGAACCTTCGGCTGGCTAGCATGGTGCATTGTTGGAGTAAACAATAGGGATGACGACTGGGTTAAAAATATATAATTCTATTTAGTCCGTCTGTTAGATCATGGAAAAATATGGGACACGTATTTTTTGGTTTATCGAAATATAAAAAATCGACAAAGTTATAGATCATCAAACTTCTGGAGTGGAGGCTAGTGACGTCACTCCTAGGTGAAAATTGTACCAAGGAGTGACGTCACTTGAAACTTCTAAGCACTCTATCGTCGTCATTTTTTGTTTGTCAAACAAAAGAAAAAATACGTGTACAATATTTTTTAACTGACGGACTAAACAGTTTTTTTTAGTCGTCTAGCCTATTCTACGTATATACAAAAATCAAATGGCAAAATAGGCTATACATAGGGTGTAGGTAGGGCAAGCAATGCCGGTTTTATTTGCATGGATAATACCGGTTTTTTTGGTATTGGCCCATACAAGTACTACCGGTAATGCATGCCCTAGGTGTAGGGTCTATAGGGGTTAGGCTTGCTGTCGCTAGAAGAGGACGGAGGCAAAAAGGGTGCGAGCGTTCATTATGGAAGTCATTGAAGGAGACCTATGTTTAACAGCAGCAGACATGTTTTTTTTTGTTTTTTTTTTTATTTCTGCAAGTAGGCCCTCAAGGTCTCTTTTACATGTCTTATATTCTTTTCTCTTCTTTTCTTTGGCGCTTCGGGTGTTTAGCCAATATGAATATTGAAGATGCAGAGAACGAGCTGCACGCACGAACGTAAGACAGCGACTAAAGTTTAAGTCGTGTGGTCAACTTACGAGTATGATACATTTTGATAAGTAGGTATGAAATTGATTAATTGTTTTCGTTCGCTTAGAGATTCGACTAATAAAGAATTTGATTGGTGCGGCATATATAATGGTTAAACTTTCGCCTTTCTTCGATACCTTCTTCTTCAGTAGTCTTCCACATATTTATTTTCGAAATTTGGACGGGTTCTTATGACTAAGAGTGACTAAGAAAATTGATGCCTGTCTAACCAAGAAGTCAGGCAACACAGTAGCAACATTCCAGTTGCTAAGGAGTGTTTCTCTGGTAATTAGGGTGTGATTTCTGATTTTATGTGGCTGATCATTAATCAACGTGCTATATTTGCCGTTTCTTTTGCCCTTCGAAGTTAACTTTAATGATACAAGAGACGTCGGATAAGTAGATATTTGGTTTAGTTTGTTATTTTTTAGGAATCAAGCATACTAGACGTTGCCCATGCCTTGACAGGGTCCGTGTTGCTCCATTTCATAATTATGTACCATCTGAAACACCATGGTTTGCGTCGAATAAAGAAATAAATAAAGATTAGGTAGCGCGTAGGTATCATGCTAGGTATAGCTATGATTGGGGCAAAAAGCCAGCAAGCTCGGTCACGCGATGCGTGTCTAGCACAACATGTCTTGCATCTTGCGTGTTACGTGTAGCAAAGCTGTCATTACCCAAGTAGCACACAAGCTGTATAAAAGCTTATACAGCTCTTATAGCGCCCAAACTGGAGGTATAATAGCTGTATAAGCTTTTATACAGCTTGTGTGCTACTTGAGTATTGAGCTTCAAGCGGCGTCCAAACTATCTTGTTGGTGCTTTGTCACAGTGATGTAACACGATAGCCGCCTGACTGACTGAAACATTATATTCTTTTTTTCAGTGTTATTTAAATATTCCGAAATTGACTTTAATTTTTCTTTAAGGCTATAAAAAATATCGATTTTTTTTTAAACTTTGTGGTCTCATAACTTTATATTTTTTATATATTTTTTGTTTCTTTCTTCTGTGTTATGATAATTTAGTATTTTCCAAACCACGTGACTATATTTTGTTGTAAAATTCAACATTAGTCACCCAACAAGCAAAGTAATCCTATAAATAAAATTATAAGTATTAATCTACTAATAAAATTCTTATAGAGACATTGTTGTAGACTCCTTTACTTATAATATCATTAGACAAGTAATAATATACTCAAGAGCATTTAGTTTTATATTTCTGTCTTTTAGTTTGCTACAAGACTAACCCACAGAACAGTTACAGGATAGTTTTACTAATAGTAACATTTTCCAAGCGTAGATAGTCTCAAGATCATTTGTTCTTATTTCACAGTTTTCTAGTTAGCTATAAGATTATCTTGTAAGATACTTATAAGTATAAGTATCCTGTAATTGTTTGCAGGAAGATTAAATAGTCTTGAAGAATATTTGCTACAATAGTAGTACTTTATAAGAGTACAAGATATTATAATATACTAAGTGGAGATTATTATAAGTGTGCATCGTTAATAGTCTTCTTCAAGATTATTTTAAGTATAATTGTACTTGTTTAGAGCTATATTAGATTAAACAACTCTATAAGCTATTCGATCAATCACTTTACTAGTAAACGTTTGCCATTTTGTTTTGTTATAACTATAAGAATTCGTCTTGACAAAATCGTTTATTATGGATGTAAGCGCGTGGAAACGATTTAAAAGGAGCGGTGGTTACAGAAGAAAAGTGACGAGAAGACATAAGGAATTAGTGAAGCCAGATTCATCAGAAATAATTTCATCGGCATTAGAGTGTAAACCTGGTACATCAAGTGTGAATTTCGGTGATAAAAATGAGGGTTCCGCAATGGATTTTTTTTTGGACTCGGATACTGAAGAATTTAAAAAAATTGAAGAAGAATACGATATCGATATTGAAGAAACTACTGAATATGAAAAAAATGATAAATTGCTTGAAGGTATTAAAAATTGGGCCTTAAAATTTAATATTCCCCACCTAGCCCTGAACGAATTATCTACTATTTTAAACAAAAGATTAAGTAACGTTTTACCTAAAGATGCACGAACATTATTATGTACCAATAAAGAAATATTGCAAATAATACCCTCGGACCCAGGACACTATTGGCATAACGGATTGAGTAAATGCCTAAAAAATATTCTACATCGTCTGAATTTAAATAGTTCAATGAATATACTTTCATTAAATATAAATATAGATGGATTACCCGTGTATAACAGTTCCAGACATCAACTCTGGCCTATATTGTGCAACATCTTTGAAATGCCCCACATTCCTCCCTTTGTAATTGGTAAATATACTAACACTTTTTCAAAAGTTAAACTTAATTTAACTTTTCGGCTAGGATGAAATGTGTTATTGTCCATGGCCAGTCATATTCGTTGAGTTTTATAAAGTCATCTTTGCTTAAAAAACAGTCAACGTCTAAATATACCACCATCGCGTAAAGAACTGAAAAGACAACAATTAATTTAAAATAAACCTTATTAGGCTTTATAGAATTTAGTAGGTACATTTCGTGAGGAACCCTAATATGTTTTAATATGGAGGCGAGGTTATCTGGATTGAAACTATTATAAGTGCAAATTTACCTATAATTGTTCTATAACATACTCAATGCAGAGAACTTTCAAAACATGGCGATTGTTTGTAATAATTATCGGAATATTATTTTAACAATAAATATGCTATGTGCTTTATTTAAAAGGGCATTGTAAAATTATACAAATGTTGGTAGACATTTACAGTAAAAATGACATCCCCGGCGAATTCACTCACTATATATACAATATTTTGCAATACTTACATTATGTCCTACAATAATACAATGTATGATAGTTAAATTAATAGGAAATATACTTACTATTTCGTTTTCAAGTATTTCTCGTTCACAACACAACCGCATCAACCGGCCAAAACAACGCAGAGATTATTTATAACTAAGTACTTTAACAGTGCATTACAAGCATGATTGCTCTAGTAAAATACTTATTTCAGATACTAATAAGCGTATTTGCACTTAAAAATGTGTAGACTCAGAACATTATTGAAGCAATTGCTCTTCTGTAAGTGTATTATAGGGCTTAGTGACATTCTGCGAGTTGATTATAGGATCGTTATAAGAAAGGAATGCTCCTATAAGTGCGCCCAAATCCAGGGTTAAAGTAAACTACAAGTAATTTATAAGTACAATAAAAATTAGTCTTGAAGAGCATTTCAAGTACTGATTTTGCTATTTGGGCAACATCCCCATTATGTTGTTTTCGTAAATACCTTCTAAATTATAGCAGGCTCTGTTCTAGTTGTGAAGGTTGGACCGGGCACCGACCTGCAAATGTCACCGGACGAAATGGCAACGCCCAATAAGTGGATCGCGAAGCAGACACTTATTTTATTAATCCTGGCTGTCTAATCAGCCGTCACTGTCACACTATATTGAATGGAAAGAGATAGGTAGCATCTGTCGAAAAAATCTCAGTTTATTTTCTTATGGTTTTATAGAATATAGTAGGTTAGGTTAAGTTTGCTTTAAGAAAGTTCCGGTTTCAGGGAAAATCGTAAGTTGGGAAATGAAACATTTGGGAAAAAATAATACGGCGAAAAGGCAAAACCGATGATATTAAATAATTTCCTATTATTTTTTAAATATTTTTTGAGCTGAAACATACAGTCAAGGAATTTAATTTCCAACCCACCTAAGGTCCAATATCGTATAGCATACTGTCATCATAAGAGCTAGCTAGACTACGACGTTACTTTGACATATCACACGCATTGTTTTGTGTCAGTAACTAGGTAACAGATTAACAACGTTGACATGGTGAACTGAAATTTGGAACGTCAAGGCACTATCAAAAAAGGTCGACAACCGCGGAATCGAAATTCGAAGAAAGTCCATCTTTCTCGCTCTTGCAATATTCGAATGAAAGGAACGCAGATAACGAAATTTAGATTATCGACGTTTGTGGTAGACTTTCCGGAGTCTGGATTCGGAATTATCGATTGACACTGACACCAACTGACACGTATTCGTAATTAGATGAGCAAATGACTTCGCAAAGAGGTTATCTTTAATATGCAGTGACAAATAATACGTATTGACATTTAAATACTATTACTGAAATAGAAATTTCGACCTTAATGCATTGTGAATGCTTAACAACATTTCAATGAAAAGGGTAGGAAATTAAATTCCTTGACTGTACAACAAACCTCAACGCACAAAAGGCGCACCAAATTCTCAGGCAACCGTTCAAAACTCCAAATCCTTAAAAACATTACGTAATATAATCGCATCGAACAAGTTGAAAGTGAATTCAGCAGTGTTTACTTATAACCGCCATTACGCAACGCTCATTGTGCGACCCCTGACTCCTCTAATGTGCTGTTATTTTGGCAGACTTTCGCTCGGAAACTGTTAGGTTGACTAAATCGCCTACGGCTGTAAAATTGGTGTTTTTGTACCAAACGTAATCATTTATACTCGTAGCTTTGAGCTTACAATAAAATTCTTTTTATTTTATTTTAGGTAGTTTGTAAAGACTAACCCAACATTATTTAAAAAGAATAGTACCACGGGGAGGTTAAGACAAAGGCGCAAAGAGGATATTTGTACAACAATCTCAAAAACAGCACTAATGCGCAAAAGTGTCAATTCTGTAGTAATTAGAGTGTATAATAAATTACCAACGGAAATAAAACAATTATCAATGCCACATTTTAAGCGAAAATTATTAAAAATGCTTATAAACAATTGCTATTATTCTATTTCTGATTATTTAAATGATGACATAAATTTCAATTGTAATATTATTGTATTTAAATTTGACATACCAATTCTGCACTTCACGTTTTCAATTTATTAACATTGTTTATACTTAAGTTTTGATTTAGTCTAGTGGTTAGGCTTCGGCTAAAATGTAACGTTTTTGTACGCCCATCGGCAAAACATAGCGGTTCATATATATTTTTAACAGCTCTGTAAGTTTTCAGATTTACCTATGTTTCACAAATAAAACACTTTGACTTTGACTTTAATTTAGTTTTTAAGTCTACTAAGTTTTAGGTATTTTAAAATTTATCTTTTTCCTCTTTTATTGTGTTGTCTGTGTGGTTGCATTACATTCCCTCAAACAAACATCCAAACCTCCAAACATCCGAACATCTTTACAAACTTTCACATTTATAATTTAGGATACGATGCACTTGCACTGCATTACTGCTATTTTAAGCTAACAATGGTCATTCACAAAATAACTACTATTAACACTGAGATATTTACCATATATTTGTTTTTATGAGTTCCCGATATTTCGGCACTGTTGCAAGCGCCATCATCACATTTTCCCAGATAAAAATAATTTGGATCTTTTTAAATCGAGAGTGAATAGGCACTGTCTGGGTAAGCATGCTAAAGTTAAATGCTTACCTTTCGTGACTAAAAAAAACCCTTGCATTGCCTGGTATTGAACGTGAGGAAAGTCTGCGCACGCGGCCCCTGACCTGCGCATTGTGGCCGCGACAATTACTGCACTCACCGTTATACGCAGCGCTGCTGATTCGATAGATTGATGTGCTCGTTTTTAATTATAACATTCCCACGAAAAACAACGTTACGGCTTGCATCACCAACGCTTGTAACACAATGCTGAGTCAAGGCCTTTTCATTATCGCACACAGTGCTGGACCCACTGTGTACTCTTGAACGCATTTATGTTATGTGATCTGTAGGTATGTTCTGTGTATTTGCCCCAATTCCTGTTTTGTGTGCGTTACTATATAAACGTTTTTATTTCTTCCTTTCAATTTATCATTTCGTTTTTGTTCCCATGATGCTACAAACTCTATAGGAACTGAGTCTCATACAAATGATTCTTACTCAATATTTCTAAACACAACTTTACATCGCTCCCGTTATTCCCGTATTGATGAAATTGTTACAAAAATGTCAATGGGCATAGGTGCTAGACAATGACAATACCAGTGTATGTATAGGTAAAGGAGTTCTTAAGTACATTGAAAAATTCATAAAAAATCTTTTGTTTTTCTAAACTGTCCTCTCTTCAAAGATAATCCTACGTTTATTTTAATTTCTTTATAGCCAATCCAAAACTCCGCATCGAGTGCAATAATGCACGTCAAGTAGGTAAATCAAGAGCGTTTCCCTATATTTCACGTTGATGGTGCCGCGCCGTAGTGATATGGCCAAACGCTAACAGCGCACGTGAATTTAGCGAATCATGTGCAGCTATTCGGGCGCGGACACCGCTCTTATTGTCCGCGTTTATGCAATACTAATGCGTCGGTAACTCGGAAACGTTTGACGGGTGTTATGTCTGGCTGGTTACTCCAGACATTTATCAGCATTTCAAGATTTCGAAACTATGACATATTTGTATTTTCTCTGCTCTGCGAGCTGTAGACCTGTGTGCCTACCATGAGTTGACTTTTCGATCGGCGCTAGCGAGTATCGAGCGCTCGATGACAGTCTATCTCTTTCGTACTATTGGCGCGTGCGAGAGAGGTGCACTGACTCTCGATACGAGAAACTCGCTGGCGCCGATCGTACACTCAACTCATGGTAGGCACACTGGCGAGTCTGTCAAACCCCCGTGGCTTTTCCATTTTGATAAATCCGTACCTAGAAGCATAACACTGTAAGTCATAGGACTTACAGTGTTATGCTTCCTATTAGTCCTATTGGTTTTGAGGTTACCCCTTTATTAAGTAACAAACATCCAAATAACTTCACAAACTTTCGCATTTATAATATTAGTAGGAAGTAGGATAAGATAAGTAGTTAATAGCCGCGAAAAACGTGAATTAGGTACTGTAGTGACGTTTGTGGTGTATTGAATAGTGGGATCAAAACAGCGAGGCTGTACATTGTAATGCAAATGCCGTCACAGCCGGCGCCCGCGCCGCCCAGTGTAAATATAGCGAGCGGAACATTGGGAAGAGGTTAGAGGAGAGTGTAATAACATTAATACTTATTAATATTGTTTTCGGTTTCCGCGATTATCACTCATTGTAATAAAACAACTTAAACGGATTAAATCGCGTTTATTACTACATTTTTTACGTCCCAACCTTTCGTGACCCTTTTCAGCATTGGTGGTAGAGTCTACCCGCGAGAACGGACGCTGAAAAGGGTTAAAAAAATTGTAATACACACGATTTATTCCGTTTAAGTTGTTTTATTATAATTACGATTTATTTATCTATTTTGTCTTTATCCATTCACTGCTGGGTATAGGCCTCTTTTTTATTACGCCACTCTCCTCGATCGTGGGCCAGCTTCATGCTAATTTTTCCCGCTTTTCGATTTGACGACACCTTGGCCTTATAATGGGCTAGACGACTAAAAAAACTGTTTAGTCCGTCAGTTAGATTATTAAAAAATATTGTACACGTATTTTTTCTTTTGTTTGATAAACAATAAATGACGAGGATAGAGTGCTTAGTAGTTTCGAGTGATGCCACTCCTTGGTACAATTTTCACTTGGGAATAACGTCACAAGCCCCCACTCCAGAAGTTTGATGATCTATAACTTTGTCGATTTTTTATATTTTGAAAATTGAATAAATTATTTCATTGCTAGAGTCTGTGCGGAAAGAGAATAGGATTAATTTTGGGGGGCGCTGTAATGCTTTTCTACCGTATGTGCCGTATTTTCTGTTCTGTGGCCATACTGGTTAGGTTAGTTCCGTTTGTCGCCACGCCTATTCTCTTTCCGCATAGACTCTATTATCGCGGAATCTCAACTCAATATTACTATGAGGTTATACCCCATATTATGGTCCTAACTCACTGCGAGGCGTGAAAACGGCGTTTGGTCATAGTTTGGTCCGGAGCTCTTTAATTTGCCTTTGAGCCTCGTTCAGACAATGCTAGTTATTTGGAGAAGTAGGTATTTAGCAACTTATAACATAAAAGTCATAACTGGGTCAAAAATACATTTATGCCACACCTGACCATAAAGTGGCTTTTTTCGCACGCTACGCGTACGGAAAAAGCCGCTTTCTGGCCAAGTGTAGACATAAAATTATGTACACAACACGGGAGTTAATAAAGAAAGTCCTCGATCGCATAATTACGTCCCTCGCTTGCAGTTCGGGCCGCAAACATCTGCGATCTCGGCCTTTCTTTGTTTTATCACCCTAGTTGTGTAATGTACTATTAGTATGAGTTAAGGTTATACGTATTTCCTGTTGACATTATAAAATTGTTAGGCTTTAAAGCCTAATTTTCTTACTGGATCCTCATAGACTTATACAAACCGTCTTTTTCTTAAAACCTGTATGATAAAAGGATAAGTAAAATGTACCCAAGTCGTTAACTTTTGTATTGTCCACAGAAAAGATGCCGGTTTTCCTGAACGTGTATGACTCAACTATACCTACATAGATTCAGATGGAGATACCTCAACAAGCGTTTTTTTAGAAGGAAATAGACGAACAAACGTATTTTACTCGGATAATGTATTTGCACAAAATGGCAGCATGTCTTTGTAACGTGATGTTGTCCAAAGCCGTCATCAGCTGTTTCGGGAAGAACAGACCTTGTTTTTTTACTCACTTTGAAAAGAAGAAGTTCTTAATTCGTCTTTATGTCTTCTACGCGATCACTCGAAGATGGCTGAACCGATTTAGAAAAATACAAACAAACAAAGCAGAATCTGATGATGGGATCTTGGAGAAATCGAGAGACTTCAAATATTGTAGGCAAACATATTCGAGTGACCGCAATACGGTCACATCTCAATAATTTTTTTTGAGATGTGGCCGTATTGCGGTCATTAGACGATATAGCGTTTTACGTATTTTTAATAGTGACTCGTACATTTATTATACCGGGTGTGGCCTGTAATACGAGCAAAAAAATAACCCTAGATTCTACTCCTCAAATAATAAAACTTTTGTTCAACCACTTTTTAAAATATGTAGTCCTTAGATTGTCACTGTTTCATACAAAGTAATTAGTATTTTCAATGTACATCAAAATCCGTCTAATTGACATTGCTTGTCAATCTTGTCACCCTACAGACGTAATCAATTTCGCAATACATTGCGTGTTCGGATAAACTTTAAGGTGTGCTAAAACTCAAACCACAAGTTATTTTTAAAAGTCGCTGAATAAAAGTTGTCTAGTTTGAGGAGTAGAACCTACGTTTAACTTTTTTGCCTACTACGTATTACAGGCCACAGCCTGTAGAATAGGTTCATTAAAATTCAGATATTTTCATTTATAATTTTGAATAGAATAAATTTATTTGCCCGAATACTTTTTTTAGTTCTTAAGTCTTATTGCAATAATTATGTTACATATTCAGTCGAACAGGGCCGACATGCAAATTTACAGATTGTGTTTTGAGCAATATACACCCAAATATGACACAATTAATTAAATATTACACTAATAGGTACAGTTATACAATGACATATTATTCAAACATGAGTAGGACGATCCAAATAATCTTTTATACTATAGAAAGAACGATCTAGTAGCCATTTAGTGAGATTTCTATTAAAATCACTACCCTTTAAGGCTCTTATTTGCCCCGGAAGGTTGTTAAATAATAATATACACATATTGTTAGCTTTTATATCTTGTTGCACATTGCAGGGTACCGTTTATCCATCGCTGTCTGTAAATTGTATTTGCAGAGATAATGTGTTACTCTTACAAAATTACAACGCAATCGTGGAAAATTGCCGTCCTAATCCAGTGTAACCTTTAGCGTTATCCAACTAAACGTGGGCCGGTAACCGGCACCAAATCGGTAATTTCGGGGCTATTATACGCCGTGACGCTGCATCGGGGAGTTATAAAAGCTAATGTGAAATCTAACTGATCATTTGGCCTAGTGACTGTAATTACTAAGTTTTATTGAGACTATTGCTAATGCTAATGCACATATGTCACGATCATTCGACGTTAGATGATACGCAGTTTTGTATGTATGTAAACAATTTATTGCAGAAAATAAGACAAAGTACAGGGTTACAAAATAGAGGTATATGTACAAAGGCGAACTTATCCCTTTAAGGGATCTCTTCCAGTTAACCTTTGAGCAGTTGAGTGACGAGGCAAGAGACATGGTAGACAAAGTATTTTGACTTAGTTTTTTGACCAAGCGAGTGAAGTGTCTCCGTCTCAGCTTGGGCAAAAATGCTTTTGTATGTCTGTCTGTCCGGCGGATGACCGCTGTTTTTCTTTACTGATCACATTACCTAGACTTAAGTTATTTCATACACAATGTATCAGTGGCGTGGCGTAAAATATATCCTTGGGCAAGCCGGTGCAGATTTGGCGTTCATTTTCCTTAAAAACTGTAGAAAAAGGTGGTCAAATGGCTGATATTAGGCAAGCCTGTAGGAATTGAGTTCTTTGGACGCCACGCCACTGCAATGTATATCGTTAATGAATAAATCAAATTAATCAATCAATTAATCATTTCTCAACCGACTCTCGTAAAATTTGAGATCCCTGGTCTAAACTATGCGTTTTCGCTCGTGTAGGTATAGTTACACACAAATTTTCAATATTTTTATATGATGCAGTAGGTATGTATTGAATTATTGCTCCTGATTCCTAAAGGCAAAATTGATGCCGCATGTAAGCAAAGGATACTCCAAAATTTAGACCATAATATGAGTGCATTAGACCATAGAAACCTGAGTTTAAGGTACTTAAAAGAATATAATTACGTAGCATTGCATGCATATCTCTCTCTTACATCTCTCCCCTCTCTCCCTCCTCTCTCTTCCCTCTCCCTCTCCCCTCTCTCTCCCCCTCTCTTTCTAGGTCTTGTTAGACAAAGAATAAAGGAATTTGGCACGGGCTATCCGGAGCTAAATGAATTCTACGACCACTGGGTTCCACCCGATTTATGGAGGTGGTGGAGCAAGCCACTGCGTAGATGCGGTAAGGTAAGGGGGTGATTAGGCAAAAGGTCCCGTTGGGTCGAAGCGAAGTTTATCCGAAAGGACCCTTAATATACCGAGATAAGATCGTAGCAGGCACCTATAACATCAGTGTCAAAAGATTGTTTACAAAATGGCGACGTTACAGTTAACCAACATTACTCGCTTCGATCCCGTGGCTAATCGCTTCGTCGCTGATTCGACATACCCGCTCCAACGACTGTCGCAAATCATACCACCCTATTACGACAGAATAAGAACTAGTTTCGCTTGGCGCAGGATCAGATCTCAGTGACACCTAATTACGACTAATTTAGTTTTCTAATTGCGTAAATTCGCTTAAAGCTAATTTGCGCCTAGGTCACTGGGAGTCGAGATGCTGGGAATTTAGATGTTTCATTATCTATGAAGTGGAGCGTCACAGAGTACTTTTGTACGGAAATGTGATGGGGTCATAATTAAAATTTATAACTAAATCGTTGCAATTTCTGTTCATATTTTGATACCGTGGACCATTGAAGATTTTCGAAATCATTTACTACTTTTATAATAAATCCCTCGTCAGAAATACCAAAAAAATAATCTCCGAAAATAAAATCGCCCGAGCCAAGCTCTTTTCAATTTTCGTCTCTTGGAGATCAAATCAAATCAAATTTCTTTATTGCACTCATGTTAGTATAAGGCTCTTAAAGTAGGTTATTACAGTTCAACATGAACCCTGTCGGGCATAGCAATTTTATAGGTAACATTCGTTTAAATTTGATGATAATATATAAGTATTTATAGGTATTTATAGGTATTTTATAGTAGTTTTTGAGATGGATAATATGTAAGTATTATAACCTAAATACCTACTAATACGAATTAACTAAGTTGCAGACCTGTAAAAGTAAACCGAAAAAATGCAAAAAAGGTACACAGATCCCAAGGTACACAAGTCGATATTTTGCTTCGACGTTACACTTTATTGTACAGTCGAGTTCATTTACATCTACATATATAAGAGAACAAAAATATCTGAACACGCTTTTATGCTCCTGACAATAGGGTTATCTTCAGATATTTTTGATCCCGTAAGTGTTTAGATGTAAATGGACTCGACTGTACTAGTAAGTATAATCAGGGTGTAATAGTATTTGAAATGCAAAAGCTGTGCGTATTATATGAACTTTAAACAATCTGGAAACGCCCACTTGAACGACTGGAAATGCCACCAGGGTTATCAGCCGGGTTACTATTTGAATAGGTAAGTGAATGGAGGATACTGCCGCCCCAGCCCAGACACGACCTGAATAATTAGAAATTAGAAAATATTTATTGCCATAAAAAAACACGTTACAACAAAAAAGAATAAAAACCATGAATAAACTAAATACTACAAATAAAGAAACAAGGAAAAAAATGGTTACTTTTTGGCATTGGGTACCAATCTCAGCGAAGGCTCAGGGGAGGCCCAGCGCTGGTTTTCAGATTGATCCCTCCCTAGTGAGAGGTGGGTCGGTCGCAGACGAAACCAACCAACCTACCCAGGACTGGTCAGTTTAGTCTGTGCTCAATATACGAAGTGTATTCATATACAACTGTTCTGTATATTCAACAACTTATCATAAGAAAAAAGATTACAGTATTAAAGAGCAAAACAAACATATTTTAAGATGAACTAGCTCATCGATAACTTAGTGTCTTAAAATAGTCTGGTTACTAAATGGCACTGTTTTAAATGGTTACCAATCCAAGAAGAGATGTCTGGTCCAACAAATATCATTGGCCATACAGCGGGGCAATGCGGCTGGCATATTTGGCATTTTTGGACCAGGTGTGCCGGGCCGGGATATAATTTAGAAAAGTATTTAGTTCTAGTAATTTATTCCATATAGTATATTTAATTTTAATCTAGTTTTATCTTTAGGTAGTTACTGTTTTTATATTTTATCTTTCTGTTATATAAAAGAAGAGATGATGAAATGAAAAGAAAGACAAACTTCATCAGCAAAATTACTCCTCCATTTACCTATGTCGACGACACGTTTACGAAGCTAGAGGTCCCGGGTTCAAATCCTGGTAAGAGCAAGTGTGATGAGCACGAGTATTTGTTCCTGAGTCATGGATGTTTTCTATCTATTTAAGTAGGTATGTATTTATTTATATAAGTATGTATATCGTCGTCTAGTACCCATAGTACAAGCATTGCTTAGTTTGGGACTAGCTCGATTTGTGTAAGATTGTCCCCCGATATTTATGTGATAATGCTATAGCTATAATGTCCGGTGCTATTTCCCCGCCCTGCAGCTTTGTGACCAGGTCGCGGGAAGGGTCGCCTAACTGGGTCGCGAACACGAGTCCGCCCTTGTAGCATTTTTGGCTTTAGACTGGCCATAAATTGCTGCTAGAACTATTATGTAGCAAAATGCTTCCTCATATACCTTTTCTCCTCTTTTGTGTACGTACCTTTTGTAAACTACATGAGTACCTACCTACCTATTTATGCGGTATAATGAAAATTAAAAACAAAAATATTGCTCTGCTAATCCGCGATATGAAAACATGTTAGTCCAGGGGTTCCCAAACTTATTTACACTTCGACTCCTTTGGCAGGTTGTAAACTTTTTGCGACGCCCTTGTAAACTAAGACACGTGCGGGTCGTTATAGGTTTAACTTACGGCGACTTGAAACTCCCGTGTCGCGACGCCCCTGGGACAGTGTCGCGACTCCCTAGGGCGTCGCGACGCACAGTTTGGGAAACCCTGTGTTAGTCAATTAGTACTAGCGCGTTATAATTACACGGCAGTTTATAGCTAAAGGGTGGATTTCAGAGCGTTTCAACCGCCGTCATCACCAATCCCGAAATTTCGACGATTCTCTTTAAGAATGTGTCCCATTATTTTGATAAAAGCCGAAAATGGTACAATACTTTTTTCATGATTTGATCAAAAATTAAGTAATTTTTAAAAATATGTTATTATAATATCGGGGTTGGTGATGACGGCGTTTGAAACGCTGTGAAATCCACCCTAAAAAGCAATCTATTCCTTCAGTTGGCTGTCTTTATGTAGCGGAAATGACTCAAAATATTTAAACAACAATGAGTACCTAAACGTCAAAAGATTATAAAGATAAATACCAAATGTTGTAAATTACAATTTTCATACAAACACTCATGAAATCACTTTTATCGTTTCTTGTTAAGCTCAATATTGCAACTCATTCTGTTACTGTTTGTCGTCACTAATCACAACACTAGACCATTACTAATCAAGCCTGGCTTTACTTGGGTTATTACCTAACGTGAGAAAGCATAATTAATATATCATACGCGCAAATTAAAGCTACCAAATTTACGATGCTTGGTAAGGTAATCTGTCCACCAGTCCATACTTCTAATACTACACAGTATTTATATATTTCCCAACCTGTGGATCCTGTGTATCCCAGGGGTACGCGGGCAAAATAAAAACCGGTCAAGTGCGAGCCTGACTCGTCCACCGAAGGGTTCCGTACAAATACTTTAAATACTTATGTCTTCTTTTACGTTAACTTAGAAGTAATTTTTTTTCACAGGTGACCATGTCTATATGAGTATATGCTTTTAATCTCAACTCGGTACCTCCACGCGTTCCCGAGATAAAGGGTTTTGACAGACAGACGGACGGACAGACAGACTGGCAGACAACAAAGTGATCCCATAAGTGTACGGCCTGAGTGGCGAGGCGTCGCGTCCGGCGTGGCGGGCAGCGTGTATGGGTTTTGTGCAGCGTGCACTCAGGACGCTCACATGGGTCACCTATTTTTGGCATAATTTTATTTGTCCGAATGTTCTATTTGCCCGAATACTATTTACGCATAATTGTTATTTTACAGATAATATTGACTTTTCAGAATAACTATAAAAGAAACCTAACCTAATATGTTCTAAATGGCTGATGTAAAAGATTTTGCAAAACATTTTCCGTTAAAGCTAGAGAAAAATTATGCGAAATAAAATTCGGGCTAAACAATACATTCGGACAAATAAAATTATGCCAAATAAAGGGCACCCCGCTCACATACATTTGTTTATGTTTAACATGAACGCCCCGCTGCACGCCCCGACGAGAGCGTCCACACGGAACCCTAAAAATGACAATATCATAGGAAAATAGTCCGCTGATCACAACAAGGTGGCGCTAAGGAGTCCGCCCAATAAAAAGGTTGGGAAAGAATGTTCCAATAAATGAAACTAATAAAAAAATAAATAACAAAAATGTGAAGTTGATAGGTTTTATTGTGGGCCACGTTTAATTTGTTTGCGATCGACTTATCGATGATAACGGTCGATACGGCGATAGCGATAGCATTTACCATATTGGCTCGTCTTATACAAACAGATAAGCTGTTTATATTTACAAAGAATCGTTTATGACACTTTAGTTTTTTGTGGCTTGGATTTTTTGTTGCCTCAAGTGCTTACATAAAAATAAACATGCTACTTACCTACTGTCGGGACTCGGGAATAGGTACCAGTAGCGTGGCGTCCAAAGAACTCGATTCCTACCGGCTTGCCTAATATCAGGCATTTGAGCGCCTTATTCTACAGCTCTTGAGGAAAATGTACGCCAAATCGGCACCGACTTGCCCAAGGATATTTTTTACGCCACGCCACTGATAGGTACCTAATAATTTTGGTACCTAGGTAGGTAAGTACCGAAGGTATTGGGTTGGGTATAGGTGGGCGTTTTCCAAAAAAACGTGTCCGAAAATTTGTATGGATTTTTTTTCCACTACGTCACGTTCATACAAGTTTGTATGTATGTATCATTTTATATATCAAAGAATAATGTTCCAGTAAGTCAATTTGAAGTAATTCTTTTCACGCATGCGGTGAGTCACAATAAGCCAAGTAAATACCTAATTGGCTAATCAATTAAAGCAGGTACTCAACTACACTCGCGGGCAATGAATTCTGGTCATTTTCTATATAATTGTTCATAGAAAATTACTTGAATTCATTGTCTGTGAGTGAAATATGCACACAGACACAGAATAATAGCAGTATTTTTTCTTCCTTCAAAAGGTACATCGCGCGCTTGAATGTGTGCGCGCCGTGTACGAACGCACTACAAGCAAAGAAATAAGAATGCGTAAGAATGCTCCAATATGGAACGCACTCTGTATAAATAGAAGAAAGAAAGAAAGAAGAAAGAAAGAAAATACATTTATTCATGACAGCACAAGATAAAAAACAAAAGAGTATACACATTAAATTAAAAATAGATACGCTGCCACAAAACGGTCCCACCTCAGCAAAATGCTGACCTGAGAGCCAGCGCTGGTCTTCCGGTGGAACCAGGTAGGGGCGACGTCATACCGAGAAACTCGCATGACCGGTCCAGGACAGACAGTTCTTCTGACTTGGTCGGCTAGGTCCACTTATAGTGAACGCGGCCATTACAGCTCCGACCAATGGTGCCAACCGACCAAATCAAACCCTGTCTTGTCTGTGGTCACGGCCTTACGTCAAAAACAAAATAAAACCCAAGATAAAAAATAAACAAAGCACATGCCAATTAAATACTACATTATAAATACGTGTCGCGCGCTCCTAAACGAAGTTGGACTACTTGTTCGTCTTTATACTTTGACACGGACGTGGCACGCGCTCCCGCTGTTCGAAATTCGAAAATTCCACGGATACGAAAGTGAATATCAGAAATATCCCTTAAGAGGAAACAGTAAGGTCGAGAGAATTGAAAATGAGGTATTTGTAAAATGTGTCGCTATCCCGCACTGCCCGCCACTCACCTGCAGAGCGCGATAGAGACAACTGCAGCTTGGACCGAAAATACCTTTTAAAATTTCATGAAAACAACGTTTCGTAGTCCCCTGATTTCTTCCCCAAAACTTAACCTATTTAACTACTTTTTTCATTAAACATTAAAGAAAGGCTTTGGCCGTGTTCCTATGTTTTCCTTTTTTTTAATAATCTAGTCAAATTTGTTTTCTGGATGTCACACATCTGATCTGATCTGACACAGCGGAAAATCTGGCATTTTTTTTAGGTTTTTGAAGGTGAATATCTCTAGAAAAGATAGGAACATATCAATAGTAGCCATAGATTTTTGGGCAAAAAATGATTGCTCTACTGGCATTATCCAGGGAGGAAACAGGGGACTACGTTTGTATGGAAAAACTGCCCTCCTGTTTCCTCTTAAGAATATACCCCCTGAACTGGCATATGTGTAGCATGAACGCGTCTTATCCGAACCTGTCAAATTATCAGCCATAAAAATACGAAACCGTACATTATGTGTTCGTGATGACATGCGTTGATTTCCCGTCCCGGGGCCGTCGCTGCGCGGGCGCTGCGAAAGTGGAACCATTAATAACTTCAGAACGACTTTGTTATCCACCATTTACTCGTGGATACTTGTACCGTTTACGTCTGGTTATCGGATATACATGGTAAAGTAAAGGCCAGCAAGATCGGGTACCTACGTAAGGAAACCAAAATTAGACGTAGAATTGAAGTAGTCGCTGTAGTCGAAAACGAGTCAGAGTACAATAAATACCGTGTTTCTTTTATTTCCGTTAAATTCGACGCGTTGCTTCTTACGTACTTCATCAGAAACTACCTGGTATATCGCGGTGTTAAATAAAAAAAAAATCATAAAATATTAATTAATACTGAGTTGATAACCATTTTAAAAGACACTTTTGAGTTAGTCAGAAGTTAATGTCAACTATGACAATGTTGGAATTATGACAGCTCATTTATACTGGTTGGTGATTAAATTAAGATTATGGATGTTTTAAAAACGGCATGAGTTACAACATTAGTTTCTTGGAGAAATTAACTTAATTAGATCTAAAGAATGTGCCCTCGAAGTTAACGGAAATCAATAAAAACACGGTGTATAGTAAGCTACAATTCCCAATTCAGAAAACTACCGTGATAACTGATACTCAAACATTTGAATTGAAAACGAATCACTCACATAGTAAAAAGACGAGACTTTCGAGTGCGACATGATTCGGAAGCATTCGGCATTCCCTTAATCATGAAGTATTTGCGAACGTTGTCCGTCGATTACTCTCGAATGCCGAATGCTTCCGAAATATGTCGAGTGGAAGCACTGGCGTAGCGAGGGGGGTGCAGGCAGGGCACGTGCCCTGGGCGCCAACAAGGAGGGGGGCGCGAAAACGAAATTTACTAACTACCTATACAAAAAATACCATCAATCCAAATTCGCAAACATGGCCAAATAAAAAATAAGTCTTGAATGCAAATTACCCTCCCTCCCCCCGAAATGTATCATGGATTTTCCGCCATGGGTGTCACCAAAAAACAAAGGGGCGCAGTTTGGATTCGTGCCCTGGGCGCCGTTTTACGTCGCTACGCCACTGAGTGGAAGTCTCGCCTTTTTACCCGACTGCGGCGAAGCCCAAAGGAGGGTTATGTATTTGACCTGTATGTATGTATGTATGCCCGTTCCTGTATCCGCTCGTAACTACTCAACGGCACAACCGATTTTGATAAATGATACATCATTAGATTCGTCTTGATGACGCGAGTGTCACTGGGTATGAAGTTCGTTAAAATAAACAAAGTGGCGGATTTTATCCACTTTCAAAGTGCACCGCGGTCGGGTTTTTTTTAGTAAAAATATTTTTACTACGATAAAAGCGTGTTAAAAAATGCCCCAAGCAAACCCTGTAAATATATATGTGGTTAGTGTCTGCAGTGAGTCACACGCGTGTATTACCGGTTATCAGCGTTCCGATAGAACGATAGCGATATCAATCAGCTGATCCAATTGCACCGCGGCGCAGGGGTCGATATATGCGGCCTTAGTTACTTTTATCTTTCGTGGCACTGCGTTTCAAATAGGTACTACCTATTACTTAATAAAACCAAGGACCATTAAAACAAGAGGAATGTCATTCTCCGTACAAAAAGCTGTTCCCCGATATTTACAACGCCATCTATGTATAAGCTTGGTATAAGAATTATATTATTTACAATTATTTAACTTTGCAAGCGTGACACAGTATTTAAATGTTAGAACTTATTTATTATTAGCTGTTTACGAGCTAATTGTTATTGTACGGTCAGCCTCAAAAGTGGCTGAACACATTTGTATCGCGTCGTAGTACTAAAGTGTCCAGCTACTTTTGAGGCCGACTGTACTATGTTTCTTTGTTCAATTATAACATCGTTAAATGTTTAGTTTTTAGCGCCATCTAGTTTTTGCCTGGAAATCCCTTTGCGTTCGGGGCACGATCCAAAGTATGGAGAATGACAGTCCTCTTGTTTTAATGGTCCTTGATTAAACTAAGTAATATAACAGTAATCACTGGAGCAAGAGAGTTCTGCAGTGGAGACCGCGTAAAGGTAAACGCCGCAGAAATATATCGAGGTCCAATTACGTAACCTAAGCTTTTATCAATGTAAAAAATCGTTAAATATTTTTCTCAAGTCACTTAGCTATGATGACACGGAGGGATTTTTAAAATAAAAATAAAATAAAATAAATGGCATATTACACAATCTTTCACACACACACACACACACACACACACACAAACACACACGCACATTATCTACAACAAAATAATAGGTAGAAGGAAAAAGTGAAAAAGTGTATGTAGGTACCGTGGACCTAAGTTAATCTGATTCACGAATACCTTTGATTTTGAATAGGTACGTTTATTAAGTACTAGCATTTTCCCGCGGCTTCGCGGCGTTGTTCCCGTTATTGTCCCAAAGGAACACTTTACCGGGATATAATGTATCCTATGTTTCAATCCAGGACTTGGTCTACTTGCATGCCAAATTTCAGCTTGATCCATCCAGTTGTTACCCCGTTATAAGGTAACAAACATCCAAACATTCAAATATCCAAACATCCAAACATCTTCACAAACTTTCGCATTTATAATATTAGTGGGATTTTTATTGAGGTAGCCTACCTTAATAATAAATTGTTCTGAACGCATTCAAAAACCAACTTCTTATAGTTGAAAAATCGATGATCAATGTTACCCTGTGAATCAGAGTAACCCCAGTCTACCGTACCGTACTGTTGTCGAGGTTCTGTCCGGCAATTTATTTTAAAGTCCTTGCATGTTGCAAAGTTTTTAAAAATCGTTCAATCAACACGAACAGAAGAAATTGAAAATAAAAAGTTTCGATACCCAGAGGAACAAGATTACTTACGATAGTTGTTAATTTTTAATTAAACGTTATTGTTGGGTGTACTCCTCAATTTAAGCTGCTTCTGACCAAGGATCACGGGTCCGTCAATGAAGTAACTCCAGGATAATACAAATCTTCTTTTAATGAAGTTTAGAATAGGTTTAGGTACATTTAGGTAAATTAATTATGTAAGATATGTGTTGCCGCTACGAATGTGAGATGCAGTCTGGCGGGCTCGGAGCGGGGGCGTGACGTATCCGTGACGTCACCGTAGAACCGGTAAATAGATGCACGTATGCTTTTATGTTGCGCCAACATCCTCCCGCCTCTTAAAGCTCTAGCTTTAAGCTTGATCATCATCAAGGAAGGGACATATTCTATTTAGTGCTCGGCGAATCGTTCCCTTTGTTGTGAGAATGTCTGCGACTCGACAAGCTCCATCAGTGCCAGGAAATACTGTCTGGATTCGTCCTAGTGGCCATTTAAGCGGTGATGTCGCCTCGTCTTTAATAAGGACCATCTGGCCGGGCTTGATATTTGGACGTCGTTGCTGCCATCGTGTGCGCTGCTGTAGCTCGCAGATATATTCCTGGCTCCATCTTGACCAAAAATGTTGCCTTGCTTGCTCAATTCTGGCATATCTATGAAGCCGATTGGGGTTTGCGTCTTGCAAATCAGGGGCCGGTAATGACGTAAGTGGTCTTCCAACGAGGAAGTGCCCTGGAGTGAGGGGAGCTAGGTCATGCGGAGATGAGGACATAGGATATAAGGGCCTAGAATTAAGTATGGCCTCGATCTGCGCGAACAGAGTTGTGAGCTCCTCGAAGGTCAAATGAGTATTGCCTATCACCCGTTTCATATGGAATTTCGCTGACCGGACCGCGGCCTCGTACAGCCCACCAAAGTTGGGAGCATACGCAGGCGAAAAATTAAACTTTATTTTGTCATCTACAAACGTATCTGACACAGAGTTGGAAGCGGCATCGAGAAATTCGCCTAATTCACGATTAGCGCCTACAAAATTTCTGCCGTTATCGCAAAATATCTCGCGAGGCGGTCCTCTGCGAGATATGAAGCGACGCAATGCCAGAATAAAATCTTCAGTGCTCAAAGAACTAACAAGTTCCAGGTGAACTGCCTTAACCTTAAAATCTATAAATACGCATAGGTAACTTTTATAGAGCTTTGCACCACGACCTTTCCTGTCACTTACCAGGAAAGGGCCTGCAAAATCAGTCCCCACCACCTCAAAGGCGAATCCAGGTGTGATACGCTGGGGTGGTAAGTTACCCATTATTTGCCGCGCAACTTCTCCTTTCATTCTTTTACAACGTGTGCAATTACCGTAAGTACGCCTTGCTAGCACTCGACCGTTTAAAGGCCAATATTGATCACGAATGGTTGAGAGAAGAAGTTGTGGCGGCGCATGCATCAACTTAAAATGATAATACCTAAATAACAATTTAGTGAAATAGTGCTTTGCATCCAATATGATTGGATGCTTTTTCTCAAAATCATAATTAGAATTATCTAATCTTCCTCCCACACGAATCAATCCTAACTCATCTACAAAAGGATTCAACTTGTTGGATCCGGGAATGGAATTTGGTTTATTATTAAAATCAGGAAAACTTTCCTTTTGAGACAAGAAAGCTAGCTTGGACTCAGCCTGTTCAAGCTCGTCCACCGTTAATGAACTAGACTTACACCCTTGCTTGTGTGACAAGTTATTGATAAACCGACATACATACGCAAATATGCGTCGTAATTTAAGAAAACTTGAATATTTTGTCATGTCTATAATTGATATCGGTTTTTCAATACTTGCTGTATTGGCGCGAAGCTCTGGTAAAACCGTCTGTGTCGCGTCGCGTTGCTCCGGCCACTGACTATCTTTGTCCTGCAGGAATGCTGGTCCCTCCCACCACAGTGACAACGACTGAACTTCATCCGGGTATACCCCACGTGAAGCCAGATCTGCTGGGTTCTGTGCTGACGGGACATACATCCACATGGAGCCGGCACATTTATCATTAATTTCCGCAACTCGGTGCGACACAAACGTGCATAATTTATTTGATGGTATGCGCAACCAACCCAATACTATTTTGGAATCGGACCAAAAATACCTATTTGCAATTTTACATCTGAGAGCTTGTAGAACCTTTTCACATAGCCGTGAAACTAGCAAGGCCGAACACAGCTCTAATCGTGGTATAGTTGTCGCCTTTAAAGGCGCGACCTTTGACTTGGCACATAAAAGTCTAACTGTACAATTGCCTAGCTCATCTATTGATCTTAAATAAAGACATCCAGCATATGCCTTTAAAGAGGCATCCGCAAATGCATGGATCTCAATTGTCACGACATTGCTACAAATAGCATGACGCGGAATACTTATTTCTTTTAAATAACCCAAATTGTTAACAAACCTAGTCCAGATACAGTTTGGCGCCTGGGGAATTGCGTCGTCCCAGTCCAATTTCTGTGACCATAGTGATTGCAAGAAGATTTTACATAAAATAACACATACACTCAACAACCCTAAAGGATCAAAATACTTGACACTACAGATAGGACTGCCCTTTTAGTGTATTTTTCATGGTTATCTATCAACTGCAATTTTGAACATTTAATTAAAATGTTGTCTTCATTTGGATTCCATTCGACACCTAAAGTGTTACTTTGATTTGATATTTTTAAATTGTCTTGTTGGCAATTACTTGTCGTTGCAACATTACTTAAAAGCTCCTTGGAATTACTTTTTAACTTTCTCAGATTAAAATGTGCTGAGCTTAACGTTTCGTTGATCCTTCGGTACAGATGAATTAATTGTTTTTCATTATCTAACCCCGTTATTAAATCGTCGATGTAAAAATCGTGAACAATTACTTCTCTGACCGAAGGATCATCGCTTTCATAACCCAGTTGGGCCAGACACCTTGTACTGAGGTACGGCGCGCATGAAGTACCGTACGTCAGAGTATTTAAAGCCAAGTACTTCATGTGCTCGCTCTCATCATCCCGCCATAATATCATTTGAAGATATCTCTGTGACGGCTCCACGACTATCTGTCGGTACATCTTTTCTAAATCTCCTGTAAATATGAAAGCGTGCTGACGAAATCTTATTAGAATAGAAAAGATGTCATCCTGGACCGTGGGGCCCACCATGAGAATATCATTGATCGAGTAGCCAGAATCGCTTTGCGCAGAGCCGTCAAAAACGACACGGCATTTTGTACTTTCGCTCTGCTCCTTTAATATTGGATGATGTGGCAAGAAATAAGCTTTTTCGGGCTTCTCAGTCTCTGATAAATGCTCTAACTCAGCATATTCCCTTATAAATTCTACATACTGCGATTTTACGTCAGGTTGCCGTCTAAATCGTTTTTCTAAAGAATCAAATCGCTTTCTAGCTAGTCTATACGAATCACCTAATATATCTGGATGACTTCTAAACGGCAATGTGACGCAAAATTTGCCGTCAGCTAAGCGTTGCGTGTTTTGCGTGAAGTGTTCTTCACATGCCTCCTCTTCTGGGGACAACACTGGTGTAGTTGGTACCTCTTCCAATTCCCAAAACTTACTTAGCTGACTGCGTATTTCACTACTGAAACCACAGTGCGTACTTTTTATGTGTGACAAATTGTTTTTGTTATTTACCATAACAGGTCCCACCATTAACCAACCATATATTGAGTTTTGCAACATGGGTTTATTGTGGCCAAGCCTTAACTTTTCACTACTAATTACATCCCAAAATATGTCCGCTCCTAACAATAAATCTATCTGAGAAGGACGATAATAATTAGGGTCCGCTAATGTGATGTTTTGAGGGACAGCGAGCTCAGAAATATCTACTTCCTCGATAGGTAGCCGTCCCGTTATCTGAGGGATAATGTAGGCATCAACTTGCTTGCAAGTTTCTTTATTATTACGCTCGCGAGGACGAATAGACACAGTGCACCGTTTTAACGCATTAAACGAAATATTATTAATGCCGGTCACCCGAACGGTGTCCACAAGTTCTCCCCGCATGCCTAACTTATCCATCAGCGACTCAGTAATAAAACTGGACTGGCTACCACAATCGAGCAAGCAGCGCGCCTCATGTGTTTCATTTGTCTTATTATTTTTTACTAAAACAATTGCAGTTGATAGTAAAACTTGATTTTCCACACATGCCGACAATGATATCGGCGCGGATACCGACTCCTTACTTTCCGTGTCCTTCTGTGGGCTGGACATAAATGTTTTATGCAAAAGCGTGTTATGTTTACGCTTACATATAGCGCATGGCCCTACCTTACATTGGTGGGCAAAATGACCACCCCTAAAACAATTTATACACACTTTGAATTTTCTTATAAGAATATTTCTTTCATCCACTGACATTTGACTTAATTTTTCGCAATTATACATTAAATGATCACCATTGCACACACGACAAACTCGCGCATTGTTTACGTTTAAATGGCTCGATGTGTTGGACTCACTGGCTGTAGCAACAAACGCCTTTTGAAACTTATCTATTCGCTTAAAGGTAGGCTGTTTGTCAATCTTTTCGCTGGAATTCGCGCTTATCATTTCCAAAACATCGGCCCTCTGACGTAAAAAATCATAAAAATTATCTAAAGTGGGATTCTCCGATAAGCCATTTCTAAACTCTTCCCATTTAGTTCCCGTGGACGAATCCAACTTACTCGCAAACATAAATATTACAATTGTGTCCCAGTTATCAGTTTTTTCACCTAAACTATTTAAAGCCCTCAATTGTTTTGAAATATGATCAATTAAAAAACGCAGAGACTTATCAGACTCCCTTCCAATAGAAGACACGCTAAAAAGTGACTTAAGGTGAGTGTGAATGAGCTGGCGTTTGTTATCAAATCTGTCACAAACGAGTTTCCAAGCAGCGTTGTAATTAGCCGCCGATATATCCAATGATTCGATAACAGACGCTGCGCTTCCTAATAAGGATGCTTTTAAATATTGGTACTTGCAAATATCACTGAGACTATCATTATTATGCACTATTGACATGTACACATCGCGAAATTCTAACCATTTATTTGGACATCCGTCGTAAGTTGGTAACCTAAGGGTTGGCAGTTTAACCCCGGAGGCATCCACCCCACTGTGGGAGGAGCGCCCCCCGAGCCCACCATTGCAACCCCCAACGTCCGAGGAGCGCGGCTCGCGCGCGGCGATCAACTCCTGCGCATGACTAATTGCACAAAAAAATATTTTTTCTGTATTTTCTCGTTCGCTAAATTCTATCGAAGTCTCTTCTGGTTTTATTACCTTTGACTCATTAACTTCAATTTGCGTTTGAATCTTATCATAATCTTCAAATAATAAGTCTACTTTACGTAATCGTAATTTTATTTCGTTCAACATTGCTAACGACACCTGTTTACATTTCTTAAAATCTTCTAAATAATTCCTAAAACTAGTTAATCGACCCTTTATCGACGCCCTTTTCGCTTTCAACTCTGCGTCAGTCATGTTGCAAATAAACTAATTACGTTTATAGATTAAGTAAATAAAGTGTAATAAATACCTCAAAGCAGTTAATAACTACTTATGCGAAACAGCTGCGCGGCTAACCCGGGCGATAGGCAGAACAATAGGACTCCGCGCAGGCCACTGAGGGGATGGGCGCGGGCGCAGCGGGCGAGATCCTGGAATATTCAGCCGAACAACTATCAATTTGCCTTATAATAACTTGTTATCTATAACGCAGATGCGATAAGAAGAGCGACAGTTCGGAAAGATCGTAAATTAGCGAAATAATAAAATGTAATGCAATGTTTAATGCACAAAGGTGAAGCAGGTAGCTTGTAGTGATTACGTAAGTGGCTGATGCAATCTAAACTCTTAAGTAGCTCAATTTAATGATTATTTGTTCTTTGCTAAGCGAAATAACTTCGAAAATATAGAAATAATGCAATAATAACTCTAATACTAATAGCGATTGCGCTTGAAATTATTGCAGTGCGTTTTAACTTAAAATTACCGTTATAGGTACAAAAATGCCTTATCTTGGCTAATTACTTTATTTTAACGCACTTATACTATTTATTAGACTTTAAATTAATGAGATCTGCTCGCACAATCGGAACCTTACAGGGCTAACACAATTAATAATTAGATAAAGGATAAGGAACGGGCTAACCTCTCTTTTGTTTCACAGTCGGCTTCAGCACACATCACTTACTCTCGTTGGCACAAATCACAATTACTGGTATTTAATTTATCATAAATCCAATGGGTTCAATCCAACTTGATTCTTTAACGGCAGTGCAGTGCGATGCTCGTTCGGTTAGCTTGCAGTTTGCAGTTGCAGGTTCGTGCTACGCGTCCGCATAGCAACAGCAGGTAACGGTCGCCATTATGTTGGGTGTACTCCTCAATTTAAGCTGCTTCTGACCAGGGATCACGGGTCCGTCAATGAAGTAACTCCAGGATAATACAAATCTTCTTTTAATGAAGTTTAGAATAGGTTTAGGTACATTTAGGTAAATTAATTATGTAAGATATGTGTTGCCGCTACGAATGTGAGATGCAGTCTGGCGGGCTCGGAGCGGGGGCGTGACGTATCCGTGACGTCACCGTAGAACCGGTAAATAGATGCACGTATGCTTTTATGTTGCGCCAACAGTTATCATTGTATAAATCGTTTAACAAGCTGCTTTATTAGTTGTGACACGTTATTTAACGATCGAACCAATGAATTAATAGATAAAGTACGGGTAATTCCAGTTACGAGTGCGTTTATGATCTCACCTGTGACTAATGGATTCTCGATCAGATCTCGAGGAAACTTCCTCTTAGCTTAGGTACACAAGTAGTACTAAGATACGGCCTAATATCGACCTTCTGCCGCCTTTTTTCTCAATCAAGCCAATTATGTACAAAGAGGCCAGAAAGCGACTTTTTCCGTACGCGCAGCGTGCGGAAAAAGCCACTTTATGGTCAGGTGTGGCATAAAAGGATATTAAACTTGCTTGATTATTTTTTCTGTAGAAGTTGGAGGGTTAAGTCACTTTTCAGTACTTTGGAGGTCAGTTTGTCCCAATAGGTTGGGATTGGGCAGCTAAAAAAAATACCTGTCTATTATTTTAGACTACTCTAACATATATCAAAATAAATCAGATCGGAGCCGGACAGTTGGGTACCTTTCCTTGTTAGCTTATCCAGGCACGGCCTTTCAAATCAATAGCAGCAATAGGTCCTGAGATATCTGGCTGTGACAGACGGACAGACAGACACACAGAGTCGCACCATAAATTAGGGTTCCGTACCAAAACGGTACGGAACCCTAATTTAAACAGCTTACAGTTGTGATACAATACAATCAAACATAGTACTTATTGACAAAGCGACATAGTCAAGTGGAACCTTTTACCTTAAAATGTCACAAGAATTAACGCTCACGATTATTAGGATTTAAGGCCGAGCCACACCGGCTGCGTGTGCACGCACTGGACGCTACAGCTCCTTGACTTTGAGCGTGACTAGCCGCCATTTTGAAAAACATTCATACTATACAACGCGTACGCCACGCGCACGCAGACGTGTACTCAGCCGGTGTGGCTCGGCCTTTAGGCTAGTATTGCAGTGAGGGATGCCTTTTTAATAAGTTTTGCAAATATTATGAAGTTATGCATAAGAAAGGCGGTCATCGTGGCCCGGAGGAATGCAGGACTGCAGATGTCGTTGGAAAGTGGCCGGATTGGGTCGGTATGTCTTGTAAACATGCCGACCACAGTGTGCCTACCATGAGTTGAGTGTACGATCGGCGCCAGCGAGTTTCTCGTATCGAGCGAGAGTCAGTGCACCTCTCTCGCACGCGCCAATAGTACGAAAGAGATAGACTGTCATCGAGCGCTCGATACTCGCTAGCGCCGATCGAAAAGTCAACTCACGGTAGGCACACAGTAGTATGTCGAATAGAAGGAAATAGTTCGTCGGTTTGTATGGCGACCAAGCGAACGTTTTTAACTTGGCGTTTAACGCCAAAAGTGTAATTTAGTGTTAGAAAACATACATTTCCCATTTCATTTGGTGGTATTTCAACAATTAATTATACCATTATTATCAGCTTTTCAAATCTGATAATAATATTGACGGCGACTGAAGTTAACGGCGCGCAAAGTAGGTCGCCGCCACTTCTATTTATCACGCGAGTGTACGTAGGGGAGACCGGGTACGGTTGTCTCACGGGTTGGTTGTCACAGCAGCCATTAAATAATACGAAACGATGGAATAATTGCATCGCTCGGTGTTAAAAGATCGCAAGAGCTTCACCTCCTTCCCTACTTCACCAATCGATGCAATTATTCCTTCGTTTCGTATTATTTAATGGCTGCTGTGACAACCAACCCGTGAGACAACCGTACCCGGTCTCCCCTATACTTTTCCTTCTACCTCGATAATTATATTTCTGTGGTACAGTCAAGGAATTTAATTTCCAACCCACCTAAGGTCCAATATCGTATAGCATACTGTCATCATAAGAGCTAGCTAGACTACGACGTTACTTTGACATATCACACGCATTGTTTTGTGTCAGTAACTAGGTAACAGATTAACAACGTTGACATGGTGAACTGAAATTTGGAACGTCAAGGCACTATCAAAAAAGGTCGACAACCGCGGAATCGAAATTCGAAGAAAGTCCATCTTTCTCGCTCTTGCAATATTCGAATGAAAGGAACGCAGATAACGAAATTTAGATTATCGACGTTTGTAGTAGACTTTCCGGAGTCTGGATTCGGAATTATTTTAAAATGTTCTCGATTGACACTGACACCAACTGACACGTATTCGTAATTAGATGAGCAAATGACTTCGCAAAGAGGTTATCTTTAATATGCAGTGACAAATAATACGTATTGACATTTAAATACTATTACTGAAATAGAAATTTCGACCTTAATGCATTGTGAATGCTTAACAACATTTCAATGAAAAGGGTAGGAAATTAAATTCCTTGACTGTACCAAACCAACCGACTCAATCTCTGCGGTACGTAAGCAAGAGGGGATTATTTTACTGTATGTCAGAGAAGTCTATTTTTGATTTCATATACACTCGCGGACGATGAATTCGGGTCGGTGAAATACCGCCATATTTTCTAAAATACTCCAAGGTTGTGAAATTATTTTATCCCGTTTTGATCTTTAATTAGTTTTAGATATTATCTGCAAAATAACACTGAAAATAATAGCAATTTCAGGTTTAAATCGAACTCTTAAAAAAACATGAAAATTAATGACGTTAACCGAGCGAGATATCCCAAAAATCACAATTTTTGGATAATAATATTTTTATGATGGGTTAGCGGATATTGCTAATGCAGCCAGGTATTAAAGAATAGTATATTATGTAAATGAAACAAGTGTCAAATATGAAAAACAACTATTTCTATTATTTAAATTGGGGTGACCCGAATTCATTGACCGCGAGTGTATTTGTATAGAAAAATCAAAGAAAATATAGTCCACTTTCTGAAGAGCTGCTCTAATTTCTATCTAATATTCAGGGTATAGGTTTTTACGAACGATTTGAACTTGATATTAACCCGATCTTATGAGATGTGTTTTTATTTTTGGAACCTGACTTGACGTATGAGTCTTGCTGACTTTTTGATAGGAATCCTGATCAAGTGGGGGCTTAAGGTGGGTTTAGACCAAATGAACAAAGAGCTAGAACCAGAGTAGAGCATTCATTCTTGATCTTTCAGTGTAAACAAAAGTTCGTTCTCAGCGTTTACACCACACGAATATCAGCGAGCAAGAATGCAACCCAAGAACTAGGATTCGAGAGCATATGCTCTAGAGATGTT
This sequence comes from Eudemis profundana, assembly GCA_947034925.1. Lineage (NCBI taxonomy): Eukaryota > Metazoa > Arthropoda > Insecta > Lepidoptera > Tortricidae > Eudemis > Eudemis profundana. Next base: position 22,775,249 of record OX344808.1, read on the forward strand.
TAGATCAGGCGAACGAGTGCCCGTTGCTCATTCGTCGGGTGTCTGTGGACTATGTGCACTATGTCTGACTCTGAGACTGATATCGTAATTGCAAGTTTTTCATTTATCATCCTGACTCAATTGTGTTTTTATAATTTACAAAAGTCGGATTCCACAGACACCTGGCATTTTTGTAAGCTTCTATCATTAGAAGACATTTTTCTTGAGACCAATCTATAATTACAACGATAGGTCAAGTCCCTCGAGCACTAGAACTTGACTAGAACGCTTTGAAGAGACCGCTCCCCGAAGCGAGCAGGTCCGAACACGAGCGAACGCGCTCGGCGACTGCTCGTACGCTTACGCTCGTCCGTCGTTTACATCAAGCGAGCGAGCATTCCACGAGCATTCTTAGAATCTTCGCAAAATAAGGAAGAACAACGAAAGAATGCTCTGTCTCTGTTTACACACAACGAATATGGTAGAGTGGGGGTAGAATGAGCATTCGCTCGTTTGGTCTAAACCCACCTTTACAAACCTACAAGCAGGTTCGCTAGCCACGACACGACTTTTCGCTGATCGCTCAAAGTGAGCGACAGACCAGCGGGATTGATTGAAATGCTTCAATATTTCCTTATTTAGAGTGTGTGATTGAACTAATGGGACGAAATGTGCGAAACCTATGCAGGGTGCCCCAAAAAAACTTTTTTGTTTTTCATTTTCCATAAATTTCGTCATCGTCGTTTTTTGTTTTTCTTTTTCCATAATGTTCCGCGAATTTGAATTTGAAAAATTTAATCGAATAAAGGCAACCTTATTCGATTAGACTTTTCAAATTCAAATTGAAATTCAATAGTACATTGTGTATCAAGGGCGGTAAGTAAGGAATTACAAACGAGTGTTTGTTACAAGGCCGAGACGAAGTCGAGGGCTTTAATAACACGAGTTTGTAATTCCTTTACCGCCCGTGGCACACACAATGTTTTTCATCACACTTGTGAGGAAATCTGATTAAAATAACCTTACTTAACCTAAATAAAATTGTAAAACTGACAGTGACATATCCATAGACAATGCGAAAGTCAAGACACGTTCGGAACCCATAACGGTAAGACCTAAAACGGTTGATTTTATATTTGCAAAATACTGAAATACACTATTTAAACATTAAATTAATGTAACAGAAATATGTGTTTATATGTATTTGCAATAACAGTTCTCTTTAAATAAATATTTCAGTGATAAAAGTGAAAAAGTAAATTGGCATTTCCTTTGAACACGACAAATAAGAGTAAAACAAAACCATCGTTTCAAATTTAAAAAGAAAACCATTACGCCCTAGGGCGTAATAGGTCATTTACGGCCCGCAGAACCTACGTGTAATGTCACCATTTTCGAGCAAGTGTGATGAAAAAATATTTTCATATGGTTGTCAGTAAGTAACAGTGACAAGTGACATTACTTTCGTTCAATCCATTCTTGCCAGCTCTTGTGAATCGACCTGTACTTCGAACAACTATAGTTGACACCCGTATTGCAGCGATGTTACCTTACCGTCAACTCTGGTTGACACCCGTAGGTAAAGGGCTAGCTTGAGAGAGGTGGGTCGGTCGCAGACGAAACTAACCAACCTACCCAGGACGGGTCAGTTTAGTCTGTGCTCGATAGACACAATGCATATTTTTATAAGCAATTGCCTAGATTGCTTACTAAAAGTGCTTTAGTTACCTGTTAGCGAGCCTCGCTATTTCTTTTAAGGTCCTTGACAGCCACAGATTCATGGTATACGATAGTTTTTCTTCCTAAAAAAGGTACCTACATCGGGAGCGCGCATGCGCCGTGTACGGACGCATCACAGGCAAGGATTTGAGCATGCGCGAGCATGCCACAGTATGGCGTTCACTCACACAGACGCGCGTCGTGCGTCTGTGTAAATACGTGTCGCGCGCTCCTAAATAGCCGAAGTAGTACTACTTGGTTATCTTTATACTTTGACAGTTCGACCCTGGAAAGTGCCTCATATCAACGGCATTGCGGGTCTATATCTTAATGCATCTCCACACAACAAAGCCACCGTAAGGATGTGTGGATATGCGCCCGCGCAGCGATCGCAGCGGTTGCGCCACGCTCGCGCCGATGCATGTGCCGATTGTGCAGAGGCCGTCCGCAGGGGCAGGGGGAATGACCTCCGCCCGGCTAGGGCTGTCGCTCGCAGGGTTGCGAGGCTCCTCGTACAAATACGAGATTTGAGGAGTGTCTTTTCAAAAGGGATTATTTCTCTATGAAAACCATAGAAAATAAGCCCTTTTGAAAGGACACTCTTCATTTGTGATCTACTGTACGAGGTACGATGACACTATCAGGCTCATACAATAAATGTTCACACGCAAAATTTCGTAACACAGGTGTCGTTTTCCGCCGAGTGTGCCACTTCTTAACCGGCTTTCAAAAGAACGACGGTTCTCAATTCGTCTGTATGTTTTTTTTTTATTTATTTTTTTTTGTGTGTTTGTTCACCGATTACTCGAAGACGGCTACACCGATTTTGAAAATTCTTTTTTTGTTTGAAAGAGTATATTTCAGAGGTGGTCCCATTGCAACCAAATCAGGATCTGATGATGGGATCTTGGAGAAATCGAGGGAACTCTTCAAATATTATAGGCACACATATAGAGATTTTGGTATTTTTCCAAGTTTCTCGAGCATTTCTTATGAGAAATGAGTTTCTAGAGTTAACCGACTTCAAAACAAAGAGAAAATTTTATGTAGGTTTATTTTTCGATTACTTGAAGACGGCTAGACCGATTTAGAAAATTCTTTGGTCCCATTGCAACCAAATCAGGATCTGATGATGGGATCTTGGAGAAATCGAGAGAACTCTTCAAATATTATAGGCACACATATAGCCATTTTGGTATTTTTCATAGTTTCTCGAGCATTTCTTATTAGAAATGAGTTTCTAGAGTTAACTGACTTCAAAACAAAGAGAAAATTTTATGTAGGTTTGTTCTTCGATTACTTGAAGACGGCTAGACCGATTTAGAAAATTCTTTTTTTGTTTGAAAGGGTATAAGTCAGAGGTGGTCTCATTGCAACCAAATCAGGATCTGATGATGGGATCATGGAGAAATCGAGGGAACTCTTCAAATATTATAGTCACACATAATATGGTGATTTGGGTATTTTTATAGAGTCTCATGTGTGTTTATGTTAACTGACCTCCGCAAAGGAAAAACGGCATTCAATTTATACGTTTGTTACTCGATTACTCGAACATGGCTGAACATTATTTTCCCATTGCAACCAAATCACGAGCTGATGATGGGATCTTACAGTTATTGAGAGAACTTTTAAAATATTATAGGCACATATACGGCGAGTTGGTTATTTTACATAGTCTCGGCATTTATTATCGAAATTAGCTTATTGAAAGCCGGTTGTTTTAAAATTTTTAATTTTGTGGTTATTGTCAATAAGGTTCATATTAATACGCATGTCGTTTGGTACTCCGAAGGCTACTTTTGATTGCAATTGGTGGCTGTTATAGTATAAGTATATATTTGTTCCTCACAAATAGTAGAATCGATTTACGTCAGAAACAAAATTTAGTGCACAAGCCTATTGATGAATAATGTTGTACCGAGGTTAACACCAAAGCCCCGATTTTTATTGCGCGAAGTCCTGATTTTTGGTATCTAAACTAGACTTTTTTTTTTGACGCAGTGGAAACGCGTTACGCGTACCCCCCAGATGTTGGGTGGGGTGTTATGTGGGGCTCTCTCCTCCGAGTGAGGAGCCTACCCACTAAAACCACTGCGGCGTCTCCCCTCGTTGCCGTTTTGGGGGTGTTTAGGGATCGCGAACACGTCTATCCAGAACACCCCCCCGATCTAAACTAGACCTGGCAACACTAGCTGTCGTCATCATATCACCATAGTTTTGGATGTTTGTTACTAAATAATGCGCTTATAATTGTTGGCTTGAGATGAAAATTGTCATACAAGATGTAGATTTACTAACACTTATTATGGATCTCGTACTTGATTTATCTCAGTCCCATGCTTTACAGTCAAGGGCAAAGATAACATCCACACAAAGTTCCAAAATATACCATACCATCACATAAACCTTACTGCCATAATAATTAGATATGTATATATATTTTTGAAACTTTGTGGTGCATACATATTGGTGCACTTAACTGTGCATAGCTGTAGGCAACCCTGGAGTCGTGCTACTGAAACAATGCAGTCCGCGATGCATCGGCGCCTTGGGCTTGGCATTGCCACTGTGTCTGAGATGGGACTCTTGCGCAACCCATTCATACGAGCTGGCACGATACGATAAGCTTCGCGGCCTTTAAGTCAGAGTTTTAATTTAGAGTTGACCAAGACCCACATGCCATAAAGGAAGGGATAAATCTCTAATGGACTCATATCGATCAAAGTTTAAGGACAAACAAGTAGTCCGACTTCGGCCGTTTAGGAGCGCGCGACACGCAGTGTTGCCAACTCCGAATTTCATTCAATGCTAAAATTTTGCTGAAATTCTGCTAAAATTATGCTAAAACTTGATAAATTCTGCTAAAAAATATGCTAAATAAAAAAAAGCATTATTCTTTCAAATTTAATGTATTGTGATTATTACAGCTTTACAATAATCCTTTTTGTGGCCCATACTAAACTTTCAGCAAAAAAAATGCTAAAGATACCTAAGTAAATTAACAATGTATTAATCGACATTTTTTTTATATTGCAATCAAAGTAACTTTTTTACTACAGCATACAAACATCATCATCATCAACTGTTCAAAGGTTAACTGAAAGAGATCCCTTAAAGAGATAAGTTTACCTTAGTACATATACCTTTATTTTGCAACCCTGTTCTGTACTTTGTTTTATTTTATACAATAAAGTGTTTACATAAATACTTACAATTATAATGTCAACAGAGATATAGTGTATCTACTATAAAATTTCTAAATGTAAAAAATTATACCAAAAATTATGCTAAATGTAAAAAATTATGCTAAATGCTAAATGTAAAAAAATTGTGCTAAACCAGTCCAAATTATGCTAAATTTAGCACTGATTCTGCTAAATTGGCAACACTGGCGACACGTATTCACAAAGGCGCCCGATCGCGCGTCTATGTTTACGATCTCGCTCGACTGTGCAAGTCCAATATTCTCAAAGTCGTACGTACTTACGGAATGCACTGAAAAAAGGCTCACCATTGTTTGTGTCTTTCTATTATAGAAGAGTCGTGACTCGGCTCCTTTTGTGACACTGTCCAACCAAAGTATAAACACGAACAAGTAGTCCAACTTGCCGTTTAGGAGCGCACGACACGTATTCACACAGACGCGCGGCGCGATAGCACGTCTGCGTGAGTGCGATCCATACTGGAGCATTCTTATTTCTTTGCTTGTAGTGCGTTCGTACACGGCACGCACACATACTAGCGCGCCATGTACTTTTTGTAGGAAGAAAAATTACTGCTATTATGCTGTGGTCCAACTGTGTCGTATTTTTTTGAAACTTTTCTTATTATTAGCTGCACGTTCGACAAGAGGTCCCTTACACTTATGAGCAACGATCCTCTCATAAAACCTATCTATCTACTTATGTAGATTCACGAATTGTTTGCTATACTGTGAGGAATAATCCCATTTTTTTCTTAGTCCCCAAGAAATTAAATAAAACATCAATTAGAATCTTGTGACATTACTGTCCCGGATATAATTATTTAGTAATATGGGGCCTATATTGTCTCCTATAATTTTTAAAAGTCATACTGTATTGTTAGTCATAATTATCGAAACACATACAACCTATTCTCAGTTTTCAGAATTCTTATAAAACAAACCCAACCTATATATTTATATTTTCTATATGCTAACGTTTTAAAATATCCTAAAAAGATTACCGATTTAGAGAAAGAAATTACTTTCGATAATTATGACTAAAAATACAGTATGACTTATAACTTTATGGGAAACAAGGGGATCCCACTAATATGCTGTTGCGTAAGTCGGCCATTCTCCAGAAATGTTATATGTCTGCGTCTAATTCACGCGTCTCCATACATTTAGTATGAAAACAGCGACGCGGTAATTAGGTGACCGCAGACATATTTCTGGAGAATGGCCGAAGTAGGTCCTCCGCCGGAATGCAACCGCCGATACGCAAACACAGTCTAATGGCACCAGGCACAGTTGTTCAAACAATATCACTTAGAAATGTACCTATTCAGCGTTCCTTGCCACGCACTCCCACAGTAATGTTAAACTATTTGGTTACAGTTTTTTGGACCATTCAGTACAGTTTTCCTTAATGGGCTAGACGACTAAAAAAACGGTTTAGTCCGTCATCGTCAGTTAGATTATTAAAAAATATTGTAAACGTATTTTTTCTTTTGTTTGAAAAACAAAAAATTACGAAGATAGAGTGCTTAGAAGTTTCGAGTGACGTCACTACTCGGTACAAGTTTGGTGATCTATAAATTTGTCGATTTTTAATATTTTGATAAACCAAAAAATAGGTGTCCCATATTTTTTCATAATTTAACTGACGGACTAAATAGAATTATATATTTTTAAGCCAGTCGTCATCCCTATTCTACTTAAAAGAGAAAACTTAAAGTGACAATTGTACCTCCCAAATTGTTATGCCCTGTAATGTCATAGCAATTTGGAAGGTACAATTTTCAATTCATTTAAATTAGTTTCGTTTGTTTGCAGGAGTGGCTCACTCCGCGATTACGCCGCGCGGCCTTATCCAGCCACCCGAAAGAGCACGTGTTATGTTTATCCGTCCGGTGGTGGGACCCGAACGACAGTTTTATTAGAGAGATAAACTTCTGTACGCAGTACTGTTACTTACTTGCATTTACCCGTTACTGTCCCAAGGGAACCCGGGAGGTATTTGCCGGGATTTAAAGTATCCTATGTTTTAATCCAGGACTTGGTCTACTTGCATGCTGAATTTCAGCTCAATCCATTCAGGTGTTATTTAGTAACAAACATCCAAACATCTAAACATCCAAACATACAAACATCCAAATATCCAAACATTTCACAAACTTTCACATTTATAATTTAAGTGTGATGTGATGTGATTTAGTGTGATGTGATGTGATGTGAAGTGTGATGTGATGTGATTTAGTGTGAAGTGTGATGTGATGTGAAAAGTGTGATTCTGTGGTTACAGTTCAATGACCCGTTTCAGGAAGCTACAAGTTACAATTTTAACACCAATGGTGTTGTTGTTTTGGACAAATGTTGCTTCTGCAAAATAGATACTTACACTTAAACCTCCATGTTCGCTATGATAACAAAGAACTACTTATGATTAAATTGAACCCGACGACGACGCGTAAGATTCTCTGGAATAGTGATTGGATTGGCGCAAACAAATCATTAGCGAACGTCCCATTATCTCCGCACACTCCGCAGGGCCACGGTATATTAAGAAACGTTGGTTAATGGTAATCTGAACCTACAGGGTATGAAGGGTAGAGGTAAGGAGAATCATCGCTGTGTATCGAAAGTTGTCTGTTGCATTGAAATGTGCTAAATATGAAATGTGCGTGAATTACATACCTAGACCAGTACCTCTAGCACAACTGTGACACGCGACTCTTTGTCGCGCGACAAGTGCTACCTATCTCTTTCTTACTCAGTATAGTGTGACAGTGACAGGTGATGCTCTGTCGCGCGAGAAACGAAGTCGCGGCCAGTTATGCTAGACGTGCAGTAAAGTAAGAAAGGTCTTATTTACTGCTGCGTTAATGTGTTCCCCGAAAGTCTCGAAAATACCGGAACTTTTATTTTCACGTCCCGGTTCTTTGCTTGGCTCAAAATACCGGGAAATCCCGGTACTTTCGGTTCCGGTATTTCCCGGGAGCAAAACTTTCTGCCAAGTTCTAAAAAGTAAGCAAAAACGCCAATTTAGTGAGGTTTCTTCTCAGTAGGTACCTATTTGTGGCCAGGGAATAATAAGAATCCTAAAACAACCCTTTTACATCATCTGCTTCAACTCTCGTGCTTCTGGTAACAAATGTTACACGTTTTGGACAAGATATTTTTGCTCTTGGTAACTCTTGTAACCGAGCGTACAATACGTTGCAATCGTCTAGTTGTTAATGTTGTTATCGATCCATTTCAATATGCAATAATGCAACCTCTTATCATGCCGGGTATCTTATCACTCGATAGATGTTAAATATTGTGTTTGTGAATGTTCTATTGTTTTGCAAGTCGCCCGTGTCATCATTGTCATCAAACCAGCAAATATTTAGTCGCTGACCCACTCGTGGGTAGCGGCGCTAGCATGATCTTCGATACTTTGCTACGTAACACGTGAAGTTTACGAAGCAAAAATAGATACAAGAAATCAAAGTACATAGAATGATTAAATGGTGAGCACCTATGATCCAGAACACGACACGAACCTGTTTCATGTAGGTATATGTAACATTAAAATGTGGTGTAATTTACTCGATTTAAAAAACTAATAAAGAAACATCATGTGTCTTTCATATATTTTTATTTCCATTTTGTTCACAAATGTGTTATCTTTATCTTCCTTTCTCCTTTACATTTCTGTCACTTCTTATCGGTCCTCCGCCACCATGCTAGCGGTTGTGGGTCGCGACACAGCGGGGCAAGGACGCGGGTCGTCGCGACCCCTTCGCCACTTAACGTCTCAGCTATCGCCATCGATCGCTAATTCACGTGGGAATTATAAACTGGGCCGCGGATTTGAATACAAGGTGTTTCATTGAACGTAATACAACTCATGTTTTTTAAACTCCTCTCGCTGGTGCTAAAACCCTGTGCTAGGTCTCGTGTTGTTAAAGTCATCTTAATATCACTGTTTTAATTATTCATGTTATTTGGTCATATCGTGGTTACCTTACTTAGAGTTAAGAGAAAAACGTTTGAATCTAATTTTATAGTGAAAACTTACCTTTTTGCTTATCTAGGTCGATAATTTATGAATAAAATGCATGCATTCTGACACATTATTGAAGTTATTGTCATAACAAACAAACAGGTCACGTAAGCGTGACGTTATGAGGGGTGCCCACACCACGAGGTTGTAATTTCTTAATTCTATTAGCAAACTAGGAAAAGTTACTTCTGACGTATTTTAATAAATCAATTTGTGCATTTTGTTCTTGGTCGTTAACTGAGCCGGAATTGCTTATTTCGTATTACGTTCAATGAAACATCCTGTATATGTACTACTAGCTTCTCAGTTTTGACAGTTAACTGGAGCGGAGGCCTAAAAACTATGATAATTTAGTTAAATATTCAGTTAATACAGGAATGCGTGATTTATGAGACCACTATAAGATCAATTAGAATATATCATGGTAGGTAGAAGGAAAAAGTGTAGGTACTTCGCGTGCTACAAAGAAGTGACGGTGACCTACTTTGCAGGCCGTCAACTTCGGTTTCCGTCAATATTATTATCTGATAGCAATGGTGTAATTAGTTGTTCAAATACCACCAAATGAAATGGAAAATGTATGTTTTCCATCACTAAATTACACTTTTGGCGCCAAACGCCAAGCGAAAAACGTTACAACGATACTATCTCGATATACCTATTTCTGTGGATGCGCATAATGTTACTACTTACTTTTCATTACACTTGCTCGTAAAGGGTGTTATAACACGCGGGCTTATAGACCAGCTCCAGCCGATTACCTCCCGTGGGTTATAAAAATCTATAACTCCCACGGGAGGAAAAACTGTATGAAAATCTATAACTCCCGTGGGAGTTATGAGTTTAGTTTTAAAATATAGGACCTAACCGTACGTCATTTCAGACTAAGGAGGTTTCAAATCAGCCAAGGCTTATTTCACATGTTCAAAACTTGGCTACAAAACCAATTTTAGTGTATATAAAACTTATTTGGTATATTTTACTATTATTTCAGTAATTTTTGCAATTATTTTAATGCAATTAAATTAATTTACTTTAAAATTTTATTCTGAAAATCGATACAATCTGGCGGCATTGCCTGTCAAGTTTAAAAACTAAACGCAGTTCTTAGCATTATCTGTGGAAGACTACCTATATTGAAAAAGTTGACAGTTGAAGTTGTCTCTTAGCGGGTGCGTTTAGTTAATTTATGTTTTATTTTTTTTCCTCGCAAATGTGATGAAAAACATTGTGTGTATCACGGGCAGTAAGGGGATTACCAACTCGAGTCATTAAAAGCCCTCCCTCCCTCAAGAACCGGGACGACAAAATAAAAATCCCGGTACTTTCGGGACTTTCGGGAAACACATTAAAGGAGCATTTTAAATTTAATTTTGACGAACAAAAGATATAATTGGAAACGAACAAGCGCGTAGCTAAATTTTAACCAAACACGGGTAGCGGCCGTGGTCACGGAACCCCGTGCCGCGCAGGTAGACCAGGTAGTCATTCAGACATCGCTTTTCGATCGTCGAGGTCCTTGAAAGTCATTAACGCTTATAATTAATATGTTACATAGTGTGGTGTTTTTGGTAAACTGTGTGTGACTGCATAATGAACTCACAGCCCGCATACTAATTGCTAAGCACTATTATAAAATAAACCCAGAAAATTGTTTTGCCGGTGCACGAGATCAGGATAGCTTAATATTCGTACGGCCGACCAGTGATGAAATGCGTGAAGGGATAGTATTTCTTCTTAAACGAACTACTTAATACCAGTAGCGAACCGATTGAAAGGACTCATATTGTAGTTGAGGATGAGGATGATTTTAACGAAACTGAAAATAATCCAACAACCAAAAACCAAGAATTGCAATCAAAACTCGATAAAGTAGTTGGTTTCCAACGGGAAGTGTTATTACCTACCGAAGACTTGGGTAATAATGTTAGGATAGAAATGATACTTTTTGAAAATGGAGATCGTGGACGTCATTTGTCAAAAGCATTGGATCATCTCTCGTCAATCCACCAACAAGTGTCGAGCCTGAGAGAATATTTTCATCAGCGGGATTGCTGTGCAATAAAATTAGATGACGTTTAAGTGACCAAAGCGTTTTTAAGAAGCTATTATAGAGAGCAAAAATAATTAAAAAGTAAATAAATAATTATAGAACAAAATTTTAGGTTCAATAGTAACTTAAAAAACTTATTTTTTAAAGAATGATTTAATTGAAGATTGTTATTTGTAATAAACGTAGATTTTTTTTTATACTTACTGACGAATTAAGAATGATTATAATTTTTACATTAATACAGTTAATTATTTGTATGTGTTGATTATTTTAAGCAAGCGTAGGCAACAAACGAATGTGACTGATTATTGTTCTGTTAGCTGTTACTGTTATAAAAACAAATGTTTTAAGCGTTGTTGTTTATAATGCGTTTGGTTGGTTAAAAAATCTAATAATATTGAATCACAACAATATTAAAGTGCATCAACACTTCCTTATTGTTGGAATGCTTTTTGATTGTACCTAAGCAGATATTTACAAAGCCTGTTGATTTAATACTAAAACCATATTAAGACTGTTTTTTTATAGATTAAGTTTAGTTGTTTAAGTAAATTATTTACAATAGTAAAAGTAAATAACAGAATAGAATAGAATAGAATAATTTATTAAACAACGTATTATACAACAATGACATTTAAAGACTAAGATATACAATTAGAGAGTTGAACCTATATGCCTGAACTAGGATTCCCTGTATCTCAGGCAAAAAGGGACTATCAAACATTTGTATCTAATACTAAATATTTACATACTAAATATGCAGTTTAATACAATTCAAATCTTATTAACTAGTATCACGTTTAATCAATGTGACATGCCAGCATCTGCGTCAGCAGAACTGTAAACTGGGCCAAAATCGATGTTGCATTCTTCAAGTTTGTTTTAATTTCATTTAGAGGTTATAGGCGTACGATTGGCATTTGCCTAGTTTTCGAAATTGTGTAAGTAGGACATCTCGGTAGTAGGTCACTTAGGCGTCTTCATAGTAAACTTTGGACTCGGATACGGAGAAGTCATCGAGTGCAGAATTAAAACTATTGTCCATAGAATCCTGACCTATAAAAAAGGCTTATAATAATAAACGGCGGCGCTCTTAGACGCCTTCATAGTTTATGGAGTTAAAATATCTTTTCTCGGCCAGTTTTCTTGCTGGACATTCTGCATTACCTGTTTCGTGGTTACTTGGCTTCTTGAAGTGCAGACATGTTGCACATTTTGGTGGATCGGTCTTCTTAGAGCAGTCCTTTACTGCGTGCCCTACCTCACCGCAATGCCCGCAGGTGTCAGCCTCCGATCTGCACGACTTTGCCGCATGGCCATATTGCTGGCACTTAAAGCACCTCGTGACCAAGGTGAAATCCCTTACGGGACACGAGGACCAGTTGACAAAAACTCTATCGCTGGTAATTAAAGCCTTTCGTATAAGTGCGGGGACTTCTATCACGTAGTTGCAGGTCTCGGCGTCCCTCTTGCCCGATTTATGGCTAAGCTTGGTTGTGGTCAAAAAATTTTCAAGTGACATGTCCTGTAGTTTATCGGCTAAATTTTGATTATATATGCATTTGAAGACTTCCGTTTCTTGCATGGCGGAGGGTACTCCGATGACAACTATCCTCGGATTTCGTTTTTTCTGTTCATCGACGGTAAAGCCAGAGGTCACCAACTGCGCCGACTGCTTCAGTTTCTGAACGTCGTCCTTGGAGTCAGTGCTTATTACTACGCCACCGTTCCTGATTTTTCTCAGCCCTCTCACGTGAAGTTTCATCTCCTCGGGCTTAATAATTTGTTGGACAAGGGATTTCGTCTCCTCGCTCGTCTTTAACTTATCCGTAGGGTAGATCACTACCGTGCTAATTTTTGAGGGCTGAATGTAATTATTAGGATGGCCTTTAAGCGCGTCCGCAAAAGAAACCGCTCCCGTAGCAGGTCTGGAAGACTCCTCGATGCATTGCTTGAGCTCCTGGAGACGGACCGAGAGGTCAAATTTTTCTTGCAGGGCTTGGAGAGAATAGTAGTTCTGGATGGCCTTCTGCTTGATCGACTGGTATTCGATGACCATCTGCGACGTGCAATAGCCCACTTTACGGCTTAATCCACTAATGCGCATTTTTTACTCCGAGTTTAATTTACCCTCGGAAGCAATGGTGCATACTTCATTTAGTGCCTGTTCGATGTTCTTGATCCAGTTGTGCAGTTCTGCTGTACTGACAGGCTGCGGCGGGGCCTCGGGCTGCTGGACGGGCCCGGGGTCGCGCGGCGGCGGCCCGGGCCGCGTCGCGGGCGAGGGCTGCGGCGACGGGCGAGGGCTGCGGCGCGGGCGAGGGCGGAGGGCTGCGGCGCGTGAGCCCACTCCGATTAAACGGGCTGTTCTCCGGGTTGACCGACATTTCTCTTTGGGTTAAACAATTACAACTAAAACATTATACGAAACTAGATCACTCGGCTTATATTGAAAAATTGCCTCCGTTTGATGTACAAATCAAGGTCGCGATTTAGTAATGAATATTTATTTTTATTAACAAGCACGTCCGATCTCATTGACGTCTCGTCATAACAGACGAAAGAGGCAGATTTTAATAAAAAATATTGTGTCAAATACACTAATTAACAACATAAAGATTTAAATACTCTTTGTACCCTGTTAAATGTGATTATACTTAGTAACAAAACTGTGATTAAAATAGTACATTACAGAACTAGGGTGGTAATACAAAGAAAAGCTGAGATCGCAGATGTTTGCGGCCCGAGCTGCAAGCGAAAGACGTTAATATGCGATCGAGGGCTTTCTTTATTACCTCCCGTGTTATGTACATCATTTTATGTCTACACACGCAGCGTGTGGCATAAAAATTATACCAATAATAGTAGTTTAACCGCGATGTGTAGTCGTCTTATTAAAAAACATACTAATTCCAACGAAATCTCACCGGACTAAAGCATTGAGTATCGACCGACAAAGTTATAGAAGACTTGTCCCGAAAGTACCGAAAATCCCGGGAAATCCCGGTTCCATTATCGTCCAGTACCGAAAATCCCGGTTCTCCGGAATGGTACCGGTACTGCATACCCTAGTTCTGATATAGTACATTACTGCAGAGGCCGGGGAATAAGGGGCTGCCGGCCGAGTACATATAGCTGGCCGAGCAAAGCGAGGCCAGATAGTTACGAGGCCGGCAAGCCCATTTCCCGCCGAGGTATGTATAGTGCTTTTCTCAAATATGCAATGAAATAAATAGGTAAACTTACTAATATCCTTACTTACCCTAAATCTTATTTTAATCAGAAACGAAACATCAGAAAGTGATTTCATCTAAATATTCGCGGTAAAAATGTGAACTGAAACAGCTTTTGCTATGGTTTCCGAACGTAAGATGACATTTGCATTGTCTATGGATATAATATGTCACTTTCTGACAGAAAGTTTCTGTTTTGTAAAATATTATTTAGGTTATTAGTAAGTTTTATTTATTTCATTGCATATTTGAGAAAAGCACTATACATACCTCGGCGGGAAATGACGTTGCCAGCCTCGCAACTATCTGACCTCGCTTCGCTCGGCCAGCTATATGTACTCGGCCGGCATTTCCTTACTTCCCGGCCTCTGCAGTAATGTACTATTATGCCACACCTAGCCATAAAGTGGCTTTTACCGCAGACATAAAATTATGTACACAACACGGGAGGTAATAAAGCAAACCCTCGATCGTATATTTACGTCCCTCGCTTGCAGCTCGGGCCGCAAACATCTGCGATCTCGGCCTTTCTTTGTTTTACCACCCTAGTTGTGTAATGTACTATTATACTGGTCTGCGAACTTCAAATTTCATATCATTTATTTGTCCGACATAGATATATGCATGCAGTGCAAAAAGAAGTAGGTAGGAGCCGATTCCAGTAGTTGTCATCTTGAATGTTAAGTTTAAGTCGTTACTCATTAGCAATAGCATTAGGGGTGACGGCAGGAAGTCAACTATTAGGCATTAGCGTGTCAAACACTAGGACGTTTACCTTATACGGACCACACAACACCAGCTTTATAGCTTGGCCGCCTCCGTCTGTCGCCGTTCGTGTTGGCGGTAACTTGTGTAAGTAGTTACGGCTGCACATAACAAAAAGCACACAGGTGAGTGTCACCAACGAAGTTGCCAAGCTATAGCTTTTACATAATCTGTAACAGAGGAAAGGCGACAGGATCGGCCTGTCACGTCAGATGACAGTCGCGGTGCTTGACCCCGCGACTAGGGGAAGCGAGTGATTAGCCCAGAGTCATCCTCATGCCGCTCCGGCTAGTCGCTACGGAATGCTAATCACTATGTCTTGTGTATCATCATATGTGAGTGCATTCAGATTTACTGTCATTAGTGGTAATGGTAACTACTGAGTTTAAATTAAAGACCATTCATGTGATTGCTCGCTTCTTAGGGGTAATTTGGATATTAACCATGGGCTTAGATTTAGCATGTCGGCATTATCTGGATGGAATGACTGGTATCAGACCCCAACTCCTGACCTCCACAACCTATGTAATTTTTTTTTGAAGACTGACTAACTCGCAACTTTTATTGGGCATAGCAATCGTACGACCGGGTCGGCCGTGGCGTTCCCTGGGGTCGAACCAGGTCGCTAGCCGGCCCACCCTGAGTGGATCGGACTGGGTGGAACCGGGGGTGCCTGGGATCGAACCAGGTCGCTTGTCCCAATCCACTGTCCACCTCGATAGGGTCGGACTAGGTGGGTGCCTGAACGCCTGGGGTCGAACGAGGACGTTTGACCAGGGCCACCTTGACTTTGCGCTGATTGCTCAGAGTGAGCAGCGGACCAGCGGGAAGGATGAAGCGGTCCTTCTGTCCTTATGTGAACGTGTGTATCGAACGAATGTAATTTATTTTTCATCACACTTGCTCGAAAATGGTGCATTACAAGTAGGTTTTGCGGGCCGTAAATGAGCTATTACGCCCTAGGGCGTAATGGTTTTCTTTTTAAATTTGAAACGCTGGTTCTGTTTTACTCTTATTTGTCATGTTCAAAGGAAACGTCAACTTACTTTTTTAACTTTTATCACTGAAATATTTATTTAAAGAGAACTGGTATTGCAAATACATGTAAACACATATTTCTGTAACATTAATTAAATGTTTCAATAGTGTATTTCAGTATTTTGCAATTATAAAATCAACCGTTTTTGGTCTGTACCGCTATGGTTTCCGAACGTTGCGCATTGTCTATGGATATGTCACTAATGTCACTGTCAGTTTTACAATTTTATTTAGGTTAAGTAAGGTTAATTTTAATTAGATTTCCTCACAAGTGTGATGAAAAACATTGTGTGTGCCACGGGCGGTAAAGGAATTACAAACTCGTGTTATTAAAGCCCTCGGCTTCGCCTCGGCCTTGTAACAAACACTCGTTTGTAATTCCTTACCTACCGCCCTTGATACACAATGTACTATTTCATCACACTTGCTCGAAAATGGTGTCATTACAGGTAGGTTCTGCGGACCGTAAATGGCCTATAGGGCGTAATGGTTTTCTTTTTAAATTTGAAACGCTGGATCCGTTTTACTCTTATTTGTCATGTTCAAAGGAAACGCCAACTAACTTTTTTAACTTTTATCACTGAAATATTTATTTAAAGCTAACTGTAATTGCAAATACATATAAACACATATTTCTGTTACATTAATTTAATGTTTAAATAGTGTATTTCAGTATTTTTAATTACAAACTCGTGTTATTAAAGCCCTCGGCTTCGCCTCGGCCTTGTAACAAACACTCGTTTGTAATTCCTTACTTACCGCCCTTGATACACAATGTACGAGTGCATTACTTACCTTTAGACGCAGGTTGTCTCTACAGGCCCGGATCTAGGAGTGGGGGGGTCAAACCGGGGCAGCCACCCTGAGCGCCAGTTTCAGCAGATGCCAAATTCATATACACTCAAGAAAAAGTTTTGTATTTATTTATTGCAGTCATTTACACTTCAAATTACTTATGTCTAATGTAAGCTTATTACTAGGTACATAAACTCTGATAGGGCCAGGGCTCGGATACCGGTATTTGCCCCATACAAAAATACCGGTATTCTTTCCGTTCTTTGGTTTATTATTTCATTTTTTAAGCGGACAATCTAAAAATACGAAATCATGACTTAAATACATTATTGAGCTCTACATAAAAAGCATAAAATTATTCAAAATATTGGGCTATTTCGGGGTTTTTGCAAAATACCGGTTACGAGCCCTGGATAGGGCATAACAATCTTAACACGTTACGGTCAAGATATTCATTTATAAGTTAAATTATAGATTGTGATTTATAAGTTACACTATTGAAGTATCATTCAATATACCATTACAATACTCGGTACTTATCTCATGTCTCAAGTGACAATCGAACGTGTATGACAACCATTCTCTCTGCCGTAGGTGACATGTCGAAAATCTCAAATTGCGTAGTAATTCGAGTCCGGATCGCAAGTGAAAGTCGCCGGAATTAACCCCCTTCGCGCCACTTGTTCCGGGTTGTGTCACCGATTACAAAAACTAAGGAAATAAGTAAACGGTTTCAAAGTTCCTAAAGGTCTCTGCCCACTACACCGTATAACTTGACCGTATTATCCCGTATATAATAAATTATTTCTTTCTTCTTTCTTTCTTTCTTTCTATTATGAAAGTTACAGGCAAATAATAGTACTGTTGCGCCGGTGGTATAGGTCAAAACTTTAAACGTGATTTTCCGTGCTTTAGAAGCGTTTTCAGCAGGCTGAAAAGTGATTTCAGGCCGTTTCAGAGGTGGCTCTTTCACATACTAGAAGATTGTAAATTCACCCTAGTTGCCGTTGTTTTCAGGCGCCTGAAACATGTTTTCAGTCCGTTTCAGGGCACCCTCTATCAGATGGCGCAATAACCTGAAAACCCGTTTTCAGGCGTTTTCAGGACCCCTTATGGGCCTTTGAAGTACACTTCAGTATATGGCGAAATTTCACGAAGGAGTGAAAGAGATAGCACTATTAGAGAGAGACAGCTATATTGAGAAGGTTCGAGAAGTGTGTGAAAGAGACAGAACTAGAAAGGGATAGCAATAGTCGGGAATGTTCCAGCCGAATCGAACATCGAACAATCTAGATTGCCTAGAACACTCGCGATGCGTCATTGACCGAGGGGTCACCGACCGCCCTTGGACTTTGGACCGAACATTCGCGATGGGATTTCTCTGGAACATTGTGGAGCAAGGGCCTCCGGATATATAAGCCGCGCGCCCACGACCCCACAGTCAGTTTTTGAACTAACGGCGATACAGTGCGAGTCTCGAAGCGAACAGTCAGCGAAAAGTTAATAAGTGCGTTATAGTGCAGTGATTTAGTACAGTGATTTATTAAGTAAGTAAGCCTTGTTAATTAGTAATTTTGTAATAAAGTTTGCATTTTTAATTAGTGGTTAATTAGTGTATTTTCTATCACGTTACCTACCCCACGGACGTAACATTTGGTGTCAGAAGTGAAGATAGAAAATGCCGTTTACACCACGTGAGAACGAGCCGAAGGGAGTGCAGACGCGGAGCCAAGCTGCAGCAGGTGAGGACCCTGCGCCGGACGCTGGCTCATCAGAGTCACCGGCCCCATGTAAGCAAGAGATGAACGTCAATGCCATCTTAGTTCTCTTAAAAGAGCAAGCTCGTCAACAACAAGAACAGGCCCGGAAAATCGAAGAGGGGCTTCGTGAACAAAAAGAGCAAGCTCGTCAACAGCAAGAACAAGCCCGACAAATCCAGAAGGAACTACATGGACAGTCCCAGAAGCAAGAAGAACAATCGAGAATGCTTCGGGACGTGCACGAGACCGCGGCAGAATGGAAACGTGAAATGTGTGAGGTCCATGAGAAACTGGCGGACATGGACATTAAATTTGACACTCGACTTCATGACGTTAAGGCGAATGTCGAGACTGTTAAAGAGGAAGTCAACACCTACAAAAACCGCCTCCAGAAGCTCGAAATAAAAGTGGCCAGCGGTACGAGTACCTGTGCAGCCGAGGTACCTGTGTCGGGAGGAGGACGATTCAAGGTACCTCCCTTCGATGGTACATCGTCCTGGACAGCTTATAAGCTACAGTTCGAGTCCGTTTCCCAAGCTAACGGCTGGAGCAAGGAGCAGGCCAGGACAGCCCTAACCCTAGCGCTACGTGACGAGGCGCTCACCATACTGGAAGCCCTAGGAGAAGAGAGAAGTTACGACCGGCTTCTAGAGGCGTTGGAGGCCCGTTACGGTGACAAGCACCTGGAGCACGTCTACCGTGCTCAGTTGAAGGACAGGGCGCAGGGGCGCAATGAAACGTTGCAGCAGTGGGCCCTAGAAATTGAGAAGTTGGTCAGAAAGGCGTACCAACGTACATCCGCCTCCTTTGTGGACACCACGCTGGTGCAGGCCTTCGTTGACGGAATACGCGATTTGGAGGTACGGGCTGCAGTGCGACTGGGGCACCATGGGTCCCTGAAGGATGCAGTGGCTCACGCCCTAGAGGTAGAAGCTGTGCGTCAGGACCCGTCAAGGCCTTATAGGGTACGTGAAGTGTCTGTTAGGGAGCCGACTGCTCCCCGTCGTGAGTTTGGGCCACGATGTTACCATTGTGGAGAACGTGGCCACATACAGACTAGTTGCCCGAAAAGGAGCAGGAGAGAACGGGATCTCACTCCAGTGGCAAGGGCACCGGGCGCTGTGGCATCCGGGCCGCAGCAGGGAAACGAGTAAAAGCCAGGACTAAGGGACGAGTGCTGGCTGGTGGTCGAAATGTCCCAGTTATGATCTCACAGGCTAATGACGGGAATAGTCTGGTCGTCAAAGGAGAAATTGGTGGAGTACCATTACACCTTACCATCGACACCGGAGCTTCTCGGACGGTGATCAGTTCTCGGCTTCTGAAGCACCAGACTGGAGATCATCTAGTCCGACCTACGCATCTCCAGCTGCAAACCGCTACCGGCCAGTACATTCCCATACAGGGGGAGCGAGAGGTGGCTTTAAAAATTGGTGATAAGAGCTACTGGCATAAAGTGATCGTCGCTAACATCATCGACGACTGCATCATTGGGCTGGATTTTATGAGAGCCCATGGCTGTAAAATTGACTTGAAGGTTGGAGTACTGAAATTTGGGCCTGATGAGGTGCCTATGGAGGGTGGAGTAAATGGGAATGTTTACTGTACTCGAAGAACTATCCTCCAACCAAGGGCACAGGTTCTTGTTCCAGTGCGATTGCCGTACAGCACAAGACAAGGATGTCATCGTTGTGTTGTTGTGGAAAACGTCAAAGATGGTAAACCATGGATGACAGCCCGCACGGTGGTAACAACATCGTCTACAGCTTTCGTGAGAGTTCTTAATTTAAGTGACACCGAGTGCGTCCTTAGTAAAGGAGCTCTGGTTGGATTATGTGAGGAAATATCTTGGATACGAAGCTGTCAAGGTTCTGCGGAGAGCGAGAAACCTGGGTGTTCTGTGCCTCCAATGGACATTGAAAGGTTATTGGATGGCTCCAGAAACGATCTCACCAGGGAAGAGCTCTTTAAAGCACGTAAATTGTTGTTGCGATACAGCAATGTCTTCTCTGCGCACGACAGTGACATCGGAAGAACTGGAGTCGTACAGCATGAGATCGACACTGGTGAAGTCATGCCTATACGACAGCGACCCCGGCGAGTTCCAGTAGCTCGGGAGAAGGAAGTAGAAGACATGATCGAGGAAATGAAAAAGGGTGGCGTTATCGAACCTTCAACAAGCCCGTGGTGTTCCCCCGTAGTTTTAGTGAAGAAGAAGGACGGGACCATGAGGTTCTGCGTCGACTACCGCCGATTGAATGATGCCACTAAGAAAGACAGCTATCCATTGCCTCGAATCGACGACACCCTAGACACTTTGAATGGAATGAAATGGTTTTCTACGTTGGACTTAAAAAGTGGCTATTGGCAAGTTGAAATCAAGGATAAAGATAAGGAGAAAACGGCTTTCTCAACCGGAAAGGGGCTCTGGCAGTTTAATGTTATGCCGTTTGGATTATGCAATGCACCAGCGACATTTGAGAGATTGATGGAACAAATACTGGCTGGATTGCTGGGAGATACTTGTTTGGTCTATTTGGATGACATTATCATCGTTGGTAGAGACTTCGATGATCACCTCAGCAAATTGGAGCAAGTATTGTCTAAGTTACGAGAGGCAAACCTTAAACTGAGTCCAAAGAAATGTTCACTTTTCAAACGAAAAGTCAATTACTTGGGACATGTGATTTCGAAGGATGGTATCCAGACAGATCCTGAGAAGATAAGTGCCGTGAAGGATTGGCCGATACCGAGGGACAAAACTGCAGTACGTGCATTCTTAGGACTTTGCTCATACTACAGGCGGTTTGTGAAGAGCTTCTCGGATATAGCAAAGCCATTGCACGAGCTGACGGAAGAAAAGCGACAGTTTGATTGGACCGATCGGTGTACGGCGAGTTTCAACGACCTCAAGCAAAGACTCTGCGAAACACCAATACTGGGGTATCCAGATCCAGCAGTAGATTTTATTGTTGACACGGACGCCAGTAATACTGGTATTGGAGGAGTCTTGTCACAGAAGAAGGGAGACAACGAAGTTGTAATCGCCTACTTTAGCAAGTCGTTGTCAAAGCCAGAACGAAATTACTGCGTCACTCGAAGGGAACTGCTGGCAGTTGTCAAGACGTTACAGCATTTCAGTAAATACCTGCTTGGGCGGAAGTTCCGTATCAGGACTGATCATGCTGCTCTGAAGTGGTTGTTGGAGTTTAAAAATCCCGAGGGCCAGGTGGCACGCTGGATTGAACAACTTCAGGAGTATGATTTCGTCATCGAACACCGTAGTGGGAAATCACATGGAAACGCAGACGCCCTTTCCCGAAGACCTTGTCCGGACGACTGTAAGCATTGTCTTAGACAAGAGGGCAAGGAGTGTTTGAGGATGCTGAGAACTGACACAGTCAGTGAAGAGTGGAGTGATGAAGTCATGCAACTAGCTCAGCAAGAGGATCCTGACGTGAAGCCCATTTTTGACTGGATTAATGAGGGTGTACCCAAACCAAGGTGGTGTGAAGTAGCTCCGATGAGTACGGTAACGAAAAGCTACTGGGCACAATGGGACAGCTTGGTTATGCATAATGGCGTACTATGCAGGAAATGGGAATCGGCGAATGGGAAGGATGCTGATCTACAAGTGGTCGTTCCAAGGAAAAGAGTGAAAGATGTCTTGGAAAGTTTCCACGACGGTTCTTCTGGTGGACACCTTGGAATGAAAAGGACCTTAATGAAAATCCGACAACGGTTTTATTGGATTCACTGCCGTGAAGATGTCGAAAACTGGTGCAAGAAGTGCGTTAATTGTTCAGCAGTTAAAGGACCGCACACCCGTAGTAGAGGAGCGCTCAAACTGTACAATGTTGGAGCACCTTGGGAAAGAATTGCGCTAGACGTCGCAGGCCCGTTCCCGACATCTGACTCTGGAAACAAGTACATTCTTGTCGTGATGGATTACTTCACCAAATGGCCTGAAGCGTTTGCCATCCCTAACCAGGAAGCAGTCACCATAGCGGACAAGTTGGTGAATGAAGTTTGCTGTCGATTTGGAGTACCCCTGGAAATTCACAGTGATCAAGGCAGGAACTTTGAATCTGCGGTCTTTCAAGAGACTTGTCGAATCATGGGGATGCATAAGACGAGGACTACGGCATATCACCCACAATCGGATGGAATGGTGGAGAGATTCAATCAGACTCTAGAGAGACATCTGGCCAAGGTTGTTGAGAATCACCAAAAGGATTGGGATCGGCATATTCCTCTCTTTTTGATGTCATATAGGTCAGCAACCCATGAAAGTACGGCGGTTACTCCAGCGTATGCTAATTTCGGAAGAGAGCTTCGTTTACCAGCAGATCTTCTAACTGGACGTCCTCCTGATACTCCGAGGTCCATCACCGAGTATGTGAGTGATTTAAGGGATCGGATTGATGACGTTCACAGTCTTGTTCGTGAACACGGGCTTCAAGCTAGCACGAGAATGAAGACCCGATACGACAGGAAGGCTAACCAAATTGGGTTCGAGGAAGGATCGTGGGTGTGGCTACATAACCCGATGCGAAAGAAAGGAAAATCCCCAAAACTGTCCCCAAACTGGGAAGGGCCATATAGGGTAGTCACAAAGATCAACGACGTCACGTATCGGATACAGCGAAACCCTCGTAGTCCATCGAAGATTGTTCACGTTGACCGACTGGCGAGGTACCACGGAAATAATGATGCTCGGGACGAGCATGTCTTAGGAGGGGGTAGTGTTGCGCCGGTGGTATAGGTCAAAACTTTAAACGTGATTTTCCGTGCTTTAGAAGCGTTTTCAGCAGGCTGAAAAGTGATTTCAGGCCGTTTCAGAGGTGGCTCTTTCACATACTAGAAGATTGTAAATTCACCCTAGTTGCCGTTGTTTTCAGGCGCCTGAAACATGTTTTCAGTCCGTTTCAGGGCACCCTCTATCAGATGGCGCAATAACCTGAAAACCCGTTTTCAGGCGTTTTCAGGACCCCTTATGGGCCTTTGAAGTACACTTCAGTATATGGCGAAATTTCACGAAGGAGTGAAAGAGATAGCACTATTAGAGAGAGACAGCTATATTGAGAAGGTTCGAGAAGTGTGTGAAAGAGACAGAACTAGAAAGGGATAGCAATAGTCGGGAATGTTCCAGCCGAATCGAACATCGAACAATCTAGATTGCCTAGAACACTCGCGATGCGTCATTGACCGAGGGGTCACCGACCGCCCTTGGACTTTGGACCGAACATTCGCGATGGGATTTCTCTGGAACATTGTGGAGCAAGGGCCTCCGGATATATAAGCCGCGCGCCCACGACCCCACAGTCAGTTTTTGAACTAACGGCGATACAGTGCGAGTCTCGAAGCGAACAGTCAGCGAAAAGTTAATAAGTGCGTTATAGTGCAGTGATTTAGTACAGTGATTTATTAAGTAAGTAAGCCTTGTTAATTAGTAATTTTGTAATAAAGTTTGCATTTTTAATTAGTGGTTAATTAGTGTATTTTCTATCACGTTACCTACCCCACGGACGTAACAGTACATTACATACCGAGGTCAGTAAAGTAAGAAATGTCGGCTTCGCCTCCGCCGACAATTACATGTGATCTGAGGCTTTTTTCTGGTTAAGGTTTGTATACTATTTTTCCGTTCGACGGAGCCAGAAAGCGGCATCTTTGTTTAGCGCAGCGGCCGGCGAGGTGACGTTTTCCGTCCGGAGGGTAGAAAATAATACTATTTGTATTAATAACCACATTTTTACTAAAAAAAACCCGACCACGGTGCACTTTGAAACTGCATAAAATCCACCATTTTGTTTATTTTAACGAACTTCATACCCAGTGACACTCGCATCATCAAGACGAATCTAATGATGTATCATTTATCAAAATCGGATGTGTCGTTGAGTAGTTACGAGCGGACACAGGAACGGACATATACATACATACATACAGGTCAAACACATAACCCTCCTTTGGGCTTCGCCGCAGTCGGGTAAAAAGTATGAGACTATGCCCGAGCTAAAAAGAAGGGACCTTCTTTGCTCGCAGTCAACTTCAGTCGCCGTCAACATTATTATCAGATTTGAAAATAATAATAATAATAGTATAATTTGTTCAAATACCAACAAATAAAATGCAAAATTTATGTTTTCCATCACTAAATTACACTCTTGACGTTAAACGTCTACCGCAAAATCGTACACGCTTGGTTTCCATACAAACCGACTAACTATTTCGTTTTATCTCGATATATTTCTGTGGTTTCGAATGTCAAACATAACAATATTATTAGGGACTAGCATTTACCGGCGGCTTCGCCCGCGTTATTCCCGATATTGTCCCAAAGGAACTCTTTACCGGGATATAATGTATCCTATGTTTCAATCCAGGTCTTGGTCTACTTGCGTGCCAAATTTCAGCTTGATCCATCCAGTTGTTACCCCGTTATAAGGTAACAAACATTCAAACATCCAAATATCCAAACATCCAAACATCTTCACAAACTTTCGCATTTATAATATTAGTGGGATGTAACGATACATATTTTTTCCGATACGATACCGATTATTGTAGTAAATAATCGGCGATACCGATACCGATATCTTAGCTAAATAATTAAGTATGAACTTCAGTTATTAGTATGTCCTTATTATACCTAAAACTCGGCTATATTTAACAGAGAGTCAACCTTGAAAGTGTAATGTAAAAATAAATAAATTGTCAACTCAATTTTTTTTTGTTTATTATGAACCAAAGATATAATTAACATAGTAATTATCATTGCACAAGGTAATAGACCAATACATAAATTAAGTCAGTAATTGAAACTACTTTATGCAGCTTTTTTCATACAGCAAATTATTTTCGCGCTCTTCAAATATCGGTTGTACATAATCGGCAATACCGATATATCGGTATCGATATCGTTCGTTACATCTCTAAATATTATATTATAGCAAAAATAAACCCGCAGATGTTGCGGAAAGTATTACGCAATAACAACAGAGGTTTTATTATAGCGTCAGCCATTACACAGAAATGCAACCTGATACTAAGTACTTGAGTAGGCAGCGATGGGCCGTGCGTTTGACTTTATTTGACGCCTACATTGTTAGGTTTCAGTTACGATGTAATACAAGACTTCATATTTATCTTATCGATCCAATCTGGGCTATTACGAAGAGAGAAGTTGATTTAAACTTAAGACAGTTAATCATATGTAGTTAAAGGTAAGTAATAAAATTAAAAAATGTCGAGCATTTGTCGCTCTGGTCTAAAATTACAATGTTCACATCACATGACTGTTAATAATCGAAAATAAACATTTGCAATCTAGTTAAGTTGATATATTTTAACTTAACTACTACTATTATTGTGTACTTAAGAAATAAAAGGTAAGACATGCTTTGCTGTACCCTAACAGGGTCCATGATGTTCTAAATACCTATAAGTTTAACATCTGTAATAGGTAGGTACCATGGTTGAAGTAAATAAAAAATAAAGATTTGTTTTTTTTCTAGTTTTAATTTAGTTTTACATTTTAGTTTAATTTCCTTATTTCTTTCTCAATTTATAAAGCACTATTACTACTATAATTAAATAAATAAATAAATTATTTCTCATTTAATAAAGATTTTATCTCGCGAACAAGAATGTTCTAGGTAAAAGATTCGAAACTCTGGAACTTGTGTCAAATTGAACGATACCTTACCTATACGCATTCATTATACTTAAAATATATATTTTTTCATCACACTTGTGATCATCACGCGCGAAAATTGTGTTTTACACCCTACGGAATGGTTTTACATTTCTAACTTTTATCACTGAAATATTTAAAAAGTGAACTGTTATTGCATATACATGTAAACACATATTTCGGTAACATTAATTAAACGTTTAAATAGTGTATTGCATCTTGTGGCCTGACCCACACCGCTGCTAAGGGTTCGATACAGACGGACTGCAACCCAACTGCAACTCCCTACGATTTGTATGGGAACTGCATCACAACTGCACGCCGACTGCGCAGTTGTGATGCAGTTCCCATACAAATCGTAGGGAGTTGCAGTTGGGTTGCAGTCCGTCTGTATCGGCCCTAAGTGACTTTGTATTTCTTTAATGACACGTTTGGCTTAGTGGGAGTAACACCGCTTAAGCTAGAGGTCCCGGGTTCAAATCCTGGTAAGGGCAAATATTTCTGTGATGAGCACGAGTATTTGTTTCTGAGTCATGGACGTTTTCTATCTATTTATGTATGTATTTATCTATATAAGTATGTATATCGTCGTCTAGTACCCATTGTACACGCATTGCTTTATTTGGGACTGGGTTGATTTGTGTAAGATTGTCCCCTAATATTTATTCATTTACTAGCATTTTCCTGCGGCTTCGCCCGCGTTGTTCCCGTTATTGTCCCAAAGGAACTCTTTACCGAGATATAAAGTATCCTATGTTTCAATCCAGGACTTGGTCGACTTACATGCCAAATTTCAGCTTGATCCATCCAGTTGTTATCCCGTTATTAGGTGACAAACATCCAAACATCTTCACTAACTTTCACATTTATAATATTAGTGGAATGGGATGGGATTATTTTATTTGGTAGCAAAATTCTCTGCCCCATGTCAATAAAGCGAATTCATATATTTTAGAATTTTTAGATAAACAGCAGAAAATCTGCGACAAGTTTGCTGGCTGAACATTCTAGAATTTCTATATAAGGTTAATCTAGGTAGTACACCCAGTCCACACTCCCTACGTACGAAAGACAGTATGTTAGCAGGAACATGTGGTCGGTTACGTCGTTCTGTGCCTGCGGGCGTGACGCTCGAGCGACCCGTACAAGGTGAGCCGGTGAACTTGACATTTGTGCACGAGACACCTCAGCTGCCCCATATCAAAACCCAGTAAGTGCTCCAGATCAAATTTTAAAAAGAGCGTACAAGCATTTTTATGTTTATGTTTTTACGCCCTTTTTAAAATTTGATACTAGGTCCTTAGCTACTTACTGCGTCTCAAGTTAGTGGAAACCAGGGCTCGTATGCCGGTATTGTCTCCATACAAAAATACCGGTAGTTTTACCGTTCTTTTCGTTCTTTCGTTTTTCATATTTCATTTTTAGGGTTCCGTAGCCAAAATGGCAAAAACGGAACCCTTATAGTTTCGTCATGTCCGTCCGTCTGTCTGTCTGTTTGTCTGTCTGTCTGTCTGTCTGTATGTCACAGGCATTTTACTCAGAAACTAATGATGGATATTGATGAAATTTGGAATATAGGTGTCTTTTATGAGCCGCTATTTAGTTTGGTATATAAATAATTAAAATAAATATTTTTAGGGGGGGCACTCCATACCTGTTAAAGACAGTAAAAAAAAATTTTTTCAGCAAATATCAACGTGTGGTACATAGTTCGACAGCTCTTTAAAAAACACTATAAGGTTTCTAAGTTATGTTTTTGATTAAGTGAATGTATTTGGAAATAATCGCTCCGAAAGTTGTGTAAATTGTGTCCCCCCCTCTATTTTCTAAGCCGTGCGTCCGAAAAATATGAAAAAAATCACGAAGGTAACGCTTAATTAATACTTTCAACGAAAATTATTTTCATCAAAATCGAATTAACCGTTTTTGTGTTATTGCCGATAAACTGCGCTTCTCAACAAAAGGATGTAATTGCTATGAAGATACGCTCTTTTGTTTTTGTACTTTTTTTACATCGTATTTTTTACCTTATATTTACGGCTATGGAACCCTACACTGAGCATGGTCCGACATGCTCTTGGCCAGTTATTTAATCGGACAATCTAATAATACGAAATCATTAGTTAAATACATGATTGAGCCCTATACAGTGTGTTACCGGTATGCGGGCTTTTATTAAAACTGATAATAATATGCTTAATTGGCAATCGTTTGCAAGTATTAGCAAATCATAATTATGCGAATTAACTGCACAATTCAATTTCCTAAATCCGCACTTTAAATGTAGTAGGTGTACTACGTAATTATCGTTATTCATATCGCTGATGCACTTGGTACAAGGCATGTCGTGGTACGGAGGTGAAAAGTTGAGAAAAAAAATCCCACAATTAATGCCGTCCTTATCATTACGTTTATGTATGGAGTTTTTTACACAGCTTAAAGAGTTTTTTCTAAAATTTGACATGACAATTACAAAAGTATTGACATTGGCTTGTCAAATTACAAAACAAACATTTATTTGCAAAACTGATATTTTTTTGCGTTAAAATGGCTAAAGACACATGTGAATTATCTGACATGATTTGTGCGACACGTGGAAATGTTCCTCAAGCGTTGAGACTTTATCCAGAGTGGTTTCGAAATCAGCGGCATCCACATAATCTTCGTTTGATAACAATGGCTGTCCAGCGAGGTCCAGAGAATGCATGGTCCTATCTGGTTAGTCTGAAAGGGCTATTAACCGGAATTGTGCACGTACAACTTGAAGAAAGGATTCTCGATCACTTCAAACAGGTCCAAATGTCTAGTAATCGTATTGCTTTTTAAGTTTTATTTTATTAGTGTTGTTTTTCCGTAGTTTTCTTAAGTGTAGCAATCCTGGTATCTCTAATTGTTGAAATAGGTAGATGCAGGCATTTATCTTGATGTCTTCGTTATAAACAAAGAATGAAGGGCTGGCATTTACATCTAATTGTCAATTTAGTACTTTGCTGTACATTGCTTGCAATTAAAATTTTGTTAGAAAATTTATGAAATCGGAATTTTAGTCGATGAATTAAATGAAGGTCATGGTTAGGTTAAGAAACAACGTTACTTTACCCTACTTTAAAAAAAGCCTGCTTGCTGGTAACGCACTGTATAAAAAGCATAAAATAATTCAAAATATTGGGATATTTCGGGGTTTTTGCAAAATACCGGATCCGAGCCCTGGTGGAAACAGTGTTAGGAGTGACCCACTCCGCGATTTCGCCGCGTGGTCTTGAAGTCACGGTGGCCTTAGCCAGCGACCAGAAAGAGTACCTACACGTTATGCGATAGAGAGAGAGGGTCGGATGCGATGCGTTCCGTCCGGTGGTCGGATCCGAACGACAGTTTTGCTAGAGAGACTTCTGTACGTCGAACTGTTACTTGTTCTGTGATAATGTGTAGCCATACAGTAATAGTACATTACACAACTAGGGCGGTAATACAAAGAAAGGCCGAGATCGCAGAAGTTTGCGGCCCGAGCTGCAAGCGAGACGTAAATATGCGATCGAGGCCTTTCTTTATTACCTCCCGTGTTGTGTACATCATTTTATGTCTACACTTGGCCAGAAAGCGGCTTTTTCCGTACGTGCAGCGTGCGGAAAAAGCCACTATATGGCCAGGTGTGGCATACAAGTAGTAAACGCGACGGGAAAAAAAGAGGCACCAGAAAAGGAGCAACCACTAGCAAAAACACACATCCCGTCAGTAGTGTATAAACTAACGATTTACAGATTTTTATAACTGTTTTTAATGTTTCCCAGTTTATAATGTACGATTAGCGTTCTTCTTTGAGGTATCCCGTATATTCCCGTTAAAAAGACATCAACGAGCTCTCTCACTCTATGAAATGGGGATGTTGACTAATGTTGAATTTTAAACATAATATAGTCACATGGATTGGAAAATACTATATTATCATAACACAGAAGAAATAAACAAAAAATATAAAGTTATGAGACCACAAAATTTTAAAGAAATCGATATTTTTTGTCGTCTTAAAGAAAAATTTAAGTCAATATCGGAATTCTTAAATAACACGGAAAAAATAAATGTACGACTACTATGTGGTTAAACGCAGTTTTTCGTGCTCAAAATGGCGAAATGCTATTTTTTCATACAGACTTAGTTCAGCGAGGACAAGAGATGACGTCACAGGGTGCGTCCGTTTTGTATGGGCCGTTTTCAACGCTCGGTGCGGTCGGCTACTTTTGATTGCAATTTGTGGCTGTTATAGTAATCCAAGTGTAGTAGTTATAGGTATATATTTGTTCCTCATAAATAGTAGAATCCATTTACATCAGAAACAAAATTTAGGACACAAGGCCTATTCCGCATGTGCTTGCATATATGCGAATCTGGCATTATGCGAATCTGACATTATGCGAATCTGGCACAAAGCGTCAGAAGGACTTTGAAGGTAGCAGACGTTTACTCATCTGACATCTTGGATTTACTCGGGGGGAGATATGTGGGTCGTTTTCAAAAAAGATGTCTGTAGTTAAGGGTGAATTGAAAAAAAAACTTGTTCCTTTGTGTAACGAAAGTTAAACTCAAATTGTATAGTAATAAAACAACTTAAACGGATTAAATCGCGTATATTACTACATTTTCCACCCGCGTTTTGTCTACCCGCGTTTTGTCTACCCGCGACCACGAACGCTGAAAAGGGTTACGAAACGTCGGGACTTAAAATGTAGTAATATACGCGATTTAATCCGTTTAAGTTGTTTTATTACTATTAGTGATAATCGCGGAAACCGAAGTCAAATTGTATAGTCACTTACATTACACAAAGGCCCAAGACTAACCTTTTGTTTACCACTGTTTTTGTAAGTTTGCACCAAAGACCTTAAAATAAATAGCCGGATGGAGCCTTGCTAACAAAGAACTGAAGCATGTCTAATAAGCCGGTTACCTATGTGTGCGTGCTGCTCGCAATAGGAAATAACTAAATATTTTTACTAAAAAAAAACCCGACCGCGGTATTTTTACTTACTTTTCGCGGTTTTTGTTGGGGGACGCAGTTCAAACCTAACCTAACCTAACCTACTTTTTCTGTCTAATCTTTTTTACATGCAGGGGGTTTCGCCCTCCGAGCCCCCCTTGTGGTGGGCGTCGCCCCCCCCGTCCCCCCTTTTTTGGCCTTTCCATAGCTAAGAACTCGAGCAGAACTCTAGTTGCTTAAATGTTTTAACCTAATCTAAGCCCCTTTCTATCAATTGTTTATTACTTCATACCCAGTGACACTCGCGCCATCAAGACGAATCCAATGATGTATCATTTATCAAAATCGGTTGTGCCGTTGAGTAGTTACGAGCGGACACAGGAACGGACATACATACATACATACAGGTCAAACACATTACCCTCCTTTGGGCTTCGCCGCAGTCGGGTAAAAACTAGTTGATGTGTGCGTGCGGCTCGTAAGTACAAGCAGCCGGCTTATTAAAAATGGCTTCAGTTCTCTGTTGGCGAGGCTCCGTCCGGTTATTTATTTTAAAGTAAGGACTTTAAAATAAATAACCGGACGGAGCAAGACCAAGGGACCAAGGGGTTTGCATTGTAATTTTTCTTTTGCCGTGTGTAATAAAGTATGATCGAATTGTATTGTATGTAAACACTTAATTTTTCTCCTTAAATGATACAACATGCAACATATTGTGATTCATATTTTTTTGAAAAGTTATTAGTCAAATGCCAGTTAACATAGTAAGCAAATAAAATAAGTGGCAGCTGGTCTATTACGGTCACAATACTTGCGTGGGCGCATTGTCAACGGCGACTTATGCTCGGCTATCTAAAGTACTCCTTATAAGTAGACACGTAATTATAGATACAAACTAGATATGCTAAGCGCTTCAGCTTTGCTTCAGCTGCCCTGTTCGATTGGCTGCGTGATTGTTAAAGAATACGCGGTGTAACATGAGGAAACTGAATAATTTTAACAGCGTATTACTGACCATATTTAAAGATAAAAATGTCGTATAATGTTTTTTTGAGATATTTGCGTTTTTGTTAAAAAAAATTGTAAAGAAATCTCCAGTACAAAACAACTCTATGATTGCGACGTTGCGAGCCCGCCACATCTAAGTTGACACAAAAGTCAAATTCAGTTCTGTCACTAGGTATCAATTTTTACATGTCAACGTCAGCTTATTTTTTCTCCAAAAACGTAGAAAAATCAATAAATATGAAGAAACTTTCACGAATCTCGGAATATTGTAACAATAACAAAGTTAGTAAATAGTTCCGATTGCACTTTTACGTAAATCCTGCTTTGAGACGTAACGTGAGTCACTATTTTAATTAAGTTTTATTTAAATCATCATGATGCAAATGAAAGTATTAACAAATCTCTAAAGAAGTGCTACTTATCATCCCTAGATATATTAACACCTAATTTTGTACCTTTAATGAAAAAAAAAACACGCAATGAAATCGTGACTCACGCTACATTTACGCGGAATGACTTTTAGCACAGAATAAGTACCTAATAGTACTATACGTTCAGAAGTTTCATTTTCTAACAAAACTGACGTTTGGGTTCGACCACCGGACAGAACGCACCGTAATACCGTATCTTTGAGTAACAAACATCCAATCCTCCAAATATCTCAAACTCTAAACCTCTTCACTAACTTTCTCACTTGTAATATTTTAGTATCAATTTACGATTATAAGTATACCTTCACTCTTTCCACATTGTGCTAGGTAGCTTATGGCTGTCTTAAAGAACAGAGAGACAATGAGTGTCAAAGTACGATGGAATGGATAATAACTTGCCTGGTGATAATTATGAATGAATGTAATTGCCACCGTACGCCTAACCTGTCTATTGGAACAATAGGTAGTCCGAGCCATGTACACACAGAAATACGGCCTGTAAATCTAATACGTCGTCGTAGGTACTAAATGTATGGGAGGGTTTGAAGTAAATATTTGGGATATTTCTGATTTTATTTCAAAAAAGTTATTAATGTAATTTTACTCATTGGGTAACGCACTTTCGATATCAATTTGAAGTTTTCTGATATCTGCTATATTTACGGAATTATCGCCTGGCTACACTTAACGATTACACCCTGTATTTGGTTCATAATAAAAAAAAATGCGTTGACAATTTATTTATTTTTACTTTACACCTTCAAGGTTGACTCTCTGTTAAATATAGCCAAGTTTTAGGTATAATAAGGACATACAAATAATAAATCTGAAGTTCATACTTCATTTCGAAGCTAAGATATCGGTATCGGTATCGGTATCGCCGATAATCGTATCGGCAAAATTATGTATCGTCACATCCCTAGTAATTTTATTTAAAAAACGGACCCCTGATTTTTTTTCTAATTGGTGATCTCTGCCCTATACACAGACCCTTTTAACCGACTCCAAAAAAGGGGAAGTTCGGTTTTTTTATCTCTCCCCGTAATGATATTCGTAATTGCTACCGTCGCGGACCTGTCTATTGGAACAATGGGTATTCTGTGCAAAGTACAGTCAGCTGCAAAAGTGGGGTCTGTTGGTTATTCCAGTCCAGCGACGGAGCGCCGACGCATATCTCCGTTACAGGGTATATCTTACTAATAACTAGTATAATAGTACATTACACAACTAGGGTGGTAAAACAAAGAAAGGCCGAGATCGCTGATGTTTGCGGCCCGAGCTGCAAGCGAGGGACGTAAATATGCGATCGAGGGCTTTCTTTATTACCTCCCGTGTTGTGTACATCATTTTATGTCTACACTTGGCCAGAAAGCGGCTTTTTCCGTACGCGCAGCGTGCGGTTAAAGTCACTTTATGGCCAAGTGTGGCATAAAGAATATTTGTATTGTATTGTAATATAAGACTCGTCGTCCTCCAAATTCTCTTAGTTGTGTAATGTACTATTATTGCACCACCAGAAAATAGTACATTACACAACTAGGGTGGTAATACAAAGAAATGCCGAGATCGCAGAAGTTTGCGGCCCGAGCTGCAAGCGAGGGACATAAATATGCGATCGAGGGTTTTCTTTATTACCTCCCGTGTTGTGTACATAATTTTATGTCTAGATTTGGCCAGAAAGCGGCTTTTTCCGTACGCGCAGCGTGCGGAAAAAGCCACTTTATGGCCAGGTGTGGCATAAAACATATTACAAAGGTACCTACCTGACATAAAACAACTTAAAAGCTTATTATACTTACAGCAATATTATCGTGGACTGTACTTGCGCATCACGGCTGGAGGCGAAGCCAGTTTTAAACTTGACATTGAAAAGCATTGTTTTTACGAACGGTGTCACGTTGGGAGGTAGGTAAGGTACTCCGCGGGCAACATTCCGGCCCAGTGTTCAGTGTTCACCCCAGGAAACACCTCGGAAACCGGTATTTGCTCCATACAAAAATACCGGTATTCTTTCCGTTCTTTGGTTTATTTTTTCGTTTTTTAACCAGACCATCTAATAATACGAAATCATGACTTAAATACATTACTGAGCTCTACATAAAAAGCATAAAATAATTCAAAATATTGGGCTATTTAGGAGGTTTTGAAAAAAATACCGGTTTCGAGCCCTGGTTCACCCACACTTTCCTAATAAATGTGACACTGAATGTAATTTCGATCTCGCGAGATCTCGAAATCGTGTGATCACGAGCCGATTTTCGAGATTCAATCTCGTCAACAGGAAATCTCGATTTTTGCAATCTCGGTCGAGATCTCGATTCATATTTTCGATATCTCGACCGAGATTGAAAGATTGAGGCTAGCATACAACTACCGGTAGCATACAAGTGCGCTAATTAGTTGGTATATCCAGAATTTTTAGACGATTAAAATAGCTAATTTTTAATTACTATGTCAAATCTCGATCTCGTTATTAAGATTTCCTCACAAGTGTGATGAAAAACATTGTGTGTTATTAAAGCCCTCGGTTTCACCTCGGGCTTATAACAAACACTCGTTTGTAATTCCTTACTTACCACCCTAGATACACAATGTTCACCATTGCCTTTATAGTACGTACTTCTTACTACCTTGCTAATACTTATTACATCGGTTGCTACAACTTATTACAGCTATATGAAGTACTGTACCTATTCAAATGAACTACGTAATCTTTAAGAGAAATCTTACTTTTATCTTCATAGCAATCAAATCAACCTAACTGTTCTGTATGTGGTCGTACTTACGATAAATAAGCGAATATTTTCTAAAATTCACACCTCAATTGACTACTTATAATAAAATTACTATCACATCTAAACCAGGCCTCCATCGATGTGCATCTAACAAGATTTCCTCAAAAAATACTTATTAAACCCCCGAATATCCTCAAATATGGACCTTATTGCTTAGGAAATACGACACACGCGATCTTCAGTGTACCTAATACCATTTTAATACATACTACAGAGTGAGTAGGCAGCCATAACGGGACAATTTCGCACAAAAACCATGTCAATGGTCTGTTTCCAACGACAGGTCATCGAGTCATCGAACGAGGACCTTAATGTCAATTAAATAAGGTAGAATATCGTTTGGTCTGCTGCCCACGTGGGATTGTCACGCCCGAAACCTAAATTGTTCGCATTGTAAAAGCATGTAATTGATTTTCGTATGTTTATATCGAGTAATATAACTTTTGAAAGATCGTAAGACGCTTAGTGCTTCGAAATTGAACCCTACTGGCTCGAAATAAGAGTGTGGTTATGACGAGATTATCAAGTGAGATAGGAAATTAATGAGTTTCACTATGCTTTAAGTATGCAGTTGTGTTAATGATAGTTTTCGTTTATAGATCGACTTGCACATGTCTCAGAATAACATGGACTAGTCAGAACGTAGATGTGACTATTTGAACAGCTTGTGCATTTTTGTGCATCCTGCAACTGTCAGACTGGTCATATTATCTGTCTCTCGCACGCAAATATCGCACCCGAAACTTACATTTATCCACTATTTTTTCTTCTTTTTTTTATCATATTTGTGTCCGTTAGTACCTCGTGATTGTCTTTGACTAATTCTCAGTGACATATAAGTCTAAGTACCTAGCTACTACACCATTGACATTTAGATGGTGGATAGAAAAAACAGTCAACCCCTACGAAAAAGCAACGTCAGTGCGTCAAGATAACGGGGATTACTATCATCATTTCAACCTTGAGATGTCCACTGATGAACATAGGTCTCCCTCGAAGACTTCCACAACGAACGGTCGCATGCCATCTGCCTCCATCGACTTCGACCTTAACCAGGTCGTCAGACCATCTTGTGGTCGACCCACACCTGTTCTTGGTCTCCATTCGAGAACCTTTACGCCCCATCGGCCATCGGTTCTTCGAGCTATGTGCCCAGCCACTGCCCAGCCCATTGCCACTTTAATGTGTTAAGTTAACTCGGGCTATATCGGCTGCCCTGCCCTAGTTCTTCTAAGGATTTCCTAATTTCTGATTCGATCACGTAAACAGACTCCGAGTATAACTAGCTTCATCTTTTAGCCTAGTAAATAAATAAACATAAGAACAAGAGTCGTGTTTTTTCTCATTCTTAACAATAGGTACACGCCATTAAAGATAATAGTCAAATAATGAACCGTTAACCGTAATAGTAGTTAACAGGATTGTTTTACATAGACAATAACGCATTATTAAATCCTTGGAAAGAGCAATAACCAGGCAATCATAGACAATAGATTGCGACATCCATTCATAGCGGTCACACAGTGGTCGGCCTAAAGATCCTGTAATAAATCGACGGATATTAACTATTACCTTGCGTAGTCAAGCTCGGGAATGAGGGTGTTTAGAAATCAGAAATCCACCAGCTGGCAGCAGGGCGGCGAAAGGTCTATTTGGCAGTAGATGTCAAAATCAGGTGGTGTGATTGGTGGATCTTGACGCCTAATGTCAAAAAGACCTTTCGCCACCCTGCTGCCAGCTGGTGGCTTTATGATTTCTAAACACCCTCATTGGTCGAGGATCTTGTGAAAGTTCAAGTAGTAGGGAACTTGCCGTTCTATTGACAAATGTTTCATCGATTTTTTCTGTGAAACCTTAAAATTTTCATATTTTTTAAAGGCCATTGTGGAGGATTGACTTGATCTGTTGGCACAATTGGTTGGCACTGTCATTAATGGTCGCATTCACTATAAGTGGACCGAGCCGACCAAGTCAAAGTACTTATAACATACTAGCATTTTCCCGCGGCTTCGCCCGCGTTGTTCCCGTTATTGTCCCAAAGGAACTCTTTACCGGGATATAAAGTATCCTATGTTTCAATCCAGGAAATGGTCTACTTACATGCCAAATTTCAGCTTGATCCATCCAGTTGCTATCCCGTTATTAGGTAAAAAACATTCACAAACTTTCACATTTATAATATTAGTGGGATTATCCTGTCTGTCTGTCCTGCGACTTCCTTGATATGATGTCGCCCCTGTCTGGTTCCACCGGAAGACTAGCGCTGGCTCTAAGGTTGGCATTTTGCTGAGGTGGGACCGTTTTGTGGCAGCGTTCTACCTTTACTTTATAATATTTTGCGTTGCTTTATATCTTGTGCTCTCACGAATATATATATATATATATATATAATATAAATATATATTATATTATTATATATATTTTTTTTCTTTCTTTCTAAAGCTTAGATAGGTTTATTTCGTTTCTTGAGATGGCATCGCGCGGTGCTCCTGGACGCCACTCAATGCTGAAGCAGTGGCAGGACTACTCTCACTTGCAACTAGAGTAGTGCCGTTCTCGGGAATTCTCGAAAACATTCTCAGTTTTGGAGAGAACGTTCTCGCTCCATACAAAACGGAGAACGTTTTCGAGAATACCTCACCAGGCCAATCACCGGGGGGTCGCGGAATGAGTGCTTTAGGGTTCCCGTAATCGGTCACGAAGGTAACGAGACCGAGCACCTTGGGGTTTTACTCCGTGAGAGTCAGAGATACCCCCAGCTTCTTCCCGGGATTGACGGGATCCATATTATGGAGGGGAGCTATTACTTGGCTGGGGAATAATAATTTAAAATTAAATACGGACAAAACAAAAATAATCCACTTTCAGACATATAATTCACCTACGGTAGACATTAAAATACATTTAAATAACACCACAATAGACCCTGTTAATTCAGCTACTTTCCTTGGCCTAACAATTGACAAACATCTAAATTGGAAATTGCATGTAGATAGCATATGCAATAGACTAGACAGGTTTGTGTTTGCGTTGAGACGACTTAAGATGGTTGCGTCCAGGGAAGCCGCTCTCTCCTCATATCATGGATATGTATCATCTGTGCTACGCTACGGTCTGATAATATGGGGAAACTCAGTAGATATACAGAGAGCATTTGTAACGCAAAAAAAATGTCTCAGAGCGGTTTACGGAGCTCATTACCTGGCCCACTGCCGACCAATATTCAAAGAGCTGAAAATTTTGCCTTTACCGTGCTTATATATATATGAGGCAGCAAAATTCGTAAAAAAGCACCCACATCTATTTCCCCTGCATGACACTGTTTATAATAAAACAAATGGGAGATATCCTCACAATTTGTACATTCCTAAACAAAGGATAAAAGTTTTTAGCAAAAATGTGTACATAATGACTATCAAATTGTATAATAAATTACCTAATGATATGAAATCCTTAAAATCTCCTAATTTTAAAAAGAAATTATTTAAGTGGCTGCTTGACATGTGCTTTTATTCCATTAATGATTTTTTAGAACATTGAATACATTTTTATAATAATATTAGAAAATAAGTAAATACTGATTTAATTATTCTTGTTATTTAATAATTTGTATAATTTATTTAAATAATAATTGCATGACCGGATAATTCTAATTCCAATATGTATTAATTAAAATGTAAAACGAAATAATATTTCTACGCCGACATCGGCAGGATATGCTGAGCCAATGTAAGTTATATGTCACCAATTGTACCATATTCGCAGAAATAAACATATTCTATTCTATTCTATTCATATTGGATTTTCCCAAGTAAAACCCACGACACAAAAAGGTTTGATTTGTATCAATACCAAGAATTAAATAGTTTTAGAGAATATGCTTATGATGGAATTATATGCCGATGAAATGCAATGTATGTAGCAATTGTTAGCAATAGATATGCTATCAGATCGTTTAGGTATCTCTTTCATAGGTGTACATGTACAAATAATAAAATAGTATCTGCAATAAAGTGTCTCTAAATCTAAATAATAAAATATCGACAACACTTTATTTTAATGCAGCTGATTATGAATGAATAAATTAACGTTTATTTCGCATAAAAACACAGACAGATTTAATTAAAAATTAGTAAGGTCGTTTAGTATTAAACCATATATTCATTATAATGCTATTCGCTTGTGCCAAAGAAAAACATAACATGCGTAACAGAGATCAGACCACTCCTTTGTGTATGTAAATTACAATCGAGGTTAAAGGTTAGGAACAAGATGGCGACACCGATTTAACGTCAAGGGACCAGTTAGTTCCAGGGGTCGGATACCGGTATTTTCTCTAAACAAAAATACTGGTATTTTTTCCATTCTTCTCGTTCTTTGGTTTATTATTTAATCTTTTAATCGGAAAGTCTATTAATACGAAGTCATTATTTAAATGTCTTAAATACATTATTGAGCCGTACATAAATAGTACATTACACAACTAGGGTGGTAAAACAAAGAAAGGCCGAGATCGTAGATGTTTGCGGCCCGAGCTGCAAGCGAGGGACGTAAATATGCGATCGAGGGCTATCTTTATTACCTCCCGTGTTGTGTACATAATTTTATGTCTACACTTGGCCAGAAAGCGGCTTTTTCCGTACGCGCAGCGTGCGGAAAAAGCCACTTTATGGCCAGGTGTGGCATAAATAAAATATCATGTGCTGCTGTGAGTACTGACGTGGATTCCGAAGAAAAAATTGCCCGATATAATTTTATACAAACCTCTCGTAAAATGTTGTATTAATTATTTTTTATTTGGTGGACCATTTTTTGCTACTATTATACACACACTATCGATATCGATAAAAAATGTTCTCTATCTCGTCTAGTTTGATTGCGACAGTCTTTTGTTTTGCCAAGAAAATTACGCGCTCCGATTATAAGCTAAGTGCAATGGAGCTCAAGTCTTTCAATAGATTTATGACGTTTTGTACCAAGTTTATGAGTAGAGACCGGATCTTATGTAGCGATCTCAATATTAATATGGATATGACTAGTGCAATTTGTTAAATACATGTCATGTTGGTTATATATAAGGTCTTAATTTTTACTGTGCATTGTGCAGAAGAAATATTAAAGAAGCAGAACCGATAAGTTACATTATTTTTGTGTGTAGAAAAAATAATAAATTATACCAGTCATATCCATATTAATATTGAGATCGCTACTTCAGATCCGGTCTCTATTTATGAGTAACTTCATGACTTATACCACTTTTCACATGGCATCACAGTAAATAATTAGTATTGGTCGGTATGCATTGTCTGGATGCCAAACCACATAAGGAAGAGGAACCTATGGCACTTGGTCGGCGGCCAAGGTTTTTGTCATACTAGGCTTGTGCGAGTTGTGCGCGCTCGTTCATTGAACGGATCGCTCCGAACTACTACAATCGTGCTAATGTACTAGTTCGGTCTTTTAGTTCACTAGTACACTACTGTTTCTATCTAAGCGTTGCTCCCGTTTCGTTCTGTACTGTTGTCTCTGTCCGATCAGGATCAGACCGACCCATCTATTCCAGCACTGTGCTGTGTTGCGTTCCATTTTCTCTTTCATGCAGAGCTGTTACATGTCGGATGTCGGTCGGCGGTTGATCGGACTTGATCGGTTAATGTACTAAATGTACTAAAGAACGGAATCGAAACGGAATAGTTCGTTCTAGTACAGTGAGCGGAATTCATTATTTTTAGTACTTAGTACAATTATGTACTACACAAGCCTATGTCATACTCATACGTATCATTGAGCCTTCAAACTTGACAACCAATGTGTGAAATAAAGAGGATAAACTGTTACTTCTGTACTTATTATTAAAACTTTTCCAAAAATAACAGGTTCAAAAGATACAGCCCTGTGACAGACGGACAGCGAGGTCTTCATAATAGGGTCCCGCACCCTTGGCACCCTTTTGGTACGGAACCCTAAAAAGTACCTAATGGTCTTCTGCTGTGTAAGTATTGCATGAGCGTTGAATGTGAGTCAAGATTAAAAGAATTAGTGCTTTTCACAATGAATTTATTTCAAAAACTTAAATATTTATAAATTAACAATTTACCTACTATGCACAATATAAATAAGTAGTTCATTTCATTTGTAAACGGTCGAGTGAACGGTATTTTACAAAATTTTATATATTACATGTAAAGTTAACAATATTAAGGCAATATATTATCACAATGTCTTACGGAACGTTTAGAAGTAAAATGTATATGTATCATGTACGTGCAGTACAAATAGAAAGGGACCTTAAGGGTATCCACATCGACGCGAAATCGGCTAAGACGACCGCATTAATAGATGTGGAAAAACCCTAATGCATCAGGCGCTTAGGCCTTATGATTCATTATACTCGTAAGGCATAAACACCTGATTCAATAGTTACTTTTAATTTGTACACGCATATCTTATTTTGTCTCCAATACAATAAATAATTCAACAAGACCTCTGCTGGCACTAACCACGCCTTATTATTGCAACAATTAATACTATCAATCTCAATTATTATTATTTTGCTCTAGTAACTAATAAAAATTAAATTAATTTGACTAATTTATTATTATGCTAAAATAGTAGTTCATCAGCAGAATACATTTAAAATTTTATCAAAGTTAAGATTGAAGGTGATTCGAAAATTTTAAATCTATCCTTGCCAACAGACAGAGTAACTTCTTAGGATGCTTTCAAGACCAATTTTCACCCAATCATTAGGAAAATGCCATAGCACGTAGCTTCAATAAACCACCATTCATTAAGATTTCTGTTACTTTTATAATACTTTACCACGAGTACAAAGTACTCCAAAACCCGACATAAAATGTAAAAATCTCTTATATTAAAAACTCTTCAATCAAGAAAATCCATTTGTACACTGTCAGTCGGTTGCCGTCATCACTAAGAACAGCAATAAAAATCTTGACCATCACGAACATTTACTTTAAATTTTATAAGAAAACTCGTGTTATGACACATCCCACTTCACACACCACTTTATGGCTACACCTAAAGGCTAGTGACATGGTTTTTGTATTCCTATGCACTAGAAAACTAGAATATAAAAATACGCAACAACATTGCATAAGAAATGAAAACAAAACAGAGCCGAAATTTCAAGAAAATACAGTCAAGGTTGATGACTATCAACCTTATTAACGCAACAATTAATCATAATAATTAATCATGTTCTGCTTCAAATTAACATTACGCATTTGAACTGTTTCCTTAAATTAGGAATGAGAAATTAAAATGGAATGTACAGAAATCGATTAAGATAAAAAATATGTAAAATAGAAAAGCAAAAAGCAATCCCTGTGCACTAATTCTAGATGTAAATAAGGCACGCTATTTGACACTACTGACTTTGAAAGGCACTCGTTAAGGTGAAGAATTAAGTACATAATTAATACTAGAAATTGAAAGGAATCATGATCTCTAATGATCTCATCGACGGCCGACCCGAAATCTCGTTAGTGATAGCGAAACATGAACATGAATGAGATGGTCCGTCTGTGATCAAAACAGTCACTCGAAGGCCAGCTTCGCCTGAACAGTTTTTCGTAACCCATTCATCAATCTTCTACTTGTGGAACTAGAAAGTTATTTCTATTAACCAATGAATGAAGATTATTGGCGCAGCAACGCGACACGTGGCGACGCCGGCCGGGAAACAGAAAACAATCCACGTCAGACGGCTGAATAGCGTTATTAATCGCTATATTGTAGCACTGGGAGCGAATTCCCGGCTAATAATCGTTTTTTACGGCCCGCAATTTTCTCACCAGCCAAGAAAGCCGGCACAATGGCGCCGCCGGCGTGTCGCACCGCGGACTGGGAAAGCGCCGCAAAACCGACGGGTTTTTCAGTATTTAACTACTAAACAATAGGAAGAAACTTACTCACACTTCAGAGGAGTTCGGATCATGTATCGGCCGCTTTCCAACGGCGCATGCGCGAGATAATTGCCGTTACGGATAACCATCATTTGCATTGTTCGCGATCGGGAGAAAATTAATTGCCCGCCGCGATTGATCGATGAAAGAAATCGATCAGCTGAAGTCGCCGCTTCAGGGACAAGAACCGCTGTAATTTTTTCATTAGATCACTCACACTCGCGACCCGCTCATTAGACTGTCCGCTGTACCGTATCGTGTTTCGCACTAGATAAAGTTACCAAAACCCACACATTTCGGCTCCGCGCAATGATATTTTATAAGAAGATACGTTATACGCATACT
This sequence comes from Eudemis profundana, assembly GCA_947034925.1. Lineage (NCBI taxonomy): Eukaryota > Metazoa > Arthropoda > Insecta > Lepidoptera > Tortricidae > Eudemis > Eudemis profundana. The sequence goes on from OX344808.1 coordinate 22,819,007, forward strand.
CGCCAGCTGAGAAATATGCTTCCAAGAAAGCAGCAGCACACATTGGTACCTCACTGTACGGTGTACATACTCACACATATTAACAGATTGCATAAAAGAGATGGCATAGTTACAATAATGCAAAAAAAAGAGACAGCTAGCTTTTTGTTACTTGCGCGATTAATTTTTAAACGTCACCGAGTGAACCCATCGGCTAGATTCGGATCGACTCGGAGCCTGCTCGGCGATCCTTGTCACTCTCATTGTCAAAGACGTAAGTTTGTCTCTTTCATTCAAATGACCTCTATGGTAGTAAGATGGCGTCGTATTTGAAAAATAAAATAATAAAAATGATAAAATTAAATTATTTCAGCGTACTTACAGGTGATATGTGATCCCTTGCGCTTTGTTGCACTTTTTGCTATGATTGGTGCACTTTCTGATCACACACGACGGCATTTTTTTTGTGAATCTTGTAAATATTCACCCTTGACATCGTCGTGCGTTTCGTTGACCGACCCGCGAGTGACTACCCACTACAAAAAGGGCACCAATACAATTATCGTGGTTTCAGTGCTTCACTTTTGGAGTGCTTGTAACCTATCTACTTATAAAATATCATTGGCTCCGCGCCGTTTCACTGCGGGCGGCGCCGCAACGATCACATTTACTCGTCATTACTCATCCTCTGGTACTGAGTTAAGCCGCGCCTGTTTCGTGTTTCTGTTGGATGATGGACTCCCACTGCGCGATCAGCCGCGTGGAGCTGGGCGCAAGGAACTCCTGTCCCGGAGAGAGCTCACACAATTCCGCTAGCGACTTCGCAGGCTTCAGACTCCCAATGGACTCGTGCCCGGAACTGTTCCGTGGTGACGGCGACCGCAGCTCCTCATTCAACGCCTCATAGAGCTCCCCAATCGATTTAGTCGCTTTAAGTTTCCCTGGCATCGGGATTTCTTCGTCCTCGGACTCCGAGCTGGTCTCGTTATCGCTCAGTTCTAAATCAAATGGCTTCTGCTTCTTTCGCATGCGTTTCAGCTCGTGTTCTCTATCCTTCATCTCCTGCAGTTCTTTTTGTATCTTCTCCTCGACTGGGACGTAGCCCTTTCTCACTGGCTTGCCTTCTGGTGTACGCGTGATTATGGGTGGCGTGACAGGGCTGATAGGAACCACTACAGGAGAAGGCGTGAAGTTTAACGGTGGAGCGAACGCAACGGGAGACGTTGGCGTCATTGGGGATGCGGGGGGGAGCTTGCCTTTGTTGGCGATGAACCTCTGCATGATGCCTTTGGTCCCAGTCTGAGGCGTGAAGCGTCTCGTGTAGCCATTCGTGTTAAGCAGCGAAGGGGTGGTTGGCGGCGCGGGGGCTATAGGCCCCAGCAGCTGTGACGTAGACACCGCGCGGTTCAGCGTACGCGCCGGCTTCTCCGCGTCTCCGTTCATGTGACCATTCTGATGATTCATCTCTATGGTGGACTCCGACAGCAGCCTGTTCACCCTGAAGTGCCCCTCCTTGAACTCTCTCTCCCTCTCCGTCACTTCTATTATCTCCCTCTGGATCCTGGAGAGGGGATCCTCTTTCAGCAGCGACTGGAAAAAACGAGAACGCAAGTTAGAGAAGATGCTATAAATTACAAATACGAACGGATAAAAATACTAGTAGCTTTCATCAGATAAGAATCGTATTTATGTGCACGCATATTAGATTTTTAATTACCAAGTACGAGTCTATTTTTTAATTGCGGGTAGCATTTGTCTTAAATAATAGTCGACTGTGTTTTAGTCCGGTACGAGTCTCTAGGTCACCGCGTGACCTTAAAAGATACGAGTTATCGATCGAGAAAACGAGTTATAGACAATCCAGCTCAGGCTAATCACGTTGCCTAGTTCGCTCGTGGCTCTAGAAAAAATCTACGGACGTGTGAAATAGTATGAACGTGACTATTGGTCGCTGCGCCTGCGTCGCTGCTGATACCTTATCGACCGGCGATTATTAAAATTATTAGTATCGTAATCACATGCGATGCATTCGATAACATGTTTCCAGTATTAATTAAGTTTCATTTTCGATGATGCCCTGTTGTATTGTAGTTCTGTTGTTGTTGTGTTGTTGTATTGTATTGTCGGATGTCTATAATCTTTCCAAGCACATAAAGTTTTAAATGTAGCAACCTTCAACCCTATAGTAATAAAAATATCCATACCCGGGTTGAGAGAGTTCTATTCTATTTACCATTCGGTTTTTGTGTCAAAATGAAGAGCAATAGCTTCTTCTTAATAAAGAACATTTGCTTTAAGAAAACTTGCTTTAAAATAAGAGCTGTTCAATAATTAGAAATTAAAAGTAATTAGCGACCGTGCACGACGAAGGTGCTGCCAACTGGTGACGCCAATCTAAACGTTCTGTCCTATATTTGACATTGACAGTGATGCCACCTATAGTTCGTGAAGCGACCGTGCACGACGAAGGTGCTGCCAACTGGTGACGCCAATCTAAAGGTTCTGCTCTATATTTGACATTGACTGTGCTGCCACTTATAGTTCGTGCACGGTCCCTAATGATGATAGTAACAGAGAATCAAAAGCCCTATTCTCGGGCTGTAGAAAGTGTAAGTATATCATAAGATTGTATACTTAAAGAATAGTCTCATTAGGCATTCTGGAATTTTGAATAGAGATCACTTCGATCGAATCGGGTCACTACTACTTTCAAAAAAATATACCGGGGTAGCTACTTTCTCAAAATATGGACTTTTGAGGTTTTTCTGGCTCAGAATCGTTAGTACATTCGAAACTTATACGTAAAAAAAAAGTTTCCCAAAATTTGTATGGGAATTTTGTCTTTCCACTACGTCACGTTCATACAAACACTATGCAAAATGGTAATAGAAAAAAAATTGGGACACTTTTTTTACGTATAAGGTTCGAAAGTACTGACGATTCTGAGCCAAAAAAACCTCACAAGTCCATATTTTGAGAAAGTAGCTACCCCGGTATTTTTTTTGGAAAACGCCCTACTGCATCTGTTTTGCGTTATATTTAGCGTTCATTTACGGAATTAGCGCCCGAATACCGAAGCGAGATGAAACGCGCTTCTTAGGAAGTACAGAATTGGGGCGACTTTCACTGGTACACGATCATGCGCGAGCGCAGACAAGGGCAGCGGCGTTTATCTCGCGTGTGTCACAGGACAGTGAAAGTAAAGCTAAAAATTTGGCGATCTGTACAAACTTTTAGCACCGTCCAGAGTACGATCATTGGATCGTGATCAATTTTGGTCGTGGCTAGAGTCCCACCGAAACTATAGTTCTCACAGTCGAAGCCGAAACCGAATTTTGGTCGTAAGAAGAAATCGAATGTTGTCGTAAGAAGAAAATAATACAATAATAATCAGTCAGTCTTTATTTTAAAATAACATATTAATCATTTAGTCTCTGATATTTGAAGTAATCATTAATGTAAAATTATTATAACCTGTTATTTCAAATAAATTATAACTGCTTTTTGAAATAAAGCCTGTCCGATCGTAGCACGAAACTCGTCAAATTTGGTTTCAGTTTCGGTCGTAGTTTCGGCTGAATGGCAGCCAAAACCGAAACTAAGCCGAAACCCGTATTTTAGCCGAAATTAGGCCGAAATCGAAACCGAAAGTTCGGTCCGACTCTACCTGTGGCTTAATGTTATACCTACTTAAATTTAAAGCGGTCGTTGGCACTGTAATAATTGTAAGAACGATCGCCATTCGGTAGGACGGGATAGTCTGAGTCTGTATACAAATATTGGCGAATTCCCGGTAATCTCCGCATCAGCTGCTCAAGCACAACTGTGACACGCGACTCGTCGCGCGACAAATGCTACCTATCTCTTTCCACCAGAGCTCGGAAACCGGCATTTGCTCCATACAGAAATACCGGTATTCTTTCCGTTCTTATCGTTCTTTGGTTTATTATTTCGTTTTTTAACCAGAAAATCTAACAATACGAAATCATGCAAAATCATAAAATAATTCAAAATATTGGGCTATTTCGGGGTTTTTGCAAAATAACGGTTTCGAGCTCTGCTTTCCACTCAATATCGTGTGACAGCGACAAGTGAACCTCTGTCTGTCGCGCGAGAAACGAAGTCGCGGCCAGTTATGCTAAGACGTACAGTATCATTATAATTGTTTGTTGCTTAGAAAACCACTGTGAGACTCAAACATATTGAATTAAAAACGGATCACTCACGTTGTAAAAAGACGAGACACTCATGTTTCGGGAGCATTCGTAAGCAAGAATAAAATTATGCGATATACAAATTCGGATGCATTCGGGAAAATAAAGTTTTGCCAAATAAAGGGGACCCGTTAAGGGCCGATACAGACGGGCTGCAACCCAACTGCAACTCCCTACGATTTGTATGGGAACTGCATCACAACTGCACGCCGACTGCGCAGTTGTGATGCAGTTCCCATACAAACCGTAGGGAGTTGCAGTTGGGTTGCAGTCCGTCTGTATCGGCCCTAAGTGATAGCCTCAACCGAGGTGGCACTTGTTGGGGTTCCACGTTTTTAGATGGCAGTTTGGGCAACTCCTACTTTTATTGTACTATTTGTACTATTTAGATATAATAGGTAACAAGCTTATTAACGTCATCATTATTCTATTGAACTATGCGGCTAATTATCAATTAATATTAAACAATAATCACATTCCACATTCAAAACTTAAGTATACACATACGATACGTAACTACACTACTTAAATCAGTCCTTACTTTTGCGTAACTGTTATATTATCTATAAAAAAATAAAGTTTGTTATGACCTCGTGTAAAAAAGTAAAATTATCAACGTTGCATTCGCTTGCATAATGTGCGTAACACATTTCTATTTACATAAGTACATATTGGGTCGCGTCATTACTTGCTGTATAAGTAAATTTGCTCTAGTTCAAAACCGATATGGCCAGCACGGGCGGCCATATTGCAAATTGCAGCGTAAACCCGCTGAGTAAGAAAATATTATCCATATTTATAGTAAAACTTGCATAATGACACTCAGCAATTACCAGATGTTCTTTTCAATTAAATGAATCAATTTACACACTGCAGCTGATTTATTGCGGTATGAATATTTTTATCAAGTTGGTAACGGGGGTTCTACCTAATGATGTGTTGCAATTATGTTTTTATGCTAAATGTCCTTTTTATGGAGAATTAATGCCGTTTATGTGCATCTAGCGACACTGGTGAACAAAGAATACGTAATATGTCCAGTGTAGCAAGTTTTTAACCGTAATATTGTTAATTGTCGGCGTAAGTTAACCGTTTTCATCCTTTTAATACGAAACGCACGCTTTACGAGTACATTGGTTAATCAAATTGCGTTTAACGCAGACTATGATAAAAGTATTGATAATTTCTGCCAAATGATTGAAGACATAATAGTTTTGTGCGACTTTTAAACGGCTTGGTTTTATTACGTATACAAAAGCAAAAACGCGATTTCAGATTTATTTTGGCAATTTGGAGTGATTTTTGATTCTGGACTTTACTGTGAAAAATGCATATAACGACAATTGCATGCTACCACAGGGCTCGGGACCACGACAGTCCTGAAGTCAACGATAAAATAGAGAACATATCGAGTCTTCTTTAGATTCATAAAGAAAATAGCCTAAAAACAGCTTGTGATATAAGTATACAAGAAAGCAAATTCTATTGTTATGTTATAAATATGTAGTATTCAGTAATTAGATATTGTTATAGAATTTAAGGATAGGCTTAAAGGTGTACTTAAACGACTCAAATACGAAGAGATCCGTAGAAGAACTAGGGTTACCTACATACCTCAACTGATTGCAAATTGATTTAAATCAATGATTGCAAACCCTTAGTGGCAATGGACGGGGCACATTGCTTGCAGAACTGATGGCCGTTGGGGCGTTAAAGTTCTCGAGTGGCGACCACGTACTGGAAGACGAAGCGTTGGCAGGCCTTCCACAAGGTGGACCGGCGATTTGGTGAAAATCGCGGGAAACTGCTGGATGCGAGCAGCGCAATGCCGACAGTGGTGGAGATTCTTGGGGTAGGCCTATGTCCAGCAGTGGACGTCTTTCGGCTGATAGGATGGTGATGATGATGATGATGATGATGATGAAATAATTAAAATAATGTATAAATTACATGTTGCAGTGCCCTCAGGGTTTCATAGTTGAGCTATTAGATATGTATGAAAACGAACTGATAACTGAAACACCTCTTAAAGAAAAATTAGAGGTTGATTATGTACCTATGTATTTAGGTAAACACTTTATTGCACATAAAATCATACAGAAGCAGTACAAATAGGTTATATATAAAGGCGAACTTATCCCTGTAAGGGATCTCTTCCAGCTAACCTTTGAGCAAATGAGAAAGAATAACTAATACCTACCACAGAAGATAGACAAACTAGTGGTAACAACCTTAATTCATTTACTTACACAAGGAAAATAGGGCAAGTTACGTTATTATGTGTTCAAAATGCTTTATAAGTAACTTAACTTGTAGATAAGGTGTGTAAAGTCATGATTTGATACAATTATATGCGGCCAGTTAAACACAAACAGCGAGTACGTTATTTTACGCCCGGCAATCGCACGTGAATGCGCCCACGTGCCCAAGGTTTTTGTAAGCATATCGCGCGGTCGCCCATGCGTGGCCGGCTTTAATTTAAATCGGTTTAGCATAACATAACTCGGACAACGTAGATTTGTAGTAATGAAATATAATGAACTGTTTACACTGCTAGATCGAGCAGTCCGGGTCAGCAACCTGCTGGTGTGACTATTTTGGAATTGGAAATTATTTTGTAATATAAATCGTTGGGGCAATAAAGATGCTATGCTTTGTCAATCGATAGGTAAATGATAAAGCATCCGTCACGTTCTGATAAGTATGTAAGTGTGAGAGTGACGGATGATTTGGGTGAATCAACTTTTTGACCCACACGACGCTGTACTTTTAATTTTCGTTGAAAAATAGCGCCCTTAAATACAATACGATACAATCATACTTTATTGCACACTAAAAGATAAATTACAATGCAAACTTATACAAAAACAGTGGTAAACATTAGGCGGTCTTATCTCTTCCAGACAACCTTTGGGTAGCGGAGTTGATGTACAAATAAAATAAATAAATGAGTAGGTGGTGACTGGTGAGGAATAAATGAAACACGATAGATTGATGTCGTCCCAATCACGAAAAAAAAGGACTTGCAACATTCTGTGTACAATAAACTTTGGAACATTCTGTGTACTGTACATACGCACACAGAATGTTCTACAGTTTATTGCACGATTGTATAGGAGCCGGCCGGATAGGGCTAGAAATGCTAGAATGATAGCTATGGAACTTGGATAACCCGACTTCCACACCAATCTGTACAATTCTTTACTGAGGGTATCTAATTTGCCTTATCGATCAAACCTGCAAACTGCACCCATATCAATGAAACAAAGGAAGATCTAGTTCTATTCTAGATTCTAGAATGTTTTGCCGGCTATTTTAATTATTAACAGAGAAATCACAGCCTAAGGGTCATGTGGTCATCACCTTTATTAATAAAATCGTTGCAAGACTCTGTCTGTACATGAAAGATCTTTCCAAAATATAATAGGAAAGTGTTAAAAAAATCTGTATATATAAAACAAAGTCGGGTTAGTTACACCATTTATAACTGGAGAACGGAAGGACCGATTTTTATGATCTTTGATTTTTTCAGTTTGTCTCTGCCCCGAATAACAGAATAACTATTAAACCATCTAAAAAAAACTGAGGCGGAACAAAGTTCGCCGGGACAGCTAGTAAGTAGTAAAACGTAAAGTTTTTGAATGTTTTACGGCAAAGCAAGAAAGAATTGCAGGCGAGTTCTCTAGTGTAACGAGTTATAGTTTATGCCATGGTGGTTCAATGTGGGTTGGTCTTGTGACGTTTTAACTGAGTTACGCTTGGACACACAAGTCAAGCCCTTTGCACCGGCGCTGAAGCAGGAAGGACGTAATCATACATAATCCTGCCCAGACTACGTAAGTGGACATGAATAATGCCCTTTTGATTGTTAAAAGTAGCACTAACCAATCACTAAAGGTTATTTTTTTATGTTGGATAGGTACGATACGATGAAGCGTCTGCTGGAGCATGCTTACCTAGGTAGTGCTTATTCACTTAGTGCTTTAAGAGATCCTAAAAGGCATGCTGGAATAGAGTTCCAGAGTAGCCGTCCTGTCTTGATAAGGAATGTAGAAGCAAATCGCTTTGTGCAAGTCGGTGGCAAATCAACAACATAAGTCACTAAAGGTTGATCACCGAAAGTCACTAATTGAGACCTATTTTTTTATTCCATCTAGAGCTATTAGCTCGGTGAGCTCTCGTTCTCGTTTAGAAGTCCTAACCAAGTGAGGGACTTTCGTGCATAGTAAGAGAAATGTCCTAGTGTTTGCCAGGCTAATGCCCAATATTTGACACCCTCCTGTCACCTCTACTGCTAATGACTTAACATTCGAGATGTCAACTGCTAAGATAGTGTCAAGTACTCGACCGTCTATCTCATAACCAGTGCCGGCTTTAAGGTGGTTTTCCACCGGCAGGGCGAGACGAGACGAGACGAGGATTGAATTGAAATTTGTATCAAGTTGCGCGTTGCGCGAGCGGCGATGCGCGAGGAGAGAATTGAAAACTTCATACAAATTGCAATTCAATCCTCGTCTTGTCTCGCCCTGCCGGTGGAAAACCTTTAGGGTAGGGCTCCTAGGCCTAGCAGGCGCCAGCGCAGTAAGTATAATGAATGCCATGTCGAAAAAAAAAATCTCTGCGCACTACACCGTATCCTACCATGACCGTACTATGAACGTATCAGACACGGTACCTATGACAAATAGGTACTGGTCGGCGACGGAGCGTGCTAGTGGTCATATCTCATACTTTTGAATAGAAATAATATTTATTTTGCCTGACACGTTCATAGTATGATATTTCTCTTGTTTCTACATCTTAGGACTTTTGTTACGCAAAATTTTCTAGATTACATTGTCAGATTGTTTACTGAAAACTCTTATTTTAAGAGGTCAAGAGATGAAAGTAGATTACATATAAGGAACGATCTTCCTTTCAGTAACATGCACCTATGTTGACGTGTATCACGCTAGCAGGAGTGCTGAGAAATGTATTGTACGCAGGGGCGTATTTACCCTAGGGCCATCCGGGCCATGGCCCGGGGCGCCAACCTGCCAGGGGCGCCAATCGGCCAGGGGCGGCATAGCCGCCCCAGGCCGATTGCCTTTTGTTCTGGTTTTGGCGCACTTCAACTGACTTTTACTTCTCATCTTTTTTATTTTATCAAAAATACGGTCGTAAGTTAATGTTCGTCAATACCTACGGAGTACGTCTGTTATTAAAAACATACGGCGTGTTAAGTACAATAAGGATATGCTCTGAATAAGGGCGCGGGCGGGGCGCAGAGTGAAGAGGGGACGGTTTCTCAATATTGAAACCTATTTTACAAAACAACGAATAATCCAGTAACCTTGTCACCTGAAAGTATGGGGTACTTTGCGCCAATCCAGTAGTTCTGATTTTTTGCAGACTTGTTTATGATGTTGAATGAATAATCTAAATTTGTGACATCGAGCGCCAAACGCCACTTTGTCAACAATCGAAAAAACCGCGAAAATTTCGGTTTTCAGATTTTGGTGATTATAACCCTAAACGACTAGTTTTTGATAGTACCTTCTCAGGACGTTTCTAAAGTACACAAAATTTCCTACAATATTAAATAATAAAATTATCTCTGTAGACCTAATAGTTACCGAGATAAAGCTTGTCAAAATTCATAATTTTTCGAACTTCGCAATTTTTGGTGAGGACATTGGGCTGATCGATCATCCACACTGCGATCGGCACGGCACCGCCCTTCCAAGAGGGCTAAAATAACTTAATTTATTGATTTTGAATAACTCAATTTACTCAATTTTTTTTGTCTCTTTTTGTTTGTTTTTACTTTCTTACGTATTTACTAACTAATTAACAAATAAACCTAGTAACTTTTGTTATCCTTATCTTTTTTATTTCATTATGCGTTGCTTAGCTTATCAATAAACATCATCGTTCACACTTCTCATTTTCTTTTTTATCATCCCATAACGTACAAGGTTTCGATAGTATAACACGGGTTACGAAGAAACATGGTCAAAATTCATTCAGAACGATAGAATATTGCAAAAAATTGCGAAGTTCGAAAAAATTATAAACTTTGAAAGGCTTTATTACGGAAACGATTGGTCTACAGAGACAATTCTAGTCTCATGGGCATTGTAGCAAATTTAATCTACTTTAAAAACGTCCTGAGAAGGTACTACCTAAAACTAGACCTTCCCAAATTTTTACGGTTTTTTCGATTTTTGACAAAGTTAGAAAGAAAGAAAGAAAATACATTTATTTATGACAGCAAAAAGTTACAAAAAATAGAAATAATTTACAAGAAAACACAAAAAAAAACTAGGTTCCGCTCTCAAGGCAAAGTATAAAGACGAACAAGTGGTCCAATTTCGGCCGCTTAGGAGCGCGTGACACTTATTCACACAGACGCGCGATAGCTCGTCTGTGTGAGTGCGGTCCATACTGGAGCATTCTTATTTTTTTGCTTGTAGTGCGTTCGTACACGGCGCGCACACATTCAAGCGCGCGATCCGTCGCGATTGTCCCAAGCTCTGATGTATAAAGTTACTGGATTGAAATCATCATTAATGACTTTGTAAACAAATTATTACACCGCAAAAAAAAATCAAGTAGAAGTTATTAAAAATGTTGTATTTTTTATTTCAATAACTTTTTTCCTTGACTTCTGGGGCGGCGAAACATTATTGGCCCGGGGCGCCAAATTTCAAAATACGCCCCTGATTGTACGTAGTTTTATGGTTTATTTTACCCTGAGTCGCTCAACTCAGATTAAATCTTGCTTCACGACAGCTATTAAACCGAACCAGTTTCTTATTAGATTCTAGACAGACAAGGGTAAATAAGTTCCTTGTTCAATAATCCGCTGTTGTAATTAATAGGTATTAGCCAACGAAGCGCAACAATAGCCGTTCATACCTAAACGTGACAAGCATCATCGAAACCGATTACATCGAACAATCGATATTAATAAAAAGGCAGTAATTCGCAGAATGATAAGACAATAGCCACTCGTTCGACAATAAATAAAATGGAACAATATCGACGATAGTGTATCGTTATCGCGGAGGTATCTGCGACGCCGTCGCCACAGGGTCAACGGTTTGCGGGAAATTACCCTCGATTTATACACAAACTAGGGTAAACGGCAATAAGCGAAGATTAAACGTTCGAAATTCGAATTCGGAATTCATACTTTTTTCAACCGTTTTGTTCAGCGGCCAGTACGAAGCGGTTTGCAGATTGTGTGGCCACGAAATTGGTCCGAATCTTCCTCAGAGCTTCCGAACTGTCGCCGAATGTAAGGCATTCACAAAAGCTTTCTACACGGCGCACATTCCCAAACTTGCGCTATTCTCGCATGAAAGCGCTAATTAATCTGGCGTCGTAACGCGAGCAGTGACCCGACGGATTTCGTTTAGCGGATAACAATCGAAATAACTTTAAAGACAACGGTACTTACTTCACCCATAGTGAACTAGAGTATCCAGGCACAGTTTAACACATGGAACGAGCACTGAGGGACATAGTGAACGCGCGACGCGTGTGCGGCGGCCGGCGGTCGGCGGGCTAACGTCCTCGCGGGCGCCGCGTATCGCCTCGCCGGTGTGCCAGGCCACAGCGCCCGCGTGGGGACGAGCGGAGCGGCAGCGGAAGCGGTTTGGTTGCATAATAAGCAAAAATGAAAAAAGAGAATGGTCGCAAAGAAGGGGGTGATTGAAAAGACTGTTTGGATTTTGAACATGATGTAGAAAAATTATCACTAATAAACAAGTATAGCATCAATCTTTATCATTTTTAAGATGGAGAAATAGACTATTTAGCCAAAACTTTAGTCAATCAATTTATTATCTTACTTTATTACCCACACAAAACTATACAATCTCCATCAGATTTTTTCCTTAAACAATAATTTCATTGCCTAGTGAACCAATTTAGAAGTTTCTTCTTTTGAAAGGGGGTATGGATGTTCACGAACGCTGTCTTATACATTTTATCCAGATCTGATAATAGAACTCACCAGTAAAGTATGTTTGTTTGGAGCCAGTTCTTATCAAGTTTCAAAACAAAACCTTGAAAGTCCTCCGGCGGTTCGCCGCGCTTCTCGTGGCCACGCACAGGTGCGAGAGTGAGAGGGCTCGATAACGTTACCTGTAGAAAAGAGAAAGGGGCATAACACCTCAACCTCACAACACCTGGCTGCTTTACCGACGTGCTGTTTTACCGACGGTCCATCATGGCTGCAGTTCCCGCCATATTGAAATTTGAACACGGATTTACGGTCCGCTGGGTAAAGGAGGGTCGTTTCCCTCAGGCGGGCAGGAAGACAGGTCGGAAGGTCGGTTTCCGATGAACACATTTGGGTCAATTCACTCTAATTAAATTTGGTTGGCTGACGGGAAACCTCGCAAGTGCAAGATTCTTGGAAGGCTTCTCCCAAATGTTCTAAGCTAGGTATGAAACAGATTAGTAATAGTAATTAGTTTTTAGCTGTTTCTTTCTCTAATAAATCACACTTCTGAATAAAATTAATATAAGGGTCAATAATTTGGATTGTCAAAGATAAAAACTTTTATGCACTAAGAAATACTGTATTTACTTTATGTATTAAGTAACTGTATGACTAGAAATCTTAACATATCAGTCAGGGCATAGACTAAAAAGTTTACAGAGGAACAATTGAATAAATACTACTTAAGTTAAATGAGGTTTTAAAGGTTCTTTGAGTTGTAGGTCCATGTGGCTAACTCGGAGATGCCTTGACAAGTCACTCATCCTGAAGAATCCTCGGGAGCAGTGCTGGCATACGTATGGAGTGTGGTTGGTATGCTGCTTCAACAGATGGAACTCTAACATCGGAGCAGTAGGAAAGGTTTTTGTACACTCCCCAATAGAACACTTAAATTTAGTAGCATTTTCATGCCTAAATGCAAGATGGTGAGTCAAGCTTCTCTTCGTAGCATACTTCTGCTGGCATACATGGCATATGAATGGTTTTTCACCGGTATGCTTCCGCATATGGACCTCTAAGTCCGGAAAGGTCTTCATACAAACATTGCATTGCCCGGACTTTTCCGAATGTTGCCGTCTTATGTGAGTCTTGAGGTTTCCTTTCATGGAGAAGGTCATGCCGCAGTAGTTGCAGACATTTTGTTTCTTGTTGACGTGTAGACTCATGTGAACTTTTAAAGCACTGTTGCTTTTCATAGATTTATGGCAGAGATGGCAGCTGTAGTGTTTTTCGTCGCTATGCACCAGGAGATGCTTTCGGGCCACAGTTCTATCGGCAAACTTCTTATTACAAATCATACATGAAAACGGTTTCTCTCCTGTGTGAATCCTCTTGTGACGGGCAAGAGAAGCTATTTGCCGGAACTTCCTAGAACAGAATGGGCATGTGTATGGCCGTTCATCGGTGTGTACTCTGAGGTGAGTTATGATTTCATTTTTTCTATAAAAACTGCTGCCACAAGTCTCACAAGTATACTTCCTCTCTCGTTCCGAGTGGAATGTCTCCCAGTGTCTTTTCAAAGCTCCTTTGGTTGCGAATCTTGCATCACAAGATGACGAAGTACAAGAAAAGGGTTTTTCTCCAGTATGTTTTCTCATGTGGATCTCCATGGCAGACGGGCTGGGGGTCATCTGCCCGCAGGTGACACACTGTATTGCTTCCATCTTGGCTTTCTTCCTTTTCTTTGGATGCTCCCCTTTCTTTTTTTTAGTCTTGCTTCTCACGTCTTCCCAGTTACCATCATAGTCATCATCTAAGTAGCACAGGTTCATGAAGCCATCATCTGGCTCATCTTTAATCTCTTCTTTCTTGATATTTAATGTTGTTTCTGTTTCAGTATCTAGTTTTAATGATTTCAACGCTTGGTCGGAGGCTTCGCACTTTTGCACGAATTCGAACGACACGGACAGCTCGGCGATACATGTGAGGCATATCGAGCTAGGAAAGCCATCGTTTTCCATAATAGTAATTTTCACGAAGCCCATAATTTTCTCGCTGTACTGCAAACCATCATGTTTCTCGAACAGCGAAGTATCGCCCGGCCGGCTGAGGCAAATCCGGCATATCTTCGAATCCATTATGGCTTCTTCAGATTCTATTATAAATTACAACTTGATTTCTATGGTAGCATTCATTATAAGGGAACAAAATACCCTTAAAATATGGCACAAAATCACATTAGAATAGCATAACAAACAAGCTACCCTTTATTATAATATTTACAAATGTCAAATTACTTATAGGAAAAAAGCCTACGGAAAACGGAACACAAACTAACATAAATTAATATTACTGGAATAATTAATTCGTCATCGTAGCTTCAATTAATAAAAATAAATATCGATAGTATTTTAAATAAAAAAGACTTTTCAGTTTATCTTATTTCAAGTTTTTCTTTAAAAATATGGTTAATTTATTAATTTGCAAACGTGAAACGAATAGCAATGGTCGTAGGAATAGATTAACAATATTTTTTGTAATGTTTCAGATACTAATAAAGACGTCCTTCTTAAACAATATGTACAAACAGCAACACAGTTAACTATACACTTCAAAAATGGGAAATACTGCAAGAAAGAGAATCACACTTGAAGGCGTCGTGCTATGAATGTGTGCGTGTGTTTATGAGTATAAATTGGCTATTATTCAAAAGAGTTTTGAAACAATAATTTTTCTTTTATGGCTGATCCAACGTCATTATTGACATTAATGCCATATTATTGAATTCATGGAAAATAATGAATGAATAATAAATATAAATTACATTATATTGGTGCATCATATCAAAAATATGAAGCACCAATAAAAGCATTGGCAATATAATTAGTTTATTTCATCCCAACGTTCGTCTGAAAGCTAAATCATAATTTTGACAAATTCACCTGTCTTGTTGAAATAATAGTACATTACACAACTAGGGTGGTAATACAAAGAAAGGCCGAGATCGCAGAAGTTTGCGGCCCGAGCTGCAAGCGAGGGATGTAAATATGCGATCGAGGGCTTTCTTTATTACCTCCTGTGTTGTGTACATCATTTTATGTCTACACTTGGCCAGAAAGCGGCGTTTTCCGTACGCGCAGCGCGCGGAAAAAGCCACTTTATGGCCAGGTGTGGCATAAAACCTTTATTTACAGTATGGAAAAAAAAAAAACTTTGCCCAAACAACTACAATGACAAAGCTCAAAGGCACATTACACATACGCAAACGTTATTTGATTTGAAGTTGACATAATACAAATATATATATCTCTTTCAATCGTTATCATTTTCTCTCTGCTCTGTCTTTAATGGGCTGTTAAGTGTGTTGCTGTTTGTACGTAATATTTTAAGTTTAAATTAATGAATCATTTTAATATTTTTTATTAAAACTCGAAGATTATTAACTTAACTCAAAGTATCCTTACTTTAGTTTTATGCGTGGGAATAGCGGCATCTGAAACTGAAACAACACAAAACCAAAATGTCAAGTTGACTTTTGGTAAATTGGACATTGGTATGTTTAGACTGATAATCGATCGATTTAATGGAAATTACAGCCCATTTATATTAAAGCTGACAGAGAATGGATCAAAAACTTTGTCGATTGTGCTGTGAAAATGTAGGCGCTTCATATATATTCAACGATGAGAGTGGGGTGTCTATTTGTTCGAAAATACTGTATTGTTGTGCTAACTTAAAAGTGTCCGAGGGCGACGGTATGCCGACGCATATTTGTGGCCTTTGCGAGGCCGAGCTGACGGCATCTTACAACTTCGTGCTGAAATGCGAAGCCTCCGACCAGATACTGCGCTGCAAGATCGCTGAGATCGATCAGAACGCCGACAATTCCAAGTTTAAAGTGGAAGTAAAACAAGAAGATTGCGATGACACCCATCAGTATGAGGACGCCGACGAAACGGAAGCTTACCCATTTATTGATTCTGATGAGGTTAAGAGGGAGGTGAAGCCGAAACGGGTGTACAAGAAAGGCAAGGCAATGTGCAAGGAATGCGGTCGCGTATGTGCGAGCCAGTCGGCGCTGCTCATTCATACCCGCGTACACTCCGGAGAGAAGCCGTACCAGTGCCCGTCCTGCGACAAGAAGTATACAGACAGAGGTGGCCTCAAAAGGCACATAGAAAGAATCCATTACGAGAAAACGAGGGAGAGAAAATTCATGTGCGAAAATTGTGGCAAAGCATTTTATACGAAAACTGATGTCGCTGTTCATATGCGCACACATACGGGAGAAACGCCGTACGCTTGCACCATTTGTCCATCTAAATTCACACAGAGCAGTGCCATGTTACGACACTTAAGGACACATTCAACGGAGAAGTCCCACGGTTGCCCAACTTGTGGCAAAATGTTTGGAACAAAAGTGAAACTCAAGTGCCATATTGAGACGCATACCAGTGAGAAAAAATTCAGCTGTTCACTCTGCACCTCCCTATTTAAGTACAAAAATAGTCTGCGTAAACATTTAAAATTGCATGCCGAGCCAAACCGTTTTGTTTGCAATCACTGTGGCCGTACGTTTAATGTTAAAGGTAATCTTAAATTGCATATAAAAAGCCAGCATTCGGAGAAGTCCGGGTTCTGTAGCATTTGCGCTAAAAATATGCCAAACTTGGATACCCACATGTGGCGTCACACTGGCGAACGGCCGCTGAAGTGCAAGCTATGTACGAGTAGCTTTTATGATCCAAAAGGCCTGACTCACCACATAACCTTTAAGCATAGCAATGCGAACAAGTACAAGTGTCAGATAGAAGGATGTGGGATGACGTTTCCCTCTCGACCCATGCTAGCCTTCCATAATGCCAAACTCCATGATACCCAAATCCCATTTCCTTGCGACCGGTGTTCCAGAGGATTCTACCGGAAGAATGACCTTGCGAGGCATAAAATAGCAACTCATAAGGAAAGACTGACATAGAATGCTCAACCTTAATTTATTTATTTATTCACTTAATTATAAGTTAACTGATTTGTATATTGATATTGTGCTGATCAAAATCATGAAAAACAGCTAGTCTGTAGCAATAATTATTTAAATAATTTTAGTTCCAATTATAATAAAAGATACTATCCAGTGTTTGATGCCTCATTATTCCCAGACAGGTTGGCTGTACAGGCTTCTTTATCTTTTTAGGGTTCCATACCAAAATGGTAAAAAAGAAACTCTTATGGTGCAACTCCGTCGTTCCATCTGTCAGAACCAGATATCTCGGGAACTACTGCCACGGATTAGATAAATAATATAACCAGATATTTCACTCTCGCCAGGGCTGACTCACTTCAGTTGCGCTATTATTATTAAATACCGCCACCCATGGGTGGTAATAATGAGCACGTATTATGCGATGGATAGTCTGTCGGATGCGGGTCCGTTCCGTCCGGTCGTCGGACGCGAACGACAGTTTTGTCAGGGAGAGAAGCTTCTGTATGTAGTACTAATACTTATTCTGAGCTCTCGCGCGTTTTCATACAAAAAGCAAGAATTCTCACGCTCGATAACGAAACAATAGAAATATTTGACGCTTTTCGCATGGAGGACAGAACATTATATTGTGCTACTACTCTGACGTTTCGTTCCCCGGGGAGCGGGGAGCTACACCCACCACACGGGCGGCCAAAAACGAGTGAAATCCAATTGACCTGCTACTGCTGCTATCGTTTTGAAATTTGGAATAGTCTTAAAAATCGCTATACGCTGCTGACACATTTGCTAATTAGTAGCACGAAAGCATGCCACTAACGAGCAAATGCTACTTAGTGGCATGCAGGGGCGTATTTACCCTAGGGCCATCCGGCCCATGGCCCGGGGCGCCAATCGGCCAGGGGCGCCGTAGCCGCCCCGGGCCGATTGCCTTTTGTTCTGGTTTTGGCGCCATTCAACTGACTTTTACTTCTCACCTTTTTTATTTTATCGAAAATACGGTCGTAAGTTAATTTTCGTCAATACCTACGGAGCGCGTCTGTTATTAAAAACATACGGCGTGGTAAGTACAATAAGTACATGCTCTGAATAAGGGCCCGGGCGGGGCGCAGAGGGAAGAGGGGGCGTTTTTAGGGTTCCGTACCAAAATGGTAAAAAAGGAACCCTTATGGTGCGACTCTGTCTGTCTGTCTGTCCGTCTGTCACAGCAAGATATCTCAGGATCTACTGATGCTATCGACTTGAAATTTGGAATAGTGTTAAGAACCGCTAACCCGAGCTTATAGGATGTAAAAAAATTCTTGTAACTTTTTACTTTTTTTTTAAAGGGGTCCGTAATGAGACTTTGCAAATTGAAAGTAGGGCTATTATATTGAGTGAGGTATCAAATGAAAGGGCTTAATTTGTAGATTAAAACAATATTTTTGTATTTTTTTTTAAATAAATAGTTTTTGATTTATGACGAAAAACGTTAAAAAAAATACCGTTCCCCCCCTATTATCTTCGAAGTTACTGAACAGAAAAATCTGTAATAATTACCAATTATTAATGTCATCCTATATATTACAGGAAAAATATAACGGTTTTCCTAACTTGCACTGTTTTTGAGGAATTTGCAAAAATCTTAACACATACTTATTTGCTCCTACTAAACTAATCGCCATATAGTTTTTCTTGAACTATTCATGTATCTACTTATGAGTTTGTACGGAACCCTCGGTGCGCGAGTCCGACTCGCACTTGGCCGGTTTTTTATTTAATATTGAAACCTATTTTGCAAAACAATGAATAATCCAGTAACATTGTCACCTGAAAGTACGGGGTACTTTGCGCCAATCCAGTAGTTCTGATTTTTTGCAGACTTGTTTATAATGTTGAATGAATAATCTAAGTTTGTGACCTCGAGCGCCAATGCAACTTTGTCAAAAATCGAAAAAAACCGCGAAAATTTCGGTTTTCAGATTTTGGAGATTATGACCCTAAAGGACTAGTTTTTGATAGTACCTTCTCAGGACGTTTTAAAAGTACCCAAAATTTTCTACAATATGAAATAATAAAATTATCTCTGTAGACACAATAGTTTTCGAGATTATGCTTTTCAAAATTCATGATTTTTTGAACTGCGCTATTTTGGTGAGGACATTGATTTGCTGATCATCCTCACTGCGATCAGCGCCGCCCTTCCAAGAGGGCTAAAATAACATGATTTTGAATAACTCAATTTACTAACTAATAAAACTATTAACTTTTCTTGCCCTTGCCTTTTTTATTAGCTTATCATTAAACATCATCATTCACACTTCTCATTTTCATTTTTAACATCCCATAACGTACAAGGCTTCGATAGTATAACAGGGGTTACGAAGAATCAGGGTCTAAATTCATTCAAACCGACAGAATATTGCAAAAAATGGCGAAGTTCGGAAAAATTGTGAACTTTGAAAGGCTTCATCTCGGAAACTATTGGGTCTACAGAGACAATTGACAACATTTCATTTTTTCAAGTGGGCTATTTTATGTTATGTATTGAAAAAAAAACAAATTCTAAGGTATACGTGTTTTTTTTTTTTCCCAGAAAAGCAATTTTTCATTCAAAAATATTAAGTGAAAAAATAGCGAATGTTTGAAAGGTCGTAAACGACATATGACGTCACGAGTACGCATTTTCCTTTGCCCCTTGCTTTAAAAAAAAAATGGGTCGTGACGGTTGAATGATTTGAGGTTTATGTCATTGTCATATAATTGTCAACACAAATTTTCTTCAATAAAATTACAAGTAAAAACGAAAACATGGCATCAAAAGAAACTAAAAACTGTTTTATAAGAACGTGTAGTAATAACACAAGACTGACACCACAAAAAAAGCTGCTGGGCAAAATGAGGCATGGTGTCGAGCGGCGGGGCTAGATCGTGTTCCTAAAAGGAAGTTATTCATCTGTGAAGATCATCTCGATGTAAGTACAACCGAATAATATACTTAACCTAGCCCACCTTTGTATTAGATTGGTAGTGGACTATTTACTGTTACAGTTTACTGTACGTACTCATGTGTTGTGATATTTAACTTAACTAGCTAATATAACCTTGTTTATATAGGACTTTCTTAAATAGTTATTGGCACTTGCACTTACAAATTCTTGCAGTGTGCATTGAAATCACCCTCACGGTGTTCAGGCTTATGCTTATTATACCTATTTGTCATTTCACAGTTGGAGAAAGACATGGAAAACTATAGATATTGGAAAGTCATGAATGTAAATGCAAAACTGAAACCTCGTCTTCCAGCATCACTCACAAGAAGACCGTTAAAAGAAGCAAACCAGGCAGCACCGTCAACCTCTCATGATGAACCTACACCATCTTCTGCATCCTGAGGTGTAATGTGCTACCCTATTATGACAACCCAAAACATACTAGTTAAGGTAGCGACAAAAGACAAAACAACATATTGTAATTTGGAACCACAAACTTATATATTTGGAAAATAAATATACTCGCACTAAGCCTTACAGTTTTATTTCTTAGGATAATGTTATTAGTTTCATATACAGGTACAGGTATATGTAAAGCAAAAACAGGGCTCAATGTAGGGCACACAATATGGGGTAGAAACTATCTATACGGTACGAAGCGGCACTATACGAAGTTCGAGACGATAAGGCAGCTTTTGCACCTCGTATCCCAGCCAAATTATATTTATCGTCCGTTTGTATGAACTCTAACATCATGGCAGTATCAACCCATGGCAAGTTGGTACTAAATGCTTGCACAAATCCATCTGAGGTCTTCATTTTTATGAGGTTCAATAAGTCCAAATACAAGTGCCAAATTTTCGTTTAAAGAACCAGCGATATCCGTTTTTATTGCGATGTAAGCGTGAAAAGAAGCAGCAGTGTCCGTTATAAAAGCCAAGTCGTCAAGTATTTCAAGTGGAGCGAGAGTAATATCGTAAAATAAGAATAGTCGTTAACACCGAAATGTAAGAACTGACAATGTCATTTGAAAACTTTTGACAGAGTGTGACAACCGGATACATGAAAAAAATGATAGATTTAGTTTTGTCTTTGGTCTATTGTCCATGTACGTACTATCTACGTCACATTTCCGGTTTACAGTTTTTCGCGATTATCTTGGAAATTAACGGGTAAAAAAATTAAATAACTGCCTCGTTACATACGGGAAGCATATTTGCCGAAATGGTTTTTGATTTAGCCCACTTCATATAATTTGAAATGTTGTCAATTCTAGTCTCATGGGTACTGTAGCAAATTTAGTCTACTTTAAAAACGTCCTGAGAAGGTACTACCAAAAACTAGACCTTCCCAAATTTTTACAGTTTTTTTGATTTTTGACAAAGTTAAGTTCCGCTTCCGCTCTCGAGGCAAAGTATAAAGTCGAACAAGTAGTCCAACTTCGGCCGTTTCGGAGCGCGCGACACGTATTCACACAGACGCGCGATAGCTCGCCTGCGTGCGTGCGATCAGAATTTATTAAAAATATTGTATTTTTTATTTAAATAATTTTTTTCCTTGACTTCTGGGGCGCCGAAACGTACATTGGCCCGGGGCGCCAAATTTCAAAATACGCCCCTGGTGGCATGTGTGTCTAGTCATTGCTACTAATGAGCATGCTTAATTCGAGAATGGTCAAAAATCAACCGCAGTTTGATTTGTAAGCAAGCTACCTGAGGCGCGGGTGGAAGGGGGGTGAGCTTCAAGCTCGTCTGAACAGTCTTGCTTTTTAGCATGTTAGTCTCATGGATTCTTTGGCGGGAATTTGAAACAAACTTTTTCAATTTCGTCTATGTTTATATTTCAGTTGTATATGATTATGTTTTAGAGTTCTTTACAAATAGGACTGATACTGTAATACGGTACAGAACTATTGTTTTAATATCTTTTATGTTGCGAAACGGCCATTTTGGTCGAAAGCATGTGCTTAATAGCAAGTGTGTCAAAATAATAAGCATGCTCAAAATTAGCATGCCTATTACGTGCAAATCTGAACAGCTGCAGAGCATGCTGCTTTTGAGCTTGCTTATTTTTGAGCAATTAGCAAAGTGTCAAATCGTGTGCTTTGAGCATGCTTATAAGTTAAAAGCATGCTTGTTTCTGAGCAAATGTGTCTGTTATGTGGTTATAGGGAACGTGCATGCACAACGAAGGTGTTGCCAACTGATGCTGCAGAGTCTGGTTAATGCCCGGCCCCGTATTGTACAGCCGATAATTCGCGACCCCAAAAATGGTCGCGGATTATCGCGCCGGGCTTTATCACCCTGTGCCAAACGTGGCTTCGAAATAATTATCGGGTTGAGCATTATCTGTACAGGGCGATAAAGCTCAACCCGATAAAGCCCGGCGCTGTACATTATCGGGCCGGACTTTATTTTGGCTGTGCATTATCGTCTCCCATGCTGCCAATCGCCAATCCGAATCTTGTACTCCATCATGCTGGAGCCACATTATTAACGGAAAACGCCGTTATTATCTCGATGAAGGACGACTAACGTTAGTGTAGCCATGACTTACTACATTTGACGTAAACATATTTTATTTTATAACATAAATAAACAAACAGTAGGAAGTAAGTATGTTGCCAGTATGACATTTTTGCGGATGTGGAGTATGTATTTGTTCTAAAATATTGTATTGTTGTGCTAACTTAAAAGTCTCCGAAGCCATCGCCTTCGACCGACGTATATTTGCGGCCTTTGCGAGGCATCACGACGCATCCTCCAACTTCGTGCTGAAATGCGAAGCCACCGACTAGAAACTACGCTGCAAGACCGCTGATATCGATCGGAACGCCGACGGACTCAACTTTAAAGTGGAAGTAAAACAAGATTGTGATGACACACCGTCAGTATGAGGACACCGACGAAACGAAAGCTTAATGATTCTGATGAGGTTAAGAGGGCGGTGAAGCCGAAACGGGTGTACAAGAAAGGCAAGGTAACGTGCAATGACTGCGGTCGCGTATGTGCGAGCCAGTCGGCGCTGCTCATTCATACCCGCGTACACTCCGGAGAGAAGCCGTACCAGTGCCCGTCCTGCGACAAGAAGTATGCAAACAAAAGCGGCCTTAAAGGACACATAGAAAGAAAGCATAATGAGAAAATGAGGGAGAGAAAATTCATGTGCGAAAATTGTGGCAAAGCATTTTATACGAAACTTGATGTCGCTGTTCACATGCGTACACACACCAGAGAAACGCCCTATGCTTGCACCATTTGTCCGTCTAAATTTACACAGAGCAGTGCCTTGTTACGACACTTAGCAACGCATTCAACAAACAAGTGCCACGGTTGCCCAACTTGTGGCAAAAAGTTTGGAACAAAAGAGAAACTCAAGTGCCACATTGAGACACATACCAATGAGAAAAAATACAGCTGTTCACAATGCACCTCCCTATTTAAGTTCAAAAATAGTCTGCGAAAACACTTGAGATTGCATGCCGAGCCAAACCGTTTTGCTTGTGATCACTGTGGTCGTACTTTTAATTTTAAAGGCAACCTTAAATTGCATATAGAAAGCCAGCATTCCGAGACGTCTGGGTTGTGCAGAGTTTGCTCTAAGAATGTGCCAAACTTGGAAATGCACATATGGCGTCACACTGGAGAACAGCCCTTGAAGTGCAAGCAATGTTCGAGTAGCTTTAATAATTCAATAGGCCTGTCTGCGCACATAAGCTTTAAGCATAAGAATGTAAACAGGTACAAGTGTCAAATAGAAGGATGTGGGATGGGATTCCCCAGTCGACACATGCTAGCCAATCATATTGACAAACGCCATGATACCTATGATGATACTGATGATGATACCTGTGATGAAATCCAGTTTCCTTGCTGGCCGTGTTCCATGGGATTCTCCCGGAAGAGAGACCTTGCCAGGCATATAGCTACTCATAGGGAAAGACTGACATAGGAAGCTCAACCTTAATGCATTTATATATTCACTTAATTATAAGTTAGCTTATTTGTATATTGTGCTAATCGAAATCATGAAAAACAGCTAGTCTGTAGCAATAATTATGTAAACAATTTTAGATTCAATCATAATAAAAAAACAGTGTCATAAGTATACAATATAATGACTCATAATTTTGTCGGTTCCAGAATGTTTTGACCCAGCAAATATAGCAGCAAGTGGTGGTGATCACAGTTAACTTTTATTATAAACGATAGACGGCTCGGGACGTGCAGTATTCATGTTTAATATAAACAAATGTATGTGAGAGTTCTGAGTGCACGCTGCACAAAACCCATAGACGCTGGATGGTCGCCTCAGATGCCATTATTAAGGTGGAGTCCCAAATTGGTAACCCTACATCCTAGGATGGGCACTAGACCATACAGAGATGGGCACGGCCCACCAGCTCCCCCTATACTATGTATACGCTTATGGGAAGTGGACAAGATAGGATTAAATAAAAGATCAGGCAACTGTCACATTATGCTATATTCTCTTAGTGCCGATGAACATGATCCAAAACAAACCACATTATCACAGTCCGCTAAAGATAATAACGCGTAAATCAGAAGTAAAGAAGCAACGGTACAGCCGCGGATAGAGGTATAGAGAGATATTTGCTACTATATAAAATCTTTACTATTATAAAACTATATTTTGGTGGCCAGACTGCAGACTGCGCTCGGCAATATCCATTAAAAATAACTCATCCTGGTCAACTGGTCAATTATCTATCACCACTTCATTTGTACAAAACAATAACTCTTACATTAAATACACCGCAAAATTAATTTATAACATATTTACAATTATTCTTATCTATGCAGCTAAAGTAAAAGAATTGCACACGTTCCATCAAATTTTTGATCCAGTCAAAATAAATATTGTACATTATAAATTAATAAAAAAAAAAACTGTAAAAAATGTTTTGAAAATTACATAAATTATGCATTCAGTCAACGATTAGGTCTAACTATTAGCCGGTTGAGTTAAGTTTGCACCTGGTGGGTAGGCCATCGCTTGCAAACGAGGTGCAAAGTTAACTCAGCCGGGATACATAAACATGACAAACACGGACGCGGCGCAAATGTAACATTTAACAAAGAGTCAACAACTGACACGACAACGACAAGCCACGACACGACACTCGTCGGCAAACAGCTAAACAGTTCATGTTATCCCAAAATGTCTTACACAACTATTAAGGTAGACGTCCGGTCCGAGTGACACTGTCCCAGTGGTTGACACCCGGAGTGTTAAGTCATTAACAGACCTCGGAATTTAGGGGCAAACGCTTCACAGGTACAAGAGATTGACAATTTTTTTCATCGACTTATGAATATCTATATTTTTGACATTACAATACCTACGATGATTTCGGCCTAAACTAGTAATCATACCCAGCTTTGTGTTTTATCTTAAGTACGGTAATGATTAACTTAATAATTTTCGTTTTAAAGGATTTCCTTAGTGTTATTTGAAACCGACTTTTTAAAACAAATATATTCCATAAAAATGTAAAGAAATATATAGGAATCATCTGTGTCTTGCAAGGAACATTTAATTGTAGAAAATATGGGAAGAAAAAATCGAAAACAAAAACATCGATATCCATAAATGTCAATAACAATTATCTCTAGTAGGTACCTGTCAGGCTGGTCATTATAGACGTGACAACAGGGTGACAACTATCGGACATTAGCGTGTGAAACTCTAGGATGTATTTATTTATTACAATGTAAGGAGTCAAATCAGTATGAACACATTATTTCCACTCTATATACTCGACTAGCAATTAATGGTTGAGCTAATTAACATAATGTAATACGTTGTCAATAAAATATGCTCTAGTATTTCTACTCTTCAAAATATTTCGACACTTACTGTTCAAATTCAAGTAAAAATAAATATGACAAGGTTATAAATTATAAGGGTACATATAGTGCGACTACGATAACTTAAAGAGCGGAACACGGCAACACCTCCGTTTAAAAGTAAAATTTCTATGAAAATGTTACTTTTAAATGGAGGTTTGCCATGTTCCGCTCTGGAAGGTTCGATAACACACTATGCTCAACAAATTCACCACACTATACAAATATTAGATTATCTGGGACTACCGTACTATTTAGTTCAATTTGCCGACACACACAACTCTAGCAATCTCAGAAGCTATGTCAACTACACGTACCACCCGTACTCAAGCACTCGGAAAGGGACGGATGCTTATACGACGAACTTAATGCGCTATTTAACTATCCGATAATCGGGATCCTCTGGACCGGGATCCTGAACATTTTAATCATGAGTCTAATCATGTGGCGAAGCATCCACAGATGTTGATGCATAGAAATTAGGGCACCTAAATTCTAATTATCTTAGGTAAAGTAAGAATTTCTCGAAAAACAAATTCTAAGACAATGCCTACTACGCCTATGGTCACAAGCGGTTGTGATATAGAATTATGATGTGGGGTACATTTAGTCCGACGTATATGGAAAATCGGACGCGTCAACAGTTTTTTGTAATCTCAAAACTCAAAGTTATGCCCAATGAGTTCGCAGTAGTTGGCTTTATTTACGAGAAGATTGCATAATTTGCCTAAAAACGCATTTTGGCGACAAAAATTAATTGAAGCTGCACTGAATAACACTAATAAAATGGATGCCTGATTAAATAATATAATATTATATTTTAGTTTACTTATACACGATCTAGGCCATTTCATCTCATTACACGATATCTCATCGCTGAAGCTATAAAAACGCTCAAGTTTGCACATAAAATATCTGTTTAGCTTGAGAAGGTACATACGGTATGTAACATACCGAGATAACATCGTGAAAACGTGGGGTAATATCCATTTGAAAACTAAGCTAAGTTATGCTAAGGTTGAAAACTGGAGTAAAATGGTACAATTTCGTGCAAAACTGGCGCGTTCTTAGTACACTGAAACCAAGCTCAATCTCGCCTAGCACCAGATAAATTTAGGATACAGGAGCTCGATGTCGTCGAATATAGCAAAAACCGACCAAAAAGTCGTTCTAGCTACTTAAAGAACTCTATTTCTATGGGTAGGTACAACTTTATTAAACTGTTCTCAAGGTAAAACTGCCTGATAATCAGTATTAGCGCGCTAAGTCTTAATCCGTAATATATTTTGAATAAGATAATGATGTAGATTTTAGACCATCCGATTATTGGGACAATTGAAAGCACACATTGGGACAACTTCAATGTCGGGCAGTGTGAATTGGCTTTAAGAATTTTTAGTATGCTTGTTCGAGTGATAAATTTAGTTGGTTTTATTTGGATTAAATTAGGACCCTATAGGAAGTGGTTACGGCAAACGTTTCGTATTAACACTACGAACTGGGAATGCGATAGGCAAGGGAAAGGATTTTTCAGAGAAAAAACCAAGCAGGCAAGTAGTTGGGGAAATATTCGATTGGTAACACATACGATGGGGAACAAACCAAATGGGGAAAAACGCGATTAGAAATAAAAAAAGGGAAAAGAAAATTTGGGTATTCAAGCTATACAGCATTAAAGCCACATGCCGTCGCCTTCATGGTAGATGGCAAAGTGACAGCCAACGACGGGATATATGCGCCAATAGATTATTCTCGACTGGGTAAGACTTGTATCGAATCAAGGCTCACTCCTCAACGGAATTCGTATATAAAAAAGCTACAGCAAAAACGTCCCTCGCGGCTAAATCGTGAATCGAATATACATTAACGTCATAGGTACTATGTCTTAGGTATAATTTGTATTTTCTTCGAGGTGCCTAATCAACACCGCCTAATTTAAAGCATACCCTATCATTTCTCTAGCATTTATTTACAAAAAATACATTCATTTCATTGCAGTTATACAACCATCGTCGGACCGATTGGAAAGGGACGCAATCATACTTGAGTAAAACAAACGTTCACTAAATCGGAACATTAATTTAAAACTTGTGGTATGCGTCAAAAACGACTTATTCTGTAGTGAATAATTGACGCATGACGCAGGCTTCAAATCAGGTACAACACTGCACTCAATCGGACCGAAAATCGGATGGTGTGTAACCGCCTTTAACCTACTTAATGATACGTCGTGCGAACCTCGCGAACCGTCAAAATAAATAATAAAATAAAGGATTCCACTACGAAATCTATATGTCCATGCATATGCCGTGAATTGTGCCATAAACCGACAGTAAATATACATTCAAATTGCTATGAAGCAACATAATCGCTAATTGTCTACTGATATCATCATATTGCGAATAATTCGATTTGCGTCCATCGGACATTAAATTAAAATAATAATTAATAATGCAATTATAAGTTATAATTATAATATACACAAGTTTGTCGACGATTTCAACGCCGGGTCAGTTCGAAGTGTCAATAAAATGCCTATAAAAAATTAGGCAATCTCATACGAATTATTGCGACGTCCTATCGATTTCGCGTATCATAATTTAAAAATATAATATAAAAATAAAAGCTTCCAAACTTTCCCGGGAAGAATTACACAAGTACTAATTTAGGGATTTACTTATTGGTGTGAAGTTGGCACAATGCGTCGTGACGATAAGTCGGGTCAGGTGAAGTTGTCAATAACCCACCAAGAACGTCATGAATATTCTCGACATGCCTTTATAAATGATTACGACTGTACTTTTTTTGTTACTTAATATCCATTCTCAATAAAAAACGGATGAACATTATTTAAATACTTCATATATACAGGGTGTAATCGTTAAGTGTAGCCAGGCGATTATTACGTAAATATAACAGATATTCGAAAACTTTAAACTGATATCGAAAGTACGTTACCCAATAAGTAAAATCACATTAATACCTTTTCTTAAATAATAGTAGTAATATTAAAAATATTAAGTTTAAACGCTCCCATACATTAAGTATGACGTTGCTTGAGGCTGTAATTTCCCTACCGTAATTGGGATATTTCTGGTTTTATTAAAATGAAGTTATTGATGTGATTTTACTCATTGAGTAACGTACTTTCGACATCAGTTTAACGTTTCCTGATATCTGTTACATTTACTGAATAATCGCTTGGCTACACTTAATGATTACACCCTGTATTTAAATTCTTTTCGAAGTTAAAATAGTGATACTGTTAAATTTTATTGTTGTATTTTTATTAATTTTGGGTGTCGTTCCGTTCCTTCGGGTTACGTTTCGACTGCATTCTTTACTAAAAAATTGTCTCTCGTCCCATCATTGCGACGGCGAAGTAACATGAACTCCTAACAAACATTTGGACGATTTTGAGATTTTTATTTTTATGTAGTTACGCTCGAAATCTCAAAGTCGTCAACATTTTAGTTAGGAGTTCACGGTACAATCGAAGACACTGCTAACTGACCACTTGTCACCCTTATTACAACGTATTAAGGTCTACTGATGGGCACTTAACTGTGTCTTCGTTTGTTCTTCGCCGTCGATTGGCTAATGGTCGTCGGTCAAAAAAACTCAAAGACCGAAGCAAATCTTCAAAAGATGAAGTTTTTCAGCTTCATAATGCGGTACATCAAATCTGTCATACGGAGAACGGGCGCACCTGACTTTATTTTTTAAATCGAGTTATTTAGCAACCCATATCATGATGATTTGAAAAATACTTGATATTTTAGTCATAACACTCAAAACGCCGAGTTAGGGTATCACTTAGCACGAGTTTTGCAGAAACGTCAATTCACGGATTATGAATTCGGCTCATTTTCTATGAACAATTGTATAGAAAATGACCCGAATTCATTGTCCGTGAGTGTATTTTGAAAACCAAGAGATTTTTACCGAGGTCAAATCTACTTAATCTGGTGTCTCATGAGCCAGCCCTTTTCGTATACACGTTGGTTTTAGAGACACTGTATATATTTTTGAGAAATTAGTTTTGTCCCAATTAATGAAACATTTTAATACAAATAACTTAATGCATAATAAGCAATTTGGTTTTACTCGGGGTCGCTCGACAACCGACGCTGGTGTCGAGCTAATTAAACATATTTTCGATGCCTGGGAGGAGTCATGTGATGCTTTAGGTATTTTCTGTGATTTATCCAAGGCATTTGACTGCGTATGTCATGAAACATTGATCGGGAAGCTGCACTACTATGGAGTCAGAGAATCGGCACTGAATTTATTTAAGTCATACTTACAAGGTAGAATTCAAAGGGTTGACGTGAATGGACAGCACTCACCGGGGTCATTGGTCTCGATGGGTGTACCGCAGGGATCAATATTGGGACCATTCCTGTTCCTTATTTACATAAATGACTTGCCATACCTCGTTAAGACCCACCATGATATAGTATTGTTTGCAGACGACACCTCACTTATCTTCAAAGTCAAGCGACAGCAGCAAGCTTACAATGATGTAAACAATGCTATATCTAAAGTAGTGAATTGGTTCAATGTTAACAATTTACTGTTAAATGAAAGAAAGACTAAATGTATAAACTTTGTCACGCGTAACGTAAATCGCGAGCAAGCAAGTGTCATTGTGAAGGATGAGGAATTGGAACTAGTTGATAGTACAGTCTTTCTTGGTATAACATTGGATTCTAAACTCCAGTGGGGTCCCCATATTGGTAATCTCTCGAATAGACTAAGTTCTGCAGCGTTTGCAGTCAACAAGATCCGACAATTAACAGACATAAAAACAGCTCGATTAGTATATTTTAGTTACTTCCACAGTATTATGTCGTATGGTATTCTGCTGTGGGGCAGTGCTAGTGCTTCAGAGCTTAATACTATATTTGTTCTGCAGAAGAGGGCTATTCGAGCGATATATAAGATGAATTATCGAGACTCACTTAGAGATAAGTTTAAGGAAATTAATGTAATGACATTGCATTGTCAATACATCTATGAGAATATTATGTATGTACATAAAAATATCATGAATTTTAAGAAGAACTGTGACATACATAATATTAATACTAGGAATAAACATAAGCTCGCAGTGCCCACCACTCGGCTCCATAAAATAAAAACATCATTCATGGGTAATTGTGTAAGGTTTTATAATAAGCTGCCAAGGAATATAACTGAATTATCTATTAACAAATTTAAGAATTGTGTAAAGCGTAAACTCATGTCTAAGGCTTATTACAGCACACAAGACTACATGAATGATGAAACACCGTGGGATTAACTGCGACTGGAAATAGATATATTTTAAAAACAATGTTTGATTAGTTGTCTTTTTCTGTTTTTGTACTTGCCAATTGTTTTGACACTTAGAGACCATTTACATCTCTAAGAAAAAATGGACTTAATTTAGTAAATAAGTATTTTCAATTTGTATTTTGACGTTTGGAGATCCTTTACACCTCCAAAACATAATATTTTGACAACGGAGACTCTTTACATCTCCATTAATTCTAGTATCAATTTATTTTCTATTTTTTTATTTGTATTGTTTGGACGCATAGAGAGACCCTTTACATCTCTATAAATGTAGTTTTTAAGGCAATGTAATGTATATTAAATTATTAAAAGAGAAACTGGTGAGTTTCTTCCGGCGCTTCTTCTCACCAGAAGGTCATTACCCGAAGCGCCAAAAAGAAAAGAAGACAAAGAATGTAAGACATGTAAAAGAGCCCTTGAGGGCCTACTTACAGAAATAAATTATTTTATTTTTTTATTTTATTTTTATTTATTTGGTTTCGTCTCTAAATATACATGTAACTCAATTTAAAAAAAGTCAGATGCGCATTTTCTTCATACGACGGCTGATAGGCTATTAAAAAAAATAGAGTAAGTAGTAAAATCAAACTTCACACCAATATAAGGGGTAATCCACAAAGTACTCCACACGATTTTTCAGACTTTTAGACCTCCCCATGTCACACCTTTTCCTGACCTTGACCTTGTTAGTATAGGCTGTCACATTTGGCTAGACCCCCCCCCCATGGGTGTGACGTATTATGGATGACCTCTAACCTTCCTCTTGACCAGTTCAGTTGATAGCTTGCTCCGTCATCTGCAGACACAGCGCGTCGAGGCTGGAGTAGTCGTCGCCGGGCGCGGGCCGGAGGAGGGCGGGGGGGAAGGGCGGGTAGGAATGGGACTTGGGCCGCGGGAGGGGGGGCAGGGGGGCCTGCCACAAGCGCCCCACGCGGGGGTACTGCCCGCCGGGCCGCCAGCTGGAAACACATCAATACATTTTTTTATAATAATGTCAATAAGAATCTGTTATGTATGACTATTGTTTATTTTTTTCCGGTTTACTGTAGCAATTTTTACAACTTAATTTTGAATTATGATATTGTAAAAATGTTAATTATGTGTTCGTTTATTAAAATTTTTATTACGCATTTTAATGCTGAGATACTGCTATGTTGGTCACCGAAATAGATTTTAGTATAATAAATGTAATAACTATTCCGATTATTCCAACATTATGACAAATGCGTGTACGCCTGCAAAGGTAGATGTTGGTGAAATTAAGTGTTATTATCCATCTGTAATGTAATATCAATACACTATAAAATTCATTCATGCATAAATATCAAGGGACAATGTTACACAAATCGAGCTAGTCCAAAACCGGCAACGCTTGTACTATGGGTGCTAGACGACGTACATATCAGTGGCGTGGCGTAAAAGATACCCATGGGCAAGCCGGTGTAGATTTGGCGTACACTTTCCTTAAGAGTTGTAGAATAAGGTGCTGAAATGTCTGATATTAGGCAAGCCGGTAGGAATCGAGTTCTTTTAGACGCCACGCTACTGGTACATATTATAGGGTGTACCAGAAAGCAAATCTCCATACAAACTTTGAAGCCAAGTTGGCACGGGCTCCCATCAATAAAGAGGACTGAAATTTTATATACCATAATATTTTAGCAGTTACAACTTTTTTAGGGGGTATGCGTTACAATAAAAATTAAAAAAAATCTTGCCCATACAACAAAAATATTTTTTTTTTTTACTTATTTTGTAATACATACCCCTCAAATATTATGGTATATAAAATTTCAGCTCTGTGATGATGGGAACCCGTGCCGACTTGGCTTTAAAGTTTGTATGGAGATTTGCTTTCTGGGACACCCTAACATACTAGTAGGGAACGTGCACGAACTATAGATGGCAGCACTGAACGACAAAAGACACACGGACGGAGAATAAAGGAAACTATCATGCCTGACAGTGTCAATGTCAAATATAGTAGGTCGTAGCTTCACAGACGTTAATCGTCAGTGTAGCTACAATACTCCCGGCATGAGAGGGTACATGATTTAGATTGACGGCACCAGTTGGCAGCACCTTCGTCGTGCGCGTTCCATATTGCAGGGCTCGGAACCGGTATTTTGCAAAAACCCCAAAGTATCCCAATATTAGCAGGTCGTCACAGAACTGACGATTAGTGTCAAACTCCATACATTTCGTCACGGACTGACAGGTTAGACGGTATTTGAACATAGCTTAAGTTTCGCCTAACCGTAGATTTTAAAAGAAAAATACCCTAATAAACCAAAGAGCGGAAAAAATACCGGTATTTTTGTATGGACAAAATACCGGTATCCGCCTTTTTTTTTTTAGCAACTGACAAACTCGCAACCCAAGGGCGTAGCGATCGGGTGGTCGGCCGTGGCGTTTCCTGGGGTCGAACCAGGTCGCTAGCCGGACCACCCTGAGTTGGTCGGACTGGGTGGGTGCCGGGGGTGCCTGGGGTCGAACCAGGTCACCTTGTCCGGTCCACCTCGATATGTCGAACCAGGTCGTTTGGCCAGGGCCACGTTGACTTCCTCGGCCTGCCATATAGTATAGTACTATAACGACCTGCATCAAGCCACAGCGGCCAGCCACAGCAGCGGGTGCAACGTCACAGCGCGACGTCATCGCCTGACGTCATCGGAGCCAAGCGGCCGTCCAGTATAGCGGCGAGCGCCGCGCCGCACCGCACCTCACACCCGCGCCGTTATATAAGGCCCCGCGCTCTTGCTAAAGCAGCGGTGTCTTGTCATTGCTCCTAGTGAGGCTGGTCGTATACGCGGCTTAGTTTCACGAGTAATCGCAAAACTCCGCTATCGAACCGTAGGGCTTTTCCTCAGAGCGGTGTGGGCATACCGCGTCGGCTCAGGAAAGGTCTTCCCGTTCGTCCGCGAATCCGTACGTGGTTCTATCTAGAGTCTAGATTCGGGGACAAGACCTAATTGCCTATTCCCGAGCGGTGTGGGCTTACCGCGTCTGGCACTCGGGAGGCAAGTGGGGCTTCCTACCTGAATAAGGCTTTCTCCCGAGCGGTGTGGGCTTACCGCGTCTGGATCTCGGGGGAGAGTCCCTAACCCTTTTTCTGAGCGGTGTGGGCGTACCGCGTCAGCACAGGAAGGGTTAGACCGTAGATACCTAGAACGAACCCCTGCGCCGCTAACTATACCGTTCGTAATCCGGGAGCGATTTATCCCGACAGGCCTACGCGTTCGTTACAATAAAAAACCCTAGGTCGCCCTCTTCTAGGGCACCTAGATCCCGTCTAGACCGCAAGTAGAATCCGTGAAACGCTTATACTTAAATAAACGGGCATAAAAGACCCCCGTATTCATATTGTAATATAAAACGTTCGTTTCCATTATCGCCTATACCCGATTCCCATATCTGAGTTAGTCCAGGAAACCCTTCAGTTCCCATCAGGAACAAGGGAATGTACCAGTAGCCATCCCGCTACGTCACAGTACTGACCGTGGTTTGGTTTGGCGGCGCGGCGGCTGGTCGCCCACGTGGCGGTAGAAGGTGCGCGGCGGCAGGTGCCGCCCCCGCAGTGTGTAGCGATGTGTACTGACCGTGGTTTGGTTTGGCGGCGCGGCGGCTGGTCGCCCACGTGGCGGTAGAAGGTGCGCGGCGGCAGGTGCCGCCCCCGCAGTGTGTAGCGATGTGTACTGACCGTGGTTTGGTTTGGCGGCGCGGCGGCTGGTCGCCCACGTGGCGGTAGAAGGTGCGCGGCGGCAGGTGCCGCCCCCGCAGTGTGTAGCGATGTGTACTGACCGTGGTTTGGTTTGGCGGCGCGGCGGCTGGTCGCCCACGTGGCGGTAGAAGGTGCGCGGCGGCAGGTGCCGCCCCCGCAGTGTGTAGCGATGTGTACTGACCGTGGTTTGGTTTGGCGGCGCGGCGGCTGGTCGCCCACGTGGCGGTAGAAGGTGCGCGGCGGCAGGTGCCGCCCCCGCAGTGTGTAGCGATGTGTACTGACCGTGGTTTGGTTTGGCGGCGCGGCGGCTGGTCGCCCACGTGGCGGTAGAAGGTGCGCGGCGGCAGGTGCCGCCCCCGCAGTGTGTAGCGATGTGTACTGACCGTGGTTTGGTTTGGCGGCGCGGCGGCTGGTCGCCCACGTGGCGGTAGAAGGTGCGCGGCGGCAGGTGCCGCCCCCGCAGTGTGTAGCGATGTGTACTGACCGTGGTTTGGTTTGGCGGCGCGGCGGCTGGTCGCCCACGTGGCGGTAGAAGGTGCGCGGCGGCAGGTGCCGCCCCCGCAGTGTGTAGCGATGTGTACTGACCGTGGTTTGGTTTGGCGGCGCGGCGGCTGGTCGCCCACGTGGCGGTAGAAGGTGCGCGGCGGCAGGTGCCGCCCCCGCAGTGTGTAGCGATGTGTACTGACCGTGGTTTGGTTTGGCGGCGCGGCGGCTGGTCGCCCACGTGGCGGTAGAAGGTGCGCGGCGGCAGGTGCCGCCCCCGCAGTGTGTAGCGATGTGTACTGACCGTGGTTTGGTTTGGCGGCGCGGCGGCTGGTCGCCCACGTGGCGGTAGAAGGTGCGCGGCGGCAGGTGCCGCCCCCGCAGTGTGTAGCGATGTGTACTGACCGTGGTTTGGTTTGGCGGCGCGGCGGCTGGTCGCCCACGTGGCGGTAGAAGGTGCGCGGCGGCAGGTGCCGCCCCCGCAGTGTGTAGCGATGTGTACTGACCGTGGTTTGGTTTGGCGGCGCGGCGGCTGGTCGCCCACGTGGCGGTAGAAGGTGCGCGGCGGCAGGTGCCGCCCCCGCAGTGTGTAGCGATGTGTACTGACCGTGGTTTGGTTTGGCGGCGCGGCGGCTGGTCGCCCACGTGGCGGTAGAAGGTGCGCGGCGGCAGGTGCCGCCCCCGCAGTGTGTAGCGATGTGTACTGACCGTGGTTTGGTTTGGCGGCGCGGCGGCTGGTCGCCCACGTGGCGGTAGAAGGTGCGCGGCGGCAGGTGCCGCCCCCGCAGTGTGTAGCGATGTGTACTGACCGTGGTTTGGTTTGGCGGCGCGGCGGCTGGTCGCCCACGTGGCGGTAGAAGGTGCGCGGCGGCAGGTGCCGCCCCCGCAGTGTGTAGCGATGTGTACTGACCGTGGTTTGGTTTGGCGGCGCGGCGGCTGGTCGCCCACGTGGCGGTAGAAGGTGCGCGGCGGCAGGTGCCGCCCCCGCAGTGTGTAGCGATGTGTACTGACCGTGGTTTGGTTTGGCGGCGCGGCGGCTGGTCGCCCACGTGGCGGTAGAAGGTGCGCGGCGGCAGGTGCCGCCCCCGCAGTGTGTAGCGATGTGTACTGACCGTGGTTTGGTTTGGCGGCGCGGCGGCTGGTCGCCCACGTGGCGGTAGAAGGTGCGCGGCGGCAGGTGCCGCCCCCGCAGTGTGTAGCGATGTGTACTGACCGTGGTTTGGTTTGGCGGCGCGGCGGCTGGTCGCCCACGTGGCGGTAGAAGGTGCGCGGCGGCAGGTGCCGCCCCCGCAGTGTGTAGCGATGTGTACTGACCGTGGTTTGGTTTGGCGGCGCGGCGGCTGGTCGCCCACGTGGCGGTAGAAGGTGCGCGGCGGCAGGTGCCGCCCCCGCAGTGTGTAGCGATGTGTACTGACCGTGGTTTGGTTTGGCGGCGCGGCGGCTGGTCGCCCACGTGGCGGTAGAAGGTGCGCGGCGGCAGGTGCCGCCCCCGCAGTGTGTAGCGATGTGTACTGACCGTGGTTTGGTTTGGCGGCGCGGCGGCTGGTCGCCCACGTGGCGGTAGAAGGTGCGCGGCGGCAGGTGCCGCCCCCGCAGTGTGTAGCGATGTGTACTGACCGTGGTTTGGTTTGGCGGCGCGGCGGCTGGTCGCCCACGTGGCGGTAGAAGGTGCGCGGCGGCAGGTGCCGCCCCCGCAGTGTGTAGCGATGTGTACTGACCGTGGTTTGGTTTGGCGGCGCGGCGGCTGGTCGCCCACGTGGCGGTAGAAGGTGCGCGGCGGCAGGTGCCGCCCCCGCAGTGTGTAGCGATGTGTACTGACCGTGGTTTGGTTTGGCGGCGCGGCGGCTGGTCGCCCACGTGGCGGTAGAAGGTGCGCGGCGGCAGGTGCCGCCCCCGCAGTGTGTAGCGATGTGTACTGACCGTGGTTTGGTTTGGCGGCGCGGCGGCTGGTCGCCCACGTGGCGGTAGAAGGTGCGCGGCGGCAGGTGCCGCCCCCGCAGTGTGTAGCGATGTGTACTGACCGTGGTTTGGTTTGGCGGCGCGGCGGCTGGTCGCCCACGTGGCGGTAGAAGGTGCGCGGCGGCAGGTGCCGCCCCCGCAGTGTGTAGCGATGTGTACTGACCGTGGTTTGGTTTGGCGGCGCGGCGGCTGGTCGCCCACGTGGCGGTAGAAGGTGCGCGGCGGCAGGTGCCGCCCCCGCAGTGTGTAGCGATGTGTACTGACCGTGGTTTGGTTTGGCGGCGCGGCGGCTGGTCGCCCACGTGGCGGTAGAAGGTGCGCGGCGGCAGGTGCCGCCCCCGCAGTGTGTAGCGATGTGTACTGACCGTGGTTTGGTTTGGCGGCGCGGCGGCTGGTCGCCCACGTGGCGGTAGAAGGTGCGCGGCGGCAGGTGCCGCCCCCGCAGTGTGTAGCGATGTGTACTGACCGTGGTTTGGTTTGGCGGCGCGGCGGCTGGTCGCCCACGTGGCGGTAGAAGGTGCGCGGCGGCAGGTGCCGCCCCCGCAGTGTGTAGCGATGTGTACTGACCGTGGTTTGGTTTGGCGGCGCGGCGGCTGGTCGCCCACGTGGCGGTAGAAGGTGCGCGGCGGCAGGTGCCGCCCCCGCAGTGTGTAGCGATGTGTACTGACCGTGGTTTGGTTTGGCGGCGCGGCGGCTGGTCGCCCACGTGGCGGTAGAAGGTGCGCGGCGGCAGGTGCCGCCCCCGCAGTGTGTAGCGATGTGTACTGACCGTGGTTTGGTTTGGCGGCGCGGCGGCTGGTCGCCCACGTGGCGGTAGAAGGTGCGCGGCGGCAGGTGCCGCCCCCGCAGTGTGTAGCGATGTGTACTGACCGTGGTTTGGTTTGGCGGCGCGGCGGCTGGTCGCCCACGTGGCGGTAGAAGGTGCGCGGCGGCAGGTGCCGCCCCCGCAGTGTGTAGCGATGTGTACTGACCGTGGTTTGGTTTGGCGGCGCGGCGGCTGGTCGCCCACGTGGCGGTAGAAGGTGCGCGGCGGCAGGTGCCGCCCCCGCAGTGTGTAGCGATGTGTACTGACCGTGGTTTGGTTTGGCGGCGCGGCGGCTGGTCGCCCACGTGGCGGTAGAAGGTGCGCGGCGGCAGGTGCCGCCCCCGCAGTGTGTAGCGATGTGTACTGACCGTGGTTTGGTTTGGCGGCGCGGCGGCTGGTCGCCCACGTGGCGGTAGAAGGTGCGCGGCGGCAGGTGCCGCCCCCGCAGTGTGTAGCGATGTGTACTGACCGTGGTTTGGTTTGGCGGCGCGGCGGCTGGTCGCCCACGTGGCGGTAGAAGGTGCGCGGCGGCAGGTGCCGCCCCCGCAGTGTGTAGCGATGTGTACTGACCGTGGTTTGGTTTGGCGGCGCGGCGGCTGGTCGCCCACGTGGCGGTAGAAGGTGCGCGGCGGCAGGTGCCGCCCCCGCAGTGTGTAGCGATGTGTACTGACCGTGGTTTGGTTTGGCGGCGCGGCGGCTGGTCGCCCACGTGGCGGTAGAAGGTGCGCGGCGGCAGGTGCCGCCCCCGCAGTGTGTAGCGATGTGTACTGACCGTGGTTTGGTTTGGCGGCGCGGCGGCTGGTCGCCCACGTGGCGGTAGAAGGTGCGCGGCGGCAGGTGCCGCCCCCGCAGTGTGTAGCGATGTGTACTGACCGTGGTTTGGTTTGGCGGCGCGGCGGCTGGTCGCCCACGTGGCGGTAGAAGGTGCGCGGCGGCAGGTGCCGCCCCCGCAGTGTGTAGCGATGTGTACTGACCGTGGTTTGGTTTGGCGGCGCGGCGGCTGGTCGCCCACGTGGCGGTAGAAGGTGCGCGGCGGCAGGTGCCGCCCCCGCAGTGTGTAGCGATGTGTACTGACCGTGGTTTGGTTTGGCGGCGCGGCGGCTGGTCGCCCACGTGGCGGTAGAAGGTGCGCGGCGGCAGGTGCCGCCCCCGCAGTGTGTAGCGATGTGTACTGACCGTGGTTTGGTTTGGCGGCGCGGCGGCTGGTCGCCCACGTGGCGGTAGAAGGTGCGCGGCGGCAGGTGCCGCCCCCGCAGTGTGTAGCGATGTGTACTGACCGTGGTTTGGTTTGGCGGCGCGGCGGCTGGTCGCCCACGTGGCGGTAGAAGGTGCGCGGCGGCAGGTGCCGCCCCCGCAGTGTGTAGCGATGTGTACTGACCGTGGTTTGGTTTGGCGGCGCGGCGGCTGGTCGCCCACGTGGCGGTAGAAGGTGCGCGGCGGCAGGTGCCGCCCCCGCAGTGTGTAGCGATGTGTACTGACCGTGGTTTGGTTTGGCGGCGCGGCGGCTGGTCGCCCACGTGGCGGTAGAAGGTGCGCGGCGGCAGGTGCCGCCCCCGCAGTGTGTAGCGATGTGTACTGACCGTGGTTTGGTTTGGCGGCGCGGCGGCTGGTCGCCCACGTGGCGGTAGAAGGTGCGCGGCGGCAGGCGGTGCCGCAGCCGCCGCAGCGCCGCCTGCAGCGCCCCCGCACGGAACGACCCGTGGTGCAACGCCTGACAAACATTACCGATACGATCAAATACTATATTACATTACTACGGTGATAATACAAAGGCCGAGATCGCACAAGTTTGCGGCCCGAGCTGCAAGCGAGGGACGTAAATATGCGATCGAGGGCTTTCTTTATTACCTCCCGAGTTGTGTACATGAAATGATGTCTACACCTGGCCATAAAGGGGCTTTTTCCGTACGCGCAACGTGCGGAAAAAGCCACTTTATGGCCAGGTGTAGCATAAAAAATGGTATTTTAATCTACTAATCAAGCCCTTACATCACAAGCCGCTCGATATAATAGACCTACTTTCAATTTTCAAAGACCCATTTCGGACTCCTTTTAAAAAATAGTAAAAAAGGTATAAGGTTTTTTTTTCTGTCCAATAGGTTTGGGTTAACGATTTTTAACACTATTAAAAATCGCTAATCGCCAAATTTCAAGTCGACAGCATCAGTAGATCCTGAGATATCTTGCTGTGACAGACAGACAGAGTGGCACCATAAGGGTTCCTTGTTTACCATTTTAGTACGGAACCCTAAAAAGTTACCTTCTCGACAAGCCAGCAGTGTAGCGACATGGGGTCCTGATGTTCCTCGCCATCATCAGGTAACTCGCGAGCCGAACACGACACCTCCGGGATACACGTCGATGCTGCAACGACAGTAATCTTTATGCCACACTTGGCCATAAAGTGGCTTTTTCCGCACGCTGCGCGTACGGAAAAAGCCGCTTTCTGGCCAAGTGTAGATATAAAACGGTGTACACAACACGGGAGGTAATAAAGAAAGCCCTCGATCGCATATTTAGATAGATAGATAGATGGATCATTTATTTCATGACAAAATAACAGTTTAAATTTGTAGTACAAAGTTACAACCATTCACATCATGATCGTCAATATACAAAATTAGAATAATAATAGTAAAAATGGCACAATTTCAAAATACAGTAAAAACAGAATTAGCAAATAATAATCAAATCATGTCTCCCAATAAGGATCGTTAACAAAATTAGAATAATAATAGTCCCTCGCTTGCAGCTCGGGCCGCAAACATCTGCGATTTCAGGCTTTCTTTGTATTACCACCCTAGTTGTGTAAGTCACTTTTTAATACTTTGGAGGTCAGTTTGTCCCAATAGGTTGAGATTGGGCAGCTAAAAAAAATACGTGTCTGTTATTTTAGATTACTCTCTAACATATATCAAAATAAATCAAATCGGAGCCGGACAGTGGGTACTTTTCCTTGTTAGTCACGAACACTAATAAAAGAGCTGGCACGAATGGATTGAATGAGTGAATGATAATGTTCATGTGTGCGTGATAAAATGATTAAATACAGGTTGATTCGATAAGCGATAATCGTATTTTTAGAAAATCTCGACTCGTAACTTCCCAAAAAAATCCCTACCTATACAATTGCAACCTTGTTTGCACACTGACGCTGTGAAGCGCCGAAACTGCAGTAAAATATCTAAATTTCATATATATTTCGCATATATTCGCCATTATTTTGAAGATTGCCGCATCAGTATGAAAACAGGGTATATAAATTATATAAATACTCCATGACATTTGTTTCACCTTTCTGCCATATCTTTTATCTGCTTAGTCTTAATAATGTGCACATTATACCTATGTATTACTTGAACATTTTTTCTTGAATAATGAAGAAATGTTATGTACTTGTTTGCAAAATATTTGGAGCCTCCCGTATAAGAACGTCACTCAACAATGACAAGTTACATAATTTTCGTTCATTCCATTCGTGCCAGCTCTTGTGAATCGAACTGTAAATGTAAAAAGAAAACAAAGAAAAAACACTACCACCTAAAGTACCACAGTTGCGATGAAGAATACATACCAGCTTCCAACACTTGCACCACCCTGGCGGGTAGGGGGGAGTCCGGCGGCATGGGGCTCAGCAGCACCTGGCGCAGCCGCTCCAGGGCCCGCGCCGCCACGGCGGCCGTCACGCCGCTGGCCAGCTCCGCGGCCACACCGTCCAAGATGGCGGGCCGCTCGTGCAACTTGTTTATGGACAGGAGGAGTTTGTGCCGCGCGCCTTTTGTTACACCTGCAACCATGAGCATGATTTTTTTTAAGCCTGACAAACTTGCAAGCCTCGCTGACTGAAATCGAACAAGGTTCGGGTCGAACCGAGTGGCCGGCCGGACCGTCGCGAGTGAGTCAACGCCTCGAGTGCGTCGCCATGAGTATGATTAATAGGGATGACGACCGTCCGACAGTTAGATTATGGAAAGACATGGGATTAGTACATTACACAACTAAGGTGGTAAAACAAAAAAAGGCCAAGATCGCAGATGTTTGCGGCCGAGCTGAAGCGAGGGACGTAAATATGCTATCGAGGGTTTTTTTTATTACCCCCCGTGTTGTGTACATCATTTTATGTCTACATTTGACCAGAAAGCGGCTTTATGGCCAGGTGTGGCATAAAATATATATCATTCTATTTAGTCCGTCAGTTAGATTATGAAAAAACATGGGATACGTATGTTTTGGTTTATTAAATTATTAAAAATCGACAAAAGTATAGATCATCAAACTTCCGGAGTGGAGGCTTGTGACGTCACGCCTAGGTGAAAATTGTATCAAAGAGTGACATCACTCGAAACTTCTAAGCACTGTACCCTCCTCATTAGGGTTCCGTACCAAAATGGTAAAAAACAAACCCTTATGGTGCGACTCTGTCTGTCTGTTCGTCTGTCACAGCAAGATATACCAGAATCTACTGATGCTATCGACTTGAAATTTGGAATAGTTTTAAAAATCGCTAACCCAAGCCTATTTGGCAGAAAAAATATCTTATAACTTTTTTACTTTTTTTTAAAGGGGACCGAAATGGGATGTCGAAAATCAAAAGTAGAGCTATTATATCGAGTGGGATATCAAATGAAAGGGCTTAATGTGTACGATACTTTTTAATAATCTGACTGACGGACTTGACGAAGAGTTCTAATGTCTATATGAATGGGTGAATAACACCAGAAGTCCCAAATAACTAAAATTAACGTGCAATTGGGCCTTTAAGGTAAGCGCCATCATTTGAAGCTAAACGTTTTTATTTTTTGGATTTCCAAAAGTTCTTATGTCATTTCGTGCAAATAAAATATATCAAGCAAAGCACATTTCAAACATAATGAATACCGCCGAAGCAAACAATGACCCTCTTTAGTTTGTAAGGAAAACAGATTGACTAGAATCACCTTAACTTCAATCACTTCATTCACTCGGTCAATTCAATTTTGAATTTATGACTTACGAATGACTAACTAAACTCACTCACTAAATACTTCGTCATCCTGGTTTAGTATCGAGTAAAGCTTGGGGCTTTCCCAAAACACTAATAAAACAATTTTTACCTCTAAGTAAATTGCAGTTAATTTCAATAGATAATTTTCCTGTAAAAATCCTACAACTGACCTCAGCTACTTCTTATTA
The DNA here is from genome assembly GCA_947034925.1 of Eudemis profundana. NCBI lineage: Eukaryota > Metazoa > Arthropoda > Insecta > Lepidoptera > Tortricidae > Eudemis > Eudemis profundana. Next base: position 22,862,436 of record OX344808.1, read on the forward strand.
CAACAGGAAATTCCTAAAGAAAAATTTCTACGGTATATCAAATACGCTTGAATATAACCTTTTTTACCAACCGTGCTTTATTCATGAGGTAGAAAGAGATTGATTGATGCCTTTTCCCTGAAAACAGCAACTACTTCTAAACAAACATATTCTATATACTTTTGAACTGTTAAGAGGTACTCACCTAATTTCTCCAAATACTCTTCATCCATAGCCATCATCTGTTCATAGCTGATGTTGGTAAACAGCCACACATATTTATGCAACCGCAGACTCTTGAGCCACTGAGCCACTGTCGACATGCCCGGGAACTCTGTAAACTTGTTCGATCTCAAATCGTCCAGTCTCGTCTCACTCCCCGTCGTCCCATACATTATTATAGGCCTTATCTGTCCTAAACTATGTTCACTCGATAGCGAGAAGCTCCTAGGTTTCTGAACGAACGGTTCATCGGTTAAGTTCTCAGCTGAAGAAGACATATGCATGAAGTTGGTCGACGGTGGGGTTAAACTGCTGGATCTTTGGGATTTTGGTTGAGCTATGGTCGCATCGAAGGTGAGTTTGTCTGCTTCTAGGCTTATGTCGACGTCTCTGCCGTTTTTTGAGAAGGATTCTTGGAGGAGGTCGGTGGAGAATGTCAGTTCTATGGGGTCGGTGATGTGTCTGAAGTCCACGTTCTTGCCGATGGTGCGTCGGAAGGTGGAGGCGGCCCAGATGTTGTGGTCGGGGGGCTCGAGGCGTTGTTGCCAGATTGGTTCCGTCCGGGCGCCGGACATGTGGTTTTCGAGGTAGCGGAGCCATTGTGTCAGTGATCTGGAAAGTGCAGAAGACGTATTAGATTATAATTTTGAAAGAAACGGTAGAGAACTGAAACAGAGGTTAAGTCAAATGGCAACCACAGCTTGACACTTGATTATGATTGTCTTTTTTTTTTTCCGACGAAAACATGCCCTTATATAGAAGTTCGGTTTCGGTTCTGGTTTCGGCCGAACGTCTGCACCAACAGATAGTTGAGCAGCTGGCGGCACAGCTCGGGCGCGGCGCGGCCAGGTACACCTTCATATACAGGTCAGTGGTGGCACACCCTACCTCTGGTCGTGCGGTGTGAGGGCGGGATGCACCAACAGATAGTTGAGCAGCTGGCGGCACAGCTCGGGCGCGGCGCGGCCAGGTACACCTTCATATACAGGTCAGTGGTGGCACACCCTACCTCTGGTCGTGCGGTGTGAGGGCGGGATGCACCAACAGATAGTTGAGCAGCGGGCGGCACAGCTCGGGCGCGGCGCGGCCAGGTACACCTTCATATACAGGTCAGTGGTGGCACACCCTACCTCTGGTCGTGCGGTGTGAGGGCGGGATGCACCAACAGATAGTTGAGCAGCTGGCGGCACAGCTCGGGCGCGGCGCGGCCAGGTACACCTTCATATACAGGTCAGTGGTGGCACACCCTACCTCTGGTCGTGCGGTGTGAGGGCGGGATGCACCAACAGATAGTTGAGCAGCTGGCGGCACAGCTCGGGCGCGGCGCGGCCAGGTACACCTTCATATACAGGTCAGTGGTGGCACTCCCTACCTCTGGTCGTGCGGTGTGAGGGCGGGATGCACCAACAGATAGTTGAGCAGCTGGCGGCACAGCTCGGGCGCGGCGCGGCCAGGTACACCTTCATATACAGGTCAGTGGTGGCACACCCTACCTCTGGTCGTGCGGTGTGAGGGCGGGATGCACCAACAGATAGTTGAGCAGCTGGCGGCACAGCTCGGGCGCGGCGCGGCCAGGTACACCTTCATATACAGGTCAGTGGTGGCACACCCTACCTCTGGTCGTGCGGTGTGAGGGCGGGATGCACCAACAGATAGTTGAGCAGCTGGCGGCACAGCTCGGGCGCGGCGCGGCCAGGTACACCTTCATATACAGGTCAGTGGTGGCACACCCTACCTCTGGTCGTGCGGTGTGAGGGCGGGATGCACCAACAGATAGTTGAGCAGCTGGCGGCACAGCTCGGGCGCGGCGCGGCCAGGTACACCTTCATATACAGGTCAGTGGTGGCACACCCTACCTCTGGTCGTGCGGTGTGAGGGCGGGATGCACCAACAGATAGTTGAGCAGCTGGCGGCACAGCTCGGGCGCGGCGCGGCCAGGTACACCTTCATATACAGGTCAGTGGTGGCACACCCTACCTCTGGTCGTGCGGTGTGAGGGCGGGATGCACCAACAGATAGTTGAGCAGCTGGCGGCACAGCTCGGGCGCGGCGCGGCCAGGTACACCTTCATATACAGGTCAGTGGTGGCACACCCTACCTCTGGTCGTGCGGTGTGAGGGCGGGATGCACCAACAGATAGTTGAGCAGCTGGCGGCACAGCTCGGGCGCGGCGCGGCCAGGTACACCTTCATATACAGGTCAGTGGTGGCACACCCTACCTCTGGTCGTGCGGTGTGAGGGCGGGATGCACCAACAGATAGTTGAGCAGCTGGCGGCACAGCTCGGGCGCGGCGCGGCGCGGCACGTCGAGGCAGCGCTGCACGAGGCGCGGCGCGGCGGCGAGGTACACCTCCTTCGCGCCCACGTTGTCCGTGCGCAGCAACGGCAGCAGCGTCAGGAGCTGGCGGAGGCTCCCGCCGCCTAACGATATACAGACCTTAGGTCAGACGCAAAGTAGGTACACTCGCAGTCAAATTCGGGTCGCCGTAATTTAACACGTTGGCTGCCATGAGCATCACCGGTGGGATCAAACCATCCTTATTATCAAAATGACAAGTTCAAATTAAGAATTCGGGCAGCCAACGAGCTAAATAATAGAAATTGGTGTTTTTCAACATTTGACACTTGTTTCATTTACATATTATACTATTCTTTAATATCTGGCTGTATTTGCAATATCCGCTAACCCATCATAAAAATATTATCCAAAAATGGTGAAACGTCATTATTTTTCATGAGTTTTTACGATTTCGATCTAAACCTGAAAAATGCTAATACTTTCAGTGTTATTTTAGCAGATGATATCTAAAATTAATCAAAGATCAAAACGGGATTTAATAATTTCACAACCCTGGAGTATTTTACGAAATATGGCGGTATTTCACTGACCCGAATTCATCGTCCGTGAGTGTATATTCAAATTCAATTTCGAATGATTTATTTCAGAACATAATATCCATAGAAAGTGTTAGTACAAGGCACAGGAATTGTAATGCTAGTGTTATTGTTAGTAACTACATCTAACTAAAACAACATACAAGTAGGTACTCAAATTATAAAAACGACGAGTTGGGGCAATAACATGTGCGTGCAACTGCACCCAGCGCGGCAGCAGCCCGTAAATAGACGTACAAGTAGGTAGTCCAATTTCGGCCATTTAGGAGACGACGCACGACAGCATGTCGGTGTGAGTGCGATCCATACTGGAGCATTCTTACGCATTCTTAAATCTTTGCTTGTAGTGCATCCGTACACGGCGCGCACACATTCAAGCGCGCGATGTACCTTTTGTAGCAAGAAAAATTGGGATGTTGAATAATGTTGAATGTTACAACATAATATAGTCACATGGATTGCAAAATACTAAATTATCATAACACAAAAGAAATAAACCAAAAATGTATAAAAAATATAAACTTATGAGACCACAAAGTTTAAAAAAAAACGATATTTTTTTATCGTCTTTAAGAAAATTTAAGTCAATTTCGGAATGCTTAAATAACACTGAAAAAATAAATGTACGACAACTATGTGCTTAAACGCACTTCTTCGTGCTCAAAATGGCAAAATGCTATTTTTTTCATACAGACTTAGTACAGCGATGCAACGGATGACGTCATAATGTCCTATCGTTTTGTATAGAGCGTTTTCAATGCTCAGTCCGATCTGCTACTTTTGATTACAATTTGTGGCTGTTATACTTATACCAATGTATTAGGTGTCATATAGATATTTGTTCCTCAGAAATAGTAGAATCGATTTAGGACAGAAAAAAAATCGAGTCAACAGGCTAATTACTGCTACTGTGGCGGTGGACAAAGTATGGCATCTCCGAGCTCCGGCCCGCTGACCTTCCTTCGAAATAAGTAGTACCTATATGACCCACGATAAAACAAAGCTAAGTTTTGCCTAATCTTTTTGCCTGTTCTGTATAACATTTGAAGTAATTATACCCCATATTGCACCCAAGATCCGATCAACAGTGATAAAATTAATATTGTATGTAATTGATTAAAAATTCGCTTTTCATCTTTATTACTCGAAACCTAAGATTACCTAGTGAATTTAATACATCAATGTACAAACACTCCGTAGTAAATTACAACAATTTACATTTGTAATGCTACTAATTAGTAGTAACAAGGCATAGGAAAACAATAACATTGGCATGATGTCATACTGAAGACTCATTATGAAAGATGAGTCCTAAGTTATCAGACTCTTATCAAACAAGTGGTAATATTTTGCTGTTCACTGCAACTGTAATTATTTATGATAAGTTGATAACTACCCACAAGATGAAAAATTAACAAAAATTATGCACTCGGTGTTGTTTCCGAAATGTTTTTGAAATGAAAAGGAAAATATGCATTTTAGCAACGAATTCAGTTGTTAAATCAAACAAAGTAAAGTAATTTGTGACTGATGACTTGCATTTACTTAATTTTAGAGCAGGGCATTAGTATATACTACACAATATTCAATACTTTGAACACAGTTTGATAATTAGTCTGCAAATGAAAAAAATCCGAAATTCTAAGTTGGATTCCAATTAGATTCCATTAACACATTCATTGCCAAGAATGCAATTATAGGTATTGGGTTGATTTTGTATGGAAATTTGTGAGCTTTTGATTCAATGTGAGACTTCCATTGCTCAGTAATCAGGTTAAAACCTGATTACTGAGCAATGGAAGTCTTCAGGTTGAGAGATGGTGAAATACTGGTGGTAAGCTGTAAATAACACACGGCTTAGTGGTATAAAGTTGCTGCCAGCTTTTGTCATGCTAGAAAAGTATTGACTTTCAACAAAAACGAGAAGCTAAGACAATTTACCTATGTAATGATTTGTGCTTCACAAGTTGTGTATTTTTAATGCTAAACAAGTAAATAAGTAGCAAAACTAACAGTTTTATTTTAAATCATAAGCTGTAAAAAATAATACAAATTTAACTATATTAAGAAAAAGAAAAGATTTGTACCATTTGTTACATTAATGCAACAAACGGCATTTAAACATTTCGTTTATGGAAAAAGTTCATAACCAAAAGAACAAAATTTAACTCCACACTGAGCATTTCTTAATTACAAGAAATATAGAAATACCCATATCCCCATCTGACTAACTTCATTTGAAAACCCACAACATGGATTATGAAGAAATATTAACAGCAGTTTAGTAAGTGTTAGGTGAGAATTTTATTGCATCCGTGAGTCACACAGGAAATTAAATCACACTCAGTCTGAATACAGTCTCCATGGACTGTAAAAATAATAAAATATATGCATGAAAATGCCAGTTTAATACGAAAGATTGATGGAATGTAACTGAAGTGAAAATCAAAAGGGTTATTGTAGAAAAGTAGGATGGTGTTCATCTCCAAACCAGGATTGGTTCATTTTGTGATTTCGCAGCGTCGCTACTAGAAACAAATTTTGCCCGTCCGGAGAGGCTTAGCCAGTGACCAGAAAGAACATGCATTATGCGATAGAGACGGTCGGATGTGGTGGTGCAATCTGTTTGGTAGTAAGACCCGAAAGTCCATTTTGTTAGAAAGAGAAACTGAAGTCACTCTACTTTTCAAATACAAAAATACTAAATAATTTATTTAACTGAAAAATGTTTTATACATGTAGTCAAATTGTCCGTCAGTGACCAAACTAGGCCGAGCCTGTATCTTGGCCATCTGCGAGTGCGGTTATCAAATACTTTTAAGTGTATTAGTAGGTGTATGTGTATCTAGGTTTATCTTTGTGTATTTGGTGATTGGTAGCAAGCATAACGAGGCAGGTTTCCTCAGAAATCTATATCTCCCTTACACAACCCAGGTGTACTGGCAATTTACCCCAAATAGCTTGCAGGCTCGCTTGGTAACTGCAGGCAGTAACAAATCAATTATAAAGATCTCTGCCCACTACAACGTATCATACCATGACCATACTGTGAATGTATCAGATACGCTATGACTAATGCCGGCTTTACTTTTAACTTTTCAATACAAAGAATATTTATTTTGCCTGATACGTTCACAGTATGGTCATGGTACAGTGTAGCGGGCAGAGACCTTTACTGGACTATACAACGTACAATAATATTAGAAACACAGGTTCAGGTAGGTAGGAATAAATTATAAAATCTAGTACTCTACACAAACCCTGCCACAAACATTAATTAGTGCTGTCTGGGGGACTTGCTGTTACTTTCTAAATGCAAGTTTAGTCGACGCCAAGGCGGGAAAAAGTTTAACGATGAATTGTAATAGAGATCACGAAATTCAAAAGATCGCCGTTGCGTTTATCGGCTTACCCTCATCTTCGTCGTCGTCGGAGCGGGCGGCGAGTAGGCCGGCGAGCACGGCTTCGTCATTGGCGTCTTTCTCGAGCCTCTCGTCCTGGCCGTGGTCCCGCAGCGCGGCATCCACGGCGCGCTGCAGCAGCCGCAGCCCCGGCATCGGCACCCGCCTCGCGAGCGCGCACGCCACCACCGTCCTCTCGCAAGCCCCCCACTGCTCGAAAACCCCCGCAACGCCGCCCAGTTGCTCATAAAAAGTGCTCATGTTAACAGCATAGCACGTTACTAACTGATTTGTTTGTGTTCTACACGTCAAAGGTTCCTGACAGCTGATCGAGCTCGCCGCGGCCAGCGGTGTCTGCGTCGACTCGGTTGGGACGCTGAACTTGCTAGAATGTCGGTCGGTTTGATACGTTGCACTCGCGTTATTTTTGTGTATAAATAACAGGTAGATTGAAAACAATTGTTTTTTTAAGACCGACGGTCGTCTAACTACTAAAATCCAAAATGGCTGACTACTTATGTTGCCGTTACAAAAAATATACTTTATTCTCGGGTAAAGTAATTGTAGACAATATGAATGAATGAATTATTCTGGTAAATTAAAATAGAGAGAATTCCATGGATATCACACTTCCTTAATATTGAAATAGCTTTAACTAATATTTTATTTTTAATTAATGTTTTAATGTGGGCAAACAACTGAATGTTTTTCTACTCGACAACAGATGTCACTATAATCAATGTGTAACACAATTTTAGTACCACTACGTAGCACTAGATGACGCACTAGCTTATTTTTACTGTAATGTCTAAAGGGCATTTTTATTTTAAAATCTACGGTCAGGCGAATCTTAAGCTATGTTCAAATACCGTCTAACCTGTCAGTCCGTGACGAAATGTATGGAGTTTGACACTAATCGTCAGTTCTGTGACGACCTGTTAACTGTCAGTTAAGAACGCACTTTAAATAAAAAAGCCCTAAAATAAACTTATCCTTCTTCACACATCAATGGAAAGGCGTTACTGTTTACTTTAGATATGGTTAAATACATATATTGGCCACTTTTTATTTAAATAATCACATCACATCATCAGCTTATAACCGTCCCACTCTGTTGGGCACAGTCCTACTCATAAACGAGAGTTAGTGAATGTACGGAAAGAGAATAGGATTTAGATTTGGGAGCGCTGTAATGCTTTTCTACCGTAGAAAAAAATATTTGCCGTATTTGCCATACTGGTTAGGTTAGTTCCGTTTTTCGCCACGCCTATTCTCTTTCCACACAGGCTCTAATGGGCTATAATATCCCCACTTTTAGCTTTTCGGTGGAGAAAAACATCGTGAGGAAACCGGTATACCTACATCCCCGGAGAAATTCAAAACGTGTATGCGAAGTCCCCAATTCACAGTGTTCAACAATGCTTGTGGAGAATTCAGCAAAATACGTCTGTGGATAAAATCATATCGACAAAAATCAACTGTAACTCTGTATTCGTCTTGGACTAAATAGAGCATTTTTACGTAGGTACTTTTGTGTTTCCATAGCTAATAATCCTCAAACATCCACTTTGGAAAGCCCAAAACACGTAAATTTATCAACTTTCCAAAAGAAACATAACTGTTTGCAACTTTTCAAGTGCATCCATTCAGACAATCGCAGTCTCAACACTTTTGCGAAAAGAATTGCGTCTTTCTCTTTGTCGTATTTTTTTTATCAAAACCTTTAAGGACATGCACATACAGCGCTGTTTAGAATGTAAAGAACATCAAAGGGCTCTTGAAAGAGATAATCTGCAAATTGTACAATGTACCTACAATGTCTTTGTTGTACAATCCGAGACCACCACCGCGGTGACGGACGCACGGAAAAAACCTGCAGCGGCGGTAGGCTAATCTGTGGACTAGCTTATGCATCGACGGACAGACATACAAGATGAAAAGATTCCGCTGACCACGTTTAGTGATTCGTTCGGTTAGTTTCGCGCAGTGCCGTAAAAAGCCTTTTATGTCACACCTGGCCAAAAAGTGGCTTTTTCCGCACGCTGCGCGTACGGAAAAAGCGGCTTTCTAGCCAAGTGTATAGACATAAAATGATATACACAACGCGGGAGGTAATAAAGAAAGTCCTCGATCGCATATTTACGTCCCTCGCTTGCAGCTCGGGCCGTAAACATCTGCGATCTCGGCCTTTCTTTGTTTTACCACCCTAGTTGTGTAATGTACTATTCTGCGCCCTGTGCGAGCTTCTATAACTGCGTCCTTGTTTTTTTTTATATATTATAGGTACCCTAGCGTCCTGCCTGGTCTGGCCATTCTTGCGCCCCCCAGAGTCTACGCCCTGTGCCTGGGCACCGGTGGCACCGCCCTATTTACGGAACTGGTTTCGCGTTAGATACTAAAGCTTTAACTACTGTAAAAATACGTATCTTATCTTATATAGACATAAAACAAAGTCGGGTTAGTTACACCAAGGACCATTAAAACAAGAGGACTGTTATTCTCCATACTTTGGATTGTAACCCGACCGCTAGGGGATTTCCGGGCAAAAACTAGATGGCGCTAAAAAACTAAACATTTAACGATATTATAATTGAACAAAGAAACATAGTATAGTAACAATTAGTTCGTAAACAGCTAATAATAAATAAATTGTAACATTTAAATACTGTGTCACGTTTGCAAAGTTGAATAATTGTAAATAATATAATTATTTTACCAAGCTTATACATAGATGGCGTTGTAAATTCGGGGAACAGCTTTTTGTATGAAGAATGACAGTCCTATTAATCGTCCTTGGTTACACCATTTATAACTCGAGAACTTATGGACCGATTTTTATGATCTTTGATGTTTCGGGTTTATCTCTGCCCCGAATAACAGAATAACTATTAAAACATCTAAAAAAATATATATAATTCTGACACGGAACGAAGTTAGACAGCTAGTTTGTCATATTTTCCGGTTTCTATATTTTCCTCGAAAACGAATGACGTATACCTAACACCTAACGCACGATTTTTCCAATCTAAAGTATTTAAGAAGGAGGGTATAGGTCAAAAACTTAACTAAAGCAAGTGTTGCATGTAGTAGTGTACGGAATTTATATAAAACTTATGTAATTTTTCTAAAATGGAACGTCAAACTGTCAATACTGGTGCTTTAGTTAAGTTTTTTACCTAAAAGTTAATATCGCGACGATGGACGATTAACGTTAGTGTGGCCACGGCTTACTATACTCCTCGTCAACATTTATAGCCAGTATTTTTTTCAGGCCTGATAAGTTTCCTTTACTGTCCGTTTAGTGTCTCTTTTGTCGATTAAGTGCTGCCATCTATGTTTCTGCATGTTCCCTATCTGCCGTCCTAATTCAAAAGGACGCATCTCAGTTTCATAGGTTTTGAGCAACAAGCCATTTTAGTTTAGGAAATGGCATGATTGGTCATGTGCAAAATTTTCTTCGTGATTTTCAGGAAAATTTTATAAACTAAGATTTCTTTCTGGAAATATCATAATGATCGACTGATATGACGACTGGATTAGTCTAGTGGTTAGTGACTCGGCCTCGAGCCTGACGGTCCTGGGTTCGAATCCCGGTAAGAGCAAATATTATTTGTGTAATGATATTTGCTTCTGAGACTTGGACTTCTATGTATTTAAGTATTTGTATCTATTAAATATAATCGTCGTCTAGTATCCATAACACAATCCTTATTGAGCCTTATGGGACTAGTTCTATTTGTGTAAGATTGTCCCCTAATATTTATTTATTATTATTATTTATTTATATATTTTCTATGCAAAAACGTTAAAAAGTAGATTTTTTTTGAGATGCGTCCTTTTGAATTAGGACGGCATGCAGTATAGATCGCTCTAGGGATCGGCAAAAACAACAGACGTTAAATCATTACCTACTCAAAGATATCCAAAGGTACCCGAACCCTCATCATTTGCCTAATTCATTCTAATCTGCCATAAACAGCTAAAATAATACCTACATTCCGAAAACCCCACGTCCAAGTCTCGAGTAACAGTATTTTTAATCCGTGGCGTAACCAGAGACAATAACCGAACATAGACAATATCGGAGCGGATTAACTCGCAGATTAAAAATCTTAAATAAATTCCTTTTTATCTATACGGTCAATTTTTACCTGCTGTTTTATGGAATTCGGCGGCGATTAGGTTGCAAAAAATTGCAAGTAGGTAAATGTTATATTTCCGCTAATAATTTATAATTATTTGAAAAATAACCTACATAATTTGTAATAAAACAACTATAACGGATTATATTGAATATTACTTACTTCATTTTTACGATTTAATCGTGTCATGCTCCCCAGTAGAACCATTGGCTTCTTAGAGCAACACGGACACTCCGTGTTGCTCTAAGATCTCCATGCTTATTTTAAAATAAAACCATATGAGACGTAACATCTTTTGCCATGTTTTTTTATTCCAGGCGCTAAAAAACAGATGGAAGTCGGAAGAAAAATTACTGCTGTTATACGATGGCACTACCACGGATCAAAATGGCCGACCAGCGATGTTCCAGCTTCGAGCTGTCCCGCGGGGGGACGGCGAGCACGTCTGTCGCACGGAAACGTGCAGCCCGTGCTTCCAACGTGACCTACATTCAGTTTGGAGCAAGCTTCACTCTACTTTTGCAATGGATAGGCATAAACAATGTCAACACAGAAATCCACAGGACTCGATTTTCACCGACTTGCACACATTTTATAGTTCTCTAATAACGAATCCTCCACAGGTAAATAATAGGCCTTACAATAGGTAGGTACAATTTGATGCACGCTACTTGAATTATCTTTTACTAGCATTTACTCGCAGCTCCGCCTGCGTTGTTCCCGTTATTTAGTAATAAATAATAAACATCCAAACCTCTACACATCTAAACATACAAACTTCTTAACAAACTCTCACATTTTTACTTTAAGCGCGATTCACCTCCGTAGACATCTTCAATGTTAGTAGACTAAATTTTCGGAATCAAATACTCAAAATACTTTCCTCTACAAGTTAATTAGTACGTGTCTTTAGTACCTCGATATTTACTACATATAGGTAATGATTTGTTCTCCTCTTTAAATTTTCGTATTTGCGTAAAGTTGGCTTAACACTGGCTGTTAAATATTGGCATAATCAAATAATAGATACTACACTAATTGTTGCACATTCACTTCTATGTATAACGCTTAGCGATTAAGTTACAGTGTAAGCGTAGATGATTTTGTATGTCTATCAAAACATGTCTTAGTGAGAGCTGTTAAGGAAATAAGTGTATATTTCTAACTTTAGTGTTTAGAAAAATCAACCACCTGTGAACACTTGTTTCTGTTTGTTCTCCAATAAATAAAATAAAATAAAATAAAATAATTATCTCGGAAACCAGAACCGACAATAAGGCCCCTTTTCCCAGTTAACGCCACATTATAATGTAAAGTTTGTTCTGACGAAGCCTGCGTTGCGGATTTGATCTTATGTGGTGAATTTTCTTTTTATTGTGTGTTTTTATTGAATAAATGTAAAATTATTACTTAGTTTTATAATGCTATTGTGATGTGATGGATGCAAGAGGAGAGGCTAATGTTGATGTGATGAATGACGCAATAATAGAAACTTGTAGTGAACTGCGTTCTATTCCATTACTTATAGATTATATACTGCTTACATTTACAAACCGCCCCTTTTATACTTTCTTAAAGAAAAGTGAACACAATAATAAACTTCCCTTCTGCCTTTTTCTGCATCATTTCTACCAAGCTCATAATAACCTCTTTGTTCTTGAAACGACATCTGCGTAACTTTGAAACTTCGCAAAACTGCTGAGTACAATTTTATGCAATTACAAGACAATGCGTCTTCATGCTACATTTAGCATTTCACAATTGATCCAATAAAACAAAAGTCACAGAAAGTTAGAAAGTTAACGACAATTACTGTCATTTTAAAATGTCTTATATCCTTAGAATATCAGTCACCTTTAGGCTCTTTGGGTAGGATCGCAGTAAGTATGCAAATATTGTGCGCAGATTTTTTGCAATTCTCACAAAGGGTTCGCGTTATTTGTGTTGTGTTCACAATGAGTGTTTTAGTTTTCGGAAAGTAACGGGTAAACACGATATAGTTTCGCAAATAGACAATGGTTTGCATGTCGTCGATTCATAGTACCTACTAACGTCTGTTTTGTATCTTAAAATGTAGGGTTATGATTTCAGGCTGTATTTTCCTCTAGAAACATATTTTAGACTGCCCTAAGTCCTGACCGAATACTACATGGGTTTATGTAACTGTGCTATTTGGTATGAATAAATTTATCTTATATTATCTTATCCTACTCATCATCTCGCTCACAGCGAGGAGGCAGGGTGGCAAAGCCTTAGAGCCTTATCACAGCGAGCCGCGGGCGAGATTCCATACAAAACCAGTCGACATTTGCATGGAACTTCGCGTCTAACTCTGAATAGCCTGTTGCGCCTTTAAAATACTGCAACGCTACGTAGAAAGATCTTAATAGTATATTGTGTATCAAGGGCGGTAGGTAAGGAATTACAAACGAGTGTTTGTTACAAGGCCGAGGCGAAGCCGAGGGCTTTAATAACACGAGTTTGTAATTCCTTTACCGCCCGTGGCACACACAATGTTTTTCATCACACTTGTGAGGAAATCTAATTAAAATTAACCTTACTTAACCTAAATAAAATTGTAAAACTGACAGTGACATTAGTGACATATCCATAGACAACGCGAAACGTTCGGAAACCATAGCGGTACAGACCTAAAACGGTTGATTTTATTATTGCAAAATACTGAAATACACTATTGAAACAATTATATAATGTTACAGAAATATGTGTTTACATGTATTTGCAATAATAGTTCTCTTTAAATAAATATTTCAGTGATAAAAGTTAAAAAAGTAAGTTGGCGTTTCCTTTGAACATGACAAATAAGAGTAAAACAGAACCAGCGTTTCAAATTTAAAAAGAAAACCATTACGCCCTAGGGCGTAATAGGCCATTTACGGCCCGCAGAACCTACGTGTAATGACACCATTTTCGAGCAAGTGTGATGAAAAAAATATTGTAGAAATAGTATACCTAAGTGATTAATGTTTTACTGAATTATCTGGAAAATAATTTGGCAACTGATGACTTGCCTGAAAAATAATTGTTCAATCATTCGATTTAAAGGATGGTTGAAACTTTTAGTACAAAACTCTCTCTCTCTTAGCAGCTTTTGTAACTTACTTTAGATTTGTTCATTTTAATGATGACAGAAATAGAATAACTTTAAAAACTTTCCTTAGTGACCTTATCACACTGGCGATTTGCGAGCGAGTTGCGAGCGGATTTTCATACAAAACTTGTCACCGCGAACTCGCCGCGATCGAAATCTGTATGAATACACGCTTGCAACTCGCTCGCAAGTCAAAATACGAGTATGATGAAATGATCAAAATATTATAATTACGAGTATGATGTCATGTGACGAGAATCACGGGAACTCAATGAGTACGCAAAGTTTCATAAAAATAGGCTTTTTGATGACACATCAAATCAGCTTGTTTTATGAAATGTCAAAACGCTCATAATAGTATTTTTTCTACTCCTGTACTGTTATCTGTCTTTTACTTGGTCACGAACACTAATATAAGAACATACATAATATGAGTTCAGAGAAGTCTATACTCTATTCCCCATAACAGCACTAGTGTCGTTATAGTCACTTTACATTATTGCTAGCAGCCACAGACTTCTCTGAACTATGAACTGAATCTAGGTTAAACTTAGGTCAAGGATTAAGCGCTACCAACTTAACAAACAATTAAAATCCTACGGTTTTTAAGAAAAACAAAACTTTCCGAACTAAATTCATTGGTTCCAACATAAAAAAAGTATTTTTAATTTAAGTATATTTTAAATTAAAAAAAAAAGTTTACCATAGACACACACATCAGTCAAACGTCATATTTGCCTTGTTTCAGGTTATGATTAATTTTGTATTTTATAATTTAAAACCTCGTCGTAGAAAAAGTATTGTATGCAACGTTGTATTATATGTTATGTTGCATTTTTTGAACCCACTTATACAACTGTTGCATAAAATACTATTATGCAACAGTTGTATAAATGGGTCCAAAAATACGAATTGCGTGAGTTGCGATACGAGCCGCGAATGCGGCGAGTATCGCAAATAGAGACGCAATGAGCGTTTTTTGACTTAATTATACAACGATGCATACAATACTTTTTCTACGACGGATTTAATATATAAAATACAAAATTAAAAGCATAACCTGCAAATAAGGCAAATATGACGTATAACTGACAGTATGTGTCTATGGTAAACTTTTTTTTAATTACTGACTGACGTGACGTGACTATATTAAAAATACTTTTTTTTATGTTGGCATCAATGAATTTAGTTCGGAAAGTTTTGTTTTTCTTAAAAACCGTAGGAATTTAATTGTTTGTTAAGTTGGTAGTTGTGCATTTTTACCACAAAGTTAAAATTGAGCGCATAAAATCCTTAACCTAAGTTTAACCTAGATTTAGGAGTCTGTGGCTGCTAGCAATAACGAGTGACTATAACGACACTAGTGCTGTTATGGGGAATAGAGTATAGACTTCTATGAACTCATATTATGTATGTTCTTACATTAGTGTTCGTGACCAAGTAAAAGACAGATAACAGTACAGGAGTAGAAAAAGTACCTATGTAGTTTAGTATGAATTAGGTACTCACTTGTGATGTCATGCTCAATATGGTGTCTTATTTTTATTTATTGTCATTTTAAAATTGTTGGTGGCATGAAAATGAGAGTAATTGATTTTATATAATTTAATTATTTATTACGTTAATTATTTATGTTATGACACACCTGGCCATAAAGTGGCTTTTTCCGCACGCAGCGCGTACGGAAAAAGTCGCTTTCAGGCCAAGTGTAGACATAAAATTATGTACACAACACGGGGTAATAAAGAAAGCCCTCGATCGCATAACACATAACTTCTGCGATCTCGGCCTTTCTTTAGTTTTACCACCCTAGTTTTGTAATGTACTATCACGTCACACCTGGCCATAAAGTGGCTATAACCCCCCGCTACGCGTGCGGAAAATCTCACTTCATGGCCTGGGGTAGGCGTAAAATTTTGTACTTACTACGGGTGGTAATAAAGAAAGCTTCAGATCGCATATTTATCGCCCTTGCGCGGCGCGGGTGTTAAATACCTGCGATCTTTGTTTTACCGCCCTAGGTAATAATGTAGTATTGATGGTTATCAAATAGCCTATTGGTAAGAAAAGTAATAGTTCAAAAAGTTGTTAAATAACCTCTTACTGAAATGTCCTCATTTTGAAATGGTTTAAAAATGTGACTGAGCACATTTAAGTGGGTCGATTTCAGAGCGTTTCGACCGCGGCGGTTTTTTCATTCGTGTTCCAGCAAATATAGCAGCAAGCGGTGGTGATCACAGTTAACTTTTACTATAAACGATTGACGGTATCGAGGCTACACATGATTTAATCAAAAGTTGTCGCCACTCGATAGTCCTTCACGGTAAAACTCCAGTGACACTAATGAAGCTACAAAAAACGCTGAAAAAACGCCTGAAATCGACCCAGTAAGAGGTGACTTATTAAATTGTGCCAACGCCACGTCTGTCCCAAACACATAACACCTTTATATGCTACAACGGCACTAAGTATAAATAGGAAATAAAATGCAACTTGCACCCGATTAACGGTTGCATTGTCCGCCACCCTCACAACGCGGAAATCAAACTCATCTGCCATTTTTGACTCGCGTTACCCAAAAATCAACCCCTTCACCGTGAGTAAAAGTGCAAAATTCTTCGTCGTTTTGTTATTAAGGCCGGTCACGCGTCGCTATTTGTTAACCCTTTGAATGCGTCTGTCGACAAGCGATCGATCACGCTGGGTTATTTGATCACAATTGTGCGATCATTGCGGGCAAGCTGTTTGGAGACTTGGCGCAGGTTATGTGTAACGGGATTCTTTTATTATTTATTTATTTACTTGTGTTTCCAAAAATAAAATACTTATCTATTATTATCCTATAAAGTAAAAATGAAATTTTGTTCTGTGTATTGTACATTGCTATAAAAATGTCCATGTACTTACTATCTGTTCTTATTTAGGTACTCACTCACGCTATAAAAAATAAGTTATGTTATAACGTTGTACAAATGAAATGTCTGTTCTATACTATATATTGGACATTACAGAACCTATACCTACTCTCTGTTCTTATTTACTTACTCACGTTACAAAAAATAAGCTATGTATTAAGTATACAATGTCATAAAATGAATCTAAAACTAAAACCTATAACCTTTATGTAAAAAACAACGTATAATGCTATAAAAATCTATTCCATATATTGTGTACTTGTTTCACGAAAAGTTTCTTTAACCTAATTTTGAATAATTTATGTTTGACAAACATTCCATTTGAGCTTCGCGGAGTAGGGATATAGGGTAGGGGCGCGGTATAGGGAGTAGTAGTTTGAGCTCCAAACGCAGTAACTAAATCGTTGTATATAGAGCCAATAATAGTACGTTTCTAAAGTAATCATTAAGAGATCTTAGAAATACATGTCGCTTCTAAACGTGTATTAATCCGAAGGAAGAAACTCTTGAAATATGAAAGAGCGGGTCCAACGGAGCTTGAAATGATGTCCTACCGCCGGAACATTCCCATTAACTATTACGTACAGGATATGACATCTGTTCAATTTCCGAATATCACTTACTTACAATAATTCTTACTGACCAACCTTTCACTGAAGTCATCGGAGCGAACTAAGCCGCAACTGTCGCGTCGTGATGTTTCATTATGCGCGTACGCTTCCGCCCGCCATTTTGGTCGCTAGTGACGTCACGGTGGTCCACGATTGTCCACTATCATGGACATAATATAATGACGTTTGAAGTGAGATGGATCGTATAGCTCATTGTTAGTAATCCTTTGGCTATCCTTTAAGGATTATTTATTTAAAACGTGAAATAAGACAAACGTTATAGAATTCATTATTAGCAACTTCGAAAGAGGGCTACGTAAAGCAAATTAATAAAGATGCGGGCGTTGCTTTTGATATTAATAAAGGCAGTTGTGTTTGGATTATTATAAAGCTTTTGTAGAACAATGGAGATGGTTTCTAGAAGTGATTACGGTTAAATAAAGAGGGTGGGACAATTACTACGGAAACCATTTCTTTAAAAGTGGAAATAATATATTATTTTTAGATATCCACCTGTAATCAATTGGCAAGTTATAGTTCATTGCGAGCTCTACATTTCGAGCATAGAATCTTATTTTCAAAAAAAGGTGACTAGACGTGTTCTTTCCGCGTACCCTTTATATACCTACTTGGAAGGGTCTTGAACTCTTGAACCGTGAAATATTATGCAACGTAGGTACCTATTTAGCAGTGGCGTGGCGTCTATAGAACTCGATTCCCATCGGCTTGCCTAATATTAGGCAGTTCCGCACTTAATTCTAGTGCTTTAAAAGAAAATTTAAGCCAAAGCTGCTCCGGCTTGCCCAATGATTTCTTCAACGCCACGCCACTGCCATTTAGCAACATAGTATGATTCACTTGTTGAATTCTATTTGCCATTGATTGTGGGAATATAAGACCTCATTTAAACTAGCTTTAAGGTAAACGTCCTAGTGCTCGACACGTTAATGCCCAATAGTCGACACCCAGCTGTCACGTCCATTGCTAATTACTTAACATTCAAGATGGCAACAACTAGGTCTGTGTCGAGTACTCGGACGTTTACCCGATGATAGGTACACCGTGATATTTTGATTATTTTGAATGACCTTAGTTGAATGCTTATACAGAACTAAGTATCATAATTTTACTCCAATCAGTTGGTTGACAATGATCAATACTGTTATTATAGACTAATAAAAAAATTGGTAAGGTCTTTTAAAATATGAGTATTCGCTTCAATTCTATAATTCTACTCTGTCGACCCAAATATGCTTTAAATAAGTAATTCCGAATAGCAAAAATATTTACCGTTACCTCGTTTTGCCAAACTATTATTTATAGGAGACACATATTGACATGTTGATGGATGACTATATCAGTATACTGACACAATGCGCGCAATACGTCTCACTTGGATTGTCAGGATTCAAACCCACGATGCAGTGGGCTGATCATTTATAAGATCAACAAAGGTACTGACAAAATGATAGCGGGCCACACACTGCCCGGAAATGGACATGATGTCACTAATAATGATGCTACACAGGCTACTATTGCGAGTAAAATAAGATTTAGGACAGTGTCTATTTTATTTTAACCACTGAGAACTTTATTTTGTGTATAGGTATTTTGCTCCACAAAATCTCTAATTGGTGATGACGTTGTGCATAGAAAATCTATATACATATACCTGTATACATAAAACAAAGTCGGGTTAGTTACACCATTTATAACTCGAGAACAGGTGGACCGATTTTTATGATTTTTTGGGTTAGTCTTTGCTCCGAATAACAGTATAACTATTAAAACATCTAAAAAAAAAAATGTCCGAGGTGGAACAAAGTTCGACGGGACAGCTAGTTATTTAATAAATAAGAGCGAAGTGCGAGAAAAAAACCTGGATGAATAAATTAAAATCATATAAGTATATGTATTGTACGCACACCGTAAGTATAACAATAACTATAAAACTACCTAACTCTACTTGACTGTCCGAAAGAACCCTTTCTAAACACAAATCCAAAATTCAAACAATACCCTGAGAAGCGGTAAAAGAAATGTGAAAATCATCCCAAGCCTCAGCATAATGCGGCAAAATATGGCACAAATATCATGAATGCGTTTTTTGCACGCTTGGGCAAGTGGCGAGGTTACACTGTTCGCAAATGACAGGCGCGCGACACTAGGGAATCTATCTTTTCCTCGTTCAGTGTGTTGCAGAAATAACCTTTAAAGCTAATGGCGTACTGACTATTGTCCCATGAAGTGTGAAGATGCAGCTGTGTGGGATAGTTCCGTAATTCGATCCGTTCTCACAATATGCCCGTTATTGTGTGGGGATTCACTGTTTGTGATTTTCAGCGTTTATGCGGCTGAAGGGTTAGCTAGTCTGGGTAATTTTATTTTGCAGTGAAGGATTAATAATATCAAAGTACAGTGAAAATTAGATATTGCCTAATACGACATGTCGGTCCCAAATTAAAAGTACTTACCGACAAAAACCTATAAAATTGCCCTATATAATTTACTGTTATATCTATCGCTTCTATATGGAAATAAGTATAGGTACTTATTTTAAATATTTTTCTAACACTATCATATGCAGTTGGTTCCCGCTAGGTTAGGCTATGGTATAGTAGGTATAGCACTATATTCTACTACCGTTAGTAATAACTTCCTACCTCGCACAATCCGAATGTGGAATGAGCTCCCGTATGGAGGAAGGCTACAGTATGGAGTACTTCAAGAGGGGAGTGAATAGGTTCTTAAAGGGTCGGCAACACGCAAGTAATACCCCTGGTGTTGCAAGCGTCCATAGGCTGCGGTGGCTGCTTACCATCAGGCAGGCTGTACGCTTGTTTGCCACCCTAGTTGTATAAAAAAAAACTACTCCGACTTTACTCATGTATAATAAGTTGACGCACAACCTACGTACCTATAAATAAATTATGATAAACAACATTAACAATAACATAACATTTTATCTGTGCTTACATAGATTGCATTTTGGTTTCAAATATAAATGAATATCATAATTATTATTGCCTGTTCTTGTTTTTATCCATCTTTTTACCAATTTTGCTATATTTAAAAAAAAAATCCTGTGATCCATATTTGTCGTTTTCAATGTTTATTTGTCCCTTTGATTTAACGCCCGACAATCGCATTAATCGTCCAAAACCTTTAGTTTTTGATTCATATTATATTTTTTCTATGATAGAAATAGGTACTTAGTACTTACTCATATTTTAAGAAACTAATTGGTTGCAGCAATGTACCGGTAAAACCATGCAATTTGCAAATTTCAAAATTGCAACGTTCCGCCTTGAAGAAAGTTCCTCGAAAAGGATTACTAGTTGCAATCGGCATTGTCCATCATTCAGGACAATACTTGAGTAACGGGCCTTCGACAGCCTGCGTTTTATCACAATGGGACTGCGATGTTCACTATGCATCCCAAAAGGTAGTCGCTCTAAAAAGGATTAAGTTATGATTTATTAGGGCTGTTTAAAATTGAAAGTGTTGTATTTTATTGCAGTAATTTAAGGGAAGATTAAATAGAATTTAAATGAAAGTTATTTAAGTTAGGAAAATACCACAGTAGAGAATGTTGGTGTGTAGGTATTTACTTATACAAAATGTTACTTCGTATTTATGTTGAAACTAGCTGTGAACCCGGCTTCGCCCGGGAAAAATGTAAAAAATCACAAACCCCCGTTTTACTTCCTTAGAAATAATTTCTTACATTTAACAGACATTACAAAAAGGAGGATGTTGAACTGATGGCTGAGTTCCAAACATTAAAATAATGTTGAAGTCGTTTTTGGTTTAAATTATCCAAATTAAATTATTGTTGTTACACTATATTTCCCGTTAGTGAGCACAGCTCTCCCCTTTAAATTAGAATCGCCCCGGTCCAGAGGCGGCGTTAGACGTAGGCGACGTGGGCCACCGCCAACGCCACGCGGTCCAAGGGCCCTCGCGCCTCGACGGCAGCACAGCAAAAAGAGCTTCGTCACCAGTTAATAATACCATTAACCGTCTTCATGGAACAGCAAAGGGCCTCGCGAAATATCTTTTGTCCACAGCAAATTTAGGTCTTGCTGCGCCACTGTCCCGGTCCCGGGCAAACTCTGGCCGGGACCCGGCGGAAGAAATACATCTAAATCATCCCACTATCTTCGCCGCGGCCGGCCCCATCCTCGTCATCCAATTTGTGGCAGCCACTTAGCGTCAGTTTAGTCAACCTATGTGTGTGGCAGATGTGGCTAGCCCGGGCACAGTCCATCTTCAACCTGGCGGGTTTGGACCCTGCATCAGCAACGCGGTTTTGTATGCGCAGTGTGGTGTTCCAGACCCGGTCAGTTCGTGTCACTCCTCTTTCAATTTAGACCTTCTTCAAAAAGTATAGAATCATCTTATGGAGTTTATGTTTAGTTTATTTTATGGAACGGTTCCTGTGTATGTAGAAGTGCCCGCGAGAGGTAAAAATTAAGATTTGACTTTTGTTAATTCATTAGTGAAAATTGTTAATTTAATAAAAAACCATGTGACCTACATACTTAACTGATTCCCCGTATAAGATAGTTATCCTTACCTCTATCCTCTATATTATGGGGGTAAAATTAACTTCCATCCACTATTTTGCCCTCAATAGAAAAGGAATTTTCGAAAGAATTAGTATATATTTGAACATTCCCACCTCCAAGACAAAATAAA
This sequence comes from Eudemis profundana, assembly GCA_947034925.1. Lineage (NCBI taxonomy): Eukaryota > Metazoa > Arthropoda > Insecta > Lepidoptera > Tortricidae > Eudemis > Eudemis profundana. The sequence goes on from OX344808.1 coordinate 22,884,414, forward strand.
AAAACATTAGGGAATATGCATAATATTTCTTGTTTACTTTAACGAAAGCTCTTTCATATAAGAAACAGGAGGCAAAAAGTATTTTTCGAATAAGTATAAAAATAACCAAGATACCATCAAAGATTCAAAAAATCAAAAAACGTACTATAACATCATAGTCCATGTCTTACCAACAGGTGAGATAAAAGTTAAAAAATTAAACTTAAAAAGCTACAATACCGAGTTTCGCTCAAGTCACCACTTCAGAAGGATTAAATACAAAAGTGCATCAAAACAAAACTGCCTATTCCTTGTTTTTTAGGCTTAGAATTTTATCTGTCATTTTCGCCTGACGTTGGTTCGTTTTCATTGAGCAATGAGACAATAATATTGAGCAATTTTCACTTATGTCAGTAATTTATTAGGTACGTTTTAAAAAATAAAGCAAGATGCATAATATTTTCCTGTTAAAAGATCGTTTTCTTTGAAATAATATTCGTAAGGATATCGCACGATTTTTCTAATTAAAAAACACCGTAAACTTACGTCGCGGTCAAAGTCACACGTTACGCGCGCTTCCTTAAACTATATCAGTTTCCGAACGCAGCAAAGAAACATGGCCGACCGTTTTTGGTATTATTCGCATTATTTTACATCTTTATACGCTTATTTCTGCGTTATACGAATTTTGCGAATATAAGTTGTCGATTCGAAAGTGTTATTTTTTTACGCTTTAATTTTTGAGTCGCTTTTCGTTCAGGTCTACCGTAGGGCCCGGCTAAATTATTAATATAGATAATTAAATGCAAACATCTACTTTATCTGTGGTGCACATGTTTTATTATCTGTTACTTTTTTTTATACTGTCTTGTCAAATTAAACGTCAAGTCGAACTGTGTCCTCTGTTTTATTTAAAATTCATTATAGCTCCAATCCGTTTAAAAATCACTAAATAGATAATTAAATCAAGAGGTTATTGGCCCTACTCGCTTCCAAAATAATTAGATTGGAGTTATACCGTGAAAGTACCGCGATTCAATTAGATTCCAGTAACGTAACCTAAAAAGTTGTCATCTCGCGTGGCCATTTTAGGATTTCTTTTTTCAGCAAAGTCATTAATTATCGTCAAGAATGTCGTCTCAATTATCCATGGGGACGATTGAAAGATTGGTAGGCAGGGAAAACTACCAAACATGGAAATTTGCTGTAAAAAATTACTTGGAACACGAAGATCTTTGGGACACAATTGAACCGGGCGCGGACTATGTACATGACACAAGAAAGGATACCAAGGCGAGGTCGAAATTAATACTGTTGATTGATCCCATCAACTACGTCCATGTGCAGGAGGCAACCACAGCGAAACAGGTATGGTCAAAGCTAGAAAGCGCGTTTGATGACTCTGGACTTAGTAGGAAAGTGGGTTTGTTACGTGATTTGATCACTACATCTTTAGACAACAGTTCTGGTATTGAAGACTATGTAAACAAGGTTATGACAACAGCTCATAAGCTACGGAATATCAATTTTGTAGTGGGAGACGAGTGGCTCGGAACTCTGCTGCTCGCCGGCCTCCCAGAGGTATACAAACCGATGATAATGGCTATGGAGAGCTCCGGTGTGTCAATTACTGCTGACTATGTAAAGACTAAACTTTTACAAGAGGTCAAGGTATCCGATTCTACGGCTTATTATGTGAAGCCGAATAAATTTAGAAGTATGTCAAAGTCTCATAAGGAATTACAAGATAAACCTCAATCGAAGGGTCCACGTTGTTTTAATTGTAATAAATACGGTCACTTCAGCAAAAACTGCTATTTTCAGAACAAAAAGAATAATTCTAACAATAAGAATAATGTTTATTTTGCCGCTTTTTCAGCATGCACTGCGACACTGGATGAAAGATGCTGGTATATTGACAGTGGGGCGTCTTTACATATGTGCAGAGATAGAGGATTGATGTACAATGTCTCTCTTTCTACCGTTAACTCAATAAAAGTAGCAGATAATAAAACAGTGGCAGTAAAAGGGTGTGGTAATGTGGACTTGCAAATAACAGACTCCGATGGCATACTCCGTACTATACAGGTTAGAAATGTCCTATATGTACCTTCTTTGACAACTAATTTACTTTCTGTAAGTCAGATGACAAATAATGGCTGTGAAGTGAAATTTGAGAAAGATGGTTGCAGAATATTCCAGAATAAAAAATTAATTTTGACAGCATCACATTGCAATAACATGTACCTATTAAAAAATGTTACTGAAGCACCGGCATTGCTGTCAACAGTCGATGAGCATGACATAAACATTTGGCATCAGCGAATGGCTCATCTAAACTTCACTGACTTACAGAAAATAACTGACAATACTGAGGGAGTGAAATTATCTAGAAAAGGTAACCAGATTTGTACAACCTGTTTAGAAGGCAAGATGAGTAGATTACCCTTTAAAAATACTGGCACCAGGGCTACAGAAATTCTCCAATTAGTCCACTCCGATCTATGTGGCCCGATGGAGATTAGCTCGATTGGAGGTGCTAAATATTACATATCTTTTATAGATGACTTTAGTAGAAAAGTGTATGTCTATTTTTTAAAACATAAAAGCGAGGCATTAGAGAAGTTTAAGGAATTTAAAAGCTTAGTAGAAAATGAGACTAACAAGAATATTAAAATACTGCGCACAGATAATGGCAAGGAATTTGTTAACAATGAATTTCAAATATGCTTGAGGAAATCTGGTATACAACATCAAACAACGAATCCATACACTCCAGAACAAAACGGTTTGGCGGAGAGAATGAATCGTACTCTTGTTGAAAAAGCTAAATGTTTACTTCTGAATTCCAGGCTAGAAAAATCCTTCTGGGGGGAAGCGATATCCGCATCAGCCTACATATTGAATCGCTCACCCACAAGGGCTCTAGATTTCAAGACACCGTTTGAAATATGGTCTGGTAAGAAACCTAATATTGATAATATGAGAATATTCGGCTGTCAAGTTATGGTTCACGTACCCAAGGAAAAAAGGAGGAAATGGGACCCTAAAGCAACAAAAATGATATTCGTTGGTTACTGTGAAGATACAAAGGGGTACAGATTGTATGATGTAAATAAAAAGCAAATATGTAAAAGTAGAGATGTTGTTTTCCTCGAACACACCGTAAAAAATAATAGTGTCATAATGCCATTATCTGAATTGCAGCAGCAGCAATCAGCTGATTCACCTGATGCCGAAGACTGTGATGAGTCCGCATCTGGAGTAGAGACACCGGGTTCTCAGAATATAACAGAAAATGAGATTGAAAAGAAGGAACCATTGTCTGATGACTGTTATGAGCAGTATTACTCAAATGACGATGAGTATGAGCCAGATGAAACTCTCACCGACATACCATTACGTAATATAGCATTGAGGCCAAGAAATAATTTAAGTAAACCCACTACATATCTTTGTCATCAAGAAAGTCAGAGTACATCAAATCAAGCTTTAATGATAAAGGAGCCGGAGACTGTGGAAGAAGCTCTTTCAGGCCCGAACGCAAAAGAGTGGAAAAATGCCATGAATAGTGAATATGAGTCTCTCCTGCAAAATAACACATGGACGCTAGTGATGCTACCTGAAAATAAGAGAGCTATCCCTTGCAAGTGGGTATATAAAATAAAAACCGATGCCAATGGAAGACCTGTGAGGTACAAGGCAAGGTTAGTCATAAAAGGATTCATTCAAAAGAAAGGAATTGAATATAACCAAGTATATTCTCCGGTTGCACGACACACATCCATCAGATATTTGCTTGCTATGGCTGTCAGATATAATTTATTTATCGAACACCTGGACGCTGTTACAGCCTTCTTACAAGGTGATATAGATACAGAAATTTATATGACTCAGCCACCTACCTATGAGCATGGAGAAGAAGTTTGCAAACTGAATAAATCCATTTATGGTTTAAAGCAGGCAAGCCGTCAGTGGAATTTGAAACTTACATCTGTGTTAAAGGAGCTGGGATTGAAAAGTACATCTGTAGATCCATGTATATACTACAGTATCAACAATGATAATATTTTATATGTATTGATTTACGTTGATGATCTATTATTGTTTTATAATGACAAGATAAAAGGAGAAGAAATTAAGCAACATTTGAGAAGTAAATTTGATATGAAAGAACTTGGTCCAGTACACCATTTTATTGGTTGGAGAATTCAGCAAAATGTTACTAGAAGTCAGATTAGTATTGATCAAACTGCATACATTGAACGAATTTTAGAGAGGTTTAACATGACGGAGTGTAATCCAGTTCATTCACCTTGTGACCCAAACATGAAATTAATCAGTACAGGTGAAGAGAAAAATGTACTCACACATCTACCGTATCAAGAAGCAATTGGAAGTTTGCTTTATTTATCTCAGGGAACGCGACCTGATATATGTTTTATAATAAATAAACTGAGCAGTTTCAACAACAAACCTGAAGAGCAGCACTGGCTGGCAATTAAAAGAGTACTGCGGTATATAAAGGGAACAAAGAACTTGAAACTGATATTTAATCAAAATGAAGAAGAACGAAGAGTCTATGGTTTCTGTGATTCCGACTGGGCTTCAGATATTGACAGCCGGAGATCCTGCTCTGGCTATACTTTTCTGTTTCAGGGTGGAACAATATCATGGTGTTCCAAACGTCAAAAGACGGTTGCTCTATCAACTATGGAGGCCGAGCTTATGTCTTTAGCCACTGCTGTACAAGAGGCAATGTGGCTCAGATACTTGGAGTCCGAATTGCATAACCACATTGGGACTTCAGCGACTGTAATTTACTGTGATAATCAAAGTGCCATTAAATTTGCAGGTACTGATTCTTACTGTGCCCGCAGCAAACATATTGACATCCGCTACCATTTTCTTCGAGAGAAAGTTGCCCAAAAGGAAATTGATGTCAACTATATTGGGACTGACAGTATGGTCGCGGATATCCTAACAAAAGCCACTTCGCAGAAGAAGATTGAGGAATGTGCCAAGGCAATGGGTTTGCATTCAAAGGGAGGATGTTGAAATAATTAAATGCAAACATCTACTTTATCTGTGGTGCACATGTTTTATTATCTGTTACTTTTTTTTATACTGTCTTGTCAAATTAAACGTCAAGTCGAACTGTGTCCTCTGTTTTATTTAAAATTCATTATAGCTCCAATCCGTTTAAAAATCACTAAATAGATAATTAAATCAAGAATTTAATACATGTGACATTTAAATTAATTAATGTAAAAAAAAAACTGTTTTTAGTCAATTCTATGGATTTTTTGATTTGACATTTTTTCAGGAATGTAAGGAAGAATTGCTCATCCTCATAAAACCAGATAAATTGTCTAATTTGTTATTAATTCATGTACCTGAACTGACTTTTTTTATAATCTAATTAAAAAGGCAAACTAAAAAAAACATACAGACGAATAGAGAACCGTCCTTCTTTTGGAAGTTGGTTAAAAATACCTATCTACTTAATATTCGGGCGTAACATGACCTGAAGTTTTTTTAAAAACACAGATTCGACGAAACGACCTCATTTCGTCTGCATCTGTCTTTTTTATCCTTTTTTGAAGTCAGTAAAGAAAATCAAGAATTGAAATCTCGAATAATCTACGTGCGAAATTAGATTATATTATATTTAGGGTATGTGTAATAAAAGTAAAGTATTTCAGTCAATTTGTTTTATTTTTCTAGACTAGATAAAACTCTCAAATCTTAAATCTAACCTACTAATACGATCTTAGGCAAACATCAGTCATGTCATGGCTTATCACAAATTAGGAACCATTTTAGTCAAAATTGCACAAAATAAATAAATATCCTAATATTTACAGCTATTTACAAAATTGCACTTAACACTTCAAATGTCCATCAGGTTTCAGCAACGAAAAGAGTTGCATCGAACGCACAACCCAGAGGCAAGCATCGCCTTAAGTTTCGCGGCTTCTTTCTCAAGATAGGTCACTTTAAGAGCTAGTCTGACTTCTCTCAGCTTCCTGCGGTCCCTGCTCTGTTTCGCGGCAAAATTGTTTCTCTCTCTCTGCTGCCTATACGAGACATCTACTGTCTCTTTCGTGGAACGGACGGAGCGGCGCATCCTTGGGTTGTTGCCGAGTAAAGTCCCGCCGTTCTTCTCCGCCATGGCTCTTAAGGCGTCGCGCTCAAAAGCCTGGTACTCCGGGTCGTCAGTCAAGAACTCCATATCGACGTGGTTCGAGAGCTTGGTGTGGCTCTGGCAGTTGTGGCCGGATTCTGGAGAATCCGGTGGCGAGAGCGTCATCCGGGGCTGCAGATACCCTTCTTCGTACCCAGAGCTACTGCCGGGAGACATCTGCGCTGGGTATCCATGAGGGTACAGCGGGTAGTAGGGTACAGGGCTGGTGGTCGCTGGCACGTAGTACTGGTATGGCAGCGGACAGTGCTGCGGCGGTTCTGTCTTGATGGTAGCCTTGCTCAAATCCAAGGCTTCCTCGGCGTACGGAGTCCACAGCAGCGACATGGTCACAAGATCAAAGTGAGCAAGTCGCAAAAACAGGTGAAGAGCGGGCAATCGATAGATAACTAGTAGAAAAAATTGTAGAGTGAGATACGTGTGACTCGGTTGGAGGACGGAGCACAAGTGACGAGAGTTCTGCCCACGCGCTTCTTAAGAAGGGGTGGGCCGGGAGGGGAAGGTTTGGACCGTCGGTAAACAGGGGATTATCGACGCGGGATAAACAAAGGGGATTAACGGAGCTGTAAAGTTTATTGATCGAAATTGATAAAAAAACGTAATCCGTTTGAAAATGCCACGTTTGACGTAATTAGGAGTATTGTATTTGTTGTGTTTAAAATATGTAACATTAGATGATAATCATTCTGTGAACTATTTTGAACATAGGGACTTAAATATGTTTTGGGTGCCTAATAAAGAAACTTTACAAGCTGGTTTAGGTTAGGTTAGGTGGTCAAGCAAAAAATTGTAAAACTTAATAAAATATCACATTTTTTTAAACTCCCGACACAATAGAACTTAAGCTAAAATTTAAAAAAAAATAGCCCCGACTAAAAATACTAAAATAATATGTAAGTACCTAACTGTTTAGTTTATTGGCCTTTTATGTTTTAAGATAAGTTGGGACCTGCTCTTTTTGTACTGCATGTAATAGATCAATTTAAATTTTATTTCATGCTTTTTTAATATTATTTTTGTACAAAATACCATTTTATGCCGAAAATGCCTTAGGTACCTAAGTACATCATTAATTTTAGAAAGGTAACATATTATTTTTTACTTTTTATAGTTTTTTTTTTAATTAAATGAACGTGAATACACTTTAGGACAAACAATGAATTCGGGTAATTTTCTTTATAATTGTTCATTGTCTGTGAGTGTAGTTTTGCTAATGTAGATAAGTTTCGTATGAGTTTATATTATTTATCATTATCACATGTTGTATGGAGGTAAGCGCATGTTTTCATAGGCCTTGTAGGTAAGAAGCTTGGGCCGTGATTGGTCGGCGGGTTGCGTCAGGCCGCGCCCCTGCGCAGGATTGTGCAATCGTGCGCTTCTTCATTGTGAGAAGGTTACAATAGGTATTCTGTATACTGATCCTTAACTTAAGTATTGACAATGTAAGATGTGTCAACATTGTGTGTCAATAAAATTTTAACTGTAGGTATGATATAAAAGTTTCACTGGCTGGATAATATGCAATTTCACTCAGGCGTGGATTAAAGATTTTGTTAACACATACGCTGCCGTGGGGGTCACCTGTGACCCCCATTACATACACAGAGGACCGCGTTGGCGTTTAAGGTGTTGTAATACATATATATTTAATTTAATGTCTACTTCGGTATAATAGTAAGTATGCGTAAATACCAATCAATTATAAGGAACTGTCAACAGGAAAATAACTGTTGCAAACGAATTGCAAAACAAACTATGGTGTGTCTAGTGTAGGTATCGTTCATTACTTCATTAGTAAACTAATTTGTTTGTTTACGATTGATGAAGGCATTTATGACAATCAACAAAGACAAATTAACTTAAGATACAGCTTATTAAATATTTTGCACTTTACACATAGGTATATGGCGTGGAAAAACTAAGAAAAAACCGGACCAGTGCGAGTCGAACTCGCACACCGAGGGTTCCATACAAATACTTTAAATAAAGACTATATTTTTATGATTTAATTACAAATGTATATAGTTTTCTGATTTTTCCCTATACTTGTAGGTAGGTTTCTTACCAAATTACATAGTTCTAGTTCTAGGTCAACGGAAGGTACCCTATAAATTTTAATTCTCTTGAGAGTATCGAAATATACGTTTATGCCACACCTGGCCATAAAGTGGCTTTTTCCGCACGCTGCGCGTACGGAAAAAGCCGCTTTCTGGCCAAGTGTAGACATAAAATTATGTACACAACACGGGAGGTAATAAAGAAAGCTCTCGATCGCATATTTACGTCCCTCGCTTACAGCTCGGGCCGCAAACTTCTGCGATCTCGACCTTTCTTTGTATTACCTACCACCCTAGTTGTGTAATGTAGGTACTATTTTTGCGGTATAAACGGCCATATCTTTTTTTACGTTAACTTAGAAGTTTGATTTTTTCACAGCTTCTTTTTTAATTAAGGGACTGTAGACCTACCTAAGTATATGGTTTTATTTTCAACTCTATACCTCCACGCGTTCCCGAGATAAGGGGTCTCGACAGACAGACCAACGGATAGACGGCCAGACAGAACAAAGTGTTCCTATAAAGAAGGGTTCCGTAATTTAACATCCCGAGGTTTCGTAACCTATATATACCTACTTAGGCGATAGACTAAGAAAAAACGCAGTAAGTATACACCGTGGGCCCGTACAACCCGACCAACTTTAATTTTTTTTTATTTTTTTTTTCATTTTTTTTTTTATTTTTTTTTTATTTTTTTTTTTTTTTAATGAGAGAGGGCGCCACCGACCCATGTCAAGATCAGCTGTTCTATATTTACATTTTTTTTAAATATGTAATCTTAATAAAGTGCCTATGAATTCGTAGATTTCGAAACAAGAGCTATCGATATACCCGTGGTGTTGTTCGCGGACGATGATTCTTTGGAAAAATGTAGTAAAAAGTGTAAATAAAATACGGGCGAACGTTAGCCTGGTGTTTTCAAAAAAAATCTGACATACGGACAAGTGTGAAAAAACTATTTGAACTACAAGTGACAATTTCGTGCGGACTATTGTAGTGTTTTAATTAAAAAGTGAGCGAACTTGAGCTGAAAAATACTAAAAACTATACATTTAAACTAATTATATTCTGCGTATTTATTCACAACGCCATCTAGCGATAGCAAGGCGCATCACTAACTCGGGAGTAATAAAGTGAAATAGACTATTAAGTTTACTCGTGCGCACCCATCCAGAGGGCACAAGTACGAGCGAGATAGCTATTGTTCTAAGGAGGCCCACCGCATTATTCATTAGGAACAAGCCCCGCCCAGTCCCCAGCGCACTTAGCCGTCGGCAAAAATCGAACAAAAGAAAATAGGCCTACGCTTGAATTTATATTCGCTGAAATATTATTTCTATTTGTTAATTCATTATCAAAATGTCCTTATATGATAATGTAACTGTACGAGCACATAGAAAAAGGTTCAATTTCTCGGATGACATGCTATTATGCTCACATAGTAAATCGAATTGCAGTCAAAATAGCGTACCAAATGTTTCGTCTGGAGAAATATCACTGCTTAAAGACCTAAAAAATCAAGTAGGCGTCTTGCAGACAGAATTAGGCAGCGCAAATGAGGAAATTGCCAGACTTTCCTTGGAAATCTCAGACCTGAGGCATTCAAATGACAACTATAAGAAGAAAATTGCGTTGTATAAGACCGTTACATCTTCGGATATTATTAGTAAAAATCGACAAGCTATAAAAACGCCTTCTAGAATGTCATGCACTCCAACATATAGAAGAATTAAACAATTATGCCATTTGAAAACATCGAGTACACAGCGTCCCAATATACTATGCCGTATGATGGATACAATAAATACTTCCAAAACAGACAAGGAAAAATCCATCTCCTGTGGGAGCGACATAGGGAATGACACAATTGTCTTACTCCCGGACATACCTGCGAGCTCATCTACTCCCAAAAAACTTCCAGTCTCTGAGTCTGGAGCTGGCGAGTCACTCAAAAGCAGCCTGGAAGTACCAGTGATAACAAAGACTAGTACTTCGGAAGTTCAACGCAAGTTATGCATTATAAGCAGCAACAATAGGAACGCAGTACTCAAAAGGGCCGAAAACATATTTACAGACTACAAGATTTGTCACTACCTTTACACACACGGAAGTACTTCCCAACTGCTGCAAGATATGGATAAAAAGCTTCAAGACTTCACTATAGAGGACCTATGCATAATCATGATTGGACAGGAGGACTTCCATCGATCAAATAATTATCAAAATTCTGTAAATTTAATTAGAGATAAGCTTAGTCATATAAATAACACTAATATTATTATTTGCACTCCTACTTTTAAATTAATTAGACATAGCAATCTTTTCAACAAGCGAATCGAAATATTCAACAATATATTATATTTTGACATTTTGCAAAATGAATATGCATTTCTATTGGACTCAAATAAGAATTTAGAATACTCAAAAAAAATGTTCTGGTCCCGGTCAGGCCTATTAAATAACTTTGGCCTAACCACGATTTTAAACTATGTTAAAACCTGCTTGCCTGATATTTACAGCAGAGCGTATGCATGTCATACGGTAAGTCCAATACAGAATATAGAATTAAATGACACGCACGAAAAACCTAACACCAGTAACGCTTTTTTAGGCCTGACTCAAGGCTGAGCGCCTCCTATTCCTCCTCGGGGAACTCGGGCAACTCGGCCAACCTCAACATTTTTCACCAAAATGTCTGTGGAATTACAAATAAAACAGATGAGTTAGAAATTTATTTGAGTAAAATGACCTGTGACATTGACTATGTATGCATAAGTGAACATTTTCTCACTACAGAGTCGGCACCTCTTTTTAACATGTCCAGGTACACCATGGCTTCATATAATGTACGAACTAAAAAAAAGAGGGGCGGCAGTCTTATACTGGTGCGTGCTAGTAGAAAGGCAGAAGAGATAACCTTTTGTAAAACATTGTATAAGGCAGAATGTTTTGAAATATGTGGTGTAAAGGACTGCGAAACAAATGTTTACATATTTTGCTGCTATCGTAATCCTTCCGATAGTAACTTAGCTGATTTCTTAGAAAAATTAGAATTATTGCTTGAATTTGCATTTAATAAAAAATGTATAATATGCGGGGACTTTAACATCAATCTACTAAACCCTGATGGGAAATCTGCTGAGTTTCTGTCAATACTTAAATGTTACAACTTCAAACCACTTATAGCTGAGTCAACTTTCAAACGTAACCAGTCCGAGTCTTGCATTGACAACATACTATGCAACTTATCACAAGACTGTATTATTAATACGCTAGTGGATCATAACGGTTTGGCTGATGGCCATGCAGGATTGTTCTGTAAAATGCATTTAGATAATGTGGATGTCGAAAAGAACAAACCTGTGGTTTTTACGGAGCGTCGCCTGCTGAGTTCCAGTAATAAATCTGCATTTAGGGAAGGTCTATTAAAACAGAACTGGAACAATATTGGTATCAATAACTTTCTTAGTAAATTAAGTACTCTTTATAAAAACTGTTTTAAAAAAAAGAAGAAAAAGAAGGAACCTAAACAATCCAAAATTCCGTGGATATCTAAAGGTATTAAAGTTGCAAGTAAAATGAAGCGCTTCCTAAGCACCGTAGATAAAAGCGACTGCCATACATCAATACAAAATTACCGGGATAAGTATATCTCAATATATAGACGCATAATAAGACACGCGAAAAGAAATGCTGTACAATCACAAATAAATATGGCTCACAAATCATCTAAACAAATTTGGGAAGTTATAAATAGACATAGGAATAAGTTACGAGTTAAAGAAAAGAACAACTTCTTTTTAAAAACAGACAAAGTTATAAGTGACCCTCAAGAACAGGCTGATCTTTTTGGCCATATTTTTGACCATGGGAACATGGCTACATCAAGTGATATCCTGACATCTTTGGACGTACTCACAAATAATACCCAGAGAGTTCATGAATCCATGATCCATGATAGTGTTACTCCATTTGATGTTCATCAGATTGTGACTGCAATGGTACCTAAATCATCGGTCGGATATGACGAAATTCCGATAACTGTAATTAAGGATAATATAGACCTGTTATGTGAACCGTTGGCACTTTTTTATAATAACTGTTTTGACTTAAGTACATTCCCAGATCAGTTGAAAATAGCAAAAGTTTTGCCAGTTTATAAAAAAGGTAAAGAAAGTGAACCAACGAACTATAGACCCATATCGTTATTGCCAGTTCTTTCCAAGATATTCGAGAAGCTGATGAAAGTTCGATTACAGAAATATCTCGTCCGGAATAATGTGCTGAACCACCGGCAGTTTGGGTATCAAAAAAGCATCGGTACCAGTGAAGCCATCGATACTTTAATACACGATGTTGTTACTCGACTAAATGAAAAAAAAAAAGTCGCTGGTGTTTTCTTGGATCTGAGCTCAGCTTTTGACACTGTCGATCACAGCATATTATTAGCCAAACTCGAGCACTATGGCATAAGAGACAGTGTACTAGCATTATATGAGTCATATCTAAGGAACAGGAAACAGTTCATTGAGCTTAAGTCAGTTATTAAGGGAAATGAGGTAGCGGTAAAGTCCAAAATGGCGACAGTAAGTAGAGGAGTTCCCCAGGGATCTATATTGGGCCCCTTACTCTTTATCGTGTTCGTGAACGATATAGTTAATTACATCACTAACTCTGTACCATGTACCAACCTAATTCTATTTGCCGATGATACCAACGCTGTAATAGCTGCTGATAATATGTCACAGTTAAATGACAGAGTGAATGCTGCTTTATTGTTGTTTGATAGATGGTTCACGGTAAACAACCTAAAACTCAACTCCAGTAAAACCAGCGCCATGTTATTTAAGGCTACAGCTAGAAACTTGGATACCTTGGCGATACGAGTCAATGGGAATAAAATTGTACAAACTGGCTGTGTGAAATTTCTAGGCATTCACATTGATGAGCTACTGAAGTGGAAGAACGAAGTTCAGGCGCTTAGTAACTCCATAAGTTCCGCTTGTTTTGCGCTTCGTAGCCTACGGGATGTCTTAAAAACCGAACAACTTAAGTTAGTATACTACGCCCTAGTTGAAGCTAAACTGCGTTATAGTATAAAATTATGGGGCGGTAGCTACAACTATAATATTGACAGTGCCTTTAAGATGCAAAAAAGGGCAATTCGCACCATCGTTCGCATCCCGCAGAGTGAATCATGCAGAGAGCATTTCGTAGACCTCCAAATATTAACTGTACCATGTTTATATATCCTCGTACTACTCACGGACTTCGTGAAGCACTCAAACAAATGGGAAAACACGAAGGAGAAGGAACACAGATTGGCAACCAGACGTAAGGATTTTACATGCAATTTAGTGCCAAAGCTAAATATTGTGAAGCACGCGGCATATTACCAGTCTGTTTTCTTATATAACAAGTTACCTGTGGAATTTAAAATGATTACAAATAGTAAGATTTTCAGTGCAAGACTCAAACAGTTTCTTTTGAATAAATCATACTACTCAATAGTCGATTATGTGCAAAACCAAAGATAACATATTACTTATTACTTTATTGACTTTATGCTCTGATCTCTTAATTTATAATTTTTAATGAGTCCAAACTATTCACTATGCAATGAATTTAATTTTATGTTACATTATTACTGTTATTTTTATTTATATTGTGGAGTGTACTAATATTGCAATTTATATTTCTTTAGATTAGGTAGTATGTAGGTATTTTAATTAGTATAAGAATTTCAAACACAATTGTAATTGTTAATGAATAAATGAAATGAAATGAAATGAAATGAACCACGTATTCCTGATTGTATTATAAGTAAATAACGTTATATCAACATAGGTCGAATTTTGTCATTTTATATTAATAGTCTTATGGAACAAAACAAATCAATAAATTCAGCCTCTCGTTATAAACATGTCCTTACTGGAGGAAAAGCTAAAATGGAAACGACAGGTAAATTTTTTGGCCTCGTAGTCGCTTACCATCAAATACTGCGAAGGTTAATTGCTGTTAAGTTAAAGGATTTAAAAGAATCAGTAAAACTATCTCATTCACATATATTAGGGCTTGTTACACACTTGGGAGTTTTCATTTAAAAAATTATGCATATCTCTGAAAGTAAGCGTTTTTCGACTATACATCACATAACTTTTTTTACTCCTATTAGATTAGAATCTATAGTTAAAGTTTGTCGGTATAGTCCCTCCCACCCTGTATATTATACAAAAGCTTGAAAATTTGTTTTCGTTCAGCCCGTGTCGCAGCAGCTGTAACATCTGAAGTCCACGTGCCCAAAGATAACAATCCTTTGACAACTGACTGAGGCGCTCCATGTACTCGCGTGCCGGAGTTTTTGTCGATCGTCAGATATGCGGCTTTGTTAATGGACGGAATCAAAATATTGGGGGATCAGATAGGTAAACTGATATTTTGAGTCAACACCTGTCCCTGAGACGCTCCCTTATATGTAAGTACCTACGTAAACCTAGAGACCCTTTACATCTCTAAAAATGTAGTTTTAAGTAATGGATCCGGAGATTATATACATCTCTTGGTAAAAAAAACTATGCCCAGTTATTTGCTTGAATTGCTTGTTGCATTTTATTGTTTTTAAAAAGAGAAACTGATGAGTTTCTTCCGGCGCTTCTTCTCACCAGAAGGTCATTTCCCGAAGCGCCAAAAAAAAAGAATCAGACATGTAAAAGAGCCCTTGAGACGAGAAGTAAAGCGTTTTGAAACAAAATTCAACTATAGGATAATTACACATTTAAGCGCTAGGCTAAAATAGCCTTATAGCTTATAGTAAGTACATTACACAACTAGGGTGGTAATACAAAGAAAGGTCGAGATCGCAGAAGTTTGCGGCCCGAGCTGCAAGCGAGGGATATAATATGCGATCGAGGACTTTCTTTATTACCTCCCGTGTTGTGTACATCATTTTATGTCTACAATTGGCCAGAAAGCGGCGTTTTCCGTACACGAAGCCACTTTATGGCCAGGTGTGGCATAAAAATCGCAAAACATGATGTAGTTCTGATTTTTGTGGTATGTTAATGTATGGGCCTGTTAAGATATAATGTAAATCCAAATTTTCAATTTCGAAAAAGTTGTGCTCGATGCGCATGCGCGAATAACGGCGAAATTTCGCGACTTTGTGATTTTGCGATTAGAAATCATAATGATTTCGGTTAAAATAAAAATTACATGCATGCACATTAAAAATAACTGTTACTCTAGTGATTTTATCGTTTCTCTCAATGTAACTAGGAAAATCAGTATAAGTACTGCCAGATACGGATACTTACCTAATCCTTGTTATTTTTTCAAGCCAAACCATCTTCGAATAGGTATAACTCAATCAATATTGATTAGATCCAACTATGGCCGCTCACACCCCTTGCACTATACGCACTACACATATATATGCGTGGGCATATAGGGTGGATGCAACCCCAAGTGTTGCGTCCCCTCGTTGCGTGGACGTCAGTATAACGCGGCGAGTTAAAATTTAGCGCTTTTAGACATTGTTTTCTTATGTTCACTAATGGACATCGTAAGGAAATGATGATGATGAGTCACTGTCTATTGTTTGTGCCACAGCAACTATACCAAGATTTCCGCGGGCTTTCGACATAAAAGTCTGCAAAGCGTGACATTAAAAAGACAACCCTGACGTTAGGACTTTTATGCCACACCTGACCATAAAGTGGCTTTTTCCGCACGCTGCGCGTATGGAAAAGACGCTTTCTGGCCAATTGTAGACATAAAATTATGTACACAACACGGGAGGTAATAAAGAAAGGCCTCGATCGCATATTTACGTCTCGCTTGCCGCTCGGGCCGCAAACTTCTGCGATCTCGGCCTTTCTTTGTATTACCACCCTAGTTGTGTAATGTACTTCTATATCACACTGGCGATTTGCGAGTGAGTTGCGAGCGTGTTTTCATACAGATTTCGATCGCGGCGAACTCGCTGCGACATGTTTTGTATGAAAACACGCTCGCAAATCGCCAATGTTGTGATGCACTTAGCTTACCCCTTAGACCTGAGTATTTTACTGCCTTTAGCACTAAGAAAACTTTGCAAAATTTGATTCCTAAAGTGTTGAAATGGCGGATGAAATGTTGTATGAAAAAATAAAAATTCACGTGGCAAAGTTTCAGGACGGCATCTTATCTCTAGTAAATACATTTAATTACCAATAGCAAATCTTCCAAATTAGACCATTAGCATTTTACATATCCTCAAACAATGGTGCCGCCAACAGCGGGACATTAACAGTTTTAATCCCTACCTTTAACAGGATTAAAAAAATATGCAGAAAAAGAGTTAATCTACGATTTGTATCCTACTGATTGAGATCTTGACGTACCTATTTTGTTAGATACCCTTGCGTTTAGGTACACTTAGGTATTTTTTACGAAATGGCATACCTTTTGCTGTATAATGTTACAGAATTTACAGTGTGCTGTGCTCCAAACGCTTACCTCCAGAATAGTAGAACGATATCTAAGCATGCAAGCATATTCTGATTTTATGTTTATCTGTGTAGCCCTGTGGCTTATTACTAGTAGTAATGTCCATTATTCAAAAGCAAAATTCTGTGTTGATTGTTAGCTCCATTACTCCTTTTTATTTATACTTTACTGTACTTATTATTGGTATTTATGCACCAAATAAAGGAAAACTTTATTAGACACAAAATGCAATTGGTTTCGTTCGGCTTATCCGTCGATTTCGTAGGGCTTCAAATATCAGGTTCTCGGTATTTGTCCAAACCAAAATATTGGTATGTGAGCCCAGTTGGAGCGCTTTATTTATAGTTTGCAGTTATAGTTGTGGATCGAGCGAGGGTCCCGCCGACGGCCCCGTTGCGCCAAATAATTGAGTTGCCTTATGTAATCTACCCCTAGTGCACCAATATATAGAGGAATGATTGTGGCAGCTATTCATCATCATCATCATTTCAACTTCGATACGTCCACTGCCTCCACTGCTGAACATAGGTCTCCGTCAAAGACTTCGACAACGAACGGTCGCACGCCTCCTGCCTCCATCGACTTTCGGTGACTTTAAGACTGTCGCAGTGATGCCCGAATTAAAATTTGTTAAATATTTTATCTCTTGTTTAGGAACTAACGTAGTAGGTAGTGCACTACAAAAACACCTTCAAAAAATCTATGACCTCATATATTATATCCATAATCACTTTACTAAGGCAAAAAACCATTTAGTCGGCACGCGCTAAGCTACCTGTGCCCACGCGATAATAAACCGCTATCTATTGTTTATTGCGCAGTCATAAAATCAACTACCTTATCTACCTGCTTAGTGCCTCCGTCTGTAAAAATACCTTATCTACCAGCCTAGTGCTTCTGCTTAATCTACACCCACCGTTATACCTACCTGTACCTGTAGATTCAAGGACATCCTTGAGTAAGCAATGGGTAGGTAAGGTACCTAACCTAATACTACTTTTGGTTATTGTGTGGAATTTGTTTGTTATAAAAATTAATTAAGCATTGTCATAGGAAAATCTTCACCATCGGGCCATGACTACGTCGTCCTATCGAAGCTCGAATACGCGATTGTCGCGCGAACACGCGATGGCGACTGTGGCGCAATGTATGGACGCAATCGCGTGTTCGCGCGATAATCGCGTATTCGCGCTTCTATAGGACGACGCCTTAAGGGATGAATGGGATCCGTATTGCCCATATAAAAAATCCCGGGATTGAAAGCCCTAGCTTCAAGTATTACGTACACATATAAGTCTGAAAGGATTTGAGTAGTTCTAATAAAGGATACTTTAAAAAAACTGCCGAAAGGCACAAACGATTACTGCTTAACTTCACTTATCACTTTTGCGACCGGAACGACAAATTTTCCGTCCTCAACCATAAGCGCATTTTCAACGCATCTCTTCATACTTCGTTTACTTCCATGTCCTTTATTTTGTTTCGTAACGTAAGGCTACTCGTCCACCGGAGCTGTGCGAGGTAGGTAATCTGAAATCAGTAACACTAGTCTTTTGCCACATCATAACACCCGATACACACATACTTCGTAAATTAGCATTGCTCATAGAATTGGCTGCATCTCTAAATACGTCGTTAAAAATGTCCATTGACCCAGTGTTCCAGATTTCAGAATATAAGCAGTCGGCGAGAAAAAAATCCACTAACCAAAGTGTATAGTCACAGATATTCGAGGTGAAAGGAAAATCTGATAATAATGGTATAATTCATTACTAAATTACACTTTGATTCGAGATCGAATCAGGAACGAGGAGATCCGTAGAAGAACTAAGGTTACCGATATAGCTCAACGCATTGCAAACCTTAAGTGGCAATGGGCAGGGCACATTGCTCGCAGAACTGATGGCCGTTGGGGTGGTAAGGTTCTCGAGTGGCGACCACGTACCGGAAGACGAAGTGTTGGCAGGCCTCCCACAAGGTGGACCGACGATCTGGTGAAAACCGCGGGAAGCCGCTGGATAATAGCAGCACAAAGCCGACAATCGTGGAGATCCTTGGGGAAGGCCTATGTCCAGCAGCGGACGTCTTTCGGCTGAAATGATGATGATGAAATTACACTTTTGGCGTCAAACGCCGAGCGAAAAACGTTACACGCTTAGTTCCCATACAAATCGATGAACTATTGCCATTAATCTCGATAGGTTTCTGTGTGTCTATTCTCGCTCAGCGTAGCCCAGGATTGGTGGATACTCAGCCTAAAAGTGCGACAAAGGGTTAAGACCACCGTGACGTCACTGGCTATCCAACATGGCGGCCGGAAGCGCGGGCGCAGAATAATGACGAAAATGAACCGTCATCTCGTGACAGTGGCCGTTTATTGCCGCTCCGATGATTTTTGCGATGGTCAATGAGTGGACATTGAATGTATGATGACATAATTTGTGTCATTTAAGTGTCCATCTGCCAATGACAATGTTAAATGTACGTCTTTTATGTTACACGGTTATTTTTATAAGTCTTTCATACTTTGGCTTTATTATAGAACGGGTGAGGGAAATGATTGTGCATTTTACTAGTAAAATTTCATGTAATCTCTTCATTAAGCATCATAATTATTGTACCTAATGCTTAATGATTTGGAAAAGAAAAGCTGGTGATTTTTTCCGGCCCTTCTTCTCACCAGAAGTCATTTTCCGAAGCGCATTGGTGATTATTGAATCAGACATGTAAAGAGATATGCATGGGATCCGGAGGTACGATGGTTGCTACCACAAGATAAATAACCTGGCCTGCCCTGCCAAATATGGCCAAATTTGTTTCCCGTAAAAAAAGGAACTGTTGATGATAATTTAAAAAGCGACCCGTTATTTATCCGCTTGGCATTAAATGCTTCATATATTCAAACAAAAAAAATCATCAAACATTAAATCACTACCACAATAGAAAGAAATTTTTATTTGTATCAATTACTACAATATTGAAAATGTATAAGTTGCACTTAGGTTAGGTCTCTGGAAGCGTGTACAATATCGTGGTGTCGGGGCACAGGGTGCCGACGAACGCTGATTTTCAGTGGATCTATTGACAAAAAAATACAAAACATAGCAAATGCGTGAGTAAGGTACTATAGAAAATTAAAGAAACTGCTTAAAAATTGATGTAATCCACATTTGTTTATTTACTCTTGGTGTAGGTTTAGGTAATATTCCATTTCAAAATACAACTTTACTAATTGGACTTTGAAACTAGAAATCGAAACTTAGTCAACAATACCTCCCCAAATTAATGACGAAGCAAACAAATTAAGTTGTTGATCCATACAGCTCACAATCTCATAAATAGCACAATAATCTTTGCATGTCTAATGACGTACCGTCATTTGCACACAATTTTAGCAAAATAGAATCATTAGGTAGATCTATACTTTTGAAAGACTATATTAACTTTGCGCTACAAACGTCGTATCATACCATTAGGTATTCGTACTTAATTCGGAGACATCGAGTCACTAGAAATAAAAAAATAACGGTATTTTCTGCTTGGTATTAGAATTCTTGAGCAGTTTCATCATCAACCAAAACATTGTTATAATCCCAACCCGCATCAGAAACAAGCCTAAAACCCCAAGTCCAAAATAACTAAAATAAAAATTAATCTTCGCAACGGATCCCCTGATTTATGGCGCCTGCGTGGTCATTTGGCGTTTGCATCAGGGTCCCGTTAGCAGGTAGCCAACCCTTCCCCACCACTCGGCCACGCCTCTTGCGACAAACTTGAACGCAACCCTTCATTCGGGCCCATCACTCCGCGATAGCCACATCTAATTAACACCTAACTCGATCAATCGTCGTGTTTGTCTACCAATCTGCCTTTGCGTCTCTGGCATTTGTTTTCGTCGACTCCCGACCAATCTACGTTCTTTATTAATCGACCGGCATTTGTTTTTGTCGACTGCCGACCAAGCGTTTGCTACTATCGACCGACTTTTACCATTCTAAAGTCAGTGATCATGTCCATGTCTCTGTGGACGCCGTACGCGGACGAGGCGGCGTTGGACCTGACGAAAGCAGTAGCTGTGAAGACGGAGCGAGCATCACCGGTACCGCAGGCGAGCCCCGTGTACCGCTACGCGCCCAGCCCTGTACCGCAATACGCGTACCAGTACCCTGTACCGGTACCGCAGCTGTCCCCTGCATCAGGAAGCACGTGTTCGTACGACGAAGCTTTGCCGTATTTGAACCGAGGCACGCTCTCCCCGCCAGCGTCACCGTCCTCCGAACCCAGGGTCAAGGATTCGCTCTCGGATGATCCGGAGTTCCAGGCGTTCGAGCGGGACGCGCTCCGGGCCATGGCAGAGAAGAACGGAGGATCCTTATTGGGGAATAACCCTAGGATGCGTCGTGCTGTTCGTTCGACCAATGAAAACGCCGCTGACGACTCGTACAGAACGCAGCGACAGAGGAACAACTTCGCTGCGAAGCAGAGCAGAGACAGGAGGAAGCTGAGAGAGATACACCTAGCCCTGAAGGCTACTTACTTGGGTAACGAAGTGGCGAGGCTGAAGGCGCAACTCGCTGGGAGGTTCTGTGGAAGGTGTCAACATCCTTGCGAGTGCTGAAGTGACAACTGTAGGTTATCTTTTTAACCGTAAACCCAAGTAGCACATGGCTGGTATACAGTTTCTTATCTCGCAATAACAGTTGTACAAGCTAAGTACTTATACAATACTTGCAGATTTAGTGACTCTATAAACTTTTATACAGCTTGTGTGCTGCTTAGTAAACTTACGATATTTAGTATGAATGCACGGAAATGTTCCTTATTTAAATTAGCTGTAAAGAGTGCAATCTTAACTTTATTTTATTTGTTTTGCTACACTTGTAAGATGTAAATATAAGAATTTTGTACCTACCTATTTAGGCTATAAGAAATGTACGTAATGTAAATATTGTCTTAGTGCTAAGTCTGCCATCATAATTTATATCTAGGTAATGTAATTTCAGATAGGTGTTTAATAATAATAAATCTATATAATACTTATAAGATATTTTCGTTTCCTTTTGAATTATACCTCGAGGAAAAAATATAAAAGGCTTTTTTGAATACATATATGGCCAAGAGGGCAGTTTTGTACTGCCGTCATGCCGTGTCGGACATTTATTATTTAGAATTTTAGACCAATGTTTAAACTGCAACCACTTAAATTATCAACTGATACAGTTAGAATAGGCTAGATGACTAAAAAAACTGTTTAGTCCGTACATTATTAAAAAATATTGTAGGTACACGTATTTTTTCTTTTGTTTGACAAACCAAAAATGACGAGGATGCAGTGCTTATACAGGGTGTCCCATAACTGACACGTCACAGTGACACTGGAGGTAGACCAGGTCAAGAGGTACCAAACCAACTTAACATGACCCGCCGACCGTAATTTTTTTTTTACTACTGATGGTCAAAGTCGAAATTAAATTTCGCTGTGAATCAATTCAAGATCAAACTAGTATTTTTTTTCATTTTACTTAGTTTTTGGATAAAATACCATTTTTGTAACCTTGATTAACAATTCATGTTACCGTACACATAAAAAAACTAACCTTGACACCTTTCCGAGTGCACACTGGCACTAATAATGTTAAAAACGGTCAAACTTCATGAACAACTTTAATTCGACAATAACTCAAAAACCGTGCCACTTTTACTCGGGTCATGTTAAGTTGGTTTGGTACCTCTGGACCTGGTCTACCTCCAGTGTCACTGTGACGTGTCAGTTATGGGACACCCTGTATAGAAGTTTCGAGTGACATCACTCTTTGGTACAATTTTCACCTAGGAGTGACGTCACAAGCCTCGACTCCGAAGTTTCATGATCGGATAGTTTGACTAAAATGTTTTTCTAAGATAGTGCGAGTTTTCATCGCATTTTCCTGATTATATTAATGCATAATGCATGCTTCGAGTCGGAGGGCAAAATATCCGCATTGGGGCTGCGGTGGTGGTAAGTATACTGTTCAGAACGCAGCCAAACTGACGTCATCGATGGCCGTTAGCGATCCCAAATTTGAAGATCGGCGGCTATCGGAAATAACCGCCAGTTAAAACTGTCATTCAAATATCGTGGAACGGACAACACCTATTTTTATCCAAAGATCTGTAATTTAATTGCTTTGCAATAAAATATTGTAATTATATAAAAATACAGTCTTCATTGAAGAGTCACCTAGGTTATTCCCGGATACCTACACTACAAAGGAACCTAGGTCCCAAATATTGGTCCTTCACCCTCGAAGAGGAGCGTCGAGTTCGTCTTCATCATCAGCGCCTACGAGATACGCATCCGCAATTTCACCTTGTCCCTGGGCAGACAACACTCAGCGAGCCGTCTACAGAACACCTACCACGAAAAGGACTGGGGCGTGTTAGCTGGACAAGGAGTCGAAGAACAGATCAGCGTGATAACGGTTTTTCGTCGAGGACATCTTCATCAACGGAGAAGCACCGCGAGATTCCGGTCCACAACGTCGTGCGAGTTAAAATCCCGCAAGAATTGCGAAACACCTATCAGAAAAGGTTGAGTTACGGATCAGCATAAAGTGAGTTCGTTCCAAAATCCATTTAGTCCTAATCACTTTGACCAGAAGTAATTCTTCTCCCTTTTGTTCGTGGTTAATTACCATACAGCTTCAATATATCGAATTGATATTGCTCATTTATTCATAAGAAATTCAAACATCAAGTCAAACAATTTTCTCGAGTTTAATATTAAATACAAACGTACATTTCATTTCGTATTTAAGCAAACGTATAATTCCGTGCATACAATTAATTTCATTTGCGCGCTTAGCATCGCTCGTAAAATAAACTCTTATCTCCGATTGCATTTTTTCTATGCAACAGAATTGCGCTAGATTCCAATAACGAGTTTTAGTCACTCCCGAGTAACCGAGCGCACTGCATGCATCTGCTTATCGCTAATTACCTATCAGTACCTATTGTCGCGCGGCAGTGAATATCGATAGATTACTTATTTACATCTATTCTTGTGTTTACGGTAAATATCAAACAGTTTAGCTTAGTTTTCGTGATTAATACGTATCTTAAGTTCATTTAGTGTAAATAATGTCATTACCGCAATTAGTTAAACAGCGTGGTACGTTAAAATGTAAATTGAAGAACTTTAAAACGTTCCTTACGCCATATCTATCTATCCCGACGTTAAGTGATTTACAAATTAGTGAAGTCGAGTGCCGTCTTAGTAAGATCGAGGAAATGTATACGTCATTTGATGAATTACAGGAACAGATCGAAATGGCTTCGGAGAAGCCTGACGAGCAGTATCTCGAGCGTACGGAATTTGAAAACCAGTACTTCGCCATTTTGGCCAGCGCACGGGAGCTCCTCCGTAAGCGTGGCAAGGCTGATTCTAAGGTTATGTCTGAAACAAGTTCCAGTTCTATTCACCAAAAAAATAATCTGGTAAGGCTTCCAAAAATTGATTTACCCCGCTTTAACGGTCAATATCAATATTTTCTCGAATTTAGGGATACATTTTTGTCGTTAATTCACAATAACGAGTCTATAGACGACATTAACAAGTTCCATTACTTGCGTTCTTCGCTGCAAGGAAGTGCCGCTTTGGTTATAAAAAGTTTAGACTTTAATGCCGATAATTATAACGTAGCATGGGAACTTTTAATGTCCAGATATGATAACAAAAGGTTATTAGTGAACAATCATGTCAAAGCGTTATTTAGTGTTGAGCAAATTAATAAGGAATCTCACAGAGCGTTACGGCATATTTTAGACATTACAAATAAGAACCTTAGGGCGCTTACGACCTTAAAGCAACCGACTTCCGAGTGGGATACGCTTGTAATTTACATGATGGCATCAAAATTAGATTCGGTTACAAGTCGCCAGTGGGAAGAATATAGAAATACACTGGACGATCCCCCAACATTAAAACAATTTACCACATTTATTTCTAACAGGGCTGATTTGTTGGAAACTCTCGAAGAATCTAAGTTGAATCAAAACAAACCTAACTTCCAATCCCACAAACAAAAAAACTTTCTTGTCGCAAATGAGACATTAAAATCAAGTAAACCAAAATATAGCTGTCCAATGTGTAAACAAAGTCATTTTTTGTTTTCATGCGATTTATTTCGCAAGTTGTCAGTTGACGTTCGTCAAAAGAAAGTCAACGAATGGGATATATGCCAACTGTGTCTTAGGCCAGGTCATCAACTATCCAAATGCAAGTTATCTACTTGTAAATATTGCAGCGAGCGTCATAACACATTGCTCCACGCAGAAATAAATAATGATACAGTAGAAGTCGCTGCTGTATCAGCCGACAAAAGTGCTCCGACTCAACAATCCTCTGTACTGCTTTCCACAGCCATGGTGCGAGTCAGCGATGCCAAAGGTGCTCAGCATGTGGCCAGAATTCTCCTGGATAACGGCAGCACCACCAATTTCGTCACCGAGAAGCTGCGCAGTAAGCTGCAACTTCCGCTTTCTTCCACGAGCTCCACTGTGACAGGTATTAACAATTCCTTTTCTAAAAGTACTCAGTCTTGCAATTTGACGATTCACTCGATGGCCGGAGACTATAAGACGGAACTTAGGTGTCTCGTGCTTCCTGAGATTACAAAATCGTTGCCTTCGTCATTCATAAATATAAAGAGCTTGAACATACCATCGCACATACAGCTAGGTGATCCCACATTCAACATTCCGTCAGTCATAGACATTCTTGTCGGCGCGGAGACCTTCTGGGACGTCATAGGATCCAGTCGTATTAATTTAGGGAAACATCAACCTATCCTGTATGATTCGAAATTAGGCTGGATAATTTCCGGTGCCGTTCTTAGCAACCAAAAACATCATACAGTGTGTCATGCTTCAGAATTACTTGACGCCGATGTCGAGAAGCAGCTCACGCGCTTCTGGGAGCTAGATAGCGTCCTACCAATACACAATTTCACTCCTGAAGAACGGGAGTGTGAAGAACATTTTATAAAAAACACGAAACGGTCCGAAGATGGACGTTTTATTGTTAGCATGCCACTTAAAGAATCACCAAAGGTTCTGGGCGACTCCTATGAAATGGCTAAGTGTCGTTTCCTATCATTAGAAAAAAGATTTAAAAATGATCCCGATTTCGAACAAAATTATAGTGCGTTTATGACTGAATATTTAGATTTGGGTCATATGTCTCTTTCCACGCGCAAGTTGAATGAAGATGATGTTGAGTGCTTCCTACCGCACCATGGGGTAGTGCGGGACTCAAGCCTCACTACAAAACTACGTGTCGTTTTTGACGCCTCGGCGCCCACGAGGGGAGGGGGGATGTCCTTGAACAGCATTCAGAGGATTGGCCCCACCGTTCAAGATGATTTAATTTCAATTTTGCTCAGATACAGACAGCACAAGTACGTAATTTCAGGAGATGTCGAAAAAATGTATCGACAAATGTTAATTGCACCTGAACAAAGATGCCTTCAGCAAATTTTGTGGCGGTTTAACCCCACTGATCGTCTTGAGTGTTACACCCTCAACACTTTAACGTATGGCACAGCCTCCGCTGCTTATCTTGCAACGCGTTGTCTCAAACAGCTAGGACTCGAGTCACCTAATTCAACAATACAACAGTCAATAATACATGATTTCTATGTTGATGATTATTTAAGTGGCAGCAGTAACGTTGACGATGCTATTCAGTTAGGAAAGGGCGTAATAGACACACTTAATTCTGCTAAATTAAATTTGCGAAAGTTGCGCTCTAATAACGCAGAAATATTAAGCACATTGCAGAGTTACACTAGCTCAAATGATTCATTAACTAGCCATGCTAATAGTAATTTGAATATTCAAAATTTGAGTACCTCAGCTTCAGCTAAAACGTTGGGATTAAATTGGCAATGTGATAAAGACATACTCTTTTTCAATATAAATTTGAAAAGTTGCACCAAGATCACCAAACGTCATGTCCTTTCGTCAATCGCGCAAGTATTTGATCCCATAGGTTTGGTTGGACCTTGTATTTTAGAAGCCAAAATAATTATGCAGCAATTATGGCAGCAAAAATGTTCATGGGATGAAGAAATACCTCCCACTCTTAAATCTTTGTGGTACAAATTTGAAAATACATTACCATATTTAAATGAAATTAAAATACCGCGTTGGGTTCTAGGCGATGGTAATCAAGATGTTGAACTACACATTTTCACCGACGCGTCTGAAGCAGCGTATGGAGCTTGCGCCTATATAAAGTCGAAGGACAGCACGGGGGCAATAACGATCCGTCTTTTAGCCTCAAAAAATAAAGTAGCACCGATTAAGGCGACTACTATACCGCGCTTAGAGCTTTCGGGTGCGTTGTTAGGTGCAAGACTGTTTACTAGGATACTGAGCTCACTCACGGTCACATTTAGTAGCTGCACATTTTGGTGCGATTCAATGATTGTCTTAGGATGGCTGGCATCATCGCCTGCTAATCTTAAGCCTTTTGTACGCAACCGAGTGAGCGAAGTACAGGATGTTACTGCTGGTCACACGTGGCGCTACGTGTCCACAAAAGAAAATCCCGCTGACTTGGTATCCCGAGGCATGAATGCCAGGCTCCTAGCCAGCTCTGATCTCTGGTGGACAGGGCCAGAATTTCTCAAGCAGGACTCAATTTCCTGGCGTAACTCTCAGCCTGCATTAT
The DNA here is from genome assembly GCA_947034925.1 of Eudemis profundana. Classification (NCBI taxonomy): domain Eukaryota; kingdom Metazoa; phylum Arthropoda; class Insecta; order Lepidoptera; family Tortricidae; genus Eudemis; species Eudemis profundana. Next base: position 22,911,856 of record OX344808.1, read on the forward strand.
TTAAGGATTTACCTGAAATGGTACCATGTTTAGTAGCTGATTCTCAAACAAACAATCAATCACCATTCTCTCTTCTAGTCGACCGAGTGTCAAAATTCTCCAAGCTAGTTAGAGTCGTAACGTATGTCATGAGATTCATTAATAATTGCTCTAAAAATAAAATTAAAATGTCAGGGTTTCTACAAAGTTCCGAATTAACTTTGGCCAGAAAAACAATCTTATCTTTGTGTCAAAAAAGAAATGTTTGAAGAAGAATACACCACGTTAAAGTCTGGAAAAACACTTTCTTCTACAAATAGGCTTCTTCCTCTCACTCCGTACGTTGACACGGATAATTTATTAAAAGTAGGCGGGAGACTTGACAACACCTACTACAGTGATGACGTCAAGCATCCAACCATACTCTGCAGTAAACATAGTATTACAAAATTAATATTTATCTATTTTCATTTGCAATTTTTACATGCAGGCCCTCAGCTATTACTCAATAGCGTCAAGCAGCTTTACTGGCCTTTAGGAGGCAGAAACTTGGCGCGTAAAACGGTAAAGAATTGTGTGACATGTTGTAGATTTAAAGGGCAGTCAGTTCAACCAATAATGGGCAACCTGCCTGCAGCACGCGCTCAATTGGACTACACGTTCTCCAATACCGGTACGGACTATGCCGGGCCAATATTGATAGCTGACCGTAAAGGTAGGGGTTGTAAATTAGTCAAAGCCTGGATATGTATTTACGTCTGTTTTGCCGTAAAGGCTGTTCATCTGGAACTGGTCTCAGACCTAACAAAAGATGCCTTCATAGCCAGTTTAAATCGATTTATTGCTCGTAGGGGAAAACCGAAGAACATTTATTGTGATAACGCCACTTATTATACTGGTACCTGTAATGAATTGTACAGAGTGTTGCAATCATCAAACATAGCTTCAGATCTTGCTCAGTCAGAAATTAACTTTGTATTTTCTCCCCCTTATTCCCCCCACTTCGGTTCGTTGTGGGAAAGATGCGTGCGCTCAGTAAAGCATCATTTACGGCGTATTTTGAATCTAACGCACCTAACTTTTGAAGAAATGAGCACATGTCTGTCGGAAATTGAAGCTGTACTAAATTCCCGTCCTCTCACGCCATTTTCTACCGATCCCTCAGACCTGACCGCTCTCACACCAGCCCATTTCCTCATTGGACGACCGCTTATGTTTGCTCCTGGTTCGCAGGACCCTGTACCTGAGGAAAAAATCAACACGCTGCAGAGGTTTCAACGGGTCGAGCAGCTGAAACTTCATTTTTGGAATAGATTCAAACTGGAATATGTTTCTCAACTTCAGCAAAAAACCAAATGGTTTTCATCACATGACAAGTTAATAGAAGGAGCATTAGTCATTGTGAAGGAGAAAGGGGTACCCCCTCTCATGTGGCTACTCGGCCGTATCGTAAAACTTTATCCCGGCAAAGATGGAATTTCTCGAGTAGCAGATATAAAGACGAAAAAGGGGGTCATCAAGCGGGCATTCAATAACATATGCCCCCTCCCCACCGATGTGTAAGATGCCTATAGGTACCTACATCCACGCTTACATCCTGTTCTGAATTATAGGTCCCTTGAAGTACTTCAACGCGGGGAGCATGTTCAGAACGCAGCCAAACTGACGTCATCGATGGCCGTTAGCGATCCCAAATTTGAAGATCGGCGGCTATCGGAAATAACCGCCAGTTAAAACTGTCATTCAAATATCGTGGAACGGACAACACCTATTTTTATCCAAAGATCTGTAATTTAATTGCTTTGCAATAAAATATTGTAATTATATAAAAATACAGTCTTCATTGAAGAGTCACCTAGGTTATTCCCGGATACCTACACTACAAAGGAACCTAGGTCCCAAATAATACATACATATAGGTACCCGCATGAGAGGGTCAGCTCACCCTATTTTGTTCTATTGCTATTTTATTTAGTTTCGACCAGAAAAAAAATTGGCCAACCTACGTACTCGCACTTTCGGTTCGCACGCAAAGGATTTCGTACCACCGTGGAGCAAAAAAACGCCAGAAAAAAACGTTTCTTGTATGGGGACCGCCTTTAATTCTTGATCTAATTTTCTTTTTATTATTTGATCTTTTAACGACAGCAAAATACACATTCTGTGAAAATTTCAAGTCTCTTTCTATTACGGTTCAAAAGATATTAATCCTGTGACACAAACACGTTTCTTGTATGTGGGGGCCCCCTTTTATTTTTAACTTTATTTGATTTTTATTATTTGTTGTTACTCGTATAGCGGCAATAGAAATACATTATAGTATCAAAATTTCAAGTGTCTACCTATTACGGTTCCAAAGCTAGAGCCCTGTGACTCACGGACAGACGGACATGCAGCGAAGGCTTAGTAATAGGGTTCCGTTGGCACCCTTTGCGTACGGAACCCTAAAGAAGCTACAGAGCCACTATGCTATGCCTGTCCAGTACGTCTAGCATAACTGGCCGCGACTTCGTTTCTCGCGCGACAGAGCCTCACCTGTCACTGTCACACGATATTGAGTGGAAAGAGATAGGTAGCATTTGCCGCTCGACAAAGAGTCGCGTGTCACAGTTGTGCTAGAGGTACAGTACAGGAAATTTATCGGGCCTGAAAAATAATACTGGTTAGAAATGTCAATGTCAAGTAAGTCGTGGTCATCCAACGGTCCAGGCGTTTCCCGTTAATGTGGCCCCAGCATAATAGAGTACAAGATTCGGATTAGCGGCACCACTTGGCAGCACCTTCGTTGTGCACGTAACAAGTAGTAAGGGTCACCTTTTTTTTAGAACTCGTCACAAATACATTATCTACAAAGGTCAGGTAGTCGGCTATGTATTTGCCCCTTGTTGCGCAAAGGGCGGGGATTGCGCAAGCGACGGCGCCGCTCGGCCAATCAGAGACGACGTTTGTGACCTCGGCAAAAACGGTTATGTTTGGTTTTAGGTAGAACGTCGTAGGTATAGTGGGATAAACGGAGTGTGCCGTTTATTTACCGTCGAGTTATTGTGGGTGGTTTTTTAGGTATTTACCGACAGAGTATTTATTACAGCAAAAAGTTCTAAAGAGTAGATCAATAAATCGCCTTTTTTGGTAGCTGATATAAATAAATAAGTAAGTAAAGTAGGTAATAAAATACTGTAGTTCCGGCCTTGTCTAGTTTTTAGCCGACTGCGGCGAAGCCCAAAAGGAGGGTTATTGTTAATATTTATGTACCCAAGGGTGGTCTGGCTAGCGACCTGGTTCGACCCCAGGGAACGCCACGGCCAACCACCCGGTCCGACTATCGCTACGCCCAGGAGGGGTTGCGAGTTAGTCAGTGTCAAAAAAAAAGAAAAAAAAAAAAAATTTATGTGGATAGAAAACAGCGGAGCGAAATGATGATGTTGTTTTAGACATGAAACTATAGAGAAGCTAAAACAATAAAGTAGTTCACTATCGCTACGAGGACAGTGTAATTTTTTTATGCCACACCTAGCCATAAAGTAGCTTTTACCGCACGCTACGCGTACGGAAAAAGCTGCTTTCTGGCCACGTTCGATCCGTCTTGAAATTAGGTACATTATAGTTATTTTTTTCAGAAAAAGGTGCTCAATAACGAACACTGTTCTTTTCCGCAAGGAAACAAGTGTCCGCAAAAAATTGTCAGTTTTGTGTAGTTTTTCCTGCAGTTTATATGGGTCGACACATCGCTCCTTGAAAATCATAACGTCACTATCCAAAAAATGACGTTTTTGAGTTAACAACGCCATCTAACTCACGTGATTGTAAGGAACGCCATACAAAGACACCTATTGCTCTAGCTTTATTTAAAACGGCAGGGGGCGCTAGTGTCATTACGGCGAATAGTGGAAATTGACGCGCGCCTTTTTGGAACAGTGTCACTATCATTAGAAATACAGTGAAATTCAATGGATTTTGTGAAGAAGGTTGTCATTTTCTGCTTAATGACGGTATTCTGTGATATTAAACGGAAAGTACTACAATTTTTCAATCGAATACAGTATTTATTCGTAATACGTCAGTTCGAACTTTTAATGTAGTATCAATATGAAGACTCAATTTAAAGCAATAGTGTAATTTTCGCTTTAATGACACTTGTCCTCTTGCAATTTTTAATGTTATACTTTGTGTTAAGACTTTTAAAATGACAGTATATCAATAATGACCGTTTTATTTTAAATTTCGAGTCTTGATGCAGGCTAATAATAAAGATGTACTGTATTTTTAGTACGTTAAATGACATTGTGGTTTTAATAACTAAAATGATTTTTAGCATTATTAGTCGTCATTTTCGATGTAGTGTCAATTTTGCCAGCTAAAATTACTAAAAATTCACTCGTTTTGTAAATTGAAAAATGCTGTTTTATGTTTAAAGCCATTATAACTGCTAGGAGCTGCTTCCAACATTACTTTTTGATTATTTTGTGACTTCTTGTTTAAAGTCACGGTGTGTAATGGATAAAATTATTAACTGTTTTTGAGACTGATAGTCATTTGCGTTAATAAATGTCATTTAACACGTTTTTTTTAAGAGTATTTATACAAAAACATGGATTTTTCTTCCAAATAACCATTACATAGTGTCATTGTTCCTTAAACTAAATTAAAGTTTAGGAAATCACTGGCTTGAAAAGTGACATTAAGCAAAAATTAATGGAAAAGTGACATTATTATTTTCTTTAAATTCAATTATCAGATAAATAAAACATAAAAGACAGAATTTACTCTTATCGGTAAAAAGCATAGTCACGTATTTAACAAAACACACTATAAAAATGATACTTTTATTACAAATAAAGTAGTTTTAGACGTTTTAATATTTCGGAAACTTTCAAGCCCCGTACCCAAAAATCGTGTTTTTCGTTTAATGACGTTATGATTTTCAAGGAGCGACATAAAGTGATAAGTATAAAAATTGGATGGAAAATTGGGGATTTTTATCAAACTTTAGTGCTCATGATTCGGATGAAGAAACTCCAAAAATTACCTTATTTTGAAAAAAGTAAATGGAACACCGAAAAGTGTAAATTCCCATAGCAGTAAGACATTACTGCGCGATTTCGCCGCGTGGTTTTAGTATCAAATTTTGCCCATCCGAAGGGGTTTAGGCAGCGACCGGAAAGCGCACGCGTTATGCGATAGAGAGAGACGGTCGGATCCTTAGCGCTCCGTCCGGTGGTCGGACCCGATCGTCCGTATTGTTAGAAAGAGAGACTTCTGTACGCAGTACTATTACCTATCCTCTTCGCAGACGATATATCGATTGTTTTAAAATGCGAAAATGCCCTTAATCTAAAATTACAGCTAAATAAAATCCTAGGAAACATAACGTCCTGGCTCTCAGATCATAATTTAGAAGTAAATTTCTCAAAAACTAAACTGATCCAATTTAGGCCACACCAACGGCGTGAGATAGACATGGAATATTCGATTCATGGCACCGAACTAGAGCCAGTAAATAGCTTCCCTCTGCTTGGAATTACAATCGACGCCACAATTAACTGGAGAGAGCATATAAATAAAATAATGATGAAACTTAATAGATTTACTTACGCACTGTATAAACTTAAAGTCTCCACTGATCTAAAAACAGCTAAATGTGCCTATTTTGCCTACGCGCATTCTTGGCTAAAGTACGGCATTGTGTTATGGGGCAATAGTTCCGAATGTGAACAATTATTTAGACTGCAAAAGCGATGCCTTAGGATCCTAGTAAATATCGGCCCTATGGAAAGCTGTAGGAAACATTTCCCAGAACTAAGTATTTTAACTCTACCATCATTGTACATCTTGGAAGTATGTGTCTTTGTAAAAAAACATCTTACTCTATTTCCGCAATACTCAAGACCGCAAAACTTACGACCTCGCAACAAATTATGCAGGCCACATTCGAAACTACAAATGGTGCATTCTGGTCCATTTGCGATGTGTGTAAAAATTTACAACAAATTACCGGACACAATTAAAAATGAGTTAGATCTGTACAAGTTCAAAACGAAGCTAAATATATTCCTATTAGAAAAATGTTATTATTCCATAAATGAATTCTTTTCTGACATCTCAATATAAAAATATATACACTTGTAGTAATAATTTATTGTAATGTAATAAACGCAGACATAACTATTTAAATCTAGCTAGTCATTTTTATCGTTTTTCAATTTATATACTAATAATTTTTGTTATGCTTCTTCAAATTAATTGTTATTACATTAGGCATTAATTGTTATTTTATTGTTTTAATTGTGATATTTCAATCTTAATTTATTTAATTTTATTCTACTACATTTAATAATTACCGAAATTGTTGTAGCGTTTTTAGCGTGTTAGTTTTTAAGTGTCTTGCTGTGCCCTACCAGGGTTCATGTTTTGGACATTATTTTTATTTAAGACCTTTGTACAACATGAAAAAGCAATAAATGAATTATGAATTATGAATTATGAATTATTCTGAGCTAATTCTGAAAAGTAAAAGGCAAACCGAAAAGTGGAAGTGTGTCCACACATTTCCACTTTTCGGTTTTTGGAATGCTAAAGTATTATTTAAATTACCAAAAAAGTCATGCAATAAATGAAAAGCCAAGTGATCTTATAAAATATTTATTGAACTACGATCCTAGTGTGTCTGTACAGTACGGTGTGGGCTATGGTTTGGGTTTGACGACGTGCGGCAAGTCGTACACGCCGCGCACGCACTTCAGCTTCACGCCGGGACAGTCCTTCAGTCTGCGGACAAAGAAGACACATTAGCAAAGTAAAAAGACAAATATGTAGTCACACTACGGCTCTTTAAAGTAAACGCCATAATTAGACGAACTAGTTTGACAGTTCCACAAGCACAAATGTTGCCAGAGTTAGGCCAGTGATGTTTTGTCGATATAATAAAAATAACGAAATGCCCAATGCCCTATAATAATAATAATAAATTATTGTCGATAATGTTTTATCGATATTTACCTATAACTATTTAATTTTCTGTGTGCCAGGCAACATTTCTATCTGTCAAACTAGTTCGCCTAATTATGGCTTTTACTTTAGACACTATACTTTCGTCTAGCATAACTGGCCGCGACTTCGTTTCTCGCGCGACAGAGCATGACCTGTCACTGTCACACGATATTTAGTGGAAAGAGATAGGTAGCATTTGTCGCGCGACAAAGAGTCGCGTGTCACAGTTATGTTAGAGGTACTGGTCCCACCGGCGAGTATGCGAGTAAAGTTGGCCGAGTATAAAAAACTAAAATTATATATAACAGTTCATTGCGGGCTGACCAGTGTGATCAATCCACCTTTCCAGATCCGCAATGTAATGCTACTCGCCCAACTTTACTCGCTTACTTGCCGGCGGTGGGACCAGTGCCTTAGGGGCGCGCGATACCTACTCAAGGTCGAGGTGTAGACGGTGCAATCCGTAAAATGGGTAAGGTAAACTGCAGCATTTTTACAATTTTGTTTGTATAGTGCGTTCGTACACGGCGCGCACACATACAAGCTGCGCGATGTACCCTTTGTAGAAAGAAAAATTACTGCTATTGTGCTGTGACATTAGTTTGTCTATTTCAGTGTTTTTCAAACTATTTCATGGCACGCCCCCCTTTGTATCTTCCATGATTTTGAATTTTATTCCGTTACACTTTTGAGCTTTTTTGTTTTTTTTCTTCATTTTTGTCTGAGGTTTCTCGACCCTCGCGACCCTCTTCAGAGGCTCTGCGACCCACACTTTGAAAAACACTGGTCTATTTGTTTCGTTCTCAAGCATAAACCACTACCCTGATGTTGAGGATTTCTCCTGACATGTCAGATTTTAAGGCTTTTGTCTTATTTTAGATGGCTACAAATATCAAGACTTCTTGATGTCAGGACTTTTTAAGGACTGCCGTTGTTACAATACGACAACACTTCACCTTGTGATACCTATGGAACTACTTATGAGTCAGTGATGACACTGACCTACCCACTCTGACGAGTGTGTTCCTGTAGGTTGTGTCCGATGCCATGCACATAAGGCACCATTCCTTGCTAGGGCATGCAATACCGGTTTTACTTGTATGGGCCATTCAAGTAAAACCGGTATTGCATGCGGTATTGGAATACCGGTTTTACTTGTATGGGCCATTCAAGTAAAACCGGTATTGCATGCGGTATTGGAATGGAAAATCCGGTTTTTCGGTATTGACCGAAAAACCGGATTTTCGGTATTAGCCCATACAAGTAAAACCGGTATTGCATGCCCTATTCCTTGCCGCTGGACAACCGTATCGGCACACTTGCGGTTTGTGAGCCTTGTAGCTAAGTGATGGTGACTGACCTGCCCACTCTGACGAGCACGATGTTGTGTTCCTGCAGGTTGTGTCCGATGCCGGGCACGTAAGCAACCATTTCCTTGCCGTTGGACAACCTCACGAGCACGCACTTTCGGTTCGCGGAGTTCGGCTTTTTAGGCTTTTTTATAAGCGTCTTTAGAACTACACCCTGAAAGGTAAAAAAAAAAACATTTTATTGCGTAAAGAACGATTCGATCCGATCCTATCAGCGTTTTGGAAAGTATGACATTGATGATATCAAACGACGCAACTAAATAGATCAATTTCTCAATTTAATTAAGTCAAAAGCAGAGCAAAAACGACACGTTTCGATTAGTGGGAGTGCCGCCGCCTACTAAGCTAGAGGTCCCGGGTTCAAATCCTGGTAAAGCCAAATATTTGTGTGATGAGCACGAGTATTTGTTCCTGAGTCATGGATGTTTTCTATCTATTTAAGTATGTATTTATCTATATAAGTATGTGTATCGTCGTCTAGTACCCATAATACAAGCATTGCTTAGTTTGGGACTAGCTCGATTTGTGTAAGATTGTCCCCCGATATTTATTTATTTTATTTAAAAAAGTTTACCTATTACGGCTGGACTAAAGTACTCATCATCGTCGTCCTCGTTGTTTTCATTTAAATCGGTGTCCATGTTGTACAAAGTGAATTATTTATCGATTAATTGTGACAATTGTAAAAGGATAAGGTTTTTCAAATTGAACCGCAAAACTAACTTGTATCTCCCATGTATTTATATAGGATTACAAACTTATGTGTGCAGTTGTGACTGAAATTACAACATATTTAGGTTTTTAAGGACTTTATATGCTAAAAACAATGTTTAAAATTTGGAGCTTGTAGGTCTGCTAGAAGTACCTTAGAATTATGATGATCAGTGAGTCAGTGAATGAATCAGTGAGTCAGTGACAAAACTAAGGAACTTTGACATGCAATAGTTTTTAAACTACACGTTCAAATTGAATGATATTGAGAATATACATAGGTCTTACTGAGCCCTATATGTCCCTGAAATTTCAGGGTTCTAGCTTTAGCCAGTACAAAATTACGGGAGGCTGAAAATCGCCTGAATGGCTTCGAGAAAAGGATGGTACGGCCGTGCCTTTGTTTTGCTCGACTTGGGGGGGTCACTGCCGTGCCCCCAGATGAAATAGCATATGTAACATAACATTTCCGACATAGAATTTGATGTTATAGCTGTCATATAAAATTTGAATTAATTAATTCAATTGCAAACTAAACTACAAGAATACACATTTAAAATGATGGGCACCTTTGCTCCCGGAGTGACGCGGGGCGGGCTATTTGACTAAATTACTTATTTAGTATGTGCCTAGTTGTTAAGTGACATATTTTTAGACACTATTTATTTATGTACATTTAAAATTAAATATACTAAAAACTAAAACTAAATTAAAATTAAATAGTTTAGTTTGCATTTTATAATAACTTTTAAGTAATGTATATTTCTTTGAATAAAATTAACTAAAAATCTTTTTTGATTTAAGAGATTAATTCAATTATAAAAAGTTTGTACATAATCACGACTCCATTTTCGTCTTCGTTCTACTTTTGCCACCGCATGTCCGTACGCTAATAATGACGATGGTTGTCCGTAGCTCTTTTTTTAAGCTTGACTAAATTGCAATCCTTACTGGATGTAGCAAAAATCGGACCCGGTGGGGGCTGGGGTCGAACCAGGTCGCTGGCCGGACCACCTTGAGTGGATCGGACTAAGTGGGGGCAGGGCGCGCCTGGGGTCGAACTAGGTCGCTAGTCCCGGTCCACCTTTGTCCGTAGCTCGCGGTACCTTAGCGAACGGGTTCCCATTGAGCGGGTTTCTGGACTTCCTGTCCTTGATGTGCGGGCCGGTGCGGTGCATCTGCGCGAGCGACGCCATACAGCGCGCCAGCAGCGGCGCAGGCGCAGGCTGGCCGGGTAGCGGCACTGGAATGGAAACAAGGATACCGATATACTTCTTTTAACTTCGAATTCGGATCGTAATGCTACTATCCTAAATTAAGGGTACACGGAGAGAACATGTTTAGTCACCTTTTTTTGAAAATGTGATTTAATCTCAGCTCGCAATGAACTATAACTTAAATTAATGTATATATATTTCACTTTTAAAGGAAGGTTACCATAGTAAATGTTCCCATGACTAACTTTCAAACCGCAATAACTCAAAAAGTGAAAAGTTTGTGATGATTTTTGGATGTTTATGGCTAAATAACGCGGTGACGACCAATGGAAACGCGCGTTACATTATGCATGCATTTAGGGTTTGCAGTATACCGGGACTTTTTTCCATTAGAGAACCGGGAATTCCCGGTACTCCCATACTAAAATTACCCGGTTCTGCACGCCCTAGCATGCATACATGTCCCTTCCTCTTTGAGCACAGTACAATAGCAGTAATTTTTCTTCCTATAAAAGCTACATCGCGCGCTTGAATGTGTGCGCGCCGTGTACGAACGCACTACAAGCAATGTTTTAAGAATGCGTAAGAATGCTCCAATATGGATCGCACTCATACATCCGCGCGTCGCCGTGCGTTCGTACACGGCGCGCACACATTCAAGCGCTTTGGGCTTAAAATCACTAAATTTCATTTTACCTCATTATCAATATTCCCAGATCTCAAAACTGCATGGCCTCAAAATACCTAAATTGCAGAATGCCTTAATTTTTTTCACAATCAACCGAAACCTTAATCTCGCCGATGTTCAAAATACCTTAGGCTCATAATACCTAAACTTCAAAACAGCATTATGGCAAAACAACATATGCTTAAACAACCAAACCTCAAAATACCTAAATTTATACTATCAAATAAACACTCGTAAAAAAAATTAGGTATTTTTGGAAAAATGCCTAAATTTAGGTATTTTGAGGTTGAGTTGTTTTGATATTTTGTCATTTCTGCCATTCGGTAATTGAAGGATTGTGCATTTCAATCTTCAGGCATTTAGAGAATATGCCGTTTTGTGTCCGTCAAGATAGCGTACACCGTAAAGATATTCAGAATCTGATGCAGCCAATAAATAGTACCCAAATAGTACCGACGAAATATCTAGGTGAAAAAAATAGTACCCTTAAACTTTTCGAAATATAAGGCCTGTTCACGGTGTACGCTACCGGGGCGTCAAGCTGGCGTACACCGCTTGTATCTTTGGAACGGCTTCGTTTTCGGAAACGCTGTATATGTCAAAAAATAGTACCCAAATAGTACCCTAGGGCCCTAAAATTTCACTTCTCTAGCTATCGTAGAAGCCGAGATATTTCATGACTTAACGGTGTACAAAATTTGGTACCGTCAAGCTGGCGTACCCGGGAATTTCACGTAAAAAGACTTGAAATTCAGAAAATAAGGTATATACCAATAAATAGTACCATAAATAGTACCCCTTTTTCATTAATAATAATATACAAAAACTATATAGAAAACTGAAATAAATCAAGGCAAACTTCTCCATACAAATGCATCTTAGTACAGTCATCGATAGAGCTCTAACTTTTCTCATACCGAATACTCGTTTCTGTTAAGATTAAGCAAAACTAGTTCTTATCGGGTTTGAAGTGAGCATAAATTTACTTAACGTTTGGCTATGCAGCCGGAAACCTTTTTTTATATAGGTACCTGCCAGCGTCGCCGGCCGGCAAACTTGTTTTTGTCCTTACGCTCGATAATAAATAATATTACAAACATCTACGGATGGAATTAATAACGTCCTTGATTTGAAAACATCAATTTATTGTATAGAAATAAATAAAAATCAAAGTCTGATTACGTACGAGAAACACCTGTACGGTGCGTATTAGGGTTTGCTCCCGGGAAATACCGGAACCGAAAGTACCGGGATTTCCCGGGATTTTCAGTTGAGCTAAGAACCGGGACGTCAAAATAAAAATCCCGGTACTTTCGGGACTTTCGGGAAACACATTAGAGGAGCATTTTTAATTAATTTTCGCGAACAAAAGACGTATAATTTGAAACGAACAAGAGCGTTGCTCATTTTTAACCAAACACGGCTAGCAGCCGTGGTCACGGCGATCGGCGGCGGCTCACTCACCCCCACCAGCCCCGCGGGTCCGCAACCCCGTGCCGCGCAGGTAGACCAGGTAGTCATACAGTCATCGCTTTTCGATCGTCGAAGACCTTGATAGTCATTAACGCTTATCTAAATATATAAAAGAAGAAACTGACTGACTGACTGACATATCAACGCACAGCCCAAACCGCTGGTCCTAGGAATTCCAAATTTAGCATGTAGGTTCCTTATAAAGTCTAGGGGTGCACTAAGAAAGTATTTTTCAAAATTCACCCTCTAAGGGGTTCAAAGTTTATATGGAGAGTCTACGATTTTGGAAGTAAGAGGTTTGAAACCTCATGTTTAGACTCTTTATTAGATTACAAGAAAAGTGATTTCACCGTTTTTCGAAATTCATTCTCTAAGGGGTTTTAATGGAGGTTGAAAGTTTATATATCAACGCACAGGCCAAACCGCTGGTTTTAGAAATTTCAAATCTGGCACGTAGGATCCTAATAAGGTCTAGAGGTGCACTAAGAGAGGATTTTTCAAAATTCACCTCCTAAGGGGTTAAACAGTTGTATGGAGTCTACGATTTTTGAAGTAAGAGGTTTGAAACTTCATGACTCTTCATTAAAATAAATGAAAAGTAATTTCACCTTTTTTTTTTATTTGGATAAATTAAAAAAAAAGGTGTTTTAAGTAGTTTAAACGGGGGTTAAAAGTTTGTATTGGGACTCTACGATCTTTTTAAGTAAGTGGTTTGAAATATCATGGTTAGACTCTTCATTAGTATACAAGAAAAGCAATTTCAGCGTTTTTCAAAATTAATCCTCTAAGGGGTTTAAATGGGGGTTGAAAATTTGTATCGGGACCCTACGATCTTTTTAGCCACTCACGTGCTTTGTGCAGCTGTAGCTGCATGTCAGCACCCTTATGCCAAGATAGCATAGAGTCGAACGCAAAATATCAAGCACGTGAGTACTTAAGTAAGATGTTTGAAATATCATGTTTAGACTCTTAATTACAATACCGTCACTGTTTTTATTTCATCCCTAGGCGGGGTTAAGAGACGTGATTGCTTAGGGGGGACTCCCTCGCGCACGGCCACTTTAACGTGCCTTAGGTAACAATGTATAGGCGTACTACTATTAGCTTGCGGTAAAATATGTGCATCTGTAACCACTAACCACTCACATTAGTCAAAATCATAAGTTTTACCGCCGTTCCAGGTAACTTCAAATTCGGCACACGATATTCAAATTTAACACGGACGAAGTCGCGAGCAAAAGCTAGTTATATTATTGGACTATGTATTGTGGCTTACTGCTATCGGATTTTTGATTTGCGTGCAACTGGACTATTTTAAAATGCACTATGTCAACTACTGTCCTGGAGAGCGTACTCTATGTATTAAAACCACGTGTTATATTAAATTGTATATTTTAACTTTTAACGTTCGAAAATCTTCACACTAAAATTATACTTAAATGAGAAAGTTTGTGAAGATGTTTAGATGTTTGTTACTAAATAACGGAGTAACAACCGGATGGATCAAGCTGTAATTTGGCATGTAAGTAGAACAAGTCCTGGATTGAAACAAAGGATACTTTTGATTTAGAAATTGAATTATATAGCAAATATATCAATAAAAGTAGTGTAGTCGTTTTATTAAAAAACGTACTAAAACTCCAACGAAATCTCATCTGACAAAAGCATCGAGTATCGACCGACAAAGTTATAGAAGACCTGTCCCGAAAGTACCGAAAATCCCGGGAAATCCCGGTTCTATTATCGTCCAGTACCGAAAATCCCGGTACTCCGGAATGGTACCGGTACTGCATACCCTAGTGCGTATTTCGTAACGATAACCATTAGTAAGTTATAGGATTTATAAACGACGGTCACATATAACGTACCTACAATCATAGAGCATGTACATTTTGATATATACCTCTACTTTACGCCCCTTATGAACAAAAAAACATAAAGTGATTAAAATATCAAAGACTTTTTGGCGTGCCTGTACTTTTACTATGTAGAAGTTTGCCTTGATTTTTTTCAGTTTTCTATATACTTTTTGTATATTATTATTAATGAAAAAGGGGTACTATTTGTAGTACTATTTATTGGTATATACCTAATTTCCGAATTCGAAGTCTTTCTATGTGAAATTCCCGGGTACGCCAGCTTGACGGTGCGAAATTTTGTACACCGTTAAGCCATCGAATATCTCGGCTTCTACGATAGCTAGAGAAATGAAATTTTAGGGCCCTAGGGTACTATTTGGGTACTATTTTTTGACATATAAAGCGTTTCCGAAAAAGAAGCCGTTCCAAAGATACAAGCGGTGTACGCCAGCTTGACGCCCCGGTAGCGTACACCGTGAACAGGCCTTATATTTCGAAAAGTTTAAGGGTACTATTTTTTTCACCTAGGTATTTCGTCGGTACTATTTGGGTACTATTTATTGGCAGCATCAGATTTTGAATATCTTTACGGTGTACGCTATCTTGACGGACACGCCGTTTTAAGTCAAAGTAATAATGAATTTCGTTCATTTTAAGAATGTTACAATTTGACATTTAGGTTTTATGAGCTCATGGTAATTTGAAAATAGGGTGTATTGGCAAATAAGGTATTATGAGATTTAGTGATTTTAAGCCCAAAGCATTCAAGCGCGCGATGTACTTTTTGTAGGAAGAAAAATTACTGCTATTATACTGTGCCTAAACAGCCGAAGTTGGACTACTTGGTCGTCTTTATATGTACTTTGCCTTGAGCAAGCAGTGCAGAAAATGAACGAGACTTTTATCTTAAATCTATTCTGCAGGCGATAAATCGAGTTAGACAACTATGGCGCGGGTTCGCTCATTTTAATGCACTTAGCTTTTCAATGCATCATAGTCCTAAGTTCTGCAACTATAATTATGGCACTGGGATTTATCGAAACATGGAGCAGTTTGCGGCTCCATCCATCTCCCCCGTCAAACCTCGGGATCGCAGATGATAAATTGAGGATAATGCCATTCTAGACTGGGATGGAGTTAGTTTGTTAAGTTTTGCAATTTTCCAACTCGTTTTGTTTGTTATCAGTTTTTTAATCGATGCGAGGCATTAGATAAGGAAGTTAGTTACCGAGAGAAAATCGCGTTATAGAGGCAAAACAAAATTATGGTGAATTTGAGGAGAATGAGAGGCTGTGTTGCATAGCTATTTGCATTTTCAATTTTTGTCTAAAATATGGAATTTACCAAATACACCCACTTTATTGATCACATGCAGCCCATAACATGTTCTTATTAGTTTAAGTAAGAGTGACATTTGTTTATTATTTTGGAACGATAGTCTCAATAAAAATAAAACTCGTTTAAAGATTGAAGGGGATTTTTTCAAGACATGTACAAAACAAGCATTACTAACAAACTCTACATTTACTACTGATTGTTTCTAATATTTGTCAAGCACAAGCAGTTTGCGATAGCAAACTTTTCATGAATAAGTTTATAAGTTACCAACAAAATATATATAAAATAAATATAAAGGTTGTCTGGAACAGATCGCTTCCTAGCGCTAAGACCGCCTGTTGTCTACCATTCGTTTTTAGTATCTTGTTTAATTGTTTGGTTTGCAATAAAGAGTATTGTATTTTATAAAGAATTTTCGATACTTTGAAAATTATTAATAACTATTGTATCACAAAGATCATAAATCTGATACTACCGTTATATCTATGCACAGATAAGCTCGGCAGGTGCCAACAGCACATTTCAACCGGGATAATCTCCAAATAAAGACACAGTGGGGCTTTAGATCCGCTATCTAAAAAGCACAACCACAAAAACATTACCTAACCAAAATTTTACCGTATTTCAATAGCTACAAAGGCGACACTGTCCGCATAGGTAAGGTTTAATAGGGAAAAGGGCTATGAATACAGTTATTCCGTAATAGAGGGTTGGGCGTCGCCGGTGCGCCCTACGTTGTGTCAATTGTGGCGTCGCTCGCGATTCGATGCGCAGACGCATGTGCCAATGGATAGCGGGACGTGATTGACATTGGGGTTGCATGGCTGTGTGGTCCCGGGCCACGGTATGTACTCGGAATGAAGTATTCGGCAAAGTGAAAATATCAGTTTTTTCATCTTTATTTTTAGGGAGCTTTTGTCAGACTGACTATGCCAGTTCCGTTAAGGGCAGGATTTCCGAAATCGACCTCCGGGAGAATCAAAATTAAGTAACGAAATATTCATATTTTTGGATCGAAAAAGAAATATAGTATAGTTCAAGAGTGCTTCTGTGTTTCTGTGCGGTTCAAAACACGATACTTTCAACTTCGCTCGATCATAATTCGTCACGAAAACAGGTAATTTTTTAGCAGTTTTTCCAGTTTTACTCGAGTTCTATCACATTTATATCACTAAAAAACATGTCAATCGATAGATAATGACATTTTACCGGGACCTTTGCGGTTCAGTTTTTTTTAAATTACTTATTTTTTAGTAGCTCAGTATTATATAACAAAGTAGCCCACGCGCTGTGGCTTCAGATGCCCGCCGGGAGTGTCCGAGGCCGGACCTGTGTCGCTTTCGAGCTCGTGACAGCTCTCCTCACTCAACGGACAAAATAAACGTCACGCTAGAATCACAGCGTATACACTCTAACAGTAATCCAACGCCTTTGATATCGAATGATTAGCTGAATATTAAAATGATAGGTTATTTAACTTATCACTATTATTTCTTCATCATGATTAGTAAATTTTAGTCTTGTGCAAAACATAAGCTTCTTCAACTGTATACCATTGCACACATTTGTTTTATTTTTAACCGACTTCCAAAAGAAGGACGGTTCTCTATTCGTCTGTATGTTTTTTTTTGTATGTTTGTTACGCGATTACTCGAAGACTGCTGGACCGATTTGGGAAAACTCTTTTTTTTGTTTGAAAGGGTATACTTCCGAGGTGGTCCCATTGCAACCAAATCAGGATCTGATGATGGGATCTTGGAGAAACCGAGGGAACTCTTCAAATATTAGAGGCACACATATAGCGATTTCGGTATTTTTCGTAGTTTCTCGTCCATTTCTTATAAGCAATAAGTTTTTAGTATTGACCGACTTCAAAAAAGGAACAATTGTTTATGTAGGTTTTTTCCCCGATTACTTAAAAACGACTGGGCCGATTTGGAAAATTATTTTTTTGTTTGAAACGGCAAGTATACTTTTGAGGTGATTCCATTGCAACCAAATCAGGATCTGATGATGGGATCTTGGAGAAATCGAGGGAACTCTTCAAATATCATAGGCACACATATAGGGATTTTGGTATTTTTCTTTGTTTCTCGTGCATTTCTTATTAGAAATAAGTTTCCAGTTTTAACCGACTTCAAAACAAAGAGCAATTTTTATGTAGGTTTGTTCCCCGATTACTTGAAAACGGCTAGACCGATTCTGAAAATTTTTCTTTTAACTAAATAGACTGAAGTCTATTTGGTTAAAACAATATTTTTCCAGCGCTACTAAAAATTTAAAAATAAAGTAAATTTTTAAAACAAAAAATAAAAACCGACTTCCAAAAACTGTTAGTAAATTAGGCCTTATTCCTTAAGATACGGCTGTCAAAATCTCTATTGTATGACAAGAGACACTGCTGAGTTTTCCGTTTCATAGGGTAAGGTTAGGGTTAGTACCTTATGACGTTGTCACGTTCAACTATCGTCAGTAAACCGACTTTACAGACAATCGAATATGTCAAAGTCGAAGTCAAAGTTGAAGTCAAAGTCAAAGTTGAAGTCAAAGTCAAAGTTGAAGTCAAAGTCAGTCAGAGTCCGAGTCCGAGTCCGAGTCCGAGTCCGAGACCGAGTCCGAGTCCGAGTCCGAGACCGAGTCCGAGTCCGAGTCCGAGTCCGAGTCCGAGTCCGAGACCGAGACCGAGTCCGAGCCCGAGTCCGAGTCCGAGTCAGAGTCAGAATCAGAGTCAGAATCAGAGTCAGAGTCAGAGTCAAAGTCAAAGTTTGATCCCTATATGTGTGCCTATGATATTTGAAGAGTTCCCTCGATTTCTCCAAGATCCCATCATCAGATTCTGATTTGGTTGCAATAGGACCACCTCGGAGGTATAAACCCTTTAACACAAAAAATAATAGGTTCAGCCGTCTTCAAGTAATCGGGGAAGAAACCTAGATATAAATTTACTCTTTGTTTTGAAGTCGGCTAACACTAGAAACTTGTTGCTAATAAGACATGGACGAGAAAAAATTACGAAAAATACCGAAATCGCTATATGTGTGCCTATAATATTTGAAGAGTTCCTTCGATTTCTCCAAGATTCCATCATCAGATCCTGATTTGGTTGCAATGGGACCACCTCGGAACTCTACCCTTTCAAACAAAAAAAGAATTTTCCAAATCGGTCCAGCCGTCTTCAAGTAATCGGTGAACAAACACACAAAAAAAAACAGACGAATAGAGAACCGTCCTTTTTTTGGAAGTCGGTTAAAAACTAACTATGTTTAAAATTTGGAGCCTGTGAGTCTGCTAGAAGTACTTTAGAATTATGATGATCATCAGTCAGTGAATCAGTGAATCAGTCAGTCAGTCAGTGACAAAACTAAGGAACTTTGACATGCAATAGTTCTTAAACTACACGTTCAATTTGAATGATATTGAGAATATATATGTCTTATTGTGTATATATCCCTGAAATTTCAGGATTGTAGCTTTAGCCAGTACAAAATTACAGGAGGCTGAAATTAGCTTGAATGGCTTCGAGAAAAGGATGGTATGGCCGTGCCGTGCCTTTGTTTTGCTCGACTTGGCGGGGGCACTGCCGTGCCCCCAGATGAAATATGTACCTACCTTTCACATTGTACGACACGATGCCTGTTGGTCTAATTTATTTATAAGTAAATAATAAATCTACAATATCTCCCAACTGTAACCGGCAGTGATAATATTATCATGTTTAGTTTAAGTTTATTTATTAACTAAACGTTAGGTACCTATTAGAAAAACAACCGCTTTCTTTTCTAACATTACGATGATCCTTTTATTTTAAGTGTTTCGATGTCATAGATAGGTATATCTACCTGATATAAACTTAACCAGAGAGTACGTAAGGTAGTAGACCTACTGTTACAATTTCGCTGCGGCATAAGTTGACACATTTACACAGGTTGGGGTCACGAAAAGTTCATTTCGAACGGGATCGCGCCGCTTGTTCGTCTAAGGGGGGCGGGGAGCTCGAATTGCTTGTCGTCTTCGAACATCCCCGCCTTAAGCCTCTACTATTCAATCTTCAAAGCAAAAATAAAAAATGTCCATAAATAACTAAAAAAACAAAAAGGTTACCAAATTTGTACACTATGTTTTAAAAAAAGCCGTATACAAAGTTGGCAACCTTTGAATGGGGTTCTGCCAAATTGCAAGCACGTTAAGCCCCAAACTCTAGCTAACTTAGCTCTTTTCTCTCGAGTCCGGACACACTCCACTAAAAAGTGCTGCACATCCTCGATGGAGCCACATTTTTCGCGGTTGGGCGACTATCAGATGTGAAACTTAAGTAAGTACTCGTATTTTAATCACTTCTCACTCTCTCGTTAAATCTGTTATATTAGGGTTCCCTGCCTTTTCGCTGAATTATTTTTTCTTAAATGTTTCATATGTCAACTGTTTCATTCTCCAACTCACGATTTTCTCTGAAACATTACTTTTTTCGGAGCTTTCATCAAACGAACCTAACCTAACCCGCTGTATTTTATAAAACTATAAGAAAATACATTGAGAAAAATTTTTGGTTTCGGAGAAAATTCAAGAGTTGGGAAATGAAAAAAGTTGGCAATTGAAACATTTCGGAAAAATAATTCGGCGAAAAGGCAGGATACTAACCAAGCGCGACCAAATGTTCCTAGAAATCCAAACCACATGTTACATCTATTATCCAAGTTCCAGAAGTTAAGTCTGTTTGCGCAGCGTAGCACAACAAAACAGCGTCCTCAGTCACGTTCGGACTGTCCAGGGGCCCAGGGGAAGAAGGTCGGATGGTGTATGGTGTTCGTGTGTCGTTGGTGTGTTGTTCGTTCGGTGTTCATGTTGTTGTGGGATAATCGGTGACCGACACTTGCATCTGCTCGCGCAAGCAAATATTAACAATATTTTGTGGTCGAAGTGATAGGAGTCGAGCGGATTATAACTGTAATAGATTTTCACGACTCGTTTAAGTGGTATTCCAGCCTACTGCGTGAGATTTGAATCCCATTTATAGCCAAGGAATATTATATTTATTGAAAACCGTCTTGGGCGCGTTAAATAGGGTGGTTGTGCCGGTTGGCGGACAGTTAACGGAGTTGCTGACTTCAACCTCTTTAAAATATATGTTTTATACGAAAAATAATGGTGATAAGTATTTAAATATGTCAAGAATATAGTCTTTTTGTGAAAAAGTAATGGTACTTACCTATTCAGCATGTGAATACGAATAAAATGGGAAAAAATTGAAAAATAGCCGAAATTTCAGTTGGCGTACACTTTTTTCAGTGTGCGGACAATGGTTGCCAGTTAGCGGACACTGAGTTTTATGCAAATAAAATCGCAAATAATACAACATAGAACATAATATATATTTTTATATTGTATGTATATATATATATTATCCTACTAATATCATAAGTACTTTGTAGCACTTAGATAATAAAAAATAGGCAATTTTTAATGTTTCCTTAAATAACTTGCAAAAGTTTGTTTTGGTCACACATGAGTTCAAGTTTTCGGGCTTGGACAACATTTTTCTCACAATTGTCTTCCAAGACGAGTTTAGTGGACCAAAGACACGAGCTCAGCCGGTCCAGCCTCACCAGAGGTCGCTTCACTCGGCGCCCTAGGAGCTTCCTCACTGACCCGGACGACGACATCTCAGCAGGATTCGAAAGACTCATCGCTGCGATGTCGTCGACGGAGTCCCCGTCGGCGGGGTCGACCTCCTCGCGACAACAGCACACAAGGGCTGCGTCCCGACTTGCCCCAGAACCAGAATGCCCTGGATTAACTTCACTCCGAGTCGGAACCGCAAAGCCCCGCCGAAAGCCGCAATGCCGCGCCGCCAGGTCGGAGTCTCCGACCTTGCTCGGGCGTCGGGCCCAGCTAAGTTTCTTGGCGGAGTCTTCTTAGCTGGGCTAGGTTTAGTGAACCGGCAACCAAAACTCCTATTCGTTCGATTCACACACTCACATAAGGACAGGTTGATCCGCTTCAACCTTCCCGCTGGTCCGCTGCTCACTTTGAGCAATCAGCGTAACTTCAAGGTGGACCGGGATTAGCAACCTGGTTCAACCCCAAGCACCCCCGGCTCCCACCTAGTCTGATCCATTCAAGGTAGTACAGCCAGCGACCTGGTTTGACCTCAGGGAAAGCCACGGCCCCCACTGGGTCCGATTCTTGCAACAGCCAGTAAGGCTTGCAAGTTTGTCAGGCTTAAAAAAAAAAGGACCGAAGACACTGCCATCTGGCGACTGACTGCCGGCTGAAACAGAAGTTGCAGCCGGCAGTCAGTTCTCTTCTTTGTCGTTACAGTCTTGGTACAGTGGTCGTGGCTTTCATGGCTTGAGTGGCAAGCTTAACCACACGGTGCCATTCTTCTCTGACAGATGCGCGCCTGGTGCTCTCGTGCAAAGGGCAGTTTGTGGCAGACTTGACTTGGTCGGCCCACCTCATGGGAGACCTATACTGTACGGTTAGCACCGTCTACTTTGCCATGAGCAAAGCTTCAGGCCTTGACGCGTGTCCGAAAAAAGTGAGGACTTTACTATGGAGGATAGGGGCTGTCTTGTTCTGTCTGTTTAGCTCTTGAAGAATGGACTGGTTAGTGCGAAATTCTGTCCGGGATATGCCAAGCATTCTTCTCCAGTGCCACATTTCAAGCGTATCTATCTTGCGTTTCTCGCACTCTCTTAGAGTCCATTCTCCATCTGACTTCATTTCGGCTCCCATATAGGTTCTGGTTCTTTTGGCTGCAGAGTATCATGACGCTTTCCAGTAAGACGGTCGTGGAGCGTTGAATGAGGGATGCTAAATGCTTTAACGATTTCGCTTAAAGTTTAAGGGAAACATATTTAAGGCTTAAACCTTTGCCGTGTGTCTAAATTGCATTAAGTGCCTTCTTTAAATCTTTATCAGAATATTTTACTTTTGTTTTAGTTTTATCTCTATATTTTGGAGGTGGCATCTAAAATATAAATTAATAGCAATAATAAACACCCCGACTTAAAAACTTCGACCTTTTCATTTCAATTCAAATTCGGATATCTCATGAACGGCTAAAGCCATTTTGATGACACATGTTTTTTCAAGAACCATCACTAGAAAACCTGCTTTCAAATAAAAAAAACTGGCCAAGAGCATGTCGGACCATGCTCAGTGTAGGGTTCCATAGCCGTAACTATAAGGTAAAAAATACGATGTAAAAAAAGTACAACAACAAAAAAGCGTATCTTCATAGCAATTACGTCCTTTTGTTGAGAAGCGCAGTTTATCGGCAATAACTCAAAAACGGTTAATCGGATCTTGTTGAAAATAATTTTAGTTGAAAGTATTAATTAAGCGTTATCTTTGTAATTTTTTTTATATTTTTCGGACACACGGTTTAGAAGATAGAGGGGGGGGGGGACACAATTGTCACAACTTTCTGAGCGATTATTTCCAAAGGTATTCACTTAATCAAAAACATTACTTAAAAACCTTAAAATGTTTTCAAAAGAGCTGTCGAACTATGTACCACACGTTGACATTTTGTGAAAAAAAATTTTTTTAGCTTCTGTTACATGTATGGAGTGCCCCCCCTAGATTTTTTTATTTTTATTATTTAACTACCAAACTTAGTTGCAGCATCTACAAGACATCTATATTCCAAATTTCATCAGTATAGGTCTTGTAGTTTTTGTGTAAAATGCCTGTGACATACGGACGGACGGACGGACGGACATGACGAAACTATAAGGGTTCCTTTTTAGCCATTTTGGCTACGGAACCCTAAAAACACATCTTAATCGGTTCACCCGTTTAAGAGCTACGGCGCCATAGATAAACACACAGGTAGACAGACACACACACATAGCGTTCTAACTTATAATACCCCTCTTTTTGTGTCGGGGGTTATAAATTGCTCTAATAATCACGGCTGTTCGCATACTGAAAGCATATTTACGTTGTTTCGGTCCACCGGACACCAGTTTTTTAACAAATTTTTCAGTTAATTGTACAAAATATCAACATAGGCCACATAATTAAAAGGTTTTACCTACAAAGCGTTCTTTTTAAACCAAATTAATATATTTTGTGTCCCAATAATCACATGTGTCCGCATACTGAAGGCATATTTTCGTTGTTTTGGTTCACCGGACACCTGTTTAGTGATTAATTTCAAATCAATTTTACTATGATTCTTAAAAGAAAAAAGTGGTCGCAATCTAAATAATAACTTGTAAATCCATTAATCTTAACATATCTTGAATGTTGAGAGAGTTTTTAGCATTACTTTTAACACAAATTGAAAATCAAAATTCGATAAGGTATCTCGGTTGGCGACCACGTGTCCGCCAACCGGTGTACCTAACAAACCCGCATACCGGTTCTGCGGACACTTAATTTTTATTAAATTGAGTCAATATATTACAAAAATTCCATAACATCAAGTTAAAAGTTTCATAATTAACCTAACTAAACATCTAATAGCAATGCAACATTAATACTAATTCATAAACTTACAGTCAAGCCCCGAGCGCCGCGGCAATTTTTCTTGTAACTTACCGTACGTCCACTCATCACACGGTAATAGCATAAATTGACCGGCCAATCCCTGCATTAGGGTTCCATCCCTTTTTTTAAATACAATGCAGTCTTATTGCCCCACTACCTAAGATCCGTGTAAGACGTATTTTTATTCAACTAATCACTTGGGAATCCTATTTTCTTGATTTTAAGAAATGTTTCCGGCCATTTGTCCGCGAACTGGCACTGTCCGCGCTACCGGCACAATGACCCTATAGAGCGTGCAGTACCGGGAAATTTTAGTATGGCAGCACCGGGAATTCCCGGTACTTCATGCCTTAGTAATATACTATTGAGAAGGAGATAGTCGTAGAGCGAATAAAGTAAGCGTAGTTACAGATTAACAAGGAATCAACAACGTTATTGTCACAAACCAGGACTAAATTGCATATAAAACAAACATCGAGGTACATAAATAAAATAATGCGTGCAAATTCTTAGTAGGTAAATAATTTTTTAAACAAAAACAATGATAAAATCACGGCTGAGATTAAATCATGTCTCCAGAAAGTGTACTAATTTTATAGAGCATTGCGTGTTGATTCGTCAATGACCTATCTGTTTTCGGATTTTTATCATAAATAATACAGTTAAATCGCGATTGCCATGCCCAGTAATTCCTCTGTAGTAACGGTATATACAATATCGCTCAGCGGAATCGCCATCGCTTACAATCAGCGCCACACATCTCCGTCCAGAGTACCTGCTCTTTTTGCGGATTATAATCCGCTAATAGTGGGCATTGTCCACCGTCCCTGAGGCTTTGCGCCGCGTGACTCCGGCAAAAACCACAATGGGCAAGAGTTGAGCCACCAGGCTTCGTTCCAGGAACAGTAAATCATATTCACTCACATCCACACTTCGCTTTAAATTTAGACTTTACAAGCACGGAATAAAGCTCATTTTAAAACTGCAGGATTAAGTTTTGACATTTGCTTATGACAGTTAAGTCCTCACGCTTCCGCTTTCATCTTAAACCTTAACCCAGCGTAATAAAGTTAGTTTTCCGATATTTTTGGTTTGAATCTGCGTTTGTTAATTGTGTAACTTTATCAGTAAACTGATTTGCTGATAATTCTGACACTTTCTGTCAATTGTGAGCCACAAAGCGCGGGTTAACAGGAATGTAGGGGTAATCTCGGAGCACATTACGTTAGTGTTTGTGTTCCATTCTAAAGTTGTTTTCTTGGAAGCGGAGATTATATTTGGTTACGTTTTATAATTGGCTCGATGTGGAGGCGTGAAGTGTTATGGAATTGACCAAACACCGTAGGAACGGTGTAAAGTAAATTCAATTCTTTTTTAGGTGTACTGTTGCTTTGGAAGAGTTGACATTACCGAGAAATATAGGATGAAACTGACCAAAAAGGCATCATAATAGGTATCACTTCTATTGGCTTGGTCAAAACTTTTAAAACGTTACATAAAATATAAAAAAAGAGTTGGATACAAACAGACTAATTAGCCCGCGTCTACATTGAAATGGTACATTATTTTTGCAGATTTGACGTCCACGCATATTTTCAGCGGCCAATCAAAAGCGGGCAATGTGGGTATGTACTTATGGTCAGTTTCAGAGCAAAAATGGCAGCTTACCATATAAACAAGCTATGACTTTGTTTGTCGTGCGACGGATCACGGAACATAACCTCAGTCAATAGCAGTAATTTTTCTTCCTAGTTACAAAAGGTACGTCGCGCGCTTGAATGTGTGCGCGCCGTGTACGGACGCACTATAAGCAAAGTTTTAAGAATGCGTAAGAATGTTCCAGTATGGATCGCACTCACGCACGTGTCGCGCGTTCCTAAACGGCCGAAGTTGGACTACTTGTTCGTATTTATGCTTTGCTATAACTTTCACACTATATTGAGATCCCGTATTTGTCAATATCAGTAACGTGGCGTCCAGTCGGTTCCTACCAGCTTGCCTAATATTCGGCATTTGAGCACCTTATTCTACAGCTCTTAAGGAAAATGTACGCCAAATCTGCACCGGCTTGCCCGAGGATATCTTTTACGCCACGCCACTGCGAGCGATACAGAGTTGTGCTAGAGGTATGACGCATTTTCTCGGAAAAGTTCTCTCAATTTGTGTAGTTCAGCAGTTCTAGTGCTCTTAAAGAAAATCGAAGCCAAAGCTACTCCGGCTTGCCCAAGGATTTCTTCAACGCTACGCCACTGGTAGGTACTGAAGCTTATTGAGAGGGCAATATAAAAACGAACTTTTCCGATAAAATGCCGTAGCAAAACATTATTCACTGTATCTGTACTGTTGTATATTGCTGTGTCTTTTCATGACATCCTGTAAAGCTTCCTTAACAGTAGGATTCAGCGCAGGCGCACTCAAGCGGGTCACACGCCTCGCCGCTCCGGAAGAAAGCAGGAAAGTCCCAGTTTCTTTCCTGATGGGAATCCGTGGACCGCGGGGGTCCCACGCATGCACAATGACCGTGACCGTTTAATGCCAAATGTATGGGTTTTGAGCTTTTTGTAGACGCGGTTTGGGGGCGGGCATTCTTAAAGGGGTTTATTTGGTACCTTAAGTAGTTAACGCTTTTGTTATACACAACACATGAATACTTATTTGTGGCAAGATTGGTTGTTAGGTGAAGAAATGAGGACAGATTAAAACAAATAAGCATTTTTTTTATTATACTTACTCCCTACTAAATCCTGTTTATCGTTAGTGAAATTTTGCCTTAGTTGGAAAAGATGGGTCTTCTGTCTGTGATTACTGCGTGGATTTCACAGCGTTTCAAACGCTGTCATCACCAATCCCGATATTATGATGAATTGATGACATATTTCTAAAAATTACGTACCTAATATTTGATCGAAATCATGAAAAAAGTAAGTACCATTTTCGGATTTTGATCAAAATAATGGGACACATTCTTAAAGAGAATCGTCGAAATTTCGGGATTGGTGACGACGGCGGTTGAAACGCTCTGAAATCCACCCCTACTAACCCCCAGTTTTATATTAGTGAAATGTTATTTTCCAAGTCGCTTGGAAAATAACATAAACTTAATATAGAATATTAGGCGTACCTAATTATAAATTAAATACTAAAGCTCCCTTAGAATTCAAACTACCATTACATGTCTATATAAATTATGTAATAAAATGGGTTCTCAACTTTAATGAATGGATGGATGATCATAGATGTTTTCTATGTATTTAAGTATTTGTATCTATTAAATATATCGTCGTCTAGTATCTATAACACAAGCCTTATTGAGCTTACTATGTATGGGGCTAGTTCGATTTGTGTAAGATTGTCCTCTAATAATATTTATTTTATTTATTTTTATTTAATGAATCTTACTATGAACAATTACCTATCTATCTGAGAATGAGAAAGAAAGGCGCAGTCATAGATTTAATTTATGTTATGTGAATACATCGCAATCACAATGTTGTATCAGATTTCGATTTAATCCATCTCCAAATGTTTAGTATTTTTTTTCTAAATCATAGCTTCAAAAAGGAATACGACGGAACCATCATAACCAGCACAATAGTTAACAAATATCCAGAAATATGAAATGTAATAGAATAGAAACCTCAAGTCACGCAACACAATGCGCGAATGGTCAGCGTTGGACAATGTGGTCAGACAATGCTGGCAATCCTTTCCCAATGTGTGCCAATCCTTGCCAAATGTGTTTGAGCCCACAATGAGATGTTAGATAACATAACTATGTGTCAAAAAGGAATTGCTTCTAAATAATAACTTTGTTAACGGGAGAGAGTTCTAAGAAATGGCCGGAGGATCTCAGAATATCCAGAGATTGCACATTACACCCGTCGCGGCGAACATAAACATCGGGGTGAGGTCGCAAATAATCGCACAACGCTGAAACGTTTGGGATGTTGTTAGGATATATATTAGTAGTTTAAACCCGATTTTGCAGTTTCGAAAAAGTTGTGCTAAATGTATGGTGCTCGAAAAACACCGAAATTTTATCCAAAAATCCGATTTTTAGAAGGTAAGCGTTGTGCCATTAGCCGTAGGAAAAACATAATGATAATTTCTGCCACACTTGACTATAAAGTGGCTTTTTCCGCACGCTGCGCGTATGGAAAAAGCCGCTTTCTGGCCAAGTGTAGACATAAAATGATGTACTCAACACGGGAGGTAATAAAGAGAGCCCTCGATAGCATATTTACGTCCCTCGCTTGTAGCTCGGGCCTCAAACATCTGCGATCTCGGCCTCTCTTTGTTTTACCACCCTAGTTGTGTAATGTACTATTGTATTCCGCATATCATTCCTTAAAGTGATTCGAGTCGGTTTTCTATACAAATCAAAAGAGGGTAATTCGCTTCTACGGTATCAATTATGTTTGAAATGTATTTTATTTTATAGCTTCATATATTTTATTTGCGGGAAATGATATTAGAACTCTTTAACCTTTTATCCGCCATACCATGAAACAAATCGCTGCCATCCTGACGCCAGGGGCCAGGACAAAAGAACCTAATTTAAAAAGTATGAATTTTCATTTAAAAAGATATGTACATCTTTATAATACATTTTAATTGGGTAACGTGTGTCGGCATTTGCCGACTTGGCATCGTGGGCACGAAATTCTGCTGTCGTATATTGCTGACGGTGGTTAAAAGCCAAAAAAATATAATGTTCAAACTAGGGATGCAACGATACATAATTAAGCCGATACGATACCGATTATTGTAGTGAATAATCGGCGATACCGATATCGATGGCTAAATAATGAAGTATGTATCTCAGTCAGACCTATGTATGTCCTTATATACCTAAAATTTGGCTATATTTAACAGATACTCAACCTTGAAAGTGTAAAGTAAAAATAAATAAATTGTCAACTCAAAATTCAAAGAAAATATTTACTATGAAACAAATCGTCATCGTCATTAGTTTAAAAAAAATATGTATCTGATACTGACTCCAGGTAAAAAGGCAGTAAGTGTATATGAAGTTCGTATGTAACCTTTGACGTTTTTTTCTATCACATTTTTAGATAAGTTTTTTTTTCAAAGTAATTATCATTGCACAAAGTAATAAACCGATACATAGGTAAATGAAGTCAGTACTCGTAATTAAAATTAATTTTTGCAGATTTTTTCACACAGCAAATTTTTTTTCGCGCTCTTCAAATATCGCTTGTATATAATCGGCGATGCCGATATATCGGTATCGGTATCGGAATCGTTACATCCCTAGTTCAAACGTTTCGGTTAGGGCTGATATAATAGCGCTAATTTTAAAGGCCTAATTGCATGTTAATTCTCGTTTTTTGCTTATAATAGCCACGCAATTCCATAGCAATATCACATCTCTGCTTGCTTTTTTATTTATCTTTTGAATGTTCTGCACGAATTTTGTCCAAACTGAACAGTTATGGAATCACTGTAGCGGCGTTCCATCTTTTTAAACACGATTACTGCCGCTATCTAAATATTGTTCTATTCTGTTATCTCCAGATAACCGATAGAAGTGTCCGAAATCTCGGAGGTCCGTGTCTTTTTGTTTCCGTAACCGTTACTCGCCGTCAATTCCCAAAACTACATTAATGAAGTTTCCCAAATATTGACAATACGGATTACTGCTACGGGGCTCTTGTTTCAGGGCGCCGTGGCCGACTGTACTAGTTCCACTAAAAAATCGACTTTATCCTACAAAGCATAAGGTTGTAATTTGATTGCTTCATTTGCTTGGCTTGATATGGGACTAATCCTGTCCATGCGGAAGGGTTGTAATGACAGGCGTGTGACAATACGTTACTATATTGACCATAGCTATATTCACGCTAGAAACATCTCTAATCACATTGAAATAAAATTCAATTTTGTTTGATAGAGGTTTAGGAATACAGTTAAGGAAATTAAAGCAGAGGAGATCTTAATAGGTTGTGATACAGTTGGTTTTGGGTGGTCGAGAGTGTACAGCTGTCTTGTGCAGATGGGGCTCATGTGTTGGGCATTGGACATTTACAGCAATTGCAATATGTGTTGCATTTTATGTTACAGGTTCTTTGTCTAAATAATGACATATTCTGCGTCAAATATTACAGGGACTGAACTTTCGTTAAGTCCAGCAAAATTATCTCACTACAGGTACTTGGGTACCCTAGTAGTTCATAGTTCACTATGTTTGAATATAGGTATTTTTTTGCTTTTGTGGTAATAACAAACAATTATTTTTGATGCCTAATTAACAGTGTTCGGATCTTGGGTGCTATTTGGGGTATATGACTTCAAACGTTATACAGAAACATGGATATTCCTCAGGACTCCGGGAATGTGTTATCACTATAGACGCATATAACAAACGATAAAAATCCGCATCTACAAAGATATTGATCCCCAAAATTGTGAGAAATATCCATGTTTCTGTATAACGTTTGAAGTCATATACCCCAAATAACACAAAATCCGAACACTGCTAATTAACTCTCGCTCTTGTTACCCTTCATACCACCTACTTATCTGGTTTATTTTTGTGTCCATTCCACTACCCAAAGGTTGTCTGGAAGAGATTGCTTTCTAGCGATACAACCCCCTGTTGTCTACTTTATAAAATTGTTTTAACTATGTAATATCAATGATTTCAAAAGTAAGGCTAGGGCATTCCGTACAGTTCGGGTGGGTCGATTTTCGGCCGCGACATTTGTATGCCAAACTAAATGTATAGCATACAAATGTCGCGGACGAAAATCCACCCGGGTCTATATTCCCCGTAACAGTAAATGGAGCTTTTTACCACGCAATTAGGCATTTTTATAATGTCCGGCTGCGCTGTGCGTCCCACTGCCTGCATTTTTAGGACTAACATGTTGGAACCGTCTGCGCGCTCGTTAGCCCTGTTCTTTATATACGTCAATGTGTAATATCCTCTTGCAATGTATTTTTCTGCTGTGCAATAGAGTATATTTGTATTGTAATGTAGCCTGTAATGCTACGAGCTGACCCACGGAGTAGGTTCCCGGTTAAGAATGTGTTAAAAATATGTATTGCTCAGTTGCTCAAAACTTACCAGTATATTTGCTGAAATCACCACCACTGGAATGTGTCTGATGAATTTACTGTTAATATCTGGGTTCATTTTGCCAAATTCTAGCCACATTTGAACTGCCTATTTATTTAGCTTCTTAGTAGTAGAGATGCATTTCAATACACTACTACCCGGGATCTTTTGCATGAAGTTATTTCACGTCAGATTCACCTAGACTAAAAATGCACAGAAACTTAATTTGATGTAGCAATTTCTTGCTTACTTCTTTGCTTAGTTTTTTATTTAAGTTTTGCATACGGCATTTATTTTTAAGAATAACAACGTACTTGTAGACTCTTAGTGTTACAGAAACAATACATAATTACCTGTAATTGCTGAATATTGTGTCCTAATTCCAGTAGAGATGAGGGATAACCCTCTTCGTATTAGATTCATCTAAAACAAGAAAACATCACATTGAAATAGTTGCTTTGTAAGTTTTATATGTAATAGGGGCTGTAAGTTAATCTTATACTTACTTTTTGATAAAGGTATTATTCTAAAATATGTAATATGTGAAAATTTATGAATATTATTGAAATTATAACCTAACTTATTAGTATTACATTTGACAGCAAATGACAGATATTTTTGGTGTTGTCAGTATAATACAACTATCTCCCTAAAGTTCAAATTATAGTACTGCTATTCGTTGATAGATGGCGGGGCAAGTGAACCATATGTTTTAATTGCACTAGCGCGCAGCAGATGGCGCAATCAAACTACAGATTCTAATTATATTTAATTCTTGAAAATTGTAATGATAGCAAATTCATTACTACATTATATATAAAATAGTAAAATTATATTATTCTAAGACAAATGCCAAAAACTAGGTACGAGTATAAAATCTGACTCAATTTCCTTTAGCTAAGGTCACATTATATAGGAAAAGTTTTCATACAGTTGGGATTAAATAAAACTTCCGTCGTAATCTCTTTCAAGTTTTAATAGAACGCTTTTCGAATATTACACTTTAACATTTATATCGAAATTTTTACATAATCCCGAGAAAGGTCCCAAACTTTGAAAAATGTCAAGTCCGTTGCGTTCTTATTATAAACTTGTATATGTTTCTAATAAATAATTCAAATTACGCTCTGACAATGCATTATTATTATTAGTAAATCAGTATTAATTTTGTACTATCATTAATAGCACTTACTTAGTTACCGGTACCTACTTTCATACCGCTATTTGACGGAGCGAGCGAAGCGTCTCTGGGCAAAAATGGTTTCGTATGTCTGCCTGTTCGGATATCCTACTCTTCCCTTCTACATACAGGCCGCATTTCTCAACGAACACTCGTGAAATTTTGTGAGTAGATTCGATAGTTAGTACATCCCACTAATATTATAAATGCGAAAGTTTGTGAAGATGTTTGGATGTTTGTTACTTAATAACGGTGTAACGACTGGATGGATTGAGCTGAAATTTGGCAAGCAAGTAGACCAAGTCCTGGATTGAAACATAGAACTTTTCATCCCGGTAAAGACTTCCCTTGGGACAGTGGCGGGAACAACGCGGGCGAAGCCGCGGGAAAATGCTAGTATATTGGTTTTTTTATTCAAAATAGCGTAGCCGTAGTACTAGTCTTAGTATAGGTAATTCCGGGATTCCGGTATTGCGCATATAAGTAAAAGAAAGAAAGGAGGAGGAGGAGGTATTAGAAGCCTATACCCTACCCACCTAAGGCACCTAAGGCGCCTAAACCTTTGATACCTATACAATTGACTTCCCAAGTATATACGTGTCTACCTTATCATTACAACAGCCGGCTAAAACACATTTCAGCCGACTTATTTGATCTCTTTCTTGATCCAGTTTACCTGTTTGATCAAAAATGGATTCGAGAGGTGAAACTTGAGTTGCTCGAACTCGTCCGGGGAATGTTTTCCGCCTGCCGCTGACGGCTGAGTTTTCCGCATTTTCAGGAACATTTTAACTTTATTCGTACAAAATAAGGAGCAAAAGCTTTTGTGTTTTAAGGAATATTCTTTTAGAAAGTGCCTAATTGGCTAATGGAATTATTGATGGCGTTTTGTTTTGGGATTTAATAATGCACTCACTTGCTTTTATCGTCTTTTGTAGGAGCATTTTGTTAGCTTAAATCAAATGGAGTTTTTGTACAAATTATAAGTGGACGCAAGGCTGAAGGTTTGAGATACCCTATTTATATTGATATTCTATTTTTATGCTTCTAGCCGTACCATGATTCAAGCAAATAAAATGAAATTTTGACTTTGACTTATAGATATAAGATATGTGATTTACAAGGTGGACAAAGTTATAATACATTTGGCCAAAGTAACCTTACGGTATGTTCTTTTTGTATACATCCCTTGAATTACTTAGTTAAATTCTGGCTGTTATATTTCAGTCTTTAAAGATCCAGTTCCTAGTGAATTAATATAAAAAGCGCGCTCGGCACTAACTCACTTAGCGCAAGATTTACAGGTTAATTTGCAAGAGAACATAATTTACAATTTAACTGTCTTAATAATTCGAAGCGTTTTGTAAATTATGAAACGGTAATGGGAACTGACGTGGGCATTAAAGAGAAATGAATTTTCTTATTATGTTGCTATTTTGACTTGCTATTCGTAATTGCATGTTTGTCAATTTTTTTACAGGTAATCTATTATTAGTACTTATTAAAGGTTCCTCTGAAGCCGTGAATTCAGGGTTATGTATAAGACTAAACCATACACTTCTCTAAAACTACAAAACTTATTTACCAGGTAAATATTAACTTAAGAAAAAAAAAATGTTTCGGTAAAAGTACGTTCGGTATCTCGGAAAATATATTGGTACGCCCTTAGGCCTTAATATAGGTACATACTTAACCACCGCTGAGTTACATCGATCGGCTACTATTAACTCAAAAAAATACCCGAATAACTTCTATAATTATTAATCCATAAGTTCTCAGGCATTAAATGTGAAGCTCAGCGCCGATATTTTGCTGGATTAGGATTAGACTATTAGTTGAATATCATTTAACATCTGAAAATTGAATGCATAAATATCTCCACCCACGATCACAACCAACTCTCAACAATAACCTACGACCCCGTAACATCGCTCATCACCCTCGGTATAAATAACGCAAAGTTATAAATACATTATAATTATTCGCCAACATGTTATAATAATGCGTTCGCGCCTGGAACTTCCTAATTGTTTGCTGGGACAAGTCGCAACACTTCGAACTAGGTATCTTTGTTTAAAGTTGGTTAACATGTTTATTTAGATGAATTGCGCGTTTTGATAAAAGTTATTAGAAGCGAGGCGAGCAGGGACCGGTGGCCAAGTTTGTCTATAAGTTTGGAAAATCGTTCTAATTAGAGGATTTAGAGGTGGTGTCTAACTGGATGTTAGTTTGCCAAAATTATTTTTAGTGCCTAAAATGAAAATTAAACTTTATAGACACTTTTACAACATTGCAGATGTCTCGTAATATTTATTTTTAGTGCAGTTTTACGTTAGTCCTTAAGGCAAAAAGTCTTATTTCTTACTCGAATTACCACTGCGTTACTAGTCCCCGTGTCGCCCCCAATTTAGTGTCCACTGCGTTACATAATATAATAGCCAATTTATACTCATAAACACACGCACACATGCATAACACGACGCCTTCAAGTGTGATTTTTGAAGTGTATAGGTAGTTAACTGTGTTGCTGTTTGTACTATTACTTATTCTACACTTTAGTCTCAGATTTAATACAATTAATATCTGCGCCAAAATCAAAAGCGGCAGAAACTATTAAACCACACGGAATAGTTTAATCAGCCGCTGCCATTGCTCGCAGTCTCAAGATTAAGTGCCGCTATTAGTAACGCAGTATTTATACTATTTATACTACTCTGTCATTCTAACGGGCCGCCGATTTGTCTTTAGATAAAATCTGTTTGATGGCGAAAACCAATTTGTGCTTGAAACACACTTTCAAGTAAAAAGTTGATATTGAATACACGTATTAATTGCTGAGAGGTTTGATAGTTATTGTACTAGTGACCTCGTGTTGTGGAGATGAATCATGGAAGAATATTGTCTGTTTCAATCTGTAAGTCCGCCGATGGAGAAAAATTGCGACTGTTCGTTTTAAGGCCTTGGTTTGGTCCTGTGTTTAGTAATGGACGCCTACGGATTGAAATTATGATTATATGGAGATACTCTTGTTTCCCATAAAGTTATAAGTACAGACCACCTCCACTAGACGGAGCATGTTAGACGACGCGCGCTCACATGTATCAGATATGGTCTATTGTATAGCATTACGACATTACGCGACCGGCCGCTCGTTCAGTTGCGACCATGTTTCTGACTTGTGTGTGCACTAAACGTGAAATAATTATTTCTGTTCAATCCGACGACAATCTCGAAACATAAAATGATGAAAAAGATGTGAAACACGCGTTGTACTAGTAATATCTACCGATATTTAATCGCCCATATCGTCGACCGTAGGCTGAATTACGGTAAGGGACAGGCAAAACAATGTCCCTTACGCTAATTCAGCCTACGGTCGACGATATGCGTGGTGAGCTCGTGTCGTATAACATGCTCCGTCTAGTGGAGGTGGTCTGTGGTCATAAGTCATAATGTAATGGAAACTCGCCCGCAGCAAGTGTGATAAGGCCTTTATCTCTCAACAATCGTGTTTTATTCAGATATCAAGGAAATTGGAGTCGCTATCGAACGAAAATTCAGAAAAATAATGCAATCGGCTTTTTATGATCAGCACACTCTATTAGCATCATGAGAATCTAAAGCTTTAAATACTAAAAATATATTTTTATTTTGCGTTGACATAATATATTAAGCTACAAAAAAAAACACATCCCAATTAAAATTGATGTTGATAACATTGATTCTTACTCTCTGTTTCAGTACCTACCTTTGGTTAACTGGTAGAAAATGCCTTAAGGCTAATGCCTTACTTGATAGACTTAATAGTTTACCTATTAAACTTTTATTTTTTTGCTGTGAAATAATGTTCAAATGAACTCTTGATCGTCTTTATATTTGTATGAAAAACCGCCTTGATTTACCTTGAACCTAGACTCTGTCGCTCTTCGTAAATCTTTATGCAGATAGTCGTAAACATTTAAGAGCCGTTGTTGCTTCGCTGCCGCTCAACTTGTATTGGCTCATCGGTGTAGTCAATAGCTCGAATGATAGTAGTCTTTTATGACTGTAGAAAGGGAGTGGCATTAGTTTTTAAGTTGCAGAACTATGTTCATAACTTTACTAGAGAGTAACCGACTTTGAACATTAAAATCTGCGCCACGTTCACGTTCATACTTCACGTTCTGACAAATTGTGTGTGAGAGTGACGGATGCTTTATCATCGCGCGACAAAGCGTAGCATCATAAGCCTACTGGTTAGGGTTGCGGGGACTCGCTGGATGCGGGTCGCTTCTATTCGGCCCATGTGGAAGTCTATTGAGGAGGCCTGTGTCCAGTAATGGACGTCCTATGGCTGAAATGATGATGATGAGCTTTAGTTTACATTTATTTCAAACATAATCTCATAAAAGCTTTCTACATTGCAAAGTAGTAGGTATACAGAGATAAGCTTTCTAAACAAAATTAAAACAACATTATGTAATCTTTAAACATTTTTAGAAAAAGCTAGAATCCTAAACTGCTAAACCTGGCTTTAACGTGCAAATTATTTTGTGTAAGGGTATTGTAATTTAGCAAATTCTAAAGCTTGTGTCACACTGGCAAGCCTCGGCTATGCTATTTTAAAGAATAGAGATAATAAATAGGTATAGTTGTAGGCAAAATAGAGAGCCAATGGCTAGTATCACTAGTATCCATGGCGGCACTAGGCGTCGGCGATGGCCTCGCGTCCCGCAAAAAGTTAAACAACTGTTGGAAAAAAATAGGGAAAATGAAAAGAACATCTTTTTAGGGTTTCGTACATCAAAAGGAAAAACCCGAAATTATTTTGTTGTCCGTCTGTCTGTCCGTTTGTCAAGACCCTTTATCACGGGGACGCGTGAAGGTATCGAGTTGAAATTTAAACCATATAGATATGTACTCAGATCTATGTATAGTGCCTTTAAAGCTGTGGAAACATCAAACTTCTAAGTTAACGTAAAAAAAGATATATGCCGCAGGTTTATGCCGCAAAAAACGTACATTTCGACTCTCTCAAGGAAACCAACCATCCACTTTCCATCAGGTGGGCCGTCTGCCTGTTTGCCAGTCTATAGCAACAAAAAAACAAAAACAAAATTTATAGGGTACTTTCCGTTGACCTAGAACTATGAAATTTGGCAAGTAATACCGTCTTATACTACAAGTAAGTATAGAGAAAAATCTGTAAACTGCACATTTTGTACGGAACCCTCGGTGGGCGAATCCAACACGCGCTTGTCCGGTTTTTTAAGGCTTGGTGAGGGAAAAGAGCCTCGCAAAGATGGTGTCACCGACGTCTGATGTCACCGACGTCCAAGCTTCATCTAGCGCCCCCATAGGAGTATAATAATAAATAATAAATAAATAAATATTAGGGGACATCTTACACAAATCGAACTAGCCCCATAGTAAGCTCAATAAGGCTTGTGTTATGGATATTAGACGACGATATATTTAATAGATACAAATACTTAAATACATAGAAAACACCCATGACTCAGGAACAAATATTCGTGCTCATCACACAAATAAATGCCCTTACCGGGATTCGAACCCAGGACCTCCTGCTTTGCAAGCAGGGTCACTACCAACTAAGCTAAAGTGGTCGTCAAAAGTATAAAATTAAAATTAAAAAAGTATAACATTATTGTGTTACGTTAATGGGATTAGCTCTCTATTCTACCAATAATTTCAAAACATACTGGTTTTCCCAATATTAAAAAAACTTTTCACCTAAAAATACTTTAGCTATTTTTCTAAAATGCATAGGGAATTTTCCAAATAGGAGGCTTTTCTTTAAATTCTTGTGAGTTTCCAGAAATGTATGAAAAAATTTCTCATAAATTTCTGGTAACTCAACTATTTAGACATTTTCTGCAACTTACACATTTGAGTACCTACTTAATACTTAGCGAGTGTACTCGCTTTATAATTATCACTGCTTAGGTACTAATTATAATTGTAGATAGAGTGCGACTACGAAACGTCACATTTTCATAGAAATTTGACTTTTAAACGGACATGTTGCCATGTTCAACTCTGCAAAGTTATCGTTGTCGCACTCTAAAAGTAAGTATTTTCTCTCTTAAATGATTGGATATATATTATAGCGTATTTTATCGTGTTATCTATTGAGTATTTTTTCAGAAATCGCGACTTCCTAGTAGCAAGGACCACTCGTCATCGAAAATTTAAGCTATTTTTTAGTGAGATTTTTGTAAAATCTACATTATGAAATGGGCTGCTTTTCAGATATATGTTTTTTGACTATATAACCTATTCAGTGATTACGGTGGAAACATGTTTGCTTAAAATTTCTTCGATAGATAAGAGATCCGAAAATGCGTCTTCAAATTCCGTTTTTTGTGTAGTATGAACAAACAATCGATTAATAAACGGTAAAATTATGTAAAAATGTCATTCATGCCTTTATCTTTTAAGTGATTAAAAAAAATGTTAATAAAACATAATAATATCTTTGATTTAATCGTATTTTTATATCTGGCGCTTACGCCAAAAAACCCAGGCACGTACTGTTTATGGCGTTCTCTTTCTGTGATGCGCGTGAACTATAAATGCGTCCCTTATTACAAGTAACGCCCATTCGCCGGTGAGGCTTTACAGAGGTCGGACCTGTGTTCGTTTCTCCCAGCGGCCGCGTCGCGACTAGTGGGCCATTCTGAAGGTGTAGAAAGAACTTCCTATTTTCGAGCGCGGGCACACTGTTTTTATAGCCGAACGGCTCAATGAGCGGGCGCGTAATGCACCTCGGCCAAAGTATTAGTCTATAGTTCGAATCCTCGAGATGGTCACTTTTTTTTACTTATTAATAATATGAAAACATGTTTATTATTTATGTTTTGGCATTTTTGCATTCCCTCGCTTGCAGTTCGGGCCGCAAACATCTGCGATCTCGGCCTTTCTTTGTATTACCACCCTAGTTGTGTAATGTACTATTATTTATCCATATACCTAAATATTAAAATTATAATATGTAGGTACCTACCAAACTACGTGCGTGGCGCATAACTTCGTGCGTTGCGATAAATACCTACCTACCCACAGCCGGCGGTGTACGAAAAGAATGGTCGCGTGACCTTGGTTAGAGATACCTACTGATTTTCTATCAGCGCATAATATGCTTATTTCTTTATGCTTCGAATTGATCTTCTCAATTATTAGGACATATTTTGTACCTACTTATTTTCTTAGATTGCTACAAGTACCTACTTAGTAAATGATCGCCGAAAACTAAACCTAAAACGTAATTCCATAATCTAATCAAAAGTCATATGCTGATACTGATGCTCTAATTCAACAGCATGTTCAATACTAGAGATAGCGTAGTCGGCAGTGACGAGATTTATACCCGGTGCGGCGCGTTATTGAATCGAGTTCGAGACTAGGTCATGTCACAATTTTATTAGATTTATTTCAGCAATATTTTTTTTTATTTATTTTTATTATTTTTAGTTACGTTTATTAAAATTATTTTCTAAAGAAAAAAATTAACACTTCACCCCGCACCTCAGTAGATCGGCAAACTTCGGAGATGATACATATCACGAGATTCAAGTAGTAAGCTTTTCATTTTGATTCTCCAAAGTTTGTCATCATTATCGTCTTTCACATTTTTCACCGTATCTTCATAATTTTATTTACAGTGGAGTATTATTGTATAACCATATCAAAGTACACATGGGACTAACACTATTTAGTGCATTCTTGTCTTGTTAATATACCTAATTGTTTTGTAAAGCCGCATTTTCTAGAATTTGTCATTATTGGCAACATCATTTTCGGCAAGATTGTCAGAGACACCAATGACGCGTGTTGCTAAAATGACAATGTGTTAGGAGTATAATGACGATTGTTACTAATAATGATTTTAGTATATGAATTCCTAGATAATAGACGTGTATTTTATAGTTTCGAACATGTGAGTGAGTGACTGAGAGTGATTGCATGTATGAGTGAAAG